>OY744516.1:229424118-229656618 GCA_963556195.1 Sepiola atlantica
AGGAAAACTCTGAAATAACACCAGTCTTTCTCTGCTTGTCCCAGCATTGTTACCAGTCTGCTTGAACTTGAGCAATGCCAGGTCAGAAGAGGTGTGGTTGTGGATTTTGTAACCATTGCTTCGCTATAAATTCTTCATGCAAGCATCCATACAGGGGGTATCCATTGTTTCACAAAACTGAAAGGAGGTCAACACGTCTTCTTTCAACCATCCCCACCACCATGAAATTCGAGTTTTGCTTTTGAATAAAAAAACAATTATTTTAACAAATTAGTTAAAATAATTGTTTTTTTTATTCGAGTAATTTTTCATAGCTCATGAAAATTTCAAAAGATGTTGTGTTCTTTAAAATTAAGTACACACATAAAAAGGCCTTTAACAATAAACATTGTTTTGTTTTTTAAATTATAATTTCAACACTTGAAATCCTTCTTTATATTTGAAGGACTGTTAAATAAATAGTCACCTGTTAATTCTATAAATTCATGTTCTTTAACTTTAAACTAGTATCGATCTTGAAGTTTCGGGGGGGGGGGTTAGAATGAGTTCAGTTAATGTGAAAGTTAATGTGAAATCTACTTAAATGTATATCATTTAAAGTAGAACCAGTCTGTTAACTGTTTCTTTGATTTTAATAGCTTTTTAATAATTTAAAGGTCGGTACATAATTCGGTTTCGCAATATGGCAAAAAATGTATCTGAATTTAAAAATTGTATTTTCAATCAATTTTTACATTTAAACCCGATATTTATTTATTTTGATAAGCAGAGGGAGGGTCTAACCCTCCCACAGTCTAAGTTCTCCTCCTGCCGCTCATGAAGAACCCAGAACACATTTAGTAATAGACAATTTTTATCAATTCGCTTAGTTGACCTCTACTATAAATGCAGATAATATTAAATTATATTTCGTATTTTACCACGGTAAAAAAATCATTTTTTTAATAAATCCTATATTAATTTCTATTTGATAAAAAGAAAATTAAATATATACAAATAAATATTCAGTGTGTGTGCATGTGCTACTTTCAGACTCTTATTGATTACTGTTTGCAAGTCTAGATCTGCTTCCTTAAATGATTTCGAAAGTAACTTTAAAAATGGATAGCTTTAAAAATGGATAGCTTTAAAAATGGATAGCTTTAAAAATGGATAGCTTTAAAAATGGATAGCTTTAAAAATGGATAGCTTTAAAAATGGATAACTTCAAAAATGGATAACTTCAAAAACAAAACATTTAAGATCATATTTAAAAAAAAAATATTTACCAATTATCAATAATTACTTTTTAATCGACAGTTTAAAATCATTTTCAAATTTCCCACAGCCTCAAAAAAACCGTCACTGATTTATTCATGAGTGAAGCCGTTTACTGAGTCATTACCTACCAAGGCCAAAAGACACTAAAGGACAAAAGTTAATGAGATGGATAGATTGACAGTTGAATGATGAAGAATATTATGAGAGGAATGAAAATGATGTATTGAATGAACAATATTTGATTAATTAAAGAGAACGTTTTATGATAAACATTTGTTGATATTGGATTTGAAGACGACCATGCTGTAGTCTGCAGGGAAGCGGTAATGTGTTCCACAGATGGGAAGTTCTTGAAAATAAACTTTTCTTTGCAGTTGTGGTAGGAAGATAAGTTCTTTCTGTGAATGTCTTATTAATATTATGCAATGGTGATATTTTAAATAAGATGTTAGTAATTTCTCTCTCTCTATTTTTACTTGTATCTCTAAGAATATACAAGAGTACACCTGACCAACTTGTTGCTAATACTTTTTTTTCATCTTCACATAGATCTATTGCAATTGCTAATGTTGTTGCCAAGTGGGATTTCCATATTTCTTTCTTTTTTTTTTGAGGGTGTGGAGTGCTCCTCCCTCCCTCTCTCAGCCTCTGCTTATGTCATTACCTGCAGGATGTTTTTCTTGCTCTCCTCAAAAGATATAGCTTGGTATTTTTTTTTTAATATTTATTATTCATTCATTTATTTTTTACCCATCTCTAAACATCCCACTTGCTTAATAGCCAGTGTTTTTTGTTTTGTTTTTAAAGCCGAGTGTCCCGTTTCTAATGGTCTTCTTTTTTTTTTTTTTAATCCCAAGGTGGTTTCAATGCTACACCTGAAAATCACATTTTTATTAAATATTCTCAAAAAATAAATTCTGATCTATAGACTACTAAATCTGATATTGTATCTGGCTTGCTTCATCTATACCAGGGTTGTGGAGTCGGAAAGTATAAGGTCAGACTCTGACTCCTAGAATTCCAAAATATCCAACTCCAACTTTTAATTTTAAAGCCTTCCAATATTCAATAATAATCGGAGTCAGATTTTTTAATCTGACTCCGATTCCTAGCATTCTTACGATTCCGACTCGAATGGTCTCTCTCCAACCCTGATCTGCACATGAATATTTAGGAAGGAATGGCAAATAACGTAAATAAAGGGTGAATGATAAGAGGTGGCGGCAATGAAAGGATGTAAATAATTAAGGGGGGGGGTAGGGGTAAGGGGTGCAATTATGACTTCACAATAATATGAATTTATCCTAACCGACAAGAGAACCTTGATGAAATCCTAATTTTATTTTTAAGTCGTATAAACGTGTGGATTTCAATAAAAACCTATTTCCTTTGAATTATTTCTATGTATCATGTGACCAATTGCTTCAATCTGTTATGCATGGCATCTAATGGATAACGTCTCAGACTACAGAATCAGTTATGTCTTTTCAATCCTCTTGCATTTATTTTGTTCAATTACTTGCTGATAGTTTTTGTGGAAAGTATAAACACCTGTAACTTGTATTCAACTAATTGTATGCAATGAACTGTTTCTCTATTAAGTAATCCCAAAAGGTTTGCTATTCCATCAAACCAAATCTGTTTGGCACCAAAATTGGACTCTCGGCATTGTTTGTAATCTGTACAATATGTGTTCGTTAGAAAAGAAAAAAAATTAAATATAGGATCCTATATAATACTCCGTTTTAACATATTTTAAATTAGATACATATTAGGCTAAGGTTTAATTTTTTTTTTTTTTTTTGTTGTTGTCTCTAATGATCAACCAAATAATTTTTCTATTTTTTTTTTTTTCATTTGAATATTTTTGTAATTATAAATCATATAGATGCAATAGTATTTGTTTTGTTTTTATTGGTCAATATATTCCATGTCTTAAGCTTCGGATGCAAACTCTGCTAATTTCGATTCTTCATCTCGAAAATTAGCTTCCAAAGTATTAGAGTTAAAATTATCTGAAAATTTCCAAATTTATGATCCACGGTTTTAGATATAAAAAGCCAACAAAGATATTGTTTAAGCAAAATTAAAAGCTTGGAGAGAAATAGAGAAAAATGGCAGTAAATTTTATTTTTCGAAACGTGATACCCATCATTTTACTTTAAAAAAAAATGATTGAGGTGCTGCTTTTTTTCTTTTTAATGGAGATGAATTTTGAACAAAATGAACTGCAATATGATATATATATATATATATATAAAATATTTTTAAAATTTATTTTATATGTACATAAAAGTAATCCCTGGACACGTGTTTCTGGCTCACAGTCGTCATCAGCATGGCTAACTTAGACAGAGATCGAACCTTCGATATTGATGTCTGTAGTCCAGTGTTCTACCACTGGACCAAGACGCTCCGTCTAGAAATATGTACGATTTTTATCACCTAAATATTTAATTTATTTTTATGTAATTATTTTTATTAGTGATTGTAGCGTTCGTTGTTATTTTGCTTACTATTATTTCGATTGTCTCACTTTCCTAAGTGATTAAGATGCAGAAAATTGCATTATTAGTCGCCCTTAACTTTATAGGACGTATTTTTTCCGTTAATATATATTTTTATTTATTTTATACGTACATAAAAGTAATCCCTGGACACGTGTTTCTGGCTCACAGTCGTCATCAGCATGGCTAACTTAGACAGAGATCGAACCTTCGATATTGATGTCTGTAGTCCAGTGTTCTACCACTGGACCAAGACGCTCCGTCTAGAAATATGTACGATTTTTATCACCTAAATATTTAATTTATTTTTATGTAATTATTTTTATTAGTGATTGTAGCGTTCGTTGTTATTTTGCTTACTATTATTTCGATTGTCTCACTTTCCTAAGTGATTAAGATGCAGAAAATTGCATTATTAGTCGCCCTTAACTTTATAGGACGTATTTTTTCCGTTAATATATATTTTTATTTATTTTATACGTACATAAAAGTAATCCATGGACACGTGTTTCTGGCTCACAGCCGTCATCAGCCTGGCTAACTTAGACAGAGATCGAACCTTCAATATTGAGCGTCTTGGTCCAGTGGTAGAACGCTGGACTACAGAAAGTGATACAATCGAAATAATAGTAAGCAAAATAACAACGAACGCTACAATCACCAATAAAAATAATTACATAAAAATACATTATATATATATATATAATCTCATCGAATCCTGCAGTGAGACTAGAGAAAATTGCCAGTCTCTGTATACCGGCCTCCATGAGAAAGTGCTCTGCACAATGACGTCTCAATTGGTATGACCATGTCATCCACCGTCAGTCATCCGAAACTCTTTAAGGTGTGTCCAACATTGATGTCAATGGCCCAAAGCTACGCGTTAGGCCGCTTAAGACATGGAGGAGATCAGCTAATAACGACCTCATCCTGGCGGACGGCACAAACAAAATGGAAACAGACAGAAGTTAGAAGTCATTCACGAAACGTCTAATCTCATGCTGAAAATAATATAGTATATGTGTTGTGTGTGTATATATTTATATAGATAAAATGTTGCATCTTATGGCTATAAAAATAGTGTCATTCGTTTTGGCATTAGTGTCCTGTGCCATTAAAAATAACAGCATTTCTTTTTTCATTTCTTCCTAGCTTACAATTTTTATAATTAAGCCACTTTGAAAAAGAGTTGTCTTGTTTACAAGGAATACTAAGCCTCCAATCGATTGCTAGCATTTGTTTGAATAGATATTGAATTATGTTTTTGAATTTTTTAGATGAGGATTGATAATTTGTATAATTTCGATTATTCAGACGACTGTTCTCATCTTGAGTGTTATTATCACAACGTTTCGGCCACTGTTACCTCCAGCCTTCTTCAGGTGTATCTTTTCAAACTCTGGAATATTTCTGTCGAACTCAGAAATCTGGACAGAATTTCAAACGGAACCCTTTATTTAATCCACGGGGGTAGCATGCTCTCGTTCTGTTAGCCATGACTTGGAGAAGTCTTCAGTAATTCACAATTCTTGCAACGACCCGTGGCTCAGTGGATATAGTACTAAGTAAAATTCGGTTCTAAGCGATAGTCATCAGTGCGAGCGATACAAAGAATTGCGAATTACTGAAGTAATGGCTGACGGAACAAGCGCATGCTACCCCTGTGAATTAAATAAAAGGTTCCATTCGAAATTCCATCCAGATCTCCAAGTTCGGCAGAAATATTCCCGAGTGCGAAAAGATGCACGTGAAGAAGGCCGGAGGTTACAGCAGCCGAAACGTTGTGATGATAACACTCCAGATGAGAACAGTAGTCCGAATAATCGAAATTATACAAGATATTGAATTGTCTCCCTTCATGTTACAGACAAATGGGGTGGCTATAGAAATAGACAGTGTCTTATTATACTAAAGATAGGAATAGACAGTGTCTTATTATACTAAAGATAGGAATAGACTATTCTGCGGGGACAGTTAGAATAAGGACATTTGAGTTATTTTGCTGGTTTATACATTGTTACTCAACATTGTTTAGGGTTTAAATCATGGAGTAATCTAATGGCAAATAAATGAATGACAGATATTAATAAAATTTATTTTATTTTTCTTGTCAGTGGAGATCATATCTAATATATGTAAACATAGACTACAAAACTGCAGATAAATAACAAATAATTAAAAAAATGACCATAGTACTTTTCATTGTATAATATATACATTGTAAACTCGACTTTCACTTTAGAGCCAGTTTACACACCTGAAAATTTGCAAATTGTGAATATCAAAATATGGTTTTAAAAAAATTAAGTGTATATTCATTTTAAAATTTCAGAGTAAGATACTAAAATTTTGAGCCCGTGAAGTTCTGAAAAATAAAGTATCACTAGTCAAAATGCTGAAACATCTTGAAACAACAAAAAAAATGTCAACTTACAAGACTGCCTTGTGACGTTATGATAAAAGGAATGTCTTTTATCTTCTCATTTTAATCTTTGAACCAAGAATATCATTTTTCTTCAAGTCTTGTAATAATGACAAATAAACTCTGAACATGATCAAGAAAACATTTTTTATCTATATACTAATATGCTAGGCCACTACATCTTCATATGTACATTATCACCTTTCACACATATTTTACAGAATGAGATTGTCCGATCAGCAAAGATGGTGATTCGTAATTAATCTGATTTTGCCATGGTAAACAGTCCCGACTTTACCCATTTTAAAATGAATTGTTCCAAAGTCAAATTATGTCATCCCAACAACTCAAATGGTACAATTTTAAATAGATTTTGTTTTATTGATTTAAATAATATTTAGCTGACAATTATTTTTAAAGGAAGAAGACAGAATATTGTTTAAAAATAATTAAATTACTAGAATGTTAAATGAATAATAAAGACATGTTGGTTTAATCGTTTTTTTTATTTGTTTTGTTTTAAGAATATTTAGCTGACAATTTTTCTTTTTTAAATAGTATGACTTTGACAAACATTTATTATTTCAAAAAGAATGTTATGGTTTATACAGATTGATGTGGAAAGAACCGTGGAATTTCCACAGGATCCTGCTAGTTAAAATATGTAACTTAAACTGAACCAAAATTTCAAATAATTAATGCTTCCATACAAGAAGTCAGTTATCCTTTGACTGCTATCTCCAGGTTGAGAGTTCATATTGAGTTATTTATATCCTTTAATTGATTAGATAAGTGTTAAATGTGTCTTTTTTTTTCAAAGGTAATGTTAATGAAAACTAATTCGGCTAGAATTTGAACTTAATTTTTAACATTGTACCCATTTAAAATAAAAGCAATCTTTATGTATATCCATGATTAGAATTTCTTCTCAAAGTTTTAAAAAAAAAAATTATTGGCTTTTTTTTTTCTTTTTTTCATAGTAATATTTAGTGTATAAATATTTAGGGTATTCTTTAAAATACCACCTCATCTCCTTTTTGTATGGGACCTAACGTACAACTACTACTGAAATGTGTCTTACCAAGTGAATATCAGGTGCTCTAAGGTTAGGATCTCAAAGATCCACATGATCGGTGGAAAGATGATACTGAGTTTTATCAGGTTGAACCCGTGATAAAGTTGATGTTCAAAGGTAGCCAACACCTCATCCTGATAGAATGCATCCTAAAGGGGCATCAACAGTTTTCCAATCTGGTAATGTATTAATGCATAAATGTTAGCATATTTTTCTCGCAAACACATTTACCGTAATTTTAGTTTGTAGGTAAGCTGGTGTTATGCATTTGCAAGAGACTGCTTGGACGTAACTGGTTTTGGACATCATGTTGTTATTATTATTATTATTATATCTTCAACTACTAAGTGCATTTTAGCTAAGATAAGACTATTTTGTGGAGCAGGGGCTCTTATATTTCTGCAGAGGATGCAATTGGTATATTCTAGCCTCCATTCAGCAGAGCAGAACTCAAAGGTTAAATAATTTTCATAGGATTTTTGATAGATAACCACATTGCAATCATTTACCATATTGTTTTAGCGTAGAGTCGATCTCGATCATAAATTTGGGTAGGTGGTGCATAGTTTCATCCATAAGTCGACTCAGTTTGACCAAGTCAAGAAAAACTCTTTTTTTTTTTTCTTTTTCTAGTTCTTCATAGGGACTTACACTTTCCTCGATATCTCATTTGTTTCAAATCCTCATAGAAAGCAACACTTCTTTTATAACAACAAACGCCGAAAGGTTTATTGAAAAAGGGAGAAGTGAAAAGTTTGCTGCCGCTTAGTAGATGAATTTATCTTCGGTTGAAGATAGCATCATGGGATGTCGGTGGCAGAGAAGATGAAGTGATCCGTCTTGGCTGGTGCCAGGGAACCGTCTGCCGATCGTCTGCAATTTCGAAAGGGGCTGAAGTAGTCCTTTAGGGAAGTAATGATATCAATGTGCCCTGCGAGCTGATTGGCCAACATTTGGCCAAACCACCTCACAGGGACAAATACGCATTATGAAGTAAACCTCATTTATGACTGCTACACTTACCTGAACAACACATCGTTGCTACGTTTTTGGACGATCACTGATTCTGATCTTAGACTTTCTTCAATATCTCGCTTGTTCGAAATCCCCAAGAGATGCTGAGAAAAGTAATAATTGTGCTGCACAATTATTGCTTTTCTCAGCATCACCAAATAAACTCTTTGCGTGAAGGCATTGTAGTTTTTATTTTGATTTTAAACATTAGCAATGATTAAGAAATAAACTGTATACAAGTAATGAGCTATGCGATTAGGAAACAATGTTTCTTTTTTTTTTCTTTTTCTTTTTTCTGTTAAATTAATCGACCAATAAAAAATGGATAAAGTAAATTTGTATTGGTCAATCTTTTAACTTCCTTTATTAAAATGTGTCAACAGCATTTAAACACATTCTACAAGGAAGTGATGGGGTTGGCGGAATACCGTCGCTTTTGATGTCCATTTTGATGTTTACACATCTTTAGCTAAAAACATTCCGCCTTGTGTGTTCACACATTTGCCGATACAAACAGTGACAGTTTGAGTAATGCTATTAAAGACGGACAATATAACAACATATTGATTAATCAATAGGATTGGTGATGATAAATAATGCTGTGTCAGGTTGTGAAAGTTGATGATTGTGTGCGGGTGTGTACACTTCACGATAATAGTAAATCCAATGCACCAATCCAAAATGGTGGCAGATTTAAGATGAATATTTCAGTGACCCATCAATAAGTCGACGGCTTTTCAACAGTCGGCTGAGGCTGTATTACATTAACTTAACGCTGAAACAATGCGTTTTGACTATTCATTTAATAAAAATATAAACATCAGCTATTCCTGAAAATCACTAAGCAAAAATAATTTCTCGCTAATTTTCTGTAAACATTGAAGAATTTTGACAAAGCAACCGATAACTCAGAATTTAAGCGTAATAATAATCTCAAACCAGAATTAAGTTTATAATTCTCTATTTCAAATTAAATTCAATTTCAATATGGAAAAAAAAAAAGAAAAATACTTACATATAAAAAATACAATGAAAACAACAGTATATTAATGAAACTGATTTATGGATGTAGAATTGTGTAGATTTATGGATGGGGAATTGTGTAGATTTATGGATGTAGAATTGTGTAGATTTATGGATGTAGAATTGTGTAGATTTATGGATGGGGAATTGTGTAGATTTATGGATGTGGAATTGTGTAGATTTATGGATGGGGAATTGTGTAGATTTATGGATGGGGAATTGTGTAGATTTATGGATGGGGAATTATGGATGTGGAATTGTGTAGATTTATGGATGTAGATTTATGGATGTAGAATTGTCTAGATTTATGGATGTAGAATTGTCTAGATTTATGGATGTAGAATTGTGTAGATTTATGGATGTGGAATTGTGTAGATTTATGGATGTAGATTTATGGATGTAGAATTGTGTAGATTTATGGATGGAGAATTGGTTAGATTCTTTTTAATTAATTTTTTTCTTTTATTCATACTAATAATTTAAAACCGGAATTTAGTTTATAATTTAAAAAAAAACAACTCAACTGTATGATAATGAAACTGATTTAGGAATATAGTTGTTTAGGGTTTTTTTTTTTTTTTTGGTTGTTTAAGCATAACTAGCGGGATCCGTGGAAATTCTTCACTAATGTTAATGATATTTTGTTTGAAATAATGCATTTATGTAACGTTTAATATAATATTAAGCAAAAATTGTCTCTTTCTTTTCCTGTAAAATAATTGCCATTCTTTATATAAATCAAATGAATGGCTGTTATTTATCAAAAATTCTAACAATCTATATCTTTTTTAAACAAATGTTTGTTTTCTTTTTACCACAAAATATAATTGTCAGCTACATATTCTTTTAAATAAATAAAACGAACGTTTTAACCATTTTATTTTATATTTTTATTGTTACACTTTAAATTGTTTCAAAATAAATACTCTTCCTTCTTAATGTAAAACTAATTGTCAGCTAATATTCTTTAAATAAATCTTCAGCAATCCCATCTTTTGAAATAGGTGTAACAGGTGATAATGTATGTACAAACGTGAAATTGCCTTAGCGTATTATTATATAGATAATCTTGAATCCAAATGTAGTTTACTACTGGTGAAATACAAAAAATTCACTGTTATAAAATTAGTACTCAGTGATTTTGGTAGAATTATTGGAACTGTAAGACTGAAAACTCTTCACCACCTTCTATTTATGACTAATAAAAAATGAAATATTGATCAGGACTAAATATTAAAACTCGATGAAATTGATTGAAAATAAAATTTATTTTTAAATATGAACCAATAATTGACCTAAATCACTGACTGGCCAGAATTCCGTAAACGATGTAAAATACATTTAAAAAAAAAAAAATTAAATAAATAAAAAAATAAAAATTCTGAAATTTCGCTTACTATTGTAAGTAGGGAATGGCTGAAAATTTCAGATTCATGTGATTAGTATTTTTTTGTGTTTATTTATACATAAATCAAACAATCAAACATTTTGAAAATTTTGCAAAATTCAGAAGGTGCAAGCCACTAGTTTTTGGCTATTTTACATTCATGAAACCCCTTTCACAGCCTGAAAATGGTTCTAAATTAAAGTACTATATCGGATTTAACCATCTATATCCATTCATAGCTTTTGCGGATGTTTTAGGACCTACAATGTCGCATGAAACCACTTTTTCACCGAAAAATGATGGATTTTGAGTCTCGTGCAGCCCTAACGGCTATTTTTGGCCTGCACCTTCTGAATTTTGCAAAATTTTCAAAATGTTTGATTGTTTAGTGTTATTTATGTATAAATGAACACAAAAAAAATACTACTTGCATGAATCTGAAATTTTCACCCATTACGTCCCACCCCTATTGTAAGCTGAAATGAATAAGTTAAAGTTGGAAGAAAAAAAAATCAGAAAAAAATAAATACAGCCTGATCAAGGTTCAAAGTTTAACCTTTTATCTCTAACAATTTCTGCGAGCCAATCCATTCGGCCAACCGGCAAGTTAAAAAAAATTTTTATCCTTTTAATGTCAACCATTCATGTTATTTGTCTTTTATCGAGTGGAAAATAGATCAGACGGTGGATAATCGTAGACTGTCAAAACTTGGTTTATGCCTATTTCTCGTAGGCGAAAGAAATGTTAGCGAAAAGTTGTTATATTAGAAATTTTAATGAGTAAATAAGTGTTTCTAATGCTTAAAAACACTAAATACAAAATATGTGTTTGCGTATTTGTTGTTGAAATAACTAAGCAGTTTATAGTTTTTTAATTGAACGGCTGAGATGTTAATGATGTTACAAATTCAAATGTTATCCCTGTACATAATTAGTTTTTATTTAATTTGTAATTTCAAATAAATGATTAATGTCCATATAAAAGAAAGTGTGAATAACCAGACCAAGTGATTTGACGCCATTTACATTTTCCAGTTGTAATGCAGTGATTTCATTGGATAATCATCTGTTGATTATCCAATGACAGCAAACAGTGAATGTTTTGAAATTGTTACCAAAAGATAATTTTCGGACGAATATAGTATGTAATCAATGAAGTAGATTTGAATAGCAAAATGTTGTTCTTGAAAACAGTCTGTTAATTTCTGAAATTCGCTGGCTAGGTAGAATCAAATATTGACTTGTCAGATGATAGGCTATAGTGGTCTAAATTTGATAATCAGACTGATTTTTCTTTATGAGGGCATCAAAAAAAGCTTTCATCAGCAAAGGATTGGAAATAACCATTAGTGTGAACTAAAACCTTATGTAGTACTCTACATTAATATAGAATGTTTTGAATTTTTTTTCTTAGTGAAAACAGTTGTTTAATAAAACAAAGGGTGTAAAGTTTTAGTCTAAGATTGGCAGACACCAACTTAAACAAAAAATGATACATGATGAAAAATATCCAAAACAAAATCTTTGCTTTTTTTTTTTCACTGCCAAAAAATTTAATGGAAATAATTTTTTTTTTAAATTCTTCTGCTAGAATATGTGCCTTTTTTAATGTCCTTGACGCCTCCCTTCATTTAAGTCCTAATTGTATTGAGCAGATATGGCCATATCAAATATATTGTTTAGCTTCTAAACTAGAATTAAAAAAAAAAAAAAAAAAAAGTAATGGTTGCAAAGCATTCTAGTTTCACATGAGACCCTGATATTTTGTGGTAATACAACTCGTTCAACTTGTTTAGTGGTTTCAGCTTGTGAACTTCAACAAAACTCCATAGAAAACTGCTTTCGTCGTGCACACAACTCTTTCATGCATAGATCACATCTGAATTGTCAATATGCTCTTTTAAGCTTTTGTTCTTGCCTTCAATAGAACGAACGGAGAATCGACCAGGTGGATTTTTTTTCTTTCTTTCATACGTTATCTAACTGGCAACTTTAAAAGCTGAAGCTGAGAAGATTGCCATTTACAACAAGCATAATTAATATTAATGAAAATTTTTTTTTCATTTTTTTTTTTTTTTTTTTTTTTTTTTGTTGTCTTGATAGAATTTGTGTCAATGTCAAATGATTGAGTATTTTTTTTTTTTTGCTGTTGGGTTTTTTATTTTATTTTTTTATATAGGGAGGAGAGGGAGTCAAATTTAAGATTTAATTGTTTGAGTTTTTTTTTTTGTTTTATAATGTTTATAGATGAATATGAGTACAGAATAGAAATGGAAGAACGGTATGCTGCCTTAGTCCGACCATTGGGAGGCATCTTCGTTTTTACTTTGCTGCCTTAGGGTCGGGTTTAGCCGTCAGACAGCTAGCATTAACTCCTTTCGAAAAACAAGACTCTGAGCCGTAGCATATTTTAATCGCAAGTTTTATTGTCCATCGAAAAAGGTAAAAAACTGAAAAGAAATAAAAAAAAAAAACATTGTCTCAGAAATGTAAATACAAAGAATGATGACGAAACAGGAAACGAGGAGTCTACTAAAATCTAAAAAAACTGAATAGGAAGTATTTGGGGGGGTGAAGAACACTACGAGGTATGAGGTACACACGTCACGAGCGATCGACAAGGAGATACGCACATGGGATGAGAAGGGAGAATAAAGTTCATTTAAATGAGAGAAATGTTCAAAGGAAATAACGGGCACGATATTCAATTTTGTTTGAGGAAGGAGAAGGGATAATGTCTCTTACCGAAGATGGCTAAAATGTCAGAATCTGTAGGGAGATTAAAATTCCACCATGCGGTTTCGTTCGTGACATAGCAGCAGCGAGAATCCAGAAACAGAGCACCGACAAGCTGCTTGCTGGCCGGTGTCAGGGAAAAAGAAGTCCTTAACAAATGGGAGGGCCGGGAAAGGGAGATAAATCTAAAGGGTCTACATCTATACTAGACAGAACACTCCTCGCCTGGCGTCTTGACGTCATGACATTGCACTATTCCTTAGCACAGAGAAGAACGATTTCTGTGACGGGTCTGAGTAGGTGCTTGGTACCGTCCTTTCTGGAAATCTTCACGTCCACTTTCCTCACTAGGTTGTATTTGCTCTTGTTTATCTTGATGGTTATTGGCAGGATTAACCTCTAATTTTTGGTGGTGGTTCGGGCGGTGGCCTGTCTACACCAGCGAATTTACAATACTGTTCAGTCTTCTCAAGAATACTCTGGGTTCTGTCATCTTTAGCTGTGCTCGTAGTTGCGGTCATCTTTAGTAAGGCTAACCTGGCTGGTAGGTCGTTTTTTAAAGTGGTGTTTGTTTTTGACCGAACAAAACATGTCGCCTGAGGTGAAGATGTAATCTTAAGATTAAGAGACGCTTAATTTAGCAGAAGATGATGGTAAATCTTCATCCACAATTTTTTACTTAGTAGACACCATTGATGAGGGTTGAGTTTTTTGTTGTCACAAGTTTCTTGGGTGTAGGGGTAATAGCAGATTTTACTCTTGCCACACATTTTGGAATCTCATTTTTAGATTGTTGCTCAAGTTTTGCGTGCATCTATTTGGTTTGCAGTGGTGTACTTGTCAATATTGGTTGAATGACTGCTGAGGCGAGAGAATTTAAGAGTTGGTTGAAAGGACAATTATTTGTAGCAGGTGACGCAGATGATTTAGAAAAAGGAGGAAATATTTAGGGAGATCCGGGTGGAGGAGCTGCTTCGGTGGCTTGAACATATCAAAGTGTCGGCGATATGTTTCAAGTTGGGTGAGACCTTTGTTATTGACGACCAAGTGGAGAGCTTCTCAAAATGTAGGGATCCGAGCAATATGTTTGAAGATGATGTTAATATAGACACTTGCAGACACTGTCTCTGGGTGGTCCTCGCATCCCTGTAAGGGAAATACAGGACTGTTAAGCCAAGCGGTTCTCTGGAGATGGGTGCTAAGTTGAGCATGGTTTTGATCGGTGTGTACGTATTTCAACTGTTTAGGATGAGAAGGTTTACATATACGCAACACACAATTGCTGAGGTACATGTAGAAACGTCTTGTTTCGATTTGGATGTACCCTAAGACTACCTTACTGTGCATGTACGATGTAGTGGAGTGAACCTGCAAGTTCATCTCAGAAGAAATCGGTTTGCCTGCCAGGAGGCCAGCACAAAGCTCCGGTCTGGAGACAAAATGTTTGGGTCGTGGGGTAAGTTTCACTTTCCCCGTGATGAAGCTGGTTTGACAATTTGCTTCTTTGTCGGTGACTTTGATGTACGCTACTGCGGCAATGATTTTGGTGGGGTCATTGTCGATGGACCAGAGGAATATTAGAAAGTTCCTGTATTCGTCTTCGCGGGGAAACGGTATAACGTCCCTTCAGTGTTCGCGGTAACGACTTCTTTGAGGAAACGGGTGAGAACTCCAACCAGAGTGTCGTTTAGGTCGGGGTCCACTTATTGGCACTTTGTTCAGGGATGTTCCGTCGTGTTTGATACTGGAGTCAAAGACCACCCGAGATTTTCCTTTTTGTGGAAGATGGCATGGGTAGATCTGGAAGGTAGTGGAGCGATCCAACTGTTGTTTATGTCCTTCTTGGCTCCCACTCCCATGATGCTCGGTAAAGCGATATCCTCAATAGGACACGCTGCCTTGTCATCCTCCTCCTCCTCGGTGTGTTGGAGCACATCTTTTGAGGGGTTGCCATCACAAACCTGTGTACGCTGTGAAACAACTTCAGTTGCTGTTAGGTCACCCTCCCCGCCGTGCTTGGGGGAGGATCTCGCGTGTACAGTTAGAGCTAGTGTCGGTCCAGCTGTCTCTCGTTGGGGTTGACTTCCCAGGTCAGCTGACATATAGCCAAGTTTTGTTGAGTAGCTATGGCTAGACCGTTTGTTGTACTTGTTGGCGGCTTCCCTCAAAACCTTTGCTTCGGCCACGGAAATGGCCGCCTCCCTTCCAAGCTGTAATCTTTCCAACTTCCCCTTTATTTCCAGTTCCTGTCAACGAAGGCTAGACGTGTTTTGGCCGCCTTAGCCTTTGCTCAGGCGATAGCAGCAGCACTCGTAGACGTCCTGCTCGAGGAGCGAGAGTTGCATGAGGCCTTGGCCGGTTAGACATGTTGTGATTCATCGTCGAAAGGATAAAAAAGAAGGGTGGTTGGTTGAAACCGGAGCTTGAGAAAATAGCTGAAGTAGGATGAACGTTATGGGCGCTACTACTGTTAAAGTAGGAGTCCGTAGTTCGTATGAAATATTTAAGTCTGCGTAGGGGTCCGTCATTCTGACGGTGGGTATAGACCACGTAATTCTGAACATTAAGAGGCCTTCGGTTTCTATCATGCCTGAGTCCGACCATTGGAAGGCATCATCGTTTTTTACTATGCTGCCTTAGGGCCGGGTTTAGCCGTCAGACAGCTAACATTAACTCCTTTCGAAAAACAAGACTCTGAGCCATAGCATATTTTAATCGCAGGTTTTATTGTCCATCGAAAAGGTAAAAACGAAGATGGCTAAAATGTTGGAATCTGTAGGGAGATTGAAATCGTTCATGACATAGCAGCAGCGAGAATAAAAATAAAAAAAGCACCGGCTGCTTGCCGGCTAGTGTCGGGATAAAGAAGTCCCTAACGAAGGGGGGGGGGGGGGGGTCGGGAAAGGGAAATAAATTTAAAGGGTCTACATCTATACTAGACAGAACAAACCGAGTCTAACAATGTTAATATAGGCTGCTAAATCATTCAATTATTGCCGGCTTTTATATTCATTAGCATACTGGTCTTGCAAGTGATTTACATGGAATTCAATCGTTGCGAAATACTTCAGGAAAAATGTTGCTGCTTTATATTTAGATATTCTTACTACTACTACTACTACTACTAAATTAGTAGCAGTCTTTCCAACAAAGTATATGTATGTTGTTGGGATTACAAACTTCTCATCATGCAGGCCTCTTTCAAGGGCTATCCATTGTCTCTATTTGGAGGAAGGGCAACCAGTCATATATAAACTGCTGAATGCAGTCAAAGATAAATAAAAATAAAATGAATAAATTGGTAGAAAACAAACAAGTGTATATAATAAAAAGAAACGAGCAAAGAAGAAAGTCGTCTGAAGATTATCTTGTGACATGAAACTCGAATTAATAGTAAGACTACAAAGGAAAATTTTTAAAATGATCTGGTTAGGATTTCAGTAAGTTACTTGAACAAATTACATTGGTGTTACTATCAATAATAGGGTCCTCCAGTCACGTATTTTTGTTAGTATATATGACTAACGAACATGTACTACAATGCCATCCTCAAAGGAAGAGGTAATGCTGGGGGGGATAGTCTCATGAAAACAGAACAGATACGTTACCCTCACACACACACACACTTGAATTGAGCATTAAAAGATAGTAATAGTATAGGTTCGGCTTCAGACAGGCAGATACCAAATCTCCATTAGTAATAAATTTGATAATCACTTATTGAGTAAATTCTTTAAACTAGGAAGTAGTTTCTTGGTTGGGTGTTTCCTTCAGCTGATGTCCAATGCCACTCGTGAGAGCAATGTGTATGTTCCAAGTGATGCTTTCTGCTGTCGGCCACTATTAATTACTAAAGAGGAAAAATTGAAGAAAGATATGATAGAAACATGTAATGAGTTTTTTTTTTTTTTTTTTTTTTAATAGGAAATAATTCATGAAATCAATCCGAAAAGGGTAAAATGCTGTAAAACAAAAATAACCACACCAAACATCATGAATAAATACTTAAACAAATAACGAACTTGAAGCATTAAAACTTTTACCAAAATGACCAGAGTCGGCATTAGATAACCCGAAAAGGGTTGATATGCAACAAAACCAAAAATGATATTAAAATACATAAACGTTAAAAACTAACGTTCGGCATTAAATGGCCCATAAGAGGTTGATATGCCGTAAAACTTGTATACTTGAAAAAAAAAATATTTATAATTATTTGTCGCCTCCAAATATACACCTGTCATCGTGGTTGCAATGTTCTTTTTAAAAGTTGAACTCTTTGTGTCAACTGTCTAAGTAGGATTAATCTCTCGCTGATTTACCGAGCTATTGATGACGGCCATGTGGGCAAATACGTTTGAATTTGAGTTTGAAATATAACTTGGGTTCGAACCCGGTGACCAGTGTGAATGATTCTTCTCTACGCTGACGATTGCCGTAAAGATGAAACGTATATGTATGTAGATAAAAACAAATATTTATAATTAATTATATATATATATATATATATATATATATAAGATTCTTTCCAAATATGATCTAGGGTTAAGATCGGATTCTAACTCTGCCTGATGAGATCTCAGTTTATAATAACTGTTGAGCGATAACATCGACATGCCAGTGTCGCAGATTTTGTACATGTCTGTGTAAATAAAAATAATCATATATATATATATATATATATACACACACACACATAAAACGATCACCCAGTTTTTGACCACACAGCCTAGGACAGAACAGGTAACCAGGAGCTGTAAAAATACAGCATAGTTTTTCAGTAAACTCCTTAAAAGAAAATGCTCTGAAATTCTTTAAAAAAAAAACAATGTTTATGAAGAGCATGTTTTTTTTTTCTCAGCAAAAAGAGATAATAGCAATATCTCGCATATATTGACTTGAGTCATCCATCAATTGCTGATGAAACATTCACAAACTTTGTTTTATGTAATGGCTGATTGCAGCATGCCAAATCTGCATATAGTCAATGATATGCCACTAACTGGCTGGTGCTACCAGGTCTGAAGATACCGGCTTCTTAACCAAAAATGCACCAAACATTGATGTTATTTTTTTTTCCTTTCCCTTTGCAAAACTCAATCATGTTCTGCAAAGCCAAAACAAAAACCTTTTTCCTCTATAAAACAACCAAACCATACACCATGAATAAATACTTGAACATATGAAGAACTTGAAGCATAAAAACCTTCACCAAAATGACCGGATTCGGCATTAAATAACCCGAAAAGAATTGATATGTTGTAAAACAAAACAACCACACCACAAACTGGAACAGTTATGCTTTCCCATTGTCACATATGATCATGTGTGAAGCCATGCTGTTTTCACATCCATATCGCCCGTTTGTTTAGTGTAACTGAAACTGCTGCAGCCCGTCGTCAAGGATTTATGGTCAAGGTTTACTCGTAGATCCGTCATATTCTGTCTATGGCCATGCATCAGTAACCTTGAAGAATATAGCTCCTCACCACATACTGACAGTCATTCACTATGCAGTGGCTGTGCGTTGCATAGTGCTGCGATGCATGAAGACACGTCGAGGACACACTTGGAGGCCAACTCTGGAAAGTACTAACCCTCTGCAACTCCCTTTACCATACAATGAATCGTTAACAATAGGTATTGTTTCGGCATTAAATAACCCTCTAAAACGTAGATATGCCATAAAACATACAAATGAAACCGAAATTTATTATTAGTGAAACGGGATCCTGGCTATGGTTTCTTTTGAAAACCTACTTTAAATGTTCCCCCTTTTTTTTTTTTTTTTTTTTTTTTTTTTTTCGATTTCTACACATGTTTTTTAACTTAACGACAGTATGCATAAATTATATTTTAATGTTAAAAGAAACGAAAGAAAATAGTGTTTTATTTGGCGAAAATGACATGTAAAGATTTCACCAAATCAGATTATGAGACTGTAATTCAGGTGGTCATGTAGTGTCGTCATTACACTCTAATCCCTTTCACTAAGATGGCCATGGTTTTAAAGAGCTTTCAAACTGTTTATTATCTTCACCACACCCATAGTTGGCCTATTTCCATAAGATTCCAGCTGCCAATATTAAAACCTCGTTCAATAACCGAAATTCACGATGCACAATTGCACATTTCGACTGAAGATATGAACTAAAACTTCCGAAAATCATTTTCTCCATCTTGGAATTTCAGTTTTAACAATTGACATCAAAATGCTTTTGTTTTTTCTTTCTTAGAGTTTTGTGGTGGCGAAGATTAAATTGCAAACTTAAATTTAAATATTTAAAACGGTGTTTAGTTTTTCAGAATTACTAGTGCAAAGTATATATTTGATTGAGGGGAGTGGTATACAATACCTCCTCCCTCTATATGCCCTCCCCCGAAAAACTGTCCCTACCTAAAAGTGTGGTTGTAGGATGGATGAATGGGTAGAATTTGTTGACAATGAAAGGTGAATGGCATTGAGAAATAGTGAGAGGGAAGGATGTCTTAAGCACAAAAAATGAGTTCTGTCCCGATACAGAGCAGTGCATTTTTATCTTTTCAATCACATCGAAAAATAAATTTCATTACATAATATCAAAGATGGTAATATAAATAGTTCATTGTTTTAATGTATATAAATGTTATTTCACCCCTATTTTTCGGAAAATGTAACATTTATTTTGAATGGATAAACTATGTAATTATAGAGCAGTTGAAACGGGTCGATCCATTGTGTGGATTTTTATTTTTTCTTCTAAGTAGTGGAATAGAAACGTGTTTCGTAATCACACGATCATCTATTACTGTTTTCACTGATCAGGGTTGTTTTTTTATTACATATGAGTGTATACCTTCTGTCAAAAATAGCCGGAGGGGGTATCTTTCGCCAGTGTTCGCACTAATGTTCATATAAAATGTTTGAATTGGTTACAATAAAGAAGAAAGAAAACGTATCGAACTGGAAAGTTTAAAATGGGAAAGAAAATGCCTAAATCAGTCTAGAAAATAAAGGAAAAAAAAGGGTTTAAGTCTCATGGAAATAAATTGAAGGCAGGTGGGGGTTGCACTGACTTGCTATTTGCTTTCTCAATTCCCCTAAATACTTTTGACTTGTTAACTTTAGTGTAACAGGATGGAGACATATTACAGCGTGTTTCAGCAAAATCTGACTCTTTACAAAAAAAAAAAGGGAAATAGGCAATAAAAACAAAAGTTGTATATGCAGAGACCCGACAATTTATTTAGCAGCGATTAGTTACATACTAAATTTTCTCATGTAACTGCCACAGGTGAAGACTACCATCTCAAGGCGTCTCAATGAGTTTCACGCTTTGGCGACCATGTCCTTGTCTATAACGGCAAATGCCTCCACGATCGCAGTCATCAGGGAGTCGATCATGTTGTGGGCATGCTTGGCCTTGTGTGCAGGAGTGGAACCATGCTGGAAGACGTAGGGGGGCGTCCGGCTGCGATTGCGTCAATCCAGGCCTTCATCTCGCTCCGCAGCACCTCCTGATATTTTTAACATTTTGTCAAGTTTTGTCAGATTTTGCTGCAGCACCTTGTATATATAAATGCACATTTCTCTTTATTATAGGAAGGGTTTAACTTTTGACTAGTTTCCACTTTTCATTAGAGAATTATATTATTTTAACTAAATGTGTGCTTGTTTAAAAAGACAAAGGTGTTTTAAGATATTTTGACTATGAAAACTGAATAAAAGAATTCACCTTGACTTTTGGAGATCAGACCTGTTTGTTGTCATCACAATTGTTTTGCATTCACAAGATTAACCTGTTTTACAAAACCCTGATGAGATTATTTCATCTTGTCTGCTTAGTCTGTGGCGGCATGATATTTACCTCGTAATGAATGGCTCGATTTATTTATGAAATCTTTTTTTAATAACCTTTACATATTTAAAGGTTTTAATTCAAAAATCTTTAGCTCTATTTGACCGGGTGGATGGCTTCAAGAAAAATAATTTTAAATAATTTAAAATATAGTCGTGTCTACAATTTTATTTTAGATTGAGTTTTTTGGGTTTTTATTATTTGTTTCGTTTTCCCTTATTTTATTTTTGATTCTAATAAACGTTTGATTATTAGAAAAAAGAAAATCTGTATATATCAAAGTTACTTATAGGTAAGAAATACATACACATACATAAGATCTTAGCCGCTTTTTTGCTTATCCTTACAAATTGTAGTTAACCGATTAAAATAATTGTTGTTAGTTAAACTTGTTATGGTGGAAATAAATAAATCTTAACTAAAAAATTAATTAAAATCACTGCGATAATTGCTGAAAAAAGGAACTTTTTCATTTTTAAGATTTTTTGCTGAAAATATACCAAGTAGATAAAAGAAAGTTAACATGTTAGAAATAATCAGTGACAATACAACATAAATGTATTTGTATTTGTCTGTACTAATGTGTTAAATATAAGACAAAGATATAAATACATTTACGTAGATGTCAACTGCATTCCGTGTTAATGATCATCGGATCGTAGTATCAACTTGATGGGCCTCAAGGATTTATTCCCAACTTTTATCCTGATCTTCATTGATGATCTTTCAAATTATGTTCCGAGATCATTTGTTGACATCTATGCAGACGATACAATTGTCTATGGCAGCATTTTGAAGAGCATCGGGGATTAGAATCTTGCTGGTTCTCTCTATTCTAACCTCAAGCACGTGGGGGGGGGGGGTACTTCTAAAACTTAGCTTCTTTCCTTTCTCATTGAAAAAGCCCATTGTTTTGATAAGCTTCTTATACTAACTTTCACTTCTGATCAAAAATGGAAAACATTTTTTTTGTCAATTGTATTTTATTCAGTAGACATTTTGAGTTTATATTTACAAAAATGCTGTAAGTGTAAAAAAAAAAATAATAATAATTATACTTTTTAATGCTAGAAAAACGCTTAAAAAATTTTTTTTATGGAAATCGCTCCAGACAAGGCATGAAGCCACTTGATGTAAGGAGCTAAAATAAAACAAAAAAAACTAGCCAACGATAAATGTCAGATGGATAAATTCCGACCCAGAAAACAGCAATTCTTCCCCCTTTGTCAGAAATATCGTTCATTTAATGTGAGGAGTAAATAACAAAATAAGGGAAGCGGGAGTTACGAGGCTGCCGAAAGTAAACACAAGGTCCACTTTCTACTCTCCTAAATGTAATGAACCTGAAGAAGGAATCTTTTGTAGTAAGAAAATCGGATTAATAAGTACACAAGCGAAACGAAAGGCCACTTGCAACATTGCTTGAAAATAATATCAGTGGTGTTATAAGTTTACCTATGGTTATGATATTAAAAAAATAAATAGGCTAATATGTATTTTTTAAAACTATAATTGTTTATCTGAAGTAGGACACACAGGTAGGTCCGTGTAGAAATTTCTGTTAAGTGCCGAGAGCTGTTTAGGTTATAAACGGAAAAATGCCTCCAGTTTAACAATCTTCCTAGCTGGAATAAGTCTGCAGTGAAATGTATTTTCTTGCTAAGAACATGGTAGAAGGAAGACGACAAATTGGCTTGTCAGATGCAATGCTATTTAGGTCTAAGTTTTGTAGAATCAAAATAACACCAGCATAAGGGCTCCAACTACTGTCCAACTGACAGAAAAGCTCTTGCTTGAATGAAGCAATATTTATATACTAGAATGTCCTGTCATGGACTAGCAACCAATCAACTCATAGAATGAGCTTGCACAATAGAACCTCATAGCCTGCTTATATAGCAACTCTAGCTCAACTGGTCAGACAACTGAACACTGGCTACTAAATTCAATAAGTTCAAGAATCCGACTGAGTTTTCTTTATTTATTAGATTAGTTATGTTTATTAAAAGAAAATGCAACAACTGAAACTTGCTTCTACTTCCATTGTTATACTTGGCAATTTGATGATTGTAAGATGTTATAAAGTGGTCTGCATTTGTACTGCAGTTGAGAGGACCAAAATAGCAAAGAAACACTCCCTGATTCAGAACATGTGCCATTTGTTGGGGGTAGACCCCCATGGAGGCGTATGAACTAGAAAGTCATGCAGATACATGCACAGAACTTCATAAGTATTACTATATTTATAATTACCATAATATGTCA
Organism: Sepiola atlantica; assembly: GCA_963556195.1. Taxonomy (NCBI): domain Eukaryota; kingdom Metazoa; phylum Mollusca; class Cephalopoda; order Sepiida; family Sepiolidae; genus Sepiola; species Sepiola atlantica. The sequence goes on from OY744516.1 coordinate 229,447,646, forward strand.
TCTGAGCAAACAAATGAATAAATGTCCCCCCCCCTTTCCCCTCTCTTACTGTACCCTTTAATCTGGAGATATGCCAGCAAGTAACATTTGACAATACCACAACTATTCTGCTTGAATAACTTGCTAAAAAAATCCTACTTAGATCCCAAGAGTGACACTTGTATTGAATGATATAAATGCAGCATTACTGAAGTGAAGGGGGTCACATCATTAACCTCTACATAATATCCTTGATCTCCCATTGATCCCCTTGCATGTACAATATAAATAAAAACATAACTATTAATACTAGTAAAATTATCACTAAATGATGACCTACTAAACCAAACTAATTTATCACATAATGTGCTATTGAGATACAAAACTGAGACAGTGAAACATTATGAAACCATTGTTGTGACGTCATGGCTGCCAATAATATCAAATATAAAACAAATACCAATCCCCTTTTGATATTTTTTTTATAAAACCAAAATATTGGGAGGGGGGCAAATGTTGGTACGAATACCAGTGTCATAGGTATAGGCCAAATTAGATGGACGAAACATTCAAAACATGTTTTTAAATAAAAATCAAATTCTTTTTATTTAAAAATTGTCTATAGAAATTTTCAGTCACCTTATTTTTCTTTTCTTTTTTTTTTCTTCAAATATTTTGTTGAAATTTAATTTGAAAAGACACTTCCAAGATTTAGAACAAAAAATAGCAAATATATGACCATGTTAAAAAAAAAAAATTCTCTGAACAGAACAGCACCACTTTTATGTCCCTTTTATGAAGATTAAAATCGAGATATAATGATACTAAACCTTATGTCTAGAATCCTTATTCCAATTTTGATCAAAATCCATTACATGCTTTTGATTCTAGAAAATGTCTCAAATTTAAGGCTTGCGTATAAGGGGTCATAAGAAGAAATTGAAATTCAGGGAATCTTGCTTAGTTGGTCTCTTATGACTAGATCAGATTCAATGAAAATCTGAAATATTTTAATTTTCAAATGGGAGGCTGTGCCCATATACCCTCTAAAAACCCAATTAAATACTAAAAAAAAAAAACCCCTGAAATTTGGAGAATATTTATTAATTGATGTCTAATACCTATTGTTAAAATTTCACAAAAATGCAGAGGTATCTTAATTTTCACAAAGGATGTCCATCCCCCTTTGTCTCCTTTGCATAAAACTTAAGTAGCCCACATTATGACCCAAAATTCATAATGATTGGTTAATTAGTTTAGGAGTGAAGCCTGTACATACCTAACTTTATAAATAGATTTGACAAAAAAATAAAAAAATATGTATATGCTATATTCTGAAACATTCTAAGATATTTTTTCTTTATTTGATTTTTTTTCTTCATTAGGAAATGTAACAAGAAATGAAGAATACAGCTCAAATTGACCTGTGTCTTTAGGAAACCTCAAGAAAAAATGTTACTTTGAAATGAACTTTATCTAAATCTTGTTTCAAGAAATTTTAGAATTTATAAATCAAACAATTTGGAAGGTTTAAATGTGTACATGTCAACAATGCTTAAAATAAGTACATTGTTGCTAGCTCTGTCCACATCTGTCACATTGAACTTGTAGCAATAAAAATGACCAATCCTTCAATTTTATGACTACTTTCTTGTTCCAAATATGCAACCTAAACACTATGTATTTACTAATATAACTCCTTGTCACTCTTGGCCAATCTTTAAAATTATTTTAATAACAAAATCTAATAATTAGTTTGTATCTTGAGCACGCATTCATAAATGTCAAAAGGGGTATATTTAAGATTATCTAGCAGAGCCAAATTGTTTAACCCTCTCACTCTGTCTGAGCCCAAGACATATAAATTCACTTCAATCTGACATTGTACAGTGTAGAATCCACTTTCTCTATCTCTATTGAATGAATTTAATTGAATAACAAAATTTATATTCATAAAATATTTAAACAATTAGAAACAATTATACACTAAATGTCTGCAGTGGTTGTCATGACTTTCTAAACAGTAAAACTTTTTTTTTTTTCTTTGTGTAAAAGGTAAAAATATCATTCAATAGACTTAAGCTTAAAATATTGCAAGCGCTAATTTTTTAAAAATTCCGATTCGTGGTGCTTCTATTGTAATATTTACTGGTTTTAACTTTGCAATTTACTATCTACTTTCTCTCATTAAAGTTTTACCTCATTGCTTTTCTTTAAGCTTCATCAACAAACGTATAATATACTAGCAGGGCTACCTAGCATTGTTAATCGAAAAGGAAGTAGAATGCGGAGGTAATTTTAAGATTCCCCGATTAATATTAGAAGCTAATATTTTTATTTTATTTGTTCCCATATATTAGTGTGATGCTATTTCTATGGTTTTCATTTTTGAATCTCATTATATGGTGATTATACATACACTTGAAATGATTTTCTGTGGTCTCTATATATACTTTTTGTTCATTATTGATATTATTTACTGCTGGTTTGTATATAACTATTAGCTGTTAATCATTTATTCATTAGTGGGCAATTAATTTTTATTCTACAATTACGTAAGTTGGTAATATTGTTATGGTCAATAACATTGGTACTATTATTACTGTTATTATTAATTATTTTTTGTGTTCATTTTTTATTGGTTGCATGTTATCCATGCAGCAATAACTAAGTTTAATGCTATTCCTATTGATAACTTTTGGTAGCTTATTGTTTATCTATTATCCTCAAGAATATTTTACCAATTTGAATGTTTACATCTTTTCTAAGGTGGTTTAAACCAGATTATATTTCTTTCTCTATTTTTGTTTCTATTATTATTCATATTAAATGCTTTCATGTTTGTTTGTTTTATTTAAACGATTTCATATTTTATTTTGCGTTTATTGAAATAAATATATTGCTGGAATTAGTGGTTTGCCTATGACCTATTGACTTGGAGATTTGTTTGAAAACTATGTGAGGGTTAGCATGTTGTTTATTAATATATAATGGGATATTGTTTGGTTTCTATAAAACTTGTATGTTTCGTTGTTTAGATTAAAGGTTATTTAAATAAACTTTTAGCTTCATTTTTTTTCCTTATTTATCTAAACTTCTGCTTGATGCGTTATGAAATACGAGCCCATCATCCCTGTAAGTACCAATGTTTTCCTTGTTGACTATAGATGAAAGCTTATTAATTATATATATTCTTGTTAAATCGCATACTTTCGCACCGTCATGGCTCCCTATTGCGTCATCTAAGTTTGCGGGTTGATCTTTTCTTTATCCATATGTTATTGCTATGAGACAGTATGGATTTTCTGCAATGTTTATTATTTTTATCTCCTCAAAAGGAATATCGATATATTGTTTAGCAAATTACTTGTTATCTAGTGTATATTGTTTGATGGAAAAGTAAAAATCCTTTATATCGACTTGTGTAAATGTGCAAGTACTTTTGTTGTTTATATTGTCAAGTTCAATCTATTTCTTAGTTTTTGTTTAGTTTTCTCTAATATTTGTTCGTTTATTTTTCCTATATTTCGTTTTTATAAAATTGAATCATCTGCAAGACGATTTCTTTGAAGTTATCCTTTTGGCTTTCAGCATAATAAATGTCCGAGATTTAGCTCTGCACTTTATTCTGTTATCTTAGTTTGGTTGCTATTATGTTCGCTTCTTTATTTATAGTTGATTGTGTTTCGTCACTTATTTTCTCATACAATTTTGTAACCTCATTGTTGATTGGTGTATTATACATATTATCAAGTTTGTAAATCTTCCTAGAATTATCTGCCCTTTACTAATATTTTCAGAGTTGCTTGCCATTTTCTATCTTTTTAAAAATTTGTTCTTTAAAGGATTGTTTATTCTTTTAAATTCTAAAATGTTTATTATATCCATCCTTTCACTTTTGGTGGACATTTCCTGGTTTTAAATCCGTATCTATTGTTCGTCTTACTGTTATCATTATCGTTAGACTGGAAGTAGAACATTTTCCATCAAGTTCTTTATTCTCTCAATTAATTGAATTTTATAATGTACCGGTATGTCTTTTAATGAGTAATCTATATTCATCTCTTCCATGGTCATTTGTTATCAGTTGCTAAGTACAAATATTAAATGCACACACAAACTTATATTGTTGTATGTGTGTGTGGTAGGCGGCAAGCAGGCTTTTCCTTTATGCATATCTCATTGAACACGAGAAATGTTTTGCTAAGGTTGATCCGTTTATGGAGTTATTCTACCGACCGCAGTAACATTTTAGTTGTAGGTGGAAATAGACTAAGTCGACTGAATGTCAGTATTGAATTAAAGGTCATAGTACTTTCAGTCTAAATTGGAAGAAAACTTCTCTTGTTCAATATATATATAATAAATTATTGCCACGATCAGACAACGCCGCAGCCCAAACAAACCATGAAAGCCACAAACCGGAGTGAAAAACAGTAAAATAGACAAACGAAATGTATCAATTATTAAATTGTACAGAATGTGTATGATGTGCAAAAATTAATTATTTCTTCCCCAACAAGGACATGGTTTGTTTGGGCTACGGCATTGTCTGATTGTGGAAAAAATTATATATATATATATATATATATATATATATATATATACACATACACAATGTAATCAGTCAACAGCGAATCATAAGCACACAAGTGTGGGGGGGGGAAGTGTGTGTGTGAAAAAAATTTTTTAATGGACCCTATACATTAGTTTGATCTTCCATCAGTACCTTTGGTTTCACGGAAACACTCGAAATTCTCCATCCGGTGAATTAACTTTGTGGATCCAGCTATCAAAACATTGGATGATGAACCGATCACATTTAATATCTTTAACACTGCTGGTTGAGTTTCCATTGTTTCCGTGAAACCAAAGGTATCAATGGAAGATCAAATTAATGTATAGTGTCCATTTAAAAAAAAAAAAAAAAAAAAAAAAATTTTTTTTTAAAATACATATGCTTTTGTACAAGTAATTGAGCACTCGTTATTTCTTCTGTAACACTGAATTATACTATACATATATTATACTAAATACATTATACTATACATATATTATGCACGCAATCGTTATTGTCTCATTACTTAAGAGGGAATTGTTTCATGTCGGTTATCATAAGATGTTGGTAGGCATTTTTTTAGTTAACGCAAGTTTAGCAATCTTATGATTACTACATCGCTTTCAAACTGCGGACAGTAAGTTTCGCAATTTTAAATCTACTACTATATAGAAATTAATTTTTAAAATTTTTTTATTTTTTAAATTATATTTCTTTTACTGCTGATGGGACATAATTGTCCTAATGGATACCGTTGCAGAGTATGCAATCGGCTCTACTGAGTTCAGATCTATTGTGTTCAATTGCACACTAATATTGTATGGAAAAGTATGAATCCTACCGAATGCCAGACATTCACCCGCTATTTCAGACACTCCAGCCGAGAGATCTTAAGATTCTAACCGTCACACTCTCCACTTCTGTGTGGCAGAACCTGCACTTGTTATTGTTGCTGAGACCACTCATCTTTTTAAAGGCATTGGTCATCAAGCCTTGATCTTGGGCAGCCATTATCATTTTCTCATGATCATAGTGGAGCAATCCTTTTTTCAGCCAGTCTACAGAACCTTCCTTATCTATATATTCCTGGAATCGTTCATTTAGGAAATGTTTAGCACGTTGTTGGTTGACCCATTCTTCCAGTTTTCTGCAATGGAAGGTCTTAGTATATTTTTGGCAGCTATTCCGGGCTATTTCCATGGCAGGCTTGTTGTCTGTTTCTGCCTCATTTGTTCAAAATGTTTGGCCAGTTTTGTGATAGAGGTTGTTCTGCTTGCTCTGGATAATGTAATGTATGATGTGCCAAAATTAATTATTTCTCCCTCCAACAAGAACATTTCATTTTAGTTGATGTCAAAGTCACCTTTGTTACATTAGATGGCTACAGTCCAGTTGATCAAGCGTGCCAACATGGTGGTCATTGCCGACATTATAGTTCAAATCTATCACTTTGCAAAGACAGGTAATTATGTTTTCATAGAATAGTATTAGTTTTTTTTTGTTTTGTTTTAGGATTAAATATTCTTAAAATAACATGAGTATAAATTGTTTTTTTGTTTTGTTGTTTCAACCCTAACCCAGCCGCACTTTTTTCAACTTAGAAAGATTTAATTTTCTTTGTTGTTTAATGATTTTTGGAAAACAAAGTTTTTATGTTAACGATTTAATTCTAAATTTAATCTTTTGTACCTTTTAATGCTTGGAGTCGTGCTTATTTCTGGAAATCCTTCGTTTTTGGTTTTGCTCGTATTGAATTCTTTGAAATATCTGTTGCAACGCCTGATGTCTGCACAAAATTATTCACTCTCAGATAGTGAATATGTCATTTGTCGTCTGATACTCTTCGAAGTTAATTTTTAGTAAGTAGCGGTTAAGTGTTTTATAGATTAGATATTATCGCCGATGTAATAATGAACTGGCGAACGCATCAGATCACTTATCCATTGACCTTAAAATTTAAGAGGTGCATACCACATGTGCTGCCTTTTCTTCTTCTGCGTCTCTATTTAAGTAGCTTAAAACTAACTGATGTAATAATGATTATAAAATACGTGTGCTTATATAAATTTAAAAACTCTTGATAGCTCTTTTCTTTTCCACTCCAAACACACATGCACGGGTCCTTCGTGTTAAGGTTGTTGACGCAGTACACAGTGAATATAACAGCAAAGATGAGAATAGTAGTTCAAATAGTCCAAATTATCGATCCTCATCTAAAAAAAAAATTCTGAAACTGTTAGTACTAGTCTGGCTATTATGCAATATGGGTCTTGACTTCTAGTTTTGCAAATGAGAAATGATAACATTTAACGATGAAGATATTTGAACATTTTCTTATTGCAGCCTACCTTTCACTGTCCAATATCTGAAGAATATTTTATTTGCAGTTTTCACAATTAAAAAGTTGACTTTTGAAATACTTTTTTCTTTTTTTTTTTTTTTAATTTTTTTTTATAGATTTATTAATCCAAGTTGAGCATTATTTTCTTTTCTGTGCATGCACACACATACAAACTCATCATCATATTTAATATTTAGTTTAACGTCTGTTTTACATGCTGGCATGCGTTGGACAGCTTTTCAAAATTGACTTAAACTTTAACCTATCTCTGGCCAGGTCTTTATTTCTTTCTCTCTCGAGTCCGGTTTTATCACTTTCTGCCATCTTTTCTTTGGCCTTCCCCTGTGAACCTGACCTGCTATCTCAACTGTTCTACATTTACTAACTCAAGAACTCTCATCCATTCTTTCAACGTGACCATACCATCGGAGTCTCCTGTTCTGCACACATCTGCTTATACTATCCAGATTTAATCTTCCTCTCATCTCATCAGAACTAAGCCTTTCTTTAAGACTCACTTACACATCCATCACATCATTTCCTTCTATACAACGCATGTCTTCAACCCCCACTTTAACTTTTATACATCATCATTCTGGATACACATGCTTGACTCTTTCCTTGGTTGACGGTGGTAATGCTCTGCTTGTTAGTAATGGCAGAAGATCCATGAACTTGCTCCTAACTCTTGCAATCACATTAACACCTGCTCCACCCTGTGCTCTAATGGTATCACCAAGATAATGAAGACTCTGAACAAATTCAATAGCTTCGCCATTCAGATATACTTTCTCCACATCTGAGTTTTCATCCGCCTCAATTGTCTTAGACTTCTTGCACACAAACTCTTTCAACCTATTAGTAATTCCACTGCACTTATGTACCTAATACTTACCATGGCCAGATCCGGTCTATTCTGCATTTTTTGTGATTCTTAACCTCGCACATACAAGCTCAATATTTAATTCTGTTTCGATATACCTATTTTTAAACAAAGTATGTTCTTTTTAAAAAAAAAAAAATAAAAAAAAATCGGATTTTTTTTTTATTTATTTTTTTTTATTTATTTTTTTTTTTGTGATTACACACTTTATATCCAGATCGATATTCATTTTGTTTAGTGATTTTCAGAAAGGGTGGGAGGATTTTCATCCAAGAAGAATTATGTACTAATACTGTCACTCATGAAAACCCGGGAACAACTTTAGTAAGAAACGATTTTAGATTTACCATTTTGTTTTATTTTTTTTCTTTAGGTTTTACTGTTTTTTTTGTTGTTTTTTTTACTCAGCAATAACACGCTATTAAAATACATTTTCTATTTTACAACGGTAAAAAAAGTGTTTTCATTTTAATAATAATTTCCATTCAATAAAAACAAAGAAATTTAGATGTTTAACAAGAATTATTCTATGCAGAATTATTATCAAGTCATGTGATCACTGATCGAAAACAAAATAACAGAACTATGGAACTAATGATATTCAAAATGACTATATATGCATTACTGTTTTCGGACATGGTCGATATTACATTAAAACTGACTGTATACCCAGTGGAAGCATTAAGTTGACAGTCAGTCATCATTGTGTACCCAAACTTGAGAAAGTGGGGAAGTTAGGTTTTCAAGATTTATGTAAATAAACTTTTATTAATTATTTTTTGCCGAAACCTGTTTATTTTTGTGACATTACGAATATTGAAAAATTAGTTTAAAATCCCAATAATTTTGCTTAAATGCAACACTTTGATAGAAGGGATACGTTATTCGTCATTTTCGTTGGGGGGGGGGGGATCTGCAGCCTGGCAGCCTCTATGCTGCAGCGAACTGTTACAATCTATGTTAATAAGATTATATGGCAACTTCACATATGTCTGTTTTGTTTTTCTACATGACTTAGATATCAAATTATTTTTTATTATTTACTATTAATCGAATATTTATTGAAATAAAAACTGCAGAAGCATAAAATAAAACGAATTTTTTAAAATCCTATATAAATATAATAATTTGCTTATAAAATTAAATTCACCAGAATTCCTTTTGGTTTCCTCCTAAACAAGTCAGATGTCTTAATCATTTATTAATGGTTGAAATATAAAAAGAATGATCATTGGAAATTTGAAAGGAATTTGGAAGCATTTAAAATTCTTTATTTCAATAATTTTATGAATAGATCTAAACAACATTACCTTTGTGTGTGCATAAATATTACTGTAAGAAATTATAAATTATTGCCTTTTTACAAAATTATGATTTTTAATCTTATAAATTATTGCCTTTTTTTTACAAAATTATGATTTTTAATCTTATAAATTATAAATTATTGCCTTTTTTTTACAAAATTATGATTTTTAATCTTATAAATTATAAATTATTGCCTTTTTTTACAAAATTATGATTTTTAATCTTATAAATTATTGCCTTTTTTTACAAAATTATGAATTTTTAATCTTATAATTATATTAAAAAATTTAATTGTTTCAGTGTTTAACTTAAAACCCAGTATAATATAAGAATAGACTATGACAGCATTCAAAAAAATAAATTCTCTGATGTATAAAAATAAAGATTCGCTACTGTGAAATGAATCTGTAATCATTCGAAACATAAATCAATAGTTTTGACTCCAAAAATAAGCACTTTTTTGTTTCATGACAGAATTAGTCTGTGATCATGTTGTCATATACATTTTATACAAACGGACAACTTCTTGTTCAAAGTGACCTAAAAGAAATGATTTCAAAAGTTGAACTTTTGACTGTAACAACCTTTCTTTCCTGCCACTAAGAATAATGATAGAAAACAGGATTGATTGTTGTTTTCTATTCCTCCTTTCTCCCTTGAACTCGAGATTAACTCATTCAAGTCAGATAATAAACTTACATGATAATACAAATGACTTTGAATAAGTTAGCCGGGATGTAAAGCAAATCCTTGCTGATATAAAACTAACTTCTCAGCAGACATTTTTGAATCTTCAGCCTTAGCAATAATCATCTAAGAGTGTTTGAATGATAAGCATGACATTCTAACAATGATTGAAACTTCAGCGAATGGATGCTCATTCACGCCGTCTTCCGCTACACCAAACAAGCCTTGCTATCTCGAACAGGATTTCTTTAAATGAAAAAAATGTGCAAAACAGGGATGTGAGTTCTCCACTTTTTAGCGGAATTTGGCCTTTTTCTTTTCTTTTTTTTAAATTCAGAAAAAGCAGATTTTCACTTAAATTGCTTGAGCCTCTCGTAGATGTGAGTTCTTAGCTTTTTTGTTCAAAATCCGCTTTTTTTTATATATATATATATATATATAAGAAAAAGCTTGATTTTTTTTTTCCCCCTCTTATGATGATTCTCTCTGAAAACTAAAAATGTTAATTTTGCCATGAAGGCTAAGATTTCAAGCCATTTATGAAGGGGCTAAGGGAGTTTGATAACTTTTGTTTCATTAAAGAATGACTTCCTGTTCCTTCCTTCACATACACACTCTGTGTCTGTTTCTTAGTTGAAACTGTTATTTAGGAAAAAAGTTTTTTGTTTTACCCTCTCTACACACACACAGCCTTCAGGTTGAGAAATTCATCTTGATTTAAGCTTTTTTTTGTGTGTCATTGTCTACTTTCGTTCTTGGCAAAATTAACATAAATGCTGACAACACAGGCTGAAAAAACGGAAAATTCCCTTGATTTTCGGCAGTCTGGCGTTCAATAATTGGTGGACTTGGTCCTTTCAAGGTATCTTTCTTCGCTCTCTTCAAGTCACGGATTAATGAGATAATTTGTAGATCGTCTACATATATTTTTGATAGCTCTTTCAAACAACCATCCAGAAATTACTTTCCATTCCACAATACCCATCAAAACAAAGAATGTGAGGCCAATTATACTAACTTATGGCGTTCTCTCACTCTCAACACCGGTTAGCCTGTCTATCTGCTGCTTCAAAGACTAGTGGCGCCTGGCTCAACGCAGTGCCCAACGCATCTACTGGTACCTTTTTAAATGATAAGTGCACTAGTCGGTCACTATTCGTCTTGAACTCAAATTAGGAAGTTTTGCTTCCTTTGACGAGTTTGGTCGGTGTCCACTCTGTCGTCATCGTTGGTGTAATGCTAGGTGCTTTCCAACACTTGTAGCAATAAACATCAGCAGAAAAGGTTTGGATACAGTTCGGGCTTCTCTCCCCACATGGAACCCATAGATGTCTATTGTTGTGATGAAAAGTGATTACTATTTTCCCTTATAAAGGAAAGAAAGTTATTAATTTGGGATGCTACTTGTTGCAATGCATTTGCGACTATCAATTTGACCACGTTCACAATTGAACCGGGTTTATCGCTCGAGATGCAGAGATTAACAGAATAAATATTCGTTTCTTATGGACAGATTTATTCCAGTGGCAGTGGAGACTTCTGAGGTTGTTGGTGCTCGTTCAATTGCATTCTTTCAGAAGATTGGCAGGATTTGTATCTTGGTTAAAAGGATGAACCTCATGAAACAGAATGTTTTACTGGTTGTTGTGGTAGGTCATAATTACAAAAAATAAACGTTCTGTCTTTAAGAAACTTTTGTAATGAATTCTTTTTTTTTTTTTTTTTTTTTTTTTAATATCAATATCCCATTTTTTTTTTTTTTTCTGATTGATTTCAAATAACCGTCAAATAGGAATTAATCTTTCTTCGTCTATGCATTCCTTTTCTGAATAAACCGTGTAGAACAATTAGTAGGGAGTCCGCTCATTGTTGCATAAGCCTTACGAAATCGTATTTGTATCATTGAATTTTGCTTTTTTAAGAGCCTCTGTTCTTATGATTGAATATGCTTTTCGTGTATAATAATGAACTATGATATCAAGTAAATACTACTTAATCAGTAAATTCATACTTTATAGACATGTATACCATTGTTAATTTATTTGATGTCCATAAAAATCATTGCGCGATGCTGTATGCGTTCCACACGTCGACGATGGACGGAAAAATACTTGGTAGTCGCTATCTTTAAATAAATAGTGCAAGTTGAGCCAGTGGGATTATCCCTAACAAACCCATATGAAAATGTAGCTAATGAAAAATAGTTCAACATAGACAGTGCGTCATTAGGATTTGCATAAAAAATCAAAACAAAAGCAGCAGTTATCGTCCGTTTTAGGTAATTACGATCGGAAATTGCTTGAAAATGTGAACGACGCGCATATATTAATGTTGATAACCTTTTCACTTTCTTATTTTGATAGTTTTCTTTGACAAAAGTTATTCAGCTCAACTTGTAAAAAGCATTTGTTTTGAGCGACTTCGGCTGACAGCAGCGAGTATTTCGTTGTACGAGTTGACTTATACGATGTTGAAAGCTATGTTGTAAACAGTTAACATTTTTGTCGATTACGTTTATAAATAATTACAAATCATTAAATGACTTACACGCAATAAAAAATGAATAGCAAAAAAATAAAAATAAACAATACATATTGAATATATAAAATATTTCATGTTTCTGTTATTTATTTCCCAGTTAAATATGCTTTACTCGGACAAAGTTATAAAGCCCCCCACCCTCTCGTGCTCTCTCTCTCTCTCATATATATATATATATATATATATTTATACTATATATATATATATATATATATATATATATATTTATACTATATATATATATATATATATATATATATTTATACTATATATATATATATATATATTTATACTATATATATATATATATATATATATATATTTATACTATATATATATATATATATATATATTTATACTATATATATATATATATATATATATATATATTTATACTATATATATATATATATATATATATATATTTATACTATATATATATATATATATATATATATATTTATACTATATATATATATATATATATATATATATTTATACTATATATATATATATATATATATATATATTTATACTATATATATATATATATATATATATTTATACTATATATATATATATATATATATATATATTTATACTATATATATATATATATATATATATATATTTATACTATATATATATATATATATATATATATTTATACTATATATATATATATATATATATATTTATACTATATATATATATATATATATATTTATACTATATATATATATATATATATATTTATACTATATATATATATATATATATATTTATACTATATATATATATATATATATATTTATACTATATATATATATATATATATATTTATACTATATATATATATATATATATATTTATACTATATATATATATATATATATATTTATACTATATATATATATATATATATATTTATACTATATATATATATATATATATATTTATACTATATATATATATATATATATATATATTTATACTATATATATATATATATATATATATATTTATACTATATATATATATATATATATATTTATACTATATATATATATATATATATATTTATACTATATATATATATATATATATATTTATACTATATATATATATATTTATACTATATATATATATATATATATATATTTATACTATATATATATATATTTATACTATATATATATATATATATATATATTTATACTATATATATATATTTATACTATATATTTATATATATATATATATATATATATATATTTATACTATATATATATATATATATATATATATTTATACTATATATATATATTTATACTATATATTTATATATATATATATATATATATATATATTTATACTATATATATATATATATATATATATTTATACTATATATATATATATATATATATACTATATATATATATATATATATTTATACTATATATATATATATATATATATTTATACTATATATATATATATATATATATATATACTATATATATATATATATATATTTATACTATATATATATATATATATATATTTATACTATATATATATATATATATATATTTATACTATATATATATATATATATATATTTATACTATATATATATATATATATATATTTATACTATATATATATATATATATATATATATTTATACTATATATATATATATATATATTTATACTATATATATATATATTTATACTATATATTTATACTATATATATATATATTTATACTATATATTTATACTATATATATATATTTATACTATATATATATATATATATATATATATATATATTTATACTATATATTTATATATTTATACTATATATTTATACTATATATTTATATATTTATACTATATATTTATACTATATATATATATATATATTTATACTATATATTTATACTATATATATATATATATATTTATACTATATATATATATATTTATACTATATATTTATACTATATATATATATATATATTTATACTATATATTTATACTATATATATATATATATATTTATACTATATATATATATATTTATACTATATATATATATATATATATTTATACTATATATATATATATTTATACTATATATATATATATATATATTTATACTATATATATATATTTATACTATATATATATATATATTTATACTATATATATATATATTTATACTATATATATATATATTTATACTATATATATATATATATATATTTATACTATAGTTACTTAGTCTATGGTGAAATGAAACTTATTTTTTTCCTTAGTCGTTGCGAAAATCGATGTATGAATTATTTATTTAATTTTAAAAAGTAGTCAGAAGTTTTAATTATTTTTTTTATTGGAAAAATGTTGAAATAAAAATAAACCGGCAGTTAAGTTGACTCGTAAAATCTTCACTGTAACTGTAACAGTTAGGTTAAATGAACATGAACTGGCAAAATAACAACCCCATCGTTATTCTGCCGGGACCGGCAAAATAACGAGGGGGTCGTTATTGTGCCAAAAGTATATGAATATAGCAAGAAAAAAAAGAAAAGTCCAGAATGCCACAAGACAGTGTCCATACATCAAACATTAGAAAAATTCGTATTGCAAAACAATTGGAAAGAAAACAGCAAAGAGAAAAACTTGAGAAAAAAAGGAAAAATCGTAAAGAAGCTTTGATAAAGCAACTGGAGAAGTCAGGAATCTGGACGAATCAAGATCAAGTAGAACAAAACCTTGTGGCTGAATCTAGAGATTCACAAAAAATAAAGATGCTAAAAAATCAATTAAATGTTCACAAATCCCCCATCAAATCAAAAGTTGATCCAAAATTATTCTCTTTGACAAGAAATAAACAAAAGTTATCAGTCTCCCAATTGAAAGAAAATCTAATTATCTGTATTAGAAGCAATTTTTCAATTGAAATACCAGCCATTGTGTCAGAAATAAATGATAATTTTTCTTCGGTTTCTAAACAAAGTAAAGATAAAACAAGAAAAAGACCAAATACATCAACTAACAAAAGAAAATGTAAAAAACAAAAAAAAGATATCCATCAAATTATCTGTTGGAAAATTGTATGCGGTTGCATTTAGGGATAAATGGTATGCGGGAGAGGTTAAACAACTTATTTCTGAAGAGGATGCAGAATTTACCTATTTAATACAAAAGGGGAAGCATTTTCAGTGGCCACAAAGACCTGATGTCATGATTACTAAATTTGAAGCAGTGCTGGGAGAAATTGTACTTGTGCCTGTTTGTGGGGGAAGACTTTTCAGTGTTGACAACTATGATACCATCTATCAGTTATATTTAAATCATTAAAAGTAACTCACTTACTAACTGTAAATTCATTGAAACTATTAAACATTAAATGTTCTACCAAAATGTCAACTGTATATTATACGGTCAATATTTGATTTTCCAAATGTTGCACTAATGAAATTAATATTGAAAAAAAACTTGAACATCAAACGTCATAAATAGTTGTTATGTTTGATGATTCTGTTATCAGTATTAAAAAAGAAGCAAAACAAAAAAAGGATCATGGAAATCCATCAAAAATTGACTGAGATATGGCCAAAAATCTTTGTACGTCGAAAATGCTACGATCATGCATTTTTAGGCGGCCATCTTGGATTTGTCTTAGCCAATGAAAATGCTTTATTTATATAGTCTGAAAGAAGAGTATACTTTAATTTTATTGTGAAAATTTCATTTACTTTAGACAAATACTTTTCTTTTTATGGTTATGTAAGTCATGCTTTCCGTGCCATTTCACCTTGTTTGATGGAACTACCATCCACAATATGGTGACAAAATTGAATATTTTTGCTATTTCCCATACATTTTTTTTCCATTACATTGATACGTACCTGCTATTTTTGAAAGTTTCCAATACCATATATGAAATATTAATAAAATAAAAGTTATCAGACTATAGGGATCAACCAAATATTCAAAATAGTGGCATTGATTATTGTATTTTTACCAATTTGTTATAAAAAGTGGCGATTTTTCCAAAAAAGTGCCGTTTTTTCAGTATTTCAAATTAGCATATCTCCGTCAATGTTTGACGGATTCACAAAATTTTTTTTTCATACTACTCAGTACATTAAGTCTCACAATATAAAGTAAAAATCATTTATCTTCTTAAACATTAAAATTTTGAGTGGACTCCCTACAATTAGGTCAAATTTTATACGTGTTTGCTTTTGTGTATGTTTGATTTTTTTTTTTTTTTTTTTTTTTTTTTTTTTTCACAATTCAGGAATTTTGTCTTATTAAAAGCATTCAGAAAGAAGAAAAGACTTTTGAGGTGTTATTGCAAAGGAAATGATTTCAGTTCAATGTACAAATAAAAGAATGGAATAATCCAAGAAAACATTTGTCATTCTCACAAGTCACGTGCGAAGATCAGGAGTTGGCCATTTTTTGCAGACGTCTGAGTCAACAAAAAAACATCTACTCCATTAACCCTTTTGGATTTTTTTATTTTGAAGTTATTGACAAATATTTGTTTAGAGTTATATGGATAAATATAAAACCCTATAATATTGACGAGTCACCCTTTTACTTTAAGATGTTTTTTTTTTTTATATGCATAAAAGCAATATTGTGCACACCAAATTTGAAAAAAAAATCTTTTTTCAGCATAAAAAAATAAATCGCTCGTCACTATAAATAGTGACTTAACTAGAAGCATCTTGGAAAAAATGACACAAGAGAAAATTGTACCAAAAAAAATGATGCAAATTGATTTTTATAATTTATTTTATAAAAATCAATTTGATTCACTTTTTTTTTCATTTTTTGATACAATATTTATAGGGTTGTCTTGTCGATCAATTTGTTGATGTACGGATTTCATCTACCCCTATTCCTGATGCGTTGTGCACCCAAACATCAAAATAATATTTTATGCTGCTGTAATGCAGAAGTAGACAAAATGGCACTAATAGAAGTATCATGTATAGTAAAATATTTTGTTTAAAACGCACAAACTACTTATTTGTTATTGAAATGCGCAGTTTCTAATAGGGGTGGAACGTAATGGGTGGAAATTTCAGATTCATGCGAGTAGTATTTTTTGTGTTCATTTATACATAAATAACACTAAACAATCAAACATTTTGAAAATTTTGCAAAATTCAGAAGGTGCAGGCCAAAAATAGCCGTAAGGGCTCCACGGGACTCAAAATCCATCATTTTTCGGTGAAAAAGTGGTTTCATGCGACATTGCAGGTCCTAAAACATCCTCAAAAGCTATGAATGGATATAGATGGTTAAATCTGATATAGTACTTTAATTTAGGACCATTTTCAGGCTGTGAAAGGGTTTTCATGAATGTAAAATAGCCAAAAACTAGTGAAAAATAGTCCAAATCAGCCAAAATCCTCCGTTTATTTTGAATCAGGATTTTTACAGTTGTGAGTGAAACTTTGCAAATATCAATTTTCTGCTATATAAAAAAAAAATATTTTTAATTCTTATTTCAAAGAAAACCAAATCTCCCTGCCAACAATTGCCATCACTTTGTCTCATTTTACATTTATACTCCATTGAAATTCAATTATGCCTTTTTATGTCTACTTAATTGACATTAGATAATTTGCACATAATCACATTTTCTGAAATGAATCTCTTTTTAACAGAATATTTCTTTGTTCTCCATCTCAATAGATGTTTATTTACAATATGTTCTCTTGATTGAGACCACAGATTCACCCAGTTGTAGAATCCTTTTATTAAACTTTCCATTCAACCTACACATTTGTTTTAAATATGCTATTAACATTAGAGATACATGGATGTATATCAGCTTATTTCTGCTTTTCAGAGAATCTAATTTATAAAATTATCTTGTCAGATTTTCAAAGTTTGCCAGCGATAGCAATTAATCCTTGATTTTGACTAGCCAATTTTTCTTTTTCTTTTGGGCCTTTTTTTTTCTTTTTTTTCCTAATACAAAAAAACGTATTTCGCTCAAGTTTCTATGACAATAGTTATTTCGGCTCAGAACTTTATTAACTGTGTTTGCTCCGAACAACCATAACATAAAAAATAAGGCATTTAGGAAAACGCCTAAGTGTGACGGATCTGCCCTTTAAAAATTTAACAGTAAGTTTTAAAATAAAATCTTTAACAAAAAATTTGTTTCTTGGCCTTTTGGATGAGATCAAAGTATAGTATCTGTTCCGATGGATGCTACACCCCTTGGACTGGTACCGTCTTGGCCTTGATTCCGCCGTTCTTAGGGATTGTCCTGTGCAATTCGTAGGAGGTCCACCCTCCCAGGCGTTGCCTTCTCACCCTTTGAGAAGAGGTTAGTTTATTGCTAATCGCCTAAGGCGCCCCTACCGGGGGCTGCCGAGCATTTTTTTTGTAGGCCAGGATGCTCAACCTCTAGGGTGCTGGCTTTTCAATCCCACTTTCCAACCTTGTCGCATCTTACCGCTGTAGGAGGAAGATAAAAAAAGAAAAAGAAAAATCTTTCACAAGGTTGATTTGAGTGCACTTCGCCCCACTTCTTGCCTTTTCTTTTTATTTATTGTTTTGAAACTTTACTTTAAGTAGACACTATTGCCACTGACACATTTTAACTAAAACTGCCATCGCATCACCCGCGGTGGGTTGAGCCAGCTCTAAATAAATTGTCCACGTCCCACATCGATCGGCAACAGTCCTCGGCATACTTCAGCCATTCCCAGTTCCAGCAATGAATACCAAAAAAACACAGGGGCAGCTATCGGCTCCATGTGTCTTTTCACCGTTTTAATCCATGTCCTCAGTTTTCCACTTCTGCACTTCCTCCAGCCAGCAGATGCGATTGGGCTACTCAATTGCAAAGCAATTCTTCCTCAGGTCATCGAAGATAGGACCAAATCAGCGAAGTGTCTTTGTGATGCCCATTATGTTGCATCTTGCATGGATGGTGCAGTTTGGGATTTGGTCAGAGAGAGGAATGCATAGGATGTGTCATAGGCAGTACATGCCTTAGACTTCGAATGTGTGAAGATATGTTGTTTTTTTTTTTTTTGCACAGGGGGTAGGTCTTGCAGTATGGTTCATATTAGCGCTTAGTATATCCTCAATTTTTTTTTTTTTTTTTTTTTTTTTATCTCTTATCAAGACCACAATCTACTTTGGAAGCGGCAGAAGGCTGCATGTACGCTACTAATGCGGATTTTTTTTTATGGAAATCGCTCCAGACAAGGCATAACGCCACTTGATGTAAGGAGCTAAAACAAAAAAAATACTACTTCAAGGTCAAAAACTAGTCAACGATAAGTGTTAGATGGATAGATTCCGACCCAGAAAGCAGCAATTTTCTCCCTTTGTCTGGAATGTGAGGACTAAAGGACAAAATAAAGGAAGCGAGAGTTACGAGGCTGCTGAAAGTAAAACCATGGTCAACTTTCTACTCTCCATTGCAATCTTAGCCTTACCTTGCCCCGTAGCTGTAAAGGTGGAGCCAAGATACTTGAACTATTTGACTTCTTCGACAATGGTGCCGTTGAGTATGATAGGGACTCTGGGGTAGTCAGCTGACAAAACCTTCATTTAAGACACATTGATCATCATACCCACGCTTGGCAGTGGCGTTGACATTATTCAACAATGCTTGCTGGATATCCAAGTATGTTTTGCCAAGAATGGCAAAATCATCTGCATAGGCCAGGTTGGTAATAATGGAACCAGCATGTCCAACTTGCACTTCAGCAAAATCCATCATACTCTGATCAAGGATCCTTTCGATAATGTAGTTGAATAAGACAAGGGGGGGGGACCAGTTTGTACATTGAAGAACTCAGATTCCTAGCCATAACAACAGACTTTTTGTTTGTGTGAATAAAATAATAGGCGTTCAGCAAATTAAGAAGCTTGTGTGGAAATCTGTCATGGCTCGTTATTAAAGACTCACGATCAACCGTCAAAAGCTGCAGTAAAGTCAATTTACACATTTTGATCATGATTTAATGGAAAACCAAAACTAATATTTTTGTTGAAATTATTGTAGATTTTCCTAGCTCAGGGTTCTTTTTATTTTATTTTTTTATTAAACATTTTGCATATTCAACATGTTTGACACCTAGAGAATAATACCTGATGTCCTTGTGAATGTGTCATTTGTCAATTTCTGATACCTGGCACTATAGATACTGTGCTGGGTTTATTTTTAACCATCTATATTAGACAATATTGTTGATGTGTTCAATCCATTTCAAGTACTATTATTAGGCGGTGGAAACTGCAGTTCAATAATTTTTTGTTGATGGGCCATTCATTCCCCCCCCTCTTTCTTTCCTTTTCTCTTATGCACTTGCATTGACACTTGACTCTCATATTATCCATATATATATATATATATATATATATATGTATGTGTGTGTGTGTATATATATAGTACATGTGTTATATTAGTTTCTGTAGATGTTAATCCATTGAAACTGCAGGGTTTATAAAAAGTGCTCAATAACAAATAGAGCTGTTCTTGAGTATAAATTGTTATTTATACAAACATTGGTTACATATGTGCATACATGTTTCGGTTATACTATTCAGAGAATCAACCTCTTCAGACCAGAAAAACGAGGAAGTGAAATAGGATTTGAAAAACTTTCTTACGTATATTTTTCGGGGGATGGTATGTGTTTATAATTTTACCGGTCAATCTTAGTATCAAATTACATTCTTTGCTTGTTAACTCTTTCAATTCATTGTTTCTTTTGATTGGAGGAACATTTTATCTTTTTTTTCTTTCTTTTTCTTTCATACTGAAAACAAACTTATTTTGAAATTGGATATGATTTTAAATAGTTGTATACGATTTGATCCTCCGCAGAGTCGGAAAACAAATAGAGCGTAATATAGATTAAATATTTCTGTAAAAAAAGGTGTGAATCAATTTAGTGAATATAAAACTGATCGCACACCTGGAAATGTGTCTCATGATTCAAAGAAAAGTATTAACACTATCGACAAGTCCAACTGGAAATAATTGAGACACCATCTTGAAATGTTGATAGTAAATATTGCTTAGATGTGAAGCCAATATGAGCTGAAAGCTAAAGAGGAACATTCGAATTGTAGGGATTTTATTTCTATACACACAAAATATTGAATACACCAACTTTTCAGCAACAGAAGATATTAAATACGCAGAAAATATTAAATACACAGAAAATAATTTTAAACCAACTTTTCAGTAACATAAAAAAAAAGTCTGTTAAAAGAAACTTGCATATTAAATAATGCAACTTCACAAATGGAAATACTTTATTTTCTAAACATATTCTGATGTATTCAACATAAGCAACATATCTTTTAATGGCTGACAAAATCGCTTCTCAAAAATGTCAATGCGGTGTTGAATATTTATCCATCAAAGAAACAAGTTTTTTTAAAGTTAATTTTAAAAAAATATATAGATTATAATTTGGGGTTGGTTTGTGGTGATAGATTTTAAAGTTGACAATTATATTTTGACTAAAGGTGGGGAAAATGTAATGATTAGACGGATGGTTAGAAATATTATTTCAAGGGAAGAAAACATTGGTTTAATGATCTAACAATACCTCATCTGGGATACTGCACTCGGGTGTGTCTTGACATGGAAATTGGAATTTACTATTAAGATTGAAAGATATTTTAAACAAAAATCACAAAACTAATTAAAAGGAAACGATTCGAAAAAAAATTAGTATTAACCACTTTACTAGAGAGAAGAATAGGACATGGTTTAATTGAAACTTTCAATTTTAAAATTTTTTTTAACAAGCTCTGACTTTTTTTTCTCTGACTTCACACAAAAAGTTGAGTTGCTAATTTTTGTATGAATCAAGTTTTTGTTTTTAAACTGACATCAAAGTCTTTTCTTTTTGTCGTTTTTTTTTGTCTTTTTTTCTATAGCCTCTGATTTCGATTATAATTTTTGGAAATATTTTTTATAACGAAGTTACCACTTTAATTATTATTCAATAATATAAAGTTGTAAATAAAAACGTTTTAGAACTAATACAGGTTAAATACAGTTTCTTTATAGATTTTAGAAGGGTTAATCTGTGAATAACCGTCTATGAGCAGACTTAAATTGTTACATGTGGCAGTAAGATCTTGCTAATATACCATTTTTATTATGATATTTGTAACTCTTCTACCCCAGACAAAAAGAGTAGAAAATGTTGGAGGGGGGGGGGTCGTATCTACTATCATCATACTTTCCCCCCTCATCGAATTTCAGAATCTTTCTTTCTCTCCCTCTCTCAAACCTCTCAAGTAGCTGGTCTTGTTTTAGCTATTCTGTCTCTACGGCTACTTTACTGTCTTCTGATTTGTCAACATTTTCAGAAGACCGTCTCGTCTTCTTGCAGCAGACTTTAAATACTTCAGCGGAATGTGTGGCTGTCTCTTGAGCTTTTGTCACCATTTCTAATTTTGATCCCCTTTCTTCAAGAAACGAGATTTCTTCGCTCATTTCTTTCACATTTGCACTCCTGGGTATGACTTTAGTTCATTCGGTGGTAAGGCCCTAAATTACCCCTTACTCCCAGATCCATTCTGACCCCCAGAGTGGTAGTACCTGTTAGGATCTCATTTATGGTTCAAATAGAATTTCTCCTGGGCATGACAATAAATTATCTCAGACACCTTTGGGTAAGATGGTCACCTCTACCCCACCCCGAAATCCATCGTCTCAGCCCTTTCTAGCTTTTTTTTTTTTTTTTTTTTTTTAAATTTCTGCCTAACCTATTTCCAAAGTCTATCAATTACTCCAAGTGTCCTGGTTATGACCCACAACTGCATCCAATGATGAAGCCCCAATTTTTTTTTAACCACGTCATAGATGAACAAGTTAGACATTCTATTAAAAATATCAATCTAAATACCAATAAATCTAATTCTCCACTCGATAAACACCCATACATAAGACTATTTTACCATAATTAAATACATAATACTATGTGACTCTATGTGGCGAGTGTAAAATGCAATAAAATTTGGGCAATTTGGGGCATTTTTGACCCCCTGGGAGTGCGAACCAGAATTTTAGTGAGGTCAAGGATGCTCATTTTATATCCAGAACAATTGCCTCTACATTTTGGCCAAGTTTCAGCGGATGAAAAGTTATGGGGCAAAAAATGTCATTTTTTGCCATTTCGGGGCCTTTTGACCCCCTGGGGGGCTAACCAGATTTTTTTTCAAAAATCGGAGAATGTCACTTTCTAACCTGACCAAAGTTACAACTTCATGCAAAATTTCAGAGAAATTCAATGGATGGTTGCGGAGAAAAATCCAGACGGACGGACAGACATGCTTCAAAACATATGTCCCCCGATTTTATAAATCGGGGGACCAATTAAAATTTACTTTGGGAAGACTGTTTCCAACATTGAAAGTATATACATAGGTTTAACCACTATAACTCTATCGAGATGGCTGACCATGCACCTTTCTGACACCAGCTCAATAACCAAACACCTAAAAAGTAAACATTCTCTAAATTCAGAAAAAAATCTCATTGATAACACCAGTATATTAGAACACAAAAATAACAAACTAAGTTCACAAATACTCATAACCCTACGCAGAAAAAAAATGCCAGCCATTGATAAAATAAATTTTCAATACAATGAAAACGTTCTGAAATGCCTCTAACAATAACTACTAAGTGCTCCAATTTTTACTCTATACACAACCTCAGATAATGGTTCCAGAGCAAAACCAAAAGTACTAGCGTCCACAACCACTACGGTAAATTCATCAGCCAGTTCAAGCCATAAATTAGAACACTCATAAGGCAACTAGAGAGCATCAGACAGAAGATATGCAGCCATGATTTGTCCGTATTATTTAACCAAATATATAGTATACACTGAAAATGTGTTTCCTATAAAATCACACCATCTTTGTTTATTTCGATTTATTACTTAATCAACAGATTTTGATAAGTCGGGTTTGTGTTGTTTTTTGTTTTTTTTTCGGGGGTGGGGGGTGGGGGGGTTAATGGAGATGTTTGAAAGTTTAATATAAATCATATCCTGGGTCTCTTAAAAATTTCCAAAAATTTGTTTGGCTGAATTTCTATGGTTCCAATGTAATACTAAAATTTTCTGATTAAGATTTTGGGGGGTTTTCCTATCCAACAAGAATGTTATCAAAATGTTTTAAATACTCCTCGTAAAAGCAATAAATTGAACGCAAAGAGATGAGGAACAATCAGATGGTAGATGTGAAAAAAAGGCATTTTTGTAAACTTGACAAAAACGAAATTACAAAATTTGTATAGAAAATCAATTTTATTAGAACAAATCATTTTCTTTGATAAAAAAAAAAAAATCATTGATAAAATTCGCTAGGAAAAATTGTTTCCAGTGTTTAGAATTATTATTTTATTTGTTGACCTATTAGCTCCTGAATCAACCTGATATGGCCGATATCACAAGCAAATGTCTTACATTAAGTATCTTTTAAATGGTTTAATTGCAATAAAAAATCTCACAAATCTTTGTCTAAGTAAAATTAAAGATATTAATCTATCTAAACGATTAAAAAGTTCTGGTGTTTTTTTAATTTTTTTCGTATTCAAATAGAAAAATGTGATTGGCTGACCAAAAAAAGGAATAGGCAAAGTACACTCTGGCAGTAGTTTTTACGATGTCAATACCTGAGTTTAACTCTTACATAAGTCGATTTTTTAAATTTTTTTATAATACACAAAATAAAGAAATGGAGACAAAGAATATTCAGCATCTGTTCGAAGCGAATTATCTTTGCTAAAAAGGATAACTATTAATGTTTTTTTTTGTTTTTTTTTTCAATAAAAAAAAACGTATGTAAATACGTTCATCGTAGTTACTTAGTCTCACATGCAAATACTAAGTAACATATTTTTTTTCAAAAAATTTCAAGTATCTTTCGTATAAAGCGCTAGAAGCTACGTAAAGATAAAAATTGACGTACCCAGGTACCGTACCAACACCACTCAAGGAACAGTTATGAACTAGTGATATTTGGTAGTTTCTCTATTTAAACATGTTTGATTAAACAAAATAGACAATTTTTGTCTAGTAATATTTTTTTCTATTCATTCTTTGCACTGATATTGGGGCAAAAGTTTTTAATGGCAGAACTAAAATTCTTTAAGAACTGCATTCGATTCCACTTTGAATTATCTTGAATGTATCCTCACAACTGAAATGTCAAACGAAAAATATCAAACACTTATACTCGGCAACTACGTTTTAATTTAACAAAACTGTCTATTTTTATTCTCGTACGAATCTGTTAAATTGATTGCTATTTTATTGCTGTAGAATTTGTTTGCGGGAATTTGATAAAACTCTTAATTTGTTTGCTAAATCTTGTTCCCTATTTAAATACCAATAAGTTGTTTCAATGCAATATGGCCACGTCAGTTAGGGTTCTATTGTATAATTTATCATAATCAACGCATGAACTCTATAGACTTGAAAACATTCTGAAGAACAAATCTTGCCTACTATTTATGTAGCAAGAAAAACAAATCAAAACAAACTTTTAATAATGTTATTGTTCAAAACGCTTGTCTATGATTGGTTTGTTCGTTTTAATTGTATGGTAAACCTTTTGGATACCAAAACATTATACTTATTGTAAACTTTGCGTTTGGAATCATCTTAGCCCTCTACAGGGCACATGTTCTAAGTGAATCGTTTTGAATTAAATCATCACCTTCTTCTCATGTGTGCATTTTTGCCGCTATATAACTTACACTTTATTATTTTATTTGCTAGTAATCGGTTATTTCTTGGAATCTAAAGTACAATAGCGTAAACGAACTTTTTAAAATCCTATTTACAAAAAATAACGTCATTACAAAATTAAATCCATTTCTTCATAAACAAATCAGTCATTTCAATCTTTTAATAATAGTTTTAAAAAATAAATTAAAAAAAAAGCATTTTTTTTAAATTACAATTTCAAAACGTTTAAATGTCAAATAGAAAGTAATTTCTGACTTAAAAATTAGTGACAGAGCTGAAAGGGAGAAGCCTAACCAGCCATCTGCGATTTGTCATTCGAAGAGGCAGTGAGTGGTGTGCTTTGTTTGCTAGCAAAACTGGACGCTTAAGTAAAGTATGAATTTTTGGAGAATAGGTTTAAGGCTTCCAAAATAACAATATCTGTTAATTGAATTATCCCCTCTTTGCAGATTGGCTATTTAGAGTCTCTAAAGTTAGGTGGCTCTGGTTGGTAGTCAATTTGCATAGATGGTGGTCGGTTTATTAATATAAAAATTGTACTTTTTGGATTGAAGAGTTGACTTGCTATTGGGAGAGATCAGAGAGGAGTGCAGAGTGGTTGAACGTTGGATTTTACATCAGTGATGATGGATGTATTAGAATTTTTTTTTCGCAAATACTCATGTATTAAGATTTAAAGTTTTGGAAGCTATTTACATCCAATAATTGGATGAATTCTGATTTCAAAACATTACCATAACAAAATTAGTTAGTTTTATAACAATTTGGTTCAATTGATAATTTAATAATTTAACAAAAACGTTATCATTAAATTATACTTTAAAAGTTTTATCTAAAAAAAAAAAAAATAATTGATAAAAAAGAAAGGGGATGTAAAGACTTCCTGACAATGTCGAGTTGGTACAACTAGGTTTTAATAAAATACTTTTAAAAAGTTTAATAGAATGAATTGCTTCTTTTGAATGATGATAGCTATATTTAAATTAATGGAGTTAAGATTCATTTTATAGCAAGTTTTTATTTCATCTATTTATTTTATTTTATCTATTTCTCTATTTATTTACTTTTAATTTTATTTTTCAAAATTTTATTTTTATTTAAAAAAATGTTTTTTTGTTTTTTTTTCATTTTATACTTTCTTGTCGTTTCTACAGAGCTTGGTCTTCGTTTTGGCAGGTTATAGTCTGACTATTTTTCTCAGTTCAATCGGACTTGATCTGTTAACAGCTAATGAAAGACGAGCTGGTTATGTGTGGAATTCCATTTTAACATTTTCCCATCCAGTTTAAAATTGTCATAACTAATCCAATAACCTCTTGTGTCAATGTCTCCTTTCAATATGTGAATGTCTCGTGTAAGTTTGTGTCAAAATATGTAATTAGTATGTTCATAGTTGACAACACACTCTTGACATTGCATTTGACAAATTGAAATTGACAATTTGGAAGGGCTTTGATGAGTTGCAGTGCGCCCCAAGTCCCCTAAATATTCTTATAAAATACCACATGTCTCATTATGAGTCTAACAAACACAGTATATAGGAATGAAATTATATACAATCACCACTGCAGACACTCCCCCAGACCCCCCCCCCTCCCCCTCTCTCTCCCGGTTCACTCCTGAGTTTGCCTTTTCGTATTAGTAATTAGATAATTGCTTCTTATGGTTAAAATCAACAGCAAATTAAACATTAATACATGGCATATGATGAAATGACTGTTACGTTCTTATTGAGGACAATATTTTCCCTGTTCATTGACTACTTGTTAATTGTTATTGTAATTAGGTTGTAAAATGCTGATAACAGTGCTTGTTGAGATTCCTGCCCACTAATGCTCTGCATGACTTACAAGTTTAGCAGTTGCCGGTTAGAATCAAAATGAACTATTTCTTTTAACATCTATAAATTATGATTTTTTTTTTTCTTTTGTAAAACAAAAAAAATGATCCAATTCAATTGCAGTATTTCATGCCTTGCGTTTTTAGTCTTGTTGACTTGTTGAAATTGAAATCTGTTAGAATCAAATTTGCGAGTTAAAAAATGAAAAAGATTATATACAAATATTTTACATTACTGAGCATAAAGTACAGACTCTAAAATGCGATCCCCCTTCTCCTCCTCTTTCTGTCTGTCTCTCCCCCTTCCCCTCTCTGTCTGTCTCTCCCCCTTCCCCTCTCTGTCTGTCTCTCCCCCTTCCCCTCTCTGTCTGTTTCTCCCCCTTCCCCTCTCACTCTGTCTGTCTGTCTCTCCCCCTTCACCTCTCTGTCTGTCTGTCTCTCCTCCTTCCCCTGTCTGTCTGTCTCTCCCCCTTCCCCTGTCTGTCTGTCTCTCCCCCTTCCCCTGTCTGTCTGTCTCTCTCTCCCCCTTTCCCCTCTCTGTCTGTCTCCCCACCTTTCCCCTCTCTGTCTGTCTCCCCACCTTTCCCCTCTCTGTCTGTCTCTCCCCCTTCCCCTCTCTGTCTGTCTCTCCCCCTTCCCCTCTCTGTCTGTCTCTCCCCCTTCCCCTCTCTGTCTGTCTCTCCCCCTTCCCCTCTCTGTCTGTCTCTCCCCCTTCCCCTCTCTGTCTGTCTCTCCCCCTTCCCCTCTCTGTCTGTCTCTCCCCCTTCCCCTCTCTGTCTGTCTCTCCCCCTTCCCCTCTCTGTCTGTCTCTCCCCCTTCCCCTCTCTGTCTGTCTCTCCCCCTTCCCCTCTCTGTCTGTCTCTCCCCCTTCCCCTCTCTGTCTGTCTGTCTCTCCCCCTTCCCCTCTCTGTCTGTCTGTCTCTCCCCCTTCCCCTCTCTGTCTGTATGTCTCTCTCCCCCTTTCCCTCTCTGTCTGTCTGTCTCTCTCCCCCTTTCCCTCTCTGTCTGTCTGTTTCTCTCCCCCTTTCCCTCTCTGTCTGGCTGTCTCTCTCCCCCTTTCCCTCTCTGTCTGGCTGTCTCTCTCCCCCTTTCCCTCTCTGTCTGGCTGTCTCTCCCCCTTTCCCTCTCTGTCTGGCTGTCTCTCCCCCTTTCCCTCTCTGTCTGGCTGTCTCTCCCCCTTTCCCTCTCTGTCTGTCTGTCTCTCCCCCTTTCCCTCTCTGTCTGTCTGTCTGTCTCTCCCCCTTTCCCTCTCTGTCTGTCTTTCCCTCTCTGTCTGTCTCTCCCCCTTTCCCTCTCTCTCTGTCTGTCTGTCTCTCCCCCTCTCATTCTCTCTCTGTCTGTCTGTCTCTCCCCCTCTCATTCTCTGTCTGTCTGTCTGTCTCTCCCTCTCTCATTCTCTGTCTGTCTGTCTGTCTCTCCCTCTCTCATTCTCTCTCTGTCTGTCTGTCTCTCCCCCTTTCCCTCTCTCTCTGTCTGTCTGTCTCTCCCCCTTTCCCTCTCTGTCTGTCTCTCCCCCTTTCCCTCTCTGTCTGTCTCTCCCCCTTTCCCTCTCTGTCTGTCTCTCCCCCTTTCCCTCTCTGTCTGTCTGTCTCTCCCCCTTTCCCTCTCTGTCTGTCTGTCTCTCCCCCTTTCCCTGTCTATCTGTCTGTCTCTCTCCCTTCCTTTCTCTGTCTGTCTGTCTGTCTCTCTCCCTTCCTTTCTCTGTCTGTCTGTCTGTCTCTCCCCCTTTCCCTCTAATTTGCAGAAACCTCAACTTTCTAATTGTGTGTATATTGATTATTCAGATTATTGTTCTCATCTTGGATGTTATTCTCACAATGTTTCAACCAATATAACCTCCGACCTTCTTCAGGTGTGTTTTGTCATACTCATAAATCTGTACAAAATTTCAAATTGAATTCTTTATTTAATCGGTGGTGCAACGGATAAAGTGCTAAGTAATAATCTGTTCTAAGTACAATCTTCTAGAGGTTAAAAGTTCAAGGCGATAGTAAGGATGTAATCAAGAATTAACTTCGGCCCTGTCACAGCTGACTGGACAAGAGCAATTTTCCCCCGTGGATTAAATAAATGGTTAAGTTCTAACTTCTTTACAGATTCCCAACTTTGACAAGACGCACCTGAAGATCAGAGGCTACATCTCACAAAATATTGGGAGAATAGCATCCAAGATGAGAAGGGTAGTCCAGATAATCCACGTGTCTAATTGTTGATTATCGTACCACGATTCTTGATTTCTATCGACGAATAGGAAGGATAGAAATCTAGTTATTCTTGTTACAATTCATTTAAATGTCTGATAGAAACCAAAATTTCACTCCTTACATGAAAACAACATTGAATTTTGTCTCTGTTGTTTCTCTTTGAAATAATCACTTTTTCATCGATTTTCAGCAAGTCCCATATCTGATGATGAGATTTTAAAGACATTCGTGACAAAATTGCAAAGCTAGTTGCAAATCGAATTAACCTACCAGTTCACCAGATATCGCCGAGAAATCACTTTGTGTTATTTAGAGAAAATGTCGCTAAAAGCTAGTAACATGTTTGCTTCTTTGTTTTTTTTTTTATTCCCCCAGCTCCCCATTTTTTTTATTTTTACTATATAAAACTTCAGTTATTCATTACTAATTCTATTGGAGAGGTGGGGATGCTTGATTGGTCTCATGAATGCCGTTAGCAAATCTATATGATCTGTAATTCCTCCCCAGCTATGGATAACATCACAACTTGTGTTTAATGAAAAGTTTTCATTGAATATTGTTTCAGCATTAAATAATCCCAAAAGGATTTGTCTGCCTTAAAACAAACTAAGTCAACTATTTAAATCAATGTACTCTATGTATTCGAAATGCATTTTATATTTATTTAAAACCTTCATTCTAGCCTGATATGTCACAGATTCTTGAAAAACGTTTATTCAAAATAATCTTAACTTTATCACAGTCAAAAGTAATAGTCATTTGTGATCTTCTATTTACCCTGCACCACGGGGTATGTTTTAATATGTAGAATGGAGCTCCCATATGCATACACATTTGTTTTCCATGTATTTTCTCCTTCACTTTTTGTCTCTGATGTTCTAAATATATTTCCAAAATTTTGATTTCCATCACTATAAAAAAAAAAATGCAATGTGTATGAATTAGCAAGTTCCTTTGCAGTCTTGTTTTTCAGCTGACACGTGGGTGCATAGCAGGGTTTATGCATTTCTTTAAATATTTTCATGTCGTAGGAAAACTAAAAAAAAAAAAAAGCACCATATTTTTTTACATCAAGTGGCTTCATGCCTTGTCTGGAGCAATTTCTATAAAAAAAAAAAAAATATTTTGGCTTGATAGCATTGGTTTCCCTAATAATGAAATTGGTGCGATATGAAATTCAACAGAACTTGAACACTATACGCAGTTGCCAGCCAGCACCACCACCCCCAGCACATCTAATAAGCATCAATATTACAGCATCCTTCTCTGAACATTGTACTGAGATGATAATGGCATCATTTACTATCACTCTG
This sequence comes from Sepiola atlantica, assembly GCA_963556195.1. Taxonomy (NCBI): domain Eukaryota; kingdom Metazoa; phylum Mollusca; class Cephalopoda; order Sepiida; family Sepiolidae; genus Sepiola; species Sepiola atlantica. Next base: position 229,479,090 of record OY744516.1, read on the forward strand.
CTGTTATGCAACTAATTGAATCAAATGGTTTCTCCGTCCATCATTTTGACTTTCTTTTTATTTCTCACTCATGTTTTCTACGTTTCAATTATAAGTTGGATTATTGTCTACATGTTTCTCGCCGTTTTTGATTTAGTGTAAAATCTCAACTACTAACATATCTATCCAGCATTGGCCAAGTGTAAAATCTCAACTACTAACATATCTACCCTGCATTGGCCAAGTGTAAAATCTCAACTACTAACATATCTACCCAGCATTGGCCAAGTGTAAAAACTCAACTACTAACATATCTATCCAGCATTGGCCAAGTGTAAAATCTCAACTACTAACATATCTACCCAGCATTGGCCAAGTGTAAAATCTCAACTACTAACATATCTACCCAGCATTGGCCAAGTGTAAAATCTCAACTTCTAACATATCTACCCAGCATTGGCCAAGTGTAAAATCTCAACTACTAACATATCTACCCAGCATTGGCCAAGTGTAAAATCTCAACTACTAACATATCTACCCAGCATTGGCCAAGTGTAAAATTAGGTAAAACTAAATATTTATATGAGAATCTTGTAGCTTCCACCTTCACTAAACAAGGGAAGATGTTGTCACAAATAGACCTCATAAACATGTTTAGACACTTTGTAGACACCTTATTTAAGAAGTGGGTGATTGTTTCTTATTAAGAAAACAATTATTCTTTTGTGAATCATGATTATAATTTTGTAAGAAAAATAAATCTTTCAAAGTGATTATCACCTTTCAAAGAATAGAAAGAAATTCAGGAACTCATGTTTTTACGACTTGTTTGAGGCTTACTTAAATGTTTCTTATAATTTTTTTTTTTTTCTTTTTTTTTTTTTTTTTTTACAATATCATTCCAGTGACAGAAATTGATAATTGGTATATCGCCATCATCCTTTTTTATCATTTTATTTCCCTTGGTATAATAGAGGAATTGTGAAACCCAAATAGGCAAACAATTACTATTATAGATTGCCCAAACTCCTTCACTATAGCTTTAAAGTAGGTGCTTAATTTTGTAAATGTTATTATTGTACACTATTATATTTTCAATGGTAGACATTCTCGTCTCAAAACGAATTGCTATTTATATTTTTATTATTTTTCTTCCATGTTCATTAATTTTGTATCCTTATAGACAAATCTTCATTCTTGAATGTCTTCATTGATTTATGACAACATTCCTCTGCCAAGAAATTAACATTGAGTTGATTCCTTAGTTATGGCCACTTGATGTGAATTTTTTGTTAAATCAAATAATAAAATAAAAATTGAAGGTGTTGGAGACTGGTATTAACTGTAACAGCATTCACCCGGGGTGGGTTGAGCCGGGTCCAAGAGACTTGTATTGGGTAGAGACTTAATTGAATCTGATGGTTGGCTTATGAGTCGTGGATACTAATTTCACTTGGATAATACAAACTATGTACTAATTCTTCGTAACCAATAGAAAGTAATATTATTTTAAAATTTTTGTTTTAATGTTTAAAATCTGGTGTAAGATCAGACATTTCTTTCTGTTACTGAATAAAATAGAAAAAGTTAATAATGGAAAACAAATTATATTTCTGAAATATTGTTCTCAAATGAATGTTTATTAATTTTTTTTTATTATTTAAAAATTTTTATTTTTGTATCAACTTCTCTCCTGCCTATCAATATAACTGAAAGGAAAACAAGAATAAAACAAACAAAATGTAATTAAGACACATTTGAATATCGATTTGGTATAAGTTCTCAGGACAACTGCAGTAGAAAGTTAAGAAATTTTAGTTTTTTTTTAAGTTTATGCCTCTTTTGTTAAGAAATGTTTGGAAAGTTTTAATAAGGGTTGTCTTTGAATAATAATAATAATAATAATAATAATAATAATAATAATAATAATAATAATGGAGCACAACTCTATAAAATAACAAAGATAGGTTAATCAAAGAGTTTAACAGATACACACACACACACGCTGTACATACCTGGTGTTGCCTGGCAATCTTTATTTTGAGTTTTGTTTTGTCTTTCTTTTTCGTTTTTATTAGATTTTAGTTTTACTGGTAGTTTAAAATCAATAAATATTTATTTTATTATTAGAACCAGTAATGGTAAATTAAGTTTTTTAAAAAAAATTTTTTTTTTTAAAATTAATTAAAAGAATAGTTTTTGACATCGGAAAATAGACACAAATTTTTCCGATTCTGATACAACCAAAAGTTCAAATTTTCCCGATGTCCTAACACTAATTAAAACTACATTAACTTTAAAAAAATAACAATAATTTGTAAAAAAAAAAAATAAAAAAATATTTTTAATTAAAAAAAATTTTGTAATGGCGTAACAAAAATAAAGTGAAAATAAAAACTCCCGGGCAACGCAGTAGCTAATGATCTATTAAAATTCCAGTAAGCTTTTTTTCCGGTATTTCTCTCTCGATATCTGGCCATCTTTTTATGGCTCTTTATTTTTGTTTTGTTGTCTAAACATTATGACGAAAGGAAAACATTTATCAGTTGTTTTTGTTTTTTATCACACTTGCGACATCAACTGGTTTCTTTTATTTTGTTTATTTGGTTAATAATTATTAAAGACTATACAATATCTGTTATCTTTGCTGTTGCTCTCGTCCGATAATTTCGACTGATTGTCCAAAAAACAAATGTTGCAATAAGAAAACGAAAGAAGGGAAAATGATAAAATACAATTATGAATTTCTTTCACTCTTTTTCGGTTTTTAAGATTCACTTTTAATTTCAAACACCACCGTTAAAATTAATTTGCAATACACACATTCAACAAATTGAATAATAAGTGAAATAGAAGAGGCGGTACTTACCGAGCATTAACATGAACAGAGAAAGTAGTTCAACAGGGAGTGAATATTAGTGTATTTGCTGAGAATCGTAAAATATTTTACTAAGCATGAAATGTAATTTTTAACAAATTATGGATTAATTTTGTAAAAATTATTTTACAAGATTATTACGATAATGTTTGGATTCATGCTGAACGATACAGGCTTTCAGAAATCTATCTACGCCCCAACATTTTTTCTGAACTGGAATAAGTATTTTCAGAAAAAACTGAAGCATAAATACTATATATATTCATGCCGATTAGTTAGTGAAAGGGAAAAACTAAGGCTAGTCTGAATCAAGTATCGATATGTCTGTCAGATTGCTATTTTGGTCTGACTTGAAAATCTGAGAAGATAAATTTGTTATAGTTTTATTCAAATGCTATATTAATTTTTTACTCTTGTTTGGTTTATTATTTTTCATAGAAACTCGTCTTTCAAAGATGATCCTATTTGAAAAAGAAAGCCACTCTTGTTCTTTTATTAATTCAAAGCAATGTTCTGTTTCCTTCTGAAGGCTTTCAAAGGCTGATTGTTTTTCTTATCTGCCGTTTCTTGTTACAACACTTTAGTTCTAAAAATTACTTCCATTCGTTTAACCAGTGTTGCAAAAATGAGTGAGTGCAAAACCATGCTCAATACCATTTTCTTGCTTTTCCCTCATATAAGTATTTCTTGCATCTCTCAAAGTTGATGACAGTAGAACTTAAGAAGAAAAAAAATGAAACTATGTAAACAGTTGCTTGAGGAAGATTGGTTAATATATAAAATAACTATCATTACTTTTGTCTATTCAATAATTAAGGTCCATATTTCTCTAATACTGCAATGTCTTACTAGTTTAGTTCGAGAACCATAATTATAGATTTTAATTTTTTTTTTTTTTTTTTTTTTTTTTTACATCTCTATATTTTAAATGACAATATTATTATGATAAGTATACGCGTCAATATACAACTGAATTATTTGGAAAGAATGTCAATCATTTGAATATAAATTCCAGTATATACGGTTAAACATGATCTTATTTTGAGAATCGGTTGTTTGTTTGTTTTTTGTTTTGTTTTTTTTTGGGGGGGGGGGGCATGTGTGTGTGTGTGTGTGTGGGGGGGGGTCATTTCAAATCGTCTGAATGGATATTATTTTAAATGAATATAAATTGCCCTTTGAAGAGACAAATTCTAATCAAATAAGCAAAAAGTTGTTTATGTGCTCTTTTTTATGTGTGAATTGTGTGCATCTAACATGTGAAATACAATCGCAGAAAGAATCGAGACAATTTGTGACATTAGTATAGGTCTATAATAGATAAATTAACTTTAAAAAATAAATAAATAGCATTTGCAGTATCAATTTCTACCAATTCAAAAGAATTGTTTTGTCATAACAAAATTTATTTATTGATTCTAACGGGAACCTAAAATAAATCTTCATATAAGTTTTTTTATTGATAATCTCTATTAATAAAATTGTTTCTTGCCATTATCTGATTTTTATTTTATTACTAACTTTACTGATCCGGTGTTGTCTGGGAGTCTTTTTACTGTCATTTTTGTTTTGCTTACTGCACCCCCACTCCCACCCTAAATTTCTCTTATTTAATTTCTTTATAAAAAATGTTTATATTTTAGGGAAAACATTTTTTTAAATAGGATTTTGAAAGTTTAATTTAAATATTACAGTATTCTTTGGTTATTAAATTATGAATTGAACCAAATTGTTATAAAACTATAAGTAAAATCAAGAAACAGAATTGGCTGGTGTGCTAGTGATGGGGAAGAGATCAGTAAAGAAACCGAAATGCATTTTCTTGTTTGTAATTATGTAATAAATTTTTTTTTTTAATATGATTTCTAAAATGTTGTTTTTATTTTATGCTATTAAATTTCGGATTTCAATAAATAATAGTAAATTTTGATATTTATTATTTTATGTTGATGCAACACGCGTCTCTGAAGTAGAGAAACAAATGAAAAAATAAATAGTAAGTTTTAAATTAACTAAAACTATATTATTGATTATTGGGCAACGTCACATCTGGCATTAAAATAATCTTTTGGTAGCAAGAAAAATGGAGACAAACACAGAATGAAATGTAAGCAAAGGTTTTCGTTCAAAAATACAAGATGCAAATACTTGTTTGAACCAACAAATGTCGTCTGGAATTGACTGAAAATAGTTTGAAACACGATGATGATGGTGGTGGATTTTCTTGCAGAAACAAAACTGCTGATTCCTATTACTGTGAATGATGTTAGCTGTAGACAGCGTCCGCTGACGCTTCTAAACGTATGTGTGTGTATGAATTTAAAACTGTAAGAAGTCATTTATAATCTGTTTGAAAAATTTATTTATAGCTTAATGACGAAAAATACTGGGTGTTTTTCTTTGTATCTCGGGAATGGATGATGTTAATGCAGGATTTTAATAGAATCATTAGTTGTCTCTTGCTAAAAACGGATTATAAAATTTAAAAAAAAAGTATTTGAACGCGCAAATGTTGTCTCCAAATGCTTGACTGCAGAAATGTAATCGTAAATAAAAAAAAAATTTTAATTTCTCTTATCGAGACTGCATGACGTATCTCCTAACAACACTCTAAATCTAAGATCTATCTTTAAAAATCATGAAAAAGCATAAGTGAAAAATGTCAGGAAATAAATCTGCAATTGAAATGTGAAGAACAAAATAAAGTAAAAGAAAAAAAAAATTTTTTTTAATCTGTTTGTATTTACTTGTTAAGAACAGTCTGCCCTGTGGTTTAAACACTCTATCATTGTAAAGCAAATCGGACCCCCCCTTTCTTTTGTGTGGTGAACGAATGTAAAAACCAGTGCGCAAAGTGAAAGTTTATTCTTTGAATTGTTTCGTGATGATGAGAATAGCGCCATGCTAAAAGAAGCTCCAAATCGAAATAAGTGTTATTTGAAAGAAACTGAAGAGCAAATACATTTCTATTCAAAAAAAAAAAAAAAAAAAAAAAAATTGGGTAGTCAGAATCAAATATTGATTTATCAGAATTGCTATCAATGTCAAACTGCAAAAATACAAGATAACTTCATATATTAGATTAATCAAATAAAATTTTCCAAAATGCAATAGCATAAAGTACTAAAACGAACTTTTTTAAAATCCTATTTAAAAAAATAATTTAATTACAAAATTAAATCCACCACAATGCATTTCAGTTTCTTCGTAAAACAAGTCAACCATTTTAATCTTGTTAATAGTTGAAAAAAAGAAATAAATTACTTTCTAACCCATAGAAATTTCGAAGCATTTGAACTGTCGAATAGAAAGTAATTTAAACTGACATTAAAATTCTTAGCAAATTCTCATGTATTGAAAGTTTTGGAATCTATTTACATCCAATAATTTTATAAATGGAAATTAAAAGAATATTACCGTAACTAAATTAGTTACAGATTTATAAAAATTTGCTTCAGTTAAATTATTAATGACCAGATATACCGTAATAATTAAAATTGAAATTTAAAATCCTATTTTTGTAAAAAAAAAATGGTGAAATAAGAGGTAAAAATGAAAGGCAATGCTTGGGAGGTAAAAGTAGTGGTTGATATATTAGAATAATCAGTATTTTACAAACATACTTAAAATATGCAAATAAAGTTAAGCAATATTTAAAATAAATTCTGACAGTTATTTCAGAGTTTCAAACTGGTTTCGTCATTTGGTCCTTTTAATGTTGAACTGAATGCCATGAAATTATTTTGAATCCAACTCTTTATTGGAGCCGTAGGACTACTGTTCACATTCCATTCTCTTGGACTTGTGACATTCTTTTAGTTAACTTGTTAACCCAAAGATAACCTGCATCCTTTGGGTCTATGGAATAATAAGTTAGTGAATTTTTGTGACTTCTACGCCTATTAAGGTTTCTCCTTTATTAGAGGCTTTCATGTTGATTGGTCTGCTCAGTAGATGAGATGTCCCATTGTACAAAAAAATAATGGCAATTTCTCATCTAAAAACAAAATGCAGACAACTTGAGAGACAATCAAAAGAAGGCAAGTTTCAATAGAATTCAGTGCACAAATTATTGGACAAGTAAGACTCCTTGTACTAAAGGCTAGGGTATCCTCTTTCTCCATTCGTCCAATAAGGAGTCATACTTTTGGTGCTGTCTGGAGTTTAATGTTCTATGCCACTTAGCTCTTTGTGAAATTTCCAGTTGCAGCTATAATAATTAATACGGTAGCGTGTGTGTTCGTGTCATGCTTACATCAAAAGCTCTTCGCATGCGTGCCGCACCTAGATTTGGAAAAGCATTCAAGTCACCTAATTTTCGTAATATTTTCAAGTATTTCCCTTTTGCGCAACGTTTAGCGACGTCGGTTTTTTACGTCGGTTCGACTGGTTTATAGTTAGATCCCAACCAATCTCTAAGATTATTTTTTTTTCTAAATCGAAGGGGAGGGGGTAGGGAGGGGACGACCGGGAAGACACATATTAATATGATAGCATGTATGTTATTTTGTGTGTCACGCTTACATCAAAAGCAATGACCTTCCGAATCTTTGTATGCTACTCATGAATTGGAGCCAAATTTAATTTAATCTAAAGCATTTACAAAATACGGTTTAGTCGTCGAAACAATTTACAAAACTTCTTTATATACAATATTTCTAGTGAAGGTAATATTTCATGTATTTTTCATTCTTTTTAAATAAATATACAAATCAAATATATTTTGTTCAAACATGTATAGGTTAGGAACAAGATAATTAGTATTGAAAACATCATTTCGTGTAATTTACACAGGTCCCACTAGTATTAATAATAATAATGTTAAAGCTATTTTTTTTTTTTTTTTTTTTTTTTTTTAAGATATTTACCCCCTCAATGATGTGATTCAGACTAACAGTTTTCCCACATGCTGCAGACTTTATCAATTGACTGACATATGTCGAATGTCCACTACTGCCTTTATCAGAAAGCTTATTCTATCCTGTTCCATCTGCTAAAGACATGTCTTGTTGTAAATGTTTTTCTACTTTGTACAGGACTTCATCCTGTTTAAGTATCCAATCTATATACTAATGCGATTCACACTTCCCCACATACGACTATAAAACTGGTGCTAAATGTTCCAGTGTTATCACTTTGTAATTTGAATCTATGAACTGTGCACTAGATGGGTGGAGGGAATAATACACTCTCTCCGACACACTTTGAAAATATGAAAGTATATGAATAAGAACATCTGAGTCATGTGTATCATGTGCCAAAAATGATTCTATTTGGTTTCCCTCTATTTTATTACTGTTGTCACTACTGCCCATGACGCTTCTATCTCTCTATGAAAAATTAAAAAGCTTATCAATATAAAGAATTTTAATTTTTGACATTATAATTAGCTCTCACATAGAGAATAGACATGAGAGATTGTTAAAGTATTGTTAGATGTCAGGTCAATATGGTGGATTTCTTCTATTAAACACGTTATTTCTAATGCTATGAAAAATGTCTATGGTGGATTTCTCCTACCAACCGCGTTATTTCTAATGCTATGAAAAATGTCTGACTTCTGTTAGCTGCCAGTTCCACAGGTTAGGGTTTTCAAAATTACTTGAGCAGCGGCAAACTAATGTCAAGATTATCCTGTTGGTAAAATGTCATAAATTTTTTGAAAGTATTTAACAAAAGTTGAAGAGAAATCCTTGCTATGTAGAATTATTATTTCCATATTATTATTTCCATATTATTAGAAAATGAAGTTGATGGGCGGTTTAGTTCGTTGGTGTTCATTTGCACTGCCTTTTGAAAAAGACATATTCAATACTTATCTTACCAGTTAAGGATTATAAATAGCAGGGTAGACTGTCCTCTCAACCCTAGGGTAACAATATCAGTTTACGAGAAGGATAGCCATGGTATTCTTAGATGGAAACTGAATCAAACCAAGTTCAAACAATTAAAGTATATATTGTAATTAATGAAAAATAAATTAATTTTATAAGAATATTATCAAGAATTTTGTTTTCTAACAAAAAAGGTTATTATCAATGTTAGTCCAAATAAGACGGTCACCTGTTTTTTTGTTTAGATTAAAAAATACTTCTTTTTTTCCCCCAAGAAGTTTTGTAAGTTACGATTATTTTTCATTTTGACTCCTACTCTAATACCTACCCATCCTGCCTAATACCTACCCATCTTGCCTAATACCTACCCATCTTGCCTAATACCTACCCATCTTGCCTAATACCTACCCATCTTGCCTAATACCCACCCATCTTGCCTAATACCTACCCATCTTGCCTAATACCTACCCATCTTGCCTAATACCTACCCATCTTGCCTAATACCTACCCATCTTGCCTAATACCCACCCATCTTGCCTAATACCCACCCATCTTGCCTAATACCTACCCATCTTGCCTAATACCTACCCATCTTGCCTAATACCTACCCATCTTGCCTAATACCTACCCATCTTGCCTAATACCTACCCATCTTGCCTAATACCTACCCATCTTGCCTAATACCTACCCATCTTGCCTAATACCTACCCATCTTGCCTAATACCTACCCATCTTGCCTAATACCTACCCATCTTGCCTAATACCTACCCATCTTGCCTAATACCTACCCATCTTGCCTAATACCTACCCATCTTGCCTAATACCTACCCATCTTGCCTAATACCTACCCATCTTGCCTAATACCCACCCATCTTGCCTAATACCTACCCATCTTGCCTAATACCTACCCATCTTGCCTAATACCTACCCATCTTGCCTAATACCTACCCATCTTGCCTAATACCTACCCATCTTGCCTAATACCCACCCATCTTGCCTAATACCCACCCATCTTGCCTAATACCTACCCATCTTGCCTAATACCTACCCATCTTGCCTAATACCTACCCATCTTGCCTAATACCTACCCATCTTGCCTAATACCTACCCATCTTGCCTAATACCTACCCATCTTGCCTAATACCTACCCATCTTGCCTAATACCTACCCATCTTGCCTAATACCTACCCATCTTGCCTAATACCTACCCATCTTGCCTAATACCTACCCATCTTGCCTAATACCTACCCATCTTGCCTAATACCTACCCATCTTGCCTAATACCCACCCATCTTGCCTAATACCTACCCATCTTGCCTAATACCTACCCATCTTGCCTTTTTTACCCATCACATTGTTCTGTATACAAGATAACAAGTGCCGGTTCTGCCACACAGAAGTGGAGTGTGGGTCACCTGACATCCAGTTGTAAGGTTCTGCTGGGGGGTGGCTATTATACAATGCGACACAACGGAGTGTGCAAATACTTTCACTGGACTATATGTAAAAAGTTAAGTATCCAGTGTAGCAGCAAGTCATGGGAGCATATACCAGAAAGAACAGTTGGAAATAAGTTATACACCATCCATTATGACTATGCAATCCCCACAGCTACATATCTAGAAAACCGAGCTGTTAAACCTGACATATAGTGATGTGGAACAAAAGGGAGAAAGTAACAACCCTAGTTGAAGTCAGTGTCTCTAGTGGTGCTGGCTTAAACAGAGCTGAGTGAAAGGGAAAAGATCACGAAATACCAAGGTCTTATGTACGTTATGAAAAGAAACTGGAATCTTAGGAAGATCTCCATCATCCCAGTAATTGTAGGAGCAACCGGACTAATGAAGAAGAATTTCAGAGACTAACTGGCGAATATACCCGGTAAACCAAGTGCAAGAGAGATACAAACAATTGCACTTAAAGGGACGGTTAGAATCTTAAAAAGATCTCTCGGCTGGAGTGTCTGAAATAGCCGGTGACTGTCTGGCATCCGGTAAAATGCCCCATCCCTAGCAAAAACAAAAAGATAAGAAAATTAAAAAGAGATCGAAATGATAGTAGACGGTCCTTTAAAAATTTTCAAATCAAATGCATTTCTGCAACAAGGATGAGTAACTACTCACATAGGTATAAACTAATTACCTGTAAATTAGAAAATCTAAGAATAATAACAATCACATACTTATTGACTCCCCCCCCCCTACACTCCATCCATCATAATTAATTTTGCTTGAAATACAACAATTATACTTTAAATTCATTTTAACCGTTTTCTTTTTTGTCTGAATTTTTAGGAATTATCATTATTTACATTGCTTTTCTTTGGACTGTTGTCTTTAACATTAATATTTATAGTTTTACGAGACCGTCCGTGACCTGTTGGGTCAGTATTTGTTACATATATATTATTAAATATTTACTACTAAAACTCTGTTATCTTGCTTGCTTGTCATTGTGCACACTTGTCTGTACACGAATGTTTAAGATGGTGGGAGGAAGACGAAAAGACATAAAGGACAAATGATCAGAAGTAGTGAGAGAAATGGAATGATGTAAAGAAAGGGGGAGTTTTTTATGACATCAGAAGAGTGTTATTAATATTTAAAAATTCCAAAATATTTTTATAAATATTTGGAAATTCCAAAATATTTACTCTTGTGATGTCATAATATACCCTCTTTATCTTCCCCCTCCTTTCACTACTTCTCTTATCATTCATCCTTTGTTATTCTCCCTTCCTCCCACCATCTAAAATATATATATATGAAAAATGTGCACAGTGACAAGATATAAGTATTATATAGATGATTTCAGCCGATGTGCCTTCCGGCCTTCTTCATGTGAATTTTTCATTTACGTTGATCTTTAACTTTTCCTGTATTTCAATAAGATTCTTGTTTCTCATTAATGCACATCGATGCTTTTTCCACATTTTAAATCCTCCAGTGAATTGTGATAAAATAGACCCCCTCCCCCAATCTTGTGTCAATAAATTGATAGACCTTCCTAAATGATATACCTTCATTTTAACCACCAGACTAGTAAAAACTAGTTAAATAGAATATTCAATTTTAAAACACGGCTACTGCTTCACCATCTGTTTGTGTAATTATTTTTTTCCCAAGAAAGACCTTAATTATGCAACGTTTCTAAGATGTCTGGAGTATCTGGATCACCCGGATGCCTAGAAATCATGCCTGTAGATGAGTAAAAAAAAAAAAAAAAAAAAAAATCTATTTAATGTTGCTAATATATATATATATATATATATAATTTTTTTTTTTTTGTTTTTTTTTTGTTATAGTTGTGATTTTGGAATTCCTCCAAAACTGCTATCATGAAATACTCAAAATTACCATCAAGATCATAGTGTTACAGGTGCTTAAACTACATTCGCCAAAACTTTTTATAAACTTTGTATTTACCTGAAATTACTTAACACTTTTTAAATTTTTCTTTTTCTAAATTTGTGAAAAAAACAAAAACTTCTGAAACTATTGTTTGTGCATTTTACAACATAAAAAAAAAACATTTTCAATGTCAATGACCCTGGATGTTTTATTAGCTAGTTGTAATCCTAGAAATGTCATGAAATTGAAATATCATTCTAAATAATGTAGGTAGGTAATATTTACAACAGTATCATGAACAAATACAATCCTTTTTTTTTTTTTTTTTTTCTTTTTCCACAAATTTAAAAAAAGAAAAATTAAGTGTCAAGTAATTCCAAAACAAGTTTATAAAAAGTTTTGGCGAATGCGTAGTTTAACAGCCAAAATGGCGGACTAAAATAAGTTGTCTTTTGTATATCTTCCTTTTTCAAAGTTCTGAGATAACCTATTTGTATGAAGTTTTACGCAAAGGATCTATGAACAATTGCATCATTCGAGTTAGCTATGACCAATTGACACTAACTGAGGTAGGTGCATAGGTAGTGACAATGTTCTGTAGATTATTTATCATGTATAAAAGAATCTATGCTGGACTTTAATGGGGGGGGGGGGTCAACGCTTTGATATAGCTTCCAGAATCTCTTCTTTTAGGGGATCATTTTGGATTGAAGAGATTCATTTTGTATGTTCAACCAGATAAATTGTATTAACTTTTGTAAGTTCGGCTTTGTGTGCGTCCATTTTCATACATTAACAGTAGCATCTCTACTGCTACTTTCAGAGTTTTCTGATAGCTACTAGTTGGTGGCCAGGAGTGGAATTGCACAGGCACATTTTTTATAGATGATTAGCGTGGCTACCCTCGTATTCTAATTTCCATAAATTATTTGCTGATTGGGCCATGTTGGTGATCCTAATATTTATATACCCCAGATGGAAAGGAAATGTATTTTTTGAAAAACTATCACCAAATTAGATTTAAAAAAAAAAAAATTTTCTGATTAAATAACCATGAAAGAAATGGAAGGATACAGGAACTTTTTTTTTTCTTTTTGTTTGTTTATAAAAAATGATTTCGTTTCTTTCTCGCTTACAAATTTGAAACCTTAGTGGATTGTCTGCTGACCACCTAAATCATGTTTTGCTATCTGAAAATCTTTAGCTTAAACCTGATCCCACCTTTTTAAACAATCCTAAAAACTTCGACATATGGTGCTACTCTGTAATATAATTTATGTCTTAGATTGAATTACTTACATATTGTTTTACTATTGTCGCATACGACATTAATAGATTCCAAGCTGTGCATAAAAAGCATAAACATCAATATTGGCATTCTCACCTCATTCTTACACAATCAGATAAAGATTTTTTTTTTTTTGATAATCAGTGGTTGTAGTGTTGGAAAGCTCCCCAAAAGAGGAAAGTTCTTCTTCAGCTCAGTTTGTGGAAAAGGAGTCTGGTGCGATTCAATTTTTGGTGGTACCTATAAGCATTGCGTACACAAGAAGTGCAGCTTTTGTAGGTTGAAAGAGGATAACCAGTTTGTATGCAAGAAGTGTAAGACAATGGAGATAGCTGAGAACTCAGATGTGGACAAAGTATATCTGGATGGCGAAACTATTATGGTTGTAGAAGTTTTGTTAACTTAGTGATACCATTGGAGCACAGGGTGGAGTAGGTGGTATTGTGATTGCAAAAATTAGGAGTGGATGGAGTAAGTTCAAGGAACTTCTGCGATTACTAACCAGCATGTTGACCATGGGTAGAGTCTATCGAGCATGTGTACGCAGTGTGCTGATGTATCGAAGTGAAACGTGTTGCATGAAGAGAAACAATATGAGAATGATGTGATGGATGTGTAACGTTAGTCTTAAAGACAGGATTAGTTCTGATGACCTGGAGAGTATAGAGTAGACTTTCATGTTATGACCACATTAAAAGAATGGATGAGAGTTTATGGGTTAGTAGATGTAGAACAGTTGAGTTAGCAGATTCAGTTCACGGGGGAAGGTCAAGGAAAACATGGGAGGAAGTGATGAAAAATAGACCTGAGGGATAAATAAAGAGCTGGCTAGTGATAGATTACTTTGGAAGTCAATCTCTTAAAGCTATCAAATGCAATTATCAAGTTTAAACTGTTTTAGCAAAAATCATTACTTTTTTGGCTCCTTACTAATGAGTCACCACTTATTAAGGTCAAAATTAACTTGAGGATAAGAGTTAATGAGATGGATAGATTGTTGGTTGAATGACGAAGAATATTATGAGAAGATTGTTCCTTCTATTCATCGTTTTCAAAGGGGACTGTTTTTGACAAGTATTTGTTGACATTGGATTTGAAGATGGCCATGTTGTAGTTAGTAGAGAAGCAGTCCCATGAAATGTGTTCCACAGGTGGGAGGTTATTGGAAGAAAAAAAACCCTCTGTTCCTGGAAATTCCACGTGACGCTAGACACGCGAAAGAATCAAAATTTGGATGTAAAACTAATTTAATAAGAAAACTTGAATGAAAAGAGATGGCATATAAGTCCCCCTTTTCGAGTCGAGCACTGTCGTTGGGTGATATCTCCTGCTGCGTAATGCAAAGCTCTTTGTAAATTAAAAAAATTGAGCACGGTAAAGTGACGATCAGTGTTTATATAAATAGACATTGTAGATGTCATTTACGAGCGCTTCTCCCGTTGGCCTAATGAATAGACTATTAATGAGATGGTTGAATGTTCGATCCCTGGCTAAGGAGGGGAGTCTAGCCGCACTGAAGAGCTGTAATACAGCAAAACAGTCCATGTGTCCGCCCCCCCCCCCATCCTAAATAGATCATATTAATGTCAAATATCCATATGAGGCCTGTTTAAAAAGTATCCGACTTTAGGCCAGAAAAAATATTTCAAATACGTGACGGGGTTGGGACCCTTATTCCTTTTCAAAGTAGGCCCCTTGTGCTTGCACACACTTAGCCCACCGATCCATCCATTGCCGGAAACACCTCTGGAAGTCTTCTTGGATCAAGACTACAATAAGGACCCCAGTTCATTAACACAAGACGCGGGACATGTTCTGGAAGTCACCGGCGTCTTCCGGTTGACCTTGCAATACACGTGGTCGCTATTTACAAAACACTTGTAAATAAACCTTTTATTTTAATAAATGCAGTATATTTCGAATTTTTTTTTTTTTTAACATGTTAATATTTATTTTAAGGCAGAGAGTCCATAAATAAAACAAATAAAATATTAACATGTTTTCTTCTAGAACATGTTTTTGTGTCACTATTTACTTGCCTCCCCACGAGGGCAGAAATGGGGGGGGATGAAATATTTATCGCCGTACTTAAGTAATCTTCCGTTTTGTAGGGAAAAAATCAAGCTTCCCAAAAAGGGGCACTCTGGATCTTACCTCAGTTTAGAAGGATTTTTCCATACTACACTTTGCTCCTAGCCCGAGGAGGCAAAAACGGAAGATTACGCAAGTTATTTTAATAAATAAATGAAATATATACACTTTTTAAAAAATCGGCTGACTTGTAATCGTTCGTTTTGCCTCCCCACGAGGGCGGAGTTAGACTTCAAAAATCAGTTTCTAAACGGAAGAAATTAAAAGTTTATGAAGGTTTTGTCCTTTTTTTTCTGTAAGCAACAATTATAAACAAATAAATAAAACTTTGTATTTGTTAAATCTTATTTCATTTGGAATGGTGTTCATCTCTGCCGTCGTGTTAGATTCAGCAGGTGTTTGGAAAAGATGCTATGAGGACAACACAAATTAAGGAGTGGTTTAATCAATTCAAAAAATGGCCGCACATTAGCAGAGAGTGACCAGCATTCTGGCAGGTCCCAAACTGCTCGAAATACAGCTGTTGAAAGGATGCAAAAAAAGTAATAATGCGGAACATGACGGCGGAGATGAACACCATTCCGAAAAGAGACTTCCAGAGGTGTTTCCGGAAGTGGATGGATCGGTGGGCTAAGTGTGTGCAAGCACAAGGGGCCTACTTTGAAGGGGATTAGGGTCTCAACCCCATCACGTATTTGAGATTTTTTTCTGGCCTAAACTTGCAAAGAAAAAAAGGTTTTGTAAAAAATTCTTATATTTGTAAACAACAAAATTCTTAGAAACCAACTTGTTTGCGCGTCATGGTAATCTTATACGTATTTATTTGTTAATAAAAACAAATTATGTAACAATATAGCAGGACCGATGTGCCAGCGTTGCTCGAGAAATTAAAAATAATAATTTAGTTTAAAAAATATAAGTATTAATTCTGAAAAGAACCCATTTCACTGTAAGTAATTTGGGGATTAAAATAGGATTTGTTAAGTATTTATTTTTTAAATCAAACAAAATAGATTTGTAAACGTTTTGCGTGACTGGGATCCCCCCCCCCCCTCTATAGTTTTAAGTAGGGGCTAACATGAGTAAATCCTATTTCAATCACTTAAATTAGTTACAGTGAAATGGGTTTGACTTTCAAATAGCACAAGATCCCATTCTAATACTAAATAATAAAAAAAACACTGCACTAAAAAATGAAAAAATAAATGTGACTCCAAAATGTTTTAAGCTTACCTTACCAGAAACAGATGCTGTGTTTAGATAAAGAAAAAAATAAAGGAAACCAAGAAATGAGTTCAACTGGCTAAGAAGTGGGTAGTCATTTTACATTAAATTTATATAGGGAAATGATCCTCCACTCTAAAAATCTAAAATATTAAATGTTTTTAAATTCCTTTGCGGATATTTTTCCAAGCTGTTTACATGTATTCGCATTCAAATAGTGGAATCGGATGATTTTTTGTGGAGGCTAAACTACGATGGTTGTCATAGTAAAAATGTACCATAACTAAACACTGCTAACTAAGTAAATTTGGAGAAAAAAATAAATGAATAAACGTGTGACCTTTTTCCAGCGTTTGTATGGAGATGTTTTTCCTACGATCTAACGGATGTTTGAAAAAGCGGCAAAGTGTAGTTTGTGTTCTGAAAAAAAAAAAAAGAAAAGATTCTTAATAATTTACAGACGCGAATGCTGACAGCCAAAGCCGCCATTTTGAGAATCTGTTCGTTAATTGGAATATTCCACCCTATTCTGGAATGTGAAAAAAATGTATACGGAATATGCTGAAAGAGCGTCCGACAAAATTTAGTGTTTAAATCTGAGTAAATAGTGAATGTTCTTTGTTTAACATGAAGAATATGAGAAGCAAAATGTTATAGAAAAAGTAAAACAAGACATGAATATTTGAAGAAAGGTCATGCTAAGTATGACCATCCAATCTGATATTACTTTATTCCTCAAATACAGTCAGAACAATTTAAAAAAATGAAAGTAAAATTGAGGGTGCATCGGTTATTTATTTAAAATCTTGTGTAATATGTAGACAATCGTAAGAATTAAAAATTGAAATAATAAAGGTAATTTAAGCAAAAGTATCTATATTAAGGAAATTCTCCAGTGTATGTGAGGAACGTGGGAGTAGATAATTGTAGGAGTGAAAATGTCTGCCACCTTTGTGGAATACGTAGTTGAGAGAAAGTAGCTTTTCCAGAATAAATGTAAGAAATTTTGAAAGAATCATATTTTCTGGAAACCCGCATTAGGAATTGCTCAAAGTGGTTAGTGGAACAGATGCTCATATGAAGCTTTTGGTTAAAAATCTAATAGCCAAAGCGGTAGGGGAAAAATAGCTTATCTTTATTATATAGATAGTAAAAATGCTTCCAGGTGGAAGAATTCAATTAAACTTTTTAAAAAATTTTATACATGAAACAATCAGTTTCAAAAAGAAAAAAAAAAAATTAAAATTTGTTCATGCTATTTGTTGGTCGTATTTTCACATAAACTTTATACAATTTTCAATTCTTCAAATACACCTTTTAATTAAAGAATTTTTTCAATGTTTGCTCGAAAAAAAAAAGCATTTCAATTACACTTAAAATTACAAATAAAAATTCTCAAAGAAATTTTCATCGTGTTTCATTTCAATATAGCATAAGAAAATGTCTTCATAGACTTTTGGAAAAACAAGTTTTCTAATTAGAACCAAAAAATAAACTAGTTATAGTTAAATTAAAAAAAAAAATTTTTTTTTTAAGGATTGTAAAGCCTTATAAAATATAGGCATTTTTCAATGATTACATTCCGGATTTTTTTTTTAACTGTTAAACCATATATACACATGTATAAAGAAAGAGAAAAATGTGTTAAGCTGTCAACAGTGAGGAGTGGATCTTATCAGCATGGAGCAGGTGGTGTTAACAAGTAGTTGACTAATGCCAACTCTGGCTGATTGTAGCCAAGAAAAATGATTCACTATTCACAGTATGGATGTCAAAAATCAACATAATCTTTTGATCTTTTTATTATTCTATCAACGTTATCTTAACAAGTTAGTCTCTACAGAAACATGTTATAAAATGAACTTTACTTTCACAAGCTAATACATTATCCCAGGGAAGTTATATATTGTCAAGCGGGGGCGGGGGGAGTGGGCGACAAGCAAAAAATATTGTATGAAATAATTTTTTTTTTTTTTAACGAATAAATAAGTAATTCAAATAAGTGTTTAAATTAAAAAGTTAATCAAGTAAGTTTTATTTTAATTTTACGAAAATTATTTGTTTTTATTGATTATTGTTGCCTTTGTTAGGGTTTGGGCAGGGTTAGGAATTAGGGTTATGGCTTGGGCAGGGTTAGGAATTAGGGTTATGGCTTGGGCAGGGTTAGGAATTAGGGTTATGGCTTGGGCAGGGTTAGGACGGGGTTAAGGTTTTTGCAGGCTCGTTTGCAGCCGTCAAAAATTCAATTATGAAGTTTAGATGTCGTCTGCTTATTCATTTCAATCAGTTATTCATTTTCTCGGTTTCATTTACTAACCGCTTCGGGGCTTTCCGGTATTTTACGTAAAACATCGGAAAACACTGACGCCGAAGGACTTTTAGCACGGGTCCCAAACTAACAAAGTACCCTTTGTTGATTAATCCATCTCAACTGGTCTATATGTGACCATAAAGCATCGGTCATATCACTAGAATTGTTGTCGCTAACTATGTAGCAAGATTACACTGTTGGCTGGTACAAATTAAAACTACTTATCTAATAAATACTGGCATCAACCCTAACCACTCCACCTCCATTTTTGCATTAAATAATAATACTGTTGTCATCTCAACTTTGTTGAATATCTAGTGCTACCACTGAATCTTTTCTTTTAATAGATAAGCATATGTCAAAATTATTTCCTTCATGTTTAGTCTTAGACATCAGTTTGTTTATAGAATCTATTTTAACAAAGTTCCTTGCTGATATGACAGCTGTCACAATACAATGAAATGCAATTGTTTACATGAAAGTATCAAACAAAACAAAAACACTTCTGTTTCCATTAAATAAGAAAATGCTGAATAAGGCATGAGATCACTTCAAATCACTTTAAATTCCTTTTTCTTCTCTATACTCTTGTTGAGATGGCAACTCATAAAATACGTAACTTTTCTCACCATTTCTTAGAATCGAACATGAAAAAAAAAGTGCCTGCTATTCTAAATACTCAAACTCTTAAAATCTTGGCATTTCAATAACAAAAAAAAGGGGGGGGGGGTATTTATTTTGTTTAAGTAAACTGTTGTTTTCCTCTGTATTAGACTACAACACTTTTTTTGCGGGTTTAATTTTCATGTTCTGATACTTTCTAAAAGTATTTTTCGCCTCTTCGAGAACATAATTTTCAGAACTTCTAATTTGGGGAAATACAAAGTTTTGAAAATTAGAATAATAAAATGATAAAAAGCTTAAAATAATTTATGTAAAAATGAGAAAATATGGTCATAAAAATAAATGAGAAAGGTTAAATATATATTTTGGATCATTATTTTCTCATTTTTAAAATTACATAAATGTTAAAAATAACAGAAAGTCCTGAAAATAATTTTCTTGAAGCAACGAGAAAAAAATCTTAAGAAAGTAGCAAACTTGAAAATAGTGTTTTGTGCTGTTTACATGGCTGACATGTATAAGGTTGTCCGGTTTTGAGTAATTTTTAAAAAATTGAATGAAAATTAAACTTGTTTGTCAAAATGGAGAGACATTCTAAAAAAAACACAAAAAAAAATACAATATTTCCAGTTGGTAATATAGTAGTAGTAGTAGTAGTAGTAGTAGTAGTACCCTCCAGAAACATTGGAGTATTTTTAAAAAATAAGGAATTTTTGTGTTTTTATAGTTATAATCTGAAGATTATTGGCATAAGAACACCTAAATGAAACCTTTTTTTTCTATTTAAAGATTTAATAGTACTATCATGAGTGTTAATTTGTTTTGGGGAGTTTTTCATTAAATGGATGAGAAACCTGTGGAATGACATCATACTTTCTTTCCAAAATACAGAAACTTTAATGTCTTTTTGTCTGCAGCTGTATATGCTGAATTACAATTAGTAAATTTGAAATAATGACATTATATTATGTATGTATTAATAAAATTAGAAGACAAATTCACGTTTTTTTCCTGTCTATATTACTTAGTGAATCAATTTTTGTAATTATTTACTAATAAATATTTATTGAAATCAAAAATACAATAAAACAAAACAAAATTCTTAAAATCCTGTTTTGAAAAAACTTAATTTAATTGTGAAATTAAATCCATCAGAATTCATTTTGGTTTCTTCGTTAACAAATCAGCCATTTTAATCTTTAATAGTTGGACGAAATTGAATTACTTCATGACCCTTCGAAATTTGGTCTTTAAGTATTGTGTACTTTCACCTAACAAATTAATAAACAAAAGATACAGTTAAAAATGAACTTAACCTGAAAATCACATCTGAAAAATAGCACGGTCCCGCTCTGTAAATTGCAGAATTCCTCTTTTCTCTCCTTGGTCAGGGAAGGAGAAATCCTTCTAGACTGATAATTTTAATTCTTGTCTCAATTCGAAGTGCTCCCTTTTGTGGAGAGATGTATTTTCCACAATCAATCGAGAAGAGAAAAGGATACTTCTGCAGTTTACGGACCTGGACCATTTATTTTTTCCAAGTTAAAATCCATATTTTTACTGTATCTTATGTTTATTAAATTGTATGGTGAAAGTACAGAATAGTTAACATCTATTTAATTGAGATGTCCTTATGTAAACGTAAGCTTTGTATGGATGGACAGAAGCGAAACATTTTACTGATGGGGGAAGAAGGGGTCGCTTTGGTTAAAGAATTGAATCAATAATGTTAAGCTGACTGCGTCATGTAGAAAGTGACCTTATGAGCTACCGTACAAGTGTTGTAAACAATGGAATTGAAGGCTGCGCTGGCCGTGACGATGTTATCTGTTCACAAAAGATGTCGAAGCCTTTAAAATGTCATGAATGTGTGTACTGAAGGTTGTATGTACGAAATTAAATTATGAAAATAATTTATAATAAAAAAAAATGGAATAATTGGAAATAAAAATCGCCTCTCACTTGAGCGTAGTGAATAGAGGACGCCATTTTGAATTGAGTTGAGGCGTTTGTTTGATTCTGAAATTCCAGAATGTGAATTGATTGAGGTGAAAAAGTAAAATCATTAGCCGCAAACTTATTTGTGTAAACGTGAAACCAATGTTGTAAGTAGTATGTTTTGATGATTTAAATTGGAATAATAATCAGTGTTTCTAATATTAGTTCCTTATTTAATATTATCTGGTGTGTAGGAGTTGCGTGGTAGGAGTAAAATGTTAGGGGGAAAATGAGTATGCTACTCTCTGTTTCTATTACGTTTTTGGGAGAGTCAGACATAGGGGTCTAATAATAGTATGTTTGAGGATTTTATTAACTGAAAGTTTCAAACGCGCTGGAGTGAAGTAGGTGAATGACATGAGTTTCGTAGCCTATGATGCATGTGGTTATTTTCTTACTATGGTCAAAGCTACAAGGGGAAAAAAACAGTCTACTTATATATATATATATATATATATATATATATATATATATATATATATATATAGATGAAACGGAAATAAAAACTCACTGGCCACGAGCACAAAAATGGTTATACAAAGTAAAGGTATTGTCAGGACTTTTATAAATATATCTTTGACAATAAAATTTTTAAATAACTCTTCTTTTTTTTTCTTTTTTTTTTCTTTTTTTTTTCATAGCATTTTACATACAAGTATCTTAAATTTGTTTATATTCTTTTAGTATTTAAAAAAAAATATTTTATGTCCCCTTCTTTTGAAGTAAACTCTATATACTTGATTTTAGTTTTAAACATAAAATCAACAAAATTGTTACTTTCATACGATCTACTGTTAGTAAAAATGTTATTCTTTATAATTAATATTAATATTCTATATTAATATAGAATATAAATCATTTAAACTTTTCTTCTGTAAGTTTTTATTTCTGAGAAAAATTAAGAATTAGAAAATGCTAGTATATAACATCTCTGTCTTCGGGCTAGGATCAAATTCAAAGTGTAGTCTCAGTTGTCCTCAGTCGTTGAAGGGAGTTCCTTCTAGACTGAGGCAACTAGAGTGCCACTTTTAATGGAGCTGGGATTTCGCTACATTAAAAAAACGATCTTGTGTCTAAATCTGTCCTTGTGGAGAGTCGAGTAAATAAGAACGTTGAATGAAATTTGCATCGTCGTCTTTTAATATTTCATCGGAATATCATTCTAAGAAAAAACTATTGTTGTTTTTTTTTTGTTTGTTTTTTTTAACCAGTGAGTCGCCTCGACCCAAAGGTCACTCAAGGATAAGGGTTAATGAGATTCTCAAATGTACATGAACAACACCTTAATAGGATTGGACACGATGGGTGAAATTGATTATTTAGTAGACGACTCGAAAAGAATTAGTTAATATTGGACTTGAAAATGACTGTAGTTGGCGGGGAAGCAACCTTATGGTATCGTATTCCACAGATGGGAAGTTCTTAGAAAGAAACTTTGTTCATAGAAGTTTCATTTAGTTTTAGATACAGGAAGAAAGGACATTTTTTAAAGTGGTTGTAGCCAGACGAGTTTTTATTGGGAATGTTTCATGGAGGGGGGGGGGGCTCAGTTGAGCACCTACTATGAAAATAGCGATAGTAGCGAACACACACACACACAGTTGGCAAGATGGATCTATTATTTTACTAAGGTACATTTTTTTTAACCTATTGGCACTGAATCCAACCTTTGCATGCAATGTTGTTATCTTCCTCCATGCCAAAACAAAGTGGTGCGTCTTTCTTCGTTGCTATTTGACACCCCGTGGAACCGCCTCCCTACAAAGACCTACTTTTCTTTCCATCTTCATCCTGAAGCAATCTCTCAACTTAGTTGTAGGAGGCAGCATGTAATAATCCCATCCTTGCGTACTCACCTCCTCTTCAAAAATGGATACTCCACTTACCACTCCCTCTTTTAATCTGATACCAACTCTGATTATTTGTTCACATTAACAGACTTGGCCTCCTCATACCTAGACCAATTCTCTTTCATATTTCTTTCGCCGATGAATCTATTTACATGGATGGCTTCTTATCACGACTTTAAATCGTTATTATAACTCCATCTTATTTTTCTATAATTTTTCTTTTTCTGCCAACCACTATGTGGGTTGCGGAACTCTATCTAAGCTATTAATGAGTCGGAAAGTTTGAAACTTAATCTTCTCTTTATTGGACATGTCTGCATGATTCTGAACTATTTTGAAAAATAGTTGAAAGAAAATTGAAAACATTGACACATGTTGGCCATATAATATTTTTTAATAACTTTTACTGCATAATTTCTTTATAAAATGGATGATTTACATTTTTTTTTTTTTTTTTTTTTTAGAAAAAAGATACTCAACACTATGGGAAGATATACTTTTTTTTTTTTTTTTTTTTTCATAAAGTATATCTTCCTATAGTGTTCAGTATTTCTCGTTTCTTTTTCTTTCTTTTTTTAATCTTCATATACACTTGTGTTTAAGGTCAACTGACTGTCTGGATAAAGGTTTTGGAAAGTTCTTTTGTTATCAAATTAACTGCAAAAGACCCCACCTCCCCTGTCCAGCGCATACACTCAACATAGCTAACTATAAATTACTAAATGCTATTTTTGAACACAAGACGAGCCTAAAATGATTTTACAGTTCCAAAAGAAGTTACTGTAGGAAAGAGAAAACAAGCTAAAGTTTCAACCAGTTTTTAGTATTTAAAAACGGTTTCTCTTGCTACTTTCGTATTTTTAAGTGTAAAATCAAATTATGAAATGAATCATTTCTAATAGTAATTGTGATATAACTACATTCCATTTTTTAGTTGCCTTTTTGAGAAAAATGCGCCTGCGACTCGATTAGAAACATTTAATTTTTTTTTTCTATTTTGTTATTACATTTTAGGTGCAAATAAAAAAAAATTTTTAAGTTTTACTTGAAAGTTGAATTTTTTTTTTTTTTTTTTTTTCTTTTAGGTTTATTATATTAACTTCTTCTTCAGAATATAAGGTTTTACTGAATACAAACAATGATAATGTATTAATACTTATGCCAAGATACCCATTTTTAATTATGTTACAGAACTATTCTACTTAGGGAGGAGTATCAAACTCTGCGGAATCAATTTATCCAAAAAAAAATTTGTTATCACAAGCCTAATTGGGTTTTTGTCTTCCATAATTGATATCTTTTTGAATATCCCACATCTGTAAAACTATTTTTTTGTTGTTTTTTTTTGTTGTTTTTTTTAAATTCTAATTCATCCCAAACAAGGCCCAATGCGACTGAGACGTAAGGGGTTACTGTGAATTAGCAGCCATGCTTACAGGGGCATCCAAAGTGGGGAGTTGGGCAACGAGATGTTTGTTCACATTACATTTACATTTCTACATATTGGTACAGTCAGGAGTAAAAGGGAGCAGGGTGGGAATTGCAAAGGCTAGCAGTACAAGGAAAGAAGCTATGAGAGTAGGAAGCCTTCCGACATTTAGGGACCTCTATAGTGAAGGGGTGAGATTTTGCTGATTGTTGGGTTGGTCGGAGATATTCACGTCAAGGGGGAAATCAGTGCAGCAAGTTCATCAGAGCAGATTCCATTAAAGTACTTGTAAAACAAGCACAAGGATGCAACATTGCGGTGATGGGTCAGGGGCTGGAGCTTGGTAAATAGTGTGGGACCTATTAGATTAGAGACTCTTTTTTTGGACCCCGTCTAAGAGGAAGACTAGTAGTTGGTGCAATAGCCCAGATGTGATAACAATACTCCATGCATGGGTGAATGGTGGCTTTGTAGAGATATAGGATACTGACAGGTGTAAGAAGTTTTATAGTACGGTAGAGGGAACCCACGTTTTTTGCAGCAGCCTTGGCAATGTCTTCTTTGTATTTGTTCCAATTCATGTTACCCCTGAATGTTAAGCCAAGGTTCGGGTAGAGTGCTATTAGCCATGGCAATCGATGGTGTAAAAAGGTTTCTAATAGTTGTCAAAGCAAAGGAGCTTTGTCTTAGCATTAAATGTTACCATCCATTTATGTCCTCATCCAACTACAGACTGGAAGTCATTTTCTAAGGATTCAACGTGTGTGTGTGTGTGTGTGTGTGTGTGTGTGTGTGTGTGTGTGTGTGTGTGTGTGTGTGTGTGTGTGTGTGTGTGTGTGTGTTCGTGTTCGTGTTCGTGTTCTCGTTCTCGTTCTCGTTCTCGTTCTCGTTCGTTTTGCCCGCATGTCGAGAATAGTGTGGTGTCATCAACAAATATACCCAACTTAAAATTGGTGAAAACTGGTTCCACAGAGGAAATTTTACATCTATCAGGAAAGCAAGATTCGGCAAGGCATTTGTTGGAGAGGATAGGGGCCAGCTCAGCAGAGCATTTCTTTATTGATAAAGCAAGAATAAGTTTATTTGGTCATTAACACTTTCTTTGTGTTCAGATTTAAATTTCTTTAAACACTTTTTTGTATATGATACATTTTGTCAACATATTTCCAATCAAGTTTTATTGGTCATTTGTAAAATATACATATTTTCAATAGAAACTGGTATACTGTCCAATTTAGCATTGAAATGTCAACATGAGTCCGTTAAATGTCAGCTACAGCAATTTGAACTCCTAGTGCTCCAATCATTAATATTCCAATCAATAATAGTCAACCAAATGGCAGATTTCTTGTTCTTCTGTTAAGATATTTTAGAAATGTTAATGATTTGTTTTAAGATTCTTTTTAACTAAACATTTTTTTAGTTAAATACGAAAAGAGAAAGAATTCTTAAAAACAAATACACTTATTCATTTATAAAAATTCAAAGAGGCCTTTTAGGTAAATTCTTGCACAAGAACCGGTCAATCTGTATAGTTAGCGATGAAAATGCGATTTCAAACTTGAGAAAAAGATCGCATTTTAAAAAATAAAAATTTAAGTACAAACTCTTGAGTCAATCCAACCTAAGTTCTAGACAAATATTTGTGACTATTGTCACAATCGACACTGAAAATCTCATTAAGCTTGACCCAACATGGCTTTTAGAATATTCAGATTTATTATAGAACAATTCTCCATTGGAGCACAGGATGGAGCAGGTGCTGATGTGATTGCAAGAGTTAGGAATGGATGGAGTAAGTTCAGGGATATTCTGACATTACTAACCAGCAGAGCGTTACCACTGTCTACCAAACATGTGTATGCAGTGTGATAATGTATGAAAGTGAAACCAGGTCAGTGAGGGTTGGGGGCATGTGTTGCATGGAGAGAAATGATATGAGAATGATACAATGGATGTGTTATGTGAGTCTTAAAGACGGCTTAGCTCTGATGACCTCGGACAAAGGTTAAATCTGGACAGTATAGGAAAATGTGTGCCGAAGAGTAGACTAATGGTATGGCCACGTTGAAAGCATGGATGAGTTCTTGAGTTAGATGTAGAACAGTTGAGGTAGCAGTTCACAGGGGAAGGCAAAGGAAAACGTGGGAGGAACTGATAAAAATGGATCTGAGAGGAATAAAGACCTGGTTTGCGATAGATTACTTTGGAAGTCAATTTTTAAAGCCGTCCAACACATGCCAGCATGTAAAAAGGACGTTAAACGGAGTATGATAATGAAAAAAATTCACGGGTGCGTCTAAAAATGGACCGTTAAATATATTGAATATCTTTCCTAATAAGTGAGTGTTTGTTTTTGTTTTTTGTTTTGTTTTTTTTAGGTAAATATCTGTTATTATATTAAAGCTAAGTTAATAAACGTTTGTTTCTCTAAGACTTTTTTCCTATATATTTTAATCACATAAAATACATGCTAAAATATTCTTCAGTTTTGGGATTGAGTTATGTTTGACAAAAACAAAAAAAAACTTCCATTTTAATCGGTCTAATTAACTGCAATTTTGCAATTAACTCACCAAGTAACCCGTCTCTTACTAACTTTCTATATGGTATCTCTGTCTATATATCTATCTCTGTCTATATATCTATCTCTGCCTATATATCTATCTCTGCCTATATATCTATCTCTGCCTATATATCTATCTCTGCCTATATATCTATCTCTGCCTATATATCTATCTCTGCCTATATATCTATCTCTGCCTATATATCTATCTCTGCCTATATATCTATCTCTGCCTATATATCTATCTCTGCCTATATATCTATCTATCTCTATATCTATCTATCTCTCTATATATTTCTATATATCTCTATATATAAAAGATTGGAATAGTTCATTATAAGGGAATATCACCAGAATTAAATTACTACATGACATTAAAAAAAATCACTCTAAATGTCACCCCACCCCGACTAATTCTGTTCCTGTTGACCCCCAAAGCAATGAATATTAAAAACATGTATCCATATTTTCTCTGAGAATAATGATAAAAAAAAAACAATCAGCTTTGTTGATCTGTGTTGTTTTTTGTTTTATTTTTTGCTATACACAACTTTACTTTAAATAATTAAAGATTAACTATCATAATGCAATATTTATTGAATATTTTATTATTTTTATCACGTGGTGAAGTAAACTTCCTGTTTTCTAATCAAATGTACATTTCTCTTTTGTATTATTTCCTCATTTTAAATCATTTCTGTATTTTTAGGGTTTTTTGGGGTGTTATTACTCCTTTAGTGTAAATTTTTTCTCATTTCATCATCTTGAACATTTTTCTCGTTTCATTATCGTGAACATTTTTCTCGTTTCATCAGCATGAAAATTTTTCTCGTTTCATCAGCATTCTCGTTTCATCAGCGGCGTAAACATTTTTCTCGTTTCATCAGCGGCGTAAACATTTTTCTCGTTTCATCAGCGGCGTAAACATTTTTCTCGTTTCATCAGCGGCGTAAACATTTTTCTCGTTTCATCAGCGGCGTAAACATTTTTCTCGTTTCATCAGCGGCGTAAACATTTTTCTCGTTTCATCAGCGGCGTAAACATTTTTCTCGTTTCATCAGCGGCGTAAACATTTTTCTCGTTTCATCAGCGGCGTGAACATTTTTCTCGTTTCATCAGCGGCGTAAACATTTTTCTCGTTTCATCAGCGCCGTAAACATTTTTCTCGTTTCATCAGCATTAAGAAATTTGTCTAGCTGCTTATAATTCATCCGTTAACTATATTTAAGAAGGATGCCATTCCGACTTCTGTTACTTGCTTCAATATTAGCATTTGAATTTGCTAAAATTGAAAATACCACAAAATGCAAATTTACTCGCTGTACAAATTCAAATTCAATAATTGAGATATCATAAAATCTGGAAAGTGACAGTTCGGTGATCATGCATATAGTTAACAGCCAAGAATCATATATGTGTGTGTGTATGTATATATATATATATATATATATAACGAATAATTTTTACCAAAGGCATTAAAATGTAATTTTCTACCCCGACCTGTATACTTTAAACGTTCTGAAACTGTTTTCAAATTTGTTTGTTTTTATTTTGTTTGTTTTTTAATTACTTTTGAAATTAGATATTGTCGAAAGCTCTATTTTCATACGATAATCAAAATAGCTGATTGACGCTCTGTCGTAGGTGGTGGTTATCTATTCCTTTAAAAAAAAGTACAAAAATGACCTACCCTACCACTAACCCTAAGTCCGACTGGCAAGTCTCCCCCCCCCCCACCCCCCGGTTGTAACGTTAGTGGTAGGATAAGTCATTTTCTTTTTCAATACCTTTTAAGCCTGAAGTTAGCGACCACCTCCAGGAAATTGATCGCTATTTTTTTCCACCGTTTTTCGACAAGTAAAATTAACAATAACAAATCCAGAGATAATAAATCTTACAATAAGTTTCCACACTTTGGAATTATAC
Organism: Sepiola atlantica; assembly: GCA_963556195.1. Classification (NCBI taxonomy): domain Eukaryota; kingdom Metazoa; phylum Mollusca; class Cephalopoda; order Sepiida; family Sepiolidae; genus Sepiola; species Sepiola atlantica. The sequence continues at coordinate 229,508,438 of OY744516.1, forward strand.
AGATCTGTAGAAAATTAAATTTTAATGCATTTAGTTGCCATTTTATTTTCAATTTCTTGGCTGTTAACTGTACTGCAAGATTACCGACTGTTTTATTAATATAAAAGATGATCCATCTGAATATAATCCTTTTTTGGCATCTTCCATGACTCAAACAGCTTCGATTTTGTTTGTTTCTGAATTTTTGAGATGAGAATTGATAAGTTGTATAATTTTGATTATTCGGACTACTGTTCTCATCTTGAATGTTATCACAATGTTTCCGCCACCGTAACCTCCGGTCTTCTTCAGGTGTTTCTTTTCGAACTCGGGAATAGCATGCTCTCGTTCCGTCAACGTAGAAGTCTTCAGTAATTCGCAATTCTTCGTATCGCCCGAAATGAGGATTGAACCTTTAACCTTCAGATGACTGTCACTTAGAACTGAATTTTACTTAGTATTATATCCACTGCGCCACGGGTACTTGCTGATATTCCCGAGTTCGAAAAGAAACACCTGAAGAAGGCCGGAGTTTACGGCGGCCGAAACATTGTGATAACACTCAAGATGAGAACAGTAGTTCGAATAATCGAAATCATACAAATAAGATTTTGTTATTTATTTGCTTATTTCTCAAATATTTGTATGATTAGCTCCTGTTAATGGGTGAGAAAATTGAAATATTGGTTTTGTTTTTGTTTTCTGCCATTTTACAGCATGAGAACAGCAGTATTCATTTTGCGTCATTCGTACCAACTGTCGGAACATGTAACTTCTTTTTACTTTTCATTTTAATAAGTAACCTAAAAATGTAGTTTCATATTTTTTTGTAAATTAAATTTCTCTCCCTAATTTTGATTGATGTCTGAAGAAAAAGAATGTTTCCCTTGGATTATTCAGATTACTGTTCTCACCTTGGATGTTAGTCTCGCAACGTTTCGACTGATGTAATATCCGAACTAACTCGGGGAAGCTTTGTACAGAATTTCAAACAGAACCCTTTATTTAATCCGTTAGGGTAGCTTGCTCTCATTCCGTCAGCCATGACCAGGTAGAAGTCTAAAGTAATTCGTAATAGTAGTCTCAGTATCGCCTGTATTGAGGATTACACTTTGAACAGACCATCACTTATAACTAATTATACTTAGCACTTTTATCCGTTGCACCACAGGTCCTTGCAGACAATTCTAGTATAAATTGTAGGATCCCTAAACTCATCATTGTTTTAGATGTGAAGTCTCATTACTTATTACTACAAATGATTTATTTAAAATCTATACGTTACATATTTCAGATGTGTATCATGCTTTCATTGACATGGATTGACCTTTTACTGTTTAGAAAAGGTTGTTAGAATCCATCACTAATCTTCAGCGACTTAGGGAATAAAAAATAAATCGAAGGATTGCTGAAGATTTGTGATGGATTGTAACGACCTTTTCTGAACAGTAAAAGGTCAATCCATGTCAATGAAACAATGGTAAGTCTCTGAAATATGTAACGTATAGGTTTTAAATAAATAATTTGTATTTTAGTTCTCAAATTCTTGTGATCGAGCACTTTATTGATTTCTTTTCAACATACCTCGACGCACTTATTAATGATACAAATTACTGATCCTCATCTAAAAAAAATTCCAAAAACATAAGTTTTCCTATTTCTAATTATTTTTTAACTAAAAAAAAAAAAAAAAATGTTAACATTTTAACATTTTTTAAATTATTTGCAATAATCGAAATAATTGTAATTTTCGATATTCACTGAATGAACATTTCTTACTTAAATCTCTTAATTCAAAACTAATTTGAATTAAAAACCGGCAAATGCATTTGTCACCATAATGTCCGGAACGCAGTTTCTTGGATCTTTTCTTATTTTTACCCTTTTTATTTTTATGGAGTAAAAAAAAATGAAATAAAATTTTTTTTTAAATATATATACATATATATATATATATATATATATATATATATATATATATATATATATATATATCTGGCTTTTTAAAATTTTTTATTTTTATTTTACATGATAAAGTTTTCGAATATTTTCTTTCATAAATCTAAATGCTTCTTTAGGTAGTTCACCTCAACCACACAATTCTGACTTTGGTTAAGGAACAGCTTTAATGGATATTAATAAAATAAGGTGTCTTTATATTTACTTGTCTCCTCACGAAGGCAAAGTTAAACATAAAGTCGCTTTTTAATGTTGGTAAAAGCCAGCTCACAAAAAGGGGGGCATTCTAGATTGAGACAAGAATAAAAAGATTGTATCAGTTTAGAAGAATTTCTTCTGATCGAAGACAAAGCAGATACTGCACTTTGCACTTTGATCCTAGCCCAAATGCCGAGTAATAGAATAGGGTGTGTGTTTTTGGTCGCTATTTTAAGCAGTTATGTGGGGCTGTTCGATTTCGGTGAGAAGGAAAACGCAAAACGTGCAGTTTTTTTTTTTTTTTTTTTTTTTTAACTTTGTTTTTTACACTTTGTTTAAAATAATTTGAAACTAAGAATAAAACATTTCAGTTTCATTTTATCTATTTTTATTTGTTTTGTTTATTTTAGGTACCTTTTTTTGTTTTTATTTTAATACTATTTTAAAGATATTTATTCCTTCAAATTTTAATTAATCTACCTCCACTCTGTCTAGAAATGAATTTATCTATTTTTAATGACTTCAGTATAGACTATAATTACATCACCTCACGGGTGGTTGCGGGGGGAGGGGGAGGGGTAGTGTACTGTAATTGCATACTCATTAGTTAATTGAACCAATTAGAATTGTCACAGTGGTTGACTTTGCATTCGTTATTTCTCGTTATTTCTCTCTTTTTTAACTTGGACTGTGATTAACCTTTCTTTTCCATTTAAAAATAAACTTTTTCACTGTTACTAAAGATAATCTGGTAAAGCTTTGTCATTTCTCATTGGACATCAATTAACACCTTTGAATAATTTTAGAATTAGTCTACGATTAAACAAAAGCAAAAGCCATGCAAGTGATCCTACGTGATATTAACAATGTTTGCGATGGGAACCAAAAAAGGGTTGAAAATTCTATACTTTTTTTGTGTGTCTACTAAATCTGTGCTCAGCCAATGTCAAAATGATGTTATTTTAGCCCAAACTCGCTAAATTTACCGGGACAATGCCGGGTAAATGCGACCAATATGTAAGAAAGTGAAGACCTTGCCAAATGGTTGACTAATTCAAAATAGTGATGTTTACAATTTTCCCCCTTTTTATTTTTTAATTCGATAAATATTCGATAAATAGTAAATAAAAAGTAATAATTCGAAGTATTTATCAAAGTTATGTATAAGCGAGAAACATGCATACACACACACAGGATTTTGTTTGATAGTTTAATTTTTTTTATGGAAATCGCTCCAGACCAGGCATGAAGCCACTTGATGTAAGGAGCTAAAAAAAAAAATAACCACTTCAAGGTCAAAAACTAGCCAACGATAAATGTTAGATGAATAGATTCTGACCCCGAAAACAGCAATTCAACCCCCATTGTCAGAAACATCGCTCATGGAATGTGAGGACTAAAGGACAAAATAAGGGAAGCGAGTTACGATTCGGCTGAAAGTAAAGCCAAGTTAATCACTTTCTACTCGGATTAATTATTAGACTCTTCTAGCACAGGCCCATTAAAGTGAAGTATGGTTCTGTTCGATCTTTGGAGACCATCCTCCCATGTATTACCTCTTTCAGGAGGAGGATTGGTTTATCAGCAGTTGCTTAAGGCTCCCCCATTGGGTAATGCTGAGGAATTCAATCGAGGCAACTTTTGTACCCATCTAGAGTGTGCCCCTTTTTGGGAAGCTGGATTCCTAACTATAAATTGGCCCCATGTTTAACCTTGCAACAATGAGAGAGGGGAGGGGCAAATAAATAAACAGATTTGGAATTTTGTTTTAGTGTTCAAAAAAGAAAAGATGTTTGGTCTATTAATAAATTGTGTGTTCCACCCCAACAACTGAAAACATAGACATTACACTTAGAATTGAACCTAACAGGATCTGAACAAGCATTTAGTATACACTTATTTTTATTTTTAGCTCTTGTAAATTTCGTTGAACCAGCTTGTATCAGTACTGACCAACCTAGTGGCAGAATTGAGCTTTCCGATTCAAGTACTTTACCTTATTGTCTAAAATAACTGTATGAATCAGTCATCAGTTACATGTGCAGTATTAGTAGCTCTCCAAATATCTGGAGAGAAAACAAAGAAACAATGGAACGTTTTTTTTTTTTTACTTATAAAAACAAAACGAGAGTAAGGACCTTTTTTGATGGAGAATAATAATTTATTGTTGAAGTCACTTTTGAAGTTTTAGTTACACACACGACGTGGCACTCATTTTGAGTGTTGAAAGAGAATCGGCTTATTTGATATGTGAGTAGCTGCTCTCTGCTGTTCGTATGTACCATGAGCATTCACTTGGGAGTTGCCAACTGGTATTTGTAATCAAATATTGTCAGTCTAATCAAAGCTACTATTTTCTTCATGAATGTTAGATTATGAAAGTAGAACAATAAACCCCCTTTTTTTTTTTGTAGCTTTAGAATTCCTTAACTCTTACTGTACGTTTGAATACCCAATATATTAGTTAAACGAAATTGCTTACACTTATTTATAGGTATGTGCAAAAATGTGCGTCACTTTTACGAACTATACTTATTAAAAGTGGGTTATCATAAATATTTAAGTAGTTTTCGTTTAAATTTTGATTGTTTAAATGATAGAACCTTAAAGTTAATATCTAAAAGGGAAAAATCTATATTTACATGTGAAAAAAAGATTAGAATGAAAAATGTTCACAACGACTAAAAGAAAAATCAGCTAAAATTGCAGATAAAACATTTTTTAAATTGGCTGTTTTCTGCAACTATTTCAAAGATAATAATTAAATTAGTCTTCAGATAGTGAATTTAAACAAATGTACCCTTTTTTACTAAAAATTGCTTGATTATCAAAAAAAGTGAAAGTCACGTTAAAAACTTGTGTATAATTGTAACCACAAAATATGACTACCAAATCTCAATGTATGGAAGACTTGAACTGCAGTAATATTTCGTTTGACTATTTTATTTATTTATTTTTTTTTTTTTTAGAAGATATGGTTTTGTAATAGTTTATAGAAATTAAAAAATGATTATACCTTAAGTTTTTTACTTTTTAAGTTTATAAAAAAAATGTCTACATTAAATTGACAAGTATGGAAAACCCGAACCACAATTTCCCATTTTATTATCTTGAACAGATGTTTTTGTAATAATTTTATCTTTCTAGTTTTGGTACTGGTGCAGATTAGGACCCAAGCTTACTCTGACTCTAAACCTATGCCAAGTCGATTTTAGTTTGGGTCCTAATCTGCATCTGCATCCTAATTTTATAAGACTAAATATAAAGAGTTAATTTACTTTTTGAAAAAAGTACTTCTACAGTTTAAATTGTTTTACCTGTTAATGCTATTTAATATTTCATTTGGCTTAATAAGATTTAATTTCCCTATCTGATACTAATCTTTTTTTTTTTTTAGGCGATTACATATGGTTTTACGACCTTGCCAGTTGGACTTAGTGTTCAAAAAATATTAGTTACTTGCGATTAATAAGTTAGAATGATTCTAAAAAGTAGAATCTCATTTTTTGGGAGGGGTAATTTAGCTGAGTGTTAATTTACAAATTTACCAAAGTTTGTTAAAATTATGGAATTCCTTAAGTAAAAACATTTTTTAACTATACCCCCTCCCTTCCAATTAATTGCTGCCTGGAGGGCGGGTAGGTTTTGCTAGTAAAGTCGCCCCCCCCCCCTCATTCAGACATAATAGGATAATGACCAAAACTTCCATATGCTAATCTGTTCCGCCTGTTTCCAGGAATTATGCATTCATTTCTTCTTTCGATATTTATTATATTTTCTCCGAATTACCTCACTCTCCCAAATAAGCCTTCCAAAGAGAAGGTGAGTGTAATTTTTATTCACATCTTATCTACTCTCCCTAGTGAACAATCGTGTGCTCATTTTTGCATGGCATAAAAATGAAACAAACTCCATTTATTCCAGAATACTTAATGAACGCTTCACATTCATATTTCTGAAAAACAACAAATGTTCGTTAAGATTTTAGATGTTTGCATCAGTAAACTTTTCCGGTTATTTTTTATATATATATATATATATATTTTTTACAGTTAATTCTTTCTTTCCTCATAATTAATACTGATATTTATTTATGTTTTGAATTGTTGATTTACTTTTTTTTTAAATATCAGAGTTCCCCGTTCAATGCAGGTACACATTCCGACTATTTGCGGAATAAAGGAATATCGAATCGGATGTCAAATACACGAACGGCGAGACATGTTATAACTACTCGCGGAATAAAGAAATATCGGATTGGATGTCGCATACACGGACCTTTAGCCACTATTCATGTCTTCAAGCATTTTTCAAAATTATTTTATAACTTTGGTTACAAACTTTTTCTTTGTGAATTGCCTCAGTTGAGAAGGATTTCTCCCTCCCTAACCGAAAACTATTTATTTTTTAACAAAAAAAATGAATTAAAAAAAAACTTTATTTATTTTATTTTATTTTATTTTTTTTGGACAAAAGTTTTTAAGTTTACTTTAATTTTGTTGATACTTACTGGTCCAGTTTTTGAACCAGACAAAAACCGAATCGTTTTTTTTTTTTTTTACCATAACCTACTTTTATGACCTTTGACAATCGCCAATTTTTTTTTCTTCCGCTTATCAAGGCCCAATGGCCACTCGAGGATAAGGGTTAAATTTACGCTTTAACTAACACTTTCATCATACATTAAATGTTGAGTCAAGTCTTTTCGTGAGTTATACAAATATTTTATTTAAAAAATTAAAATATTTATACAATTATTTGTTTCACAAAAGTGAAAACTCAGATTTCTGAGATATTGATCAAAACTTTATTTAATACTTTAGAGAGGGGGGGGGGGGCTTACATTTCGTCGGTGAAAAAAAAAAAAAAAAGAAGCTACCTTACGTGAGTGAAATAGGAAATCCAGCAAAGTAATCATCATGTACCAAACAATAAGGGAAAAATAAACTCTTACATGTAACGTACGTGCAGATTTGTTTAAATTTAACGAAAACAAATTTTATATGAAAAAATTTTTTTTACAAGTCCCGAATTTCCTAAAGTAGGAATTGGGCAGTTAAAATCTACGTGATCAGAATGTCAAGAAAATGTTTACTGTCTACTGACAACAACAAATATGTGTAAAAAACGCACTGGATTTACTAAGTGTCTTAATGTACATTTTAAAATCTATATGTGCATAAGATAGGGAATCCAAATAAGTATGCATTTTCATCGAGAAAACAATTCGAACGAAAAAACGATATCATTCAATATGACATTTTTTTTTGTTGTTGAAATCTAAACACACACCTTGTGAAAGTGTGTGTGTGTGTGTGGGGGGGGGGGTCTCTCTCTAGATAGATATAGATAGATATATATATATATATGAGAGGGATATAGAGATATGAGTTAGGTTAATTAATTTAGGAATGAATCCTGTATAAATATACCTATCATATGAATTTTGGAATACAGCTGTTATGAGTTAGAGTGGATAATGTGGGTTATATTTAGTTCTATTCAAAGATACCTCCAATTTTTGTGAAATTTTAACAATGGGTATTGGACATGAATTATTTCATAAATATTCCTCAAATTTGTTTCTTTTTTAAATGGTTTTGAGGCACATATGGACACGACGACCTACTGTTTGAAACTTTAAATATTTCAGATTTGCATTAAATTTGATCTATATTCATTAGAAACTAATTAAGAAATTGAAATTCAGACAATCTAGCTTAAGCCTTAAATTTTGGACAGTTTCTAGAATTCAAATCATGTAATGAGTTTTGATCAAAATTGGAATAAGGATTTTAGATATAAGGTTTGGTATTGTTATGTGATTTTAATCTTCCTAAGTGGATATAGAAGTGGTGCAAAACTCTTCCTGTTCGATGGACATTCTTCTGAGATATATATATTATATATATATATATATATATTAGAGATGGTCGGTTTTACCGAAAAACTGCGGTTTTTCGGTTTCGTCTCCATACCGAATCGTTTTTTTTTTTTAAACCGTAACCGTTTGGTATTGTGTTTTTACTACAGTAAGCCACCATATACAAAGAAAACACGGTTTAAAAGATTTTCCGATTTGAATAAAATTGAATATTATCAAAAAATGTTATATTTGTAAGAGGACAGATTGAACAAATATATGATAAAAACATTTAATTTACTTGTAGGAAGAAATCTTTGTTTACAGTTTGTTTATCATTAACATTTTGAATTTTCAAATGAAAAAAAGAGAAATACGACAGACAACATGACATCGTATTTTTAACATTTTCAAATGAAAAAGAAAAAATCAAACGCGTTCCGTATGATGTCGAAAATCTATTTGATTCACAATATTTCATTTTCATCATTTTTGCTTCATTTTATTTGTAAAATTATTTTGTTTGTTTAAATAAATTTTCGTTTTTTAATTTCTTGCATTTCTGAGTTATATTTTAGCTTCTGATGGGTTAAAGAATTAGATAGAATGTATATTCAAACTCAGTTTTATTCTTCAGAAATCTTTCATGAATCTTTGGTCACTGTTTTAACGAGTTAACTGTTGAAAAGGTATCAGAACTTTGATTATAACAGTCAACACCTTAAAACTTACGAATAGGCTATATTGTCGGTCCCGGCAAAATAACGATTCCTGCGTTATTTTGCCGGTTCATGTATATTTAACTAAATTGTTAAACATACAGTGACGCCCGGCACAATAATGAGTCTTACGTTATTTTGCCGGCTCGTGTTTATTTAACTATAAATTACTTTTTTTTTTATTATTTAAATTAATTTTTTTTGTATTATTTAAAACTTTATCAAACGAAATTTTATTTATAATTTAAAACTTTGCCTGATTGTTTTTTTTGTTTGTTTTTAATTAAACTTTGCCTGATTGATTTTTTGTATAATTTAAAACTTTATTAAGCGACAATATATTTTAAAATAACGATAAAATTAATTTTTACTTCCGGTTGATTCGATTAGGAGTGAACTCTTCAAAATTACGACTTATTTTATGATTTCATTGAAAGAACATTTTAAAATAGAAACTGTTTAAATCCAGTGATTTTCTGTATATTTTAACATTATCGAAGTTTTTCTTCATAAAGAAAATCAGAATTTTACATTAAAATCTTTCCTTTGTAAAGCACATTTTAACAAGTTAATTCAACAACTAATAACTTTTTTATTTTTAAAAGTTTGGCCTTGGTTCAAGGATTACGAAGCAACACCTATTAAAGCACATTTTTAACAAGTTAATTCAACAAGTAAATGTTACCAAAGGCAACATAAATTCTTCTTCTACCTACCTGTATAAGTTTATTTGTTTATTTTATTATTTATTTTTATTTAAAAAAATCATTTATCAAAATAAATAATAAAATAAACAAATAAACTTATACAGGTAGGTAGAAGAATAATTTATGTTGCCTTTGGTAACATTTATTTGTTGCTTATTTTTTTCTTTATATATAACTTTCCTTAATTTCAATTACTTAAATCGAGAGCAGACTTAGTAATGTTGGGAAAATTCATCAACATTAATTATATTATGAAAAGTAACTAAATAAAAATAAACCGAAAAGAAAAATAGTATTTTTTTTAATAATAAAGGTAAAATATCTATTTTAAAATGATTGCGATTGTTTGGTTCATTTGAGCCACGCCTACTGGTGCACGTGGTATCTCCGGCTCCCGTGGCGGGTATAAAAAGTGCTGCCGCTTCACAATGTTTGTTTGTAAAACAATTCAACCTTGGATTAAAATGTGTAGCAGTTGAAAATAAAAATTAATTGAATGAACGAAAATATTAGAGACAATTAGATTCTTTGGCCGGATTTCAGATGCTTGTGTACTAATGGGGTCCCAATATTCCCGTCTGCAAACAGCAATTCGTAAAGAAATTACATCAGATACGTTTTACAGCAAATGAAATCCAACTAAATAATCTAATTGTCTCTAATATTTCCGTTCATTTAATTATTTTACTTTTAATGTTTTTTGTATAAAAGCAGATATTTCTTTAACCGACACAATAGGGCAGGTCGATTTTTTTTTTTTTTTTTTTTTTTTTTTTTCTTTAACCGACACAACTGATGATGAAAACAAATTGTTTTTAAATATTTGCCCTTATTTATTTCATTACCTTTTCTTTCGCAAGGCCATAACAATTAGGTTTTTTTTTTAAAAAAATGAACCGGCATAATAACGACCCCCTTTACATTAGTAAATAATTATTGTGTCGGGCGTCACTGTATGTTTAACAATTTAGTTAAATATACATGAACCGGCAAAATAACGCAGGAATCGTTTCCTAAAACTTATATGATTCATATTATGGAGAATGATTCAGTCACAAAATTATCGAAACAGTGGCATAATTCAACTAAACGTTGAATAATAACTAATCATCACACAAGAGAATGAATAGCTTCCATAGTAAAAAAATTTTTTTAAAAAAAAACCGAAAAACCGAACCGTAAACCGAGGTTTTAAGGGAAAAAAACCGAAACCAAAATTTCAAAACCGCCCAACTCTAATAAATATATATATATATATATATATATATATGAATGACCCCCCCCCCCCCCCAAAAAAAAAGCTAGACTTAAACTAATCCAATCGTATCTAATGTAAACTAATAATTAGAAAAGCTACCCGAATTTCGTAAGATAAAAAAAATCTGTCGTAAAAATTTGTGATCATAATAGGAATTTCTAAGAAAATGTAAAAAAAAGAAACAAGACAAAAAATTTTTATTATTAAGTGTAAATATCAATAAATATGCACCATATTTACTATTGAATACGTGATTGAAATATGAGATTTAAAAAAACTATTTTCATGGGTCAAACAATGCAGACGATAACATTATCATTTGATAAGATGTTTTTTGTTTAAGTCTAAACACTGCACCTCACGGAATCGAGTCTCTCTCTCTCTCTCTCTCTCTCTTTCTCTCCTCTCTCTTAAAAAAAAAAAAAAGTAATGGAAAGTAAGAATGAATAAATCTACGATAATGATTTAGGAAATAATCGTAGAACGAAGGTACCTACGTAGAGAAAAAAAAACAAAAAAACTGGTAGCTATTTACAATTTTGCGTATTTGTAACAAATGACATTTACCAGTGTATGTTACTGAAGGAAATGTCAAGCTGGATACATTGTATGAAATCGATTGTAATTTAAATTTTCAATAGCAAACTTATTAATAAATGACATAATTGATTGGATAGTTAGAACCAAATATCGATGTGTCAGATACATTGCTATTTAGGTCTAACATGGAAAATCCGACAAGATAAATTCATACATTAGAGGTATAAAAATGTGTCTTGTTTAATGGTATATTTTACTTGAATGTATTAAAAAGAACATTTTTTATGAACCCAGTTATACTTAATTATTGAAAAGCATAAAAGTAATGATGACAAACTTGGTTTGTCACAAATACACTCCTCAAAGCGCAATTGAGAAATTTAATGTTTTCATAAACTGAAACAATTTATTCCCTGAGAAATAGTAAAAGTGAATAATTAATTCCTGGCCGCCAAATGAAAGTTCGTTTTTTTGTTTGTTTTTAACAGTATTTCCTGCATTAAAATATGCAAAATATCTTGGGTAAAACAAATTTACAAAAATGATGTATAATATGAACAATTTAATTTCACCTTACTGATACAAAGGAGTGTTAACACTTTGAGTGGAACGATAATGAGTGTGATTTTACTGTTTGGTTGGGGGGGGGGGGGAGTCCACTTCTATAACAATGCAAGCTAGCTGAATTTCTTCTTTTTTTTTTACTTTTCTCTTGTCAGTTGAATCCCTAGACTTGCTAAAAAAATGTATCAAATTATATATATATTTTTTTTTTTGTCTATGCTTAATAATGCAACTGCTTTGTTAGGGGTGATATTTTTCAATAAAATTTTGTACATCCCTATTTCACAAATGAATATGCTGGACACCCCTTTTCTTTTCTCTTCTCTTTCCCCTCTTTTCTTCTCCTCCCCCCCCCACCTTTTCTTCTTCCCCCCCCCCCTTTTCTTCTCCTTCCCCCTTTTCTTCTCCTTCCCCCCCTTTTCTTCTCCTTCCCCCCTTTTCTTCTCCTTCCCCCCTTTTTCTTCTCCTTCCCCCCTTTTTCTTCTCCTTCCCCCCTTTTTCTTCTCCTTCCCCCCTTTTTCTTCTCCTTCCCCCCTTTTTCTTCTCCTTCCCCCCTTTTTCTTCTCCTTCCCCCATTTTTTTTCTCCTTCCCCCCTTTTTCTTCTTCCCCCCTTTTCTTCTCCTTCTCTCCCTTTTCTTCTTCTTCCCACCTTTTCTTCTCCTTCCCCCCTTTTCTTCTCCTTCCCCCCTTTTCTTCTCCTTCCCCCCCTTTTCTTCTCCTTCCCCCCTTTTCTTCTCCTTCCCAACTTTTCTTCTCTTTCTCCCTCTCTTATTCTCCTTCTCCCCCTTCTTATTCTCCTTCTCCCCCCTCTTATTCTCTTTCTCCCCCTCTTCTTTCTCCCCCTCTTCTTTCTCCCCCTCTTCTTTCTCCCCCTCTTCTTTCTCCCCCTCTTCTTTCTCCCCCTCTTCTTTCTCCCTCTTCTCTGATGCTAGTTCATCTACCCCCCCCCCTCCATTTTTGTTGCTTTTGCTATACAACTCAGTCCTGTGCATCTCTGGTAACCCTTTAAATATCACTATTGTCAACTTCCATCACCATTTCTTTTTGTTTTGCCTGACACGTTGTCATTTAAAACAAATCCATCTCGAAGTCCCTTGTCTCTCTCACTAGGCTGAGGTCATGATTCTTGGCCAGTAGAGGATATTGAAGTGATTCTTCTCACAGTTAGTTGATCAGTAATCAGTGTCCGAATTGATCGGAATGCCAAGTTGGAAATGGGCTTATCCTTTAGTTCATGAGTTGGATTAATGAAGTTCTTAGGTAGCATTGACTTCACTGTGATCAAAATCAAATTCTTTAACTCTTTCTCTCAGCATGCTGAATGAGTTTGAGCTTTGTCCAACAGAAACACTTCAGGGCAAGTCTTCTTCTTCTTCTAGGTATTTTGAATAGAAACAAGCAATGGTTTCAGTTTATGATATCCTCTGGCATTGCAACAAAGCAGGAGTCAATCGGACAAGTAAAACCTTTTCCTATTCAGCATCTTTTTCAAAAACAAACCAATTTTATCCAAGGCTGTGGAATCGGTTGCTCAATCATTCAACTCCGACTTCTTTTTCTAATAGTAATAATAATGTATATTTAATGTATATTATTTATAAAGAGAGAGAGCATCATGTTTTTCAAGGCTTTTCGGTGAATTCAATATTTTTTCTTTTTAATGAACAAAATCTAAAGAATAAAAAAGATAAATGATGAAAACAGAACTGCGGAGTTGGTGTCCAAATTGCCCAACTGTACAGCTCTGGTTTCATCACAAAAACTTGTCAAATTGAAATTTTTCAATGACATCTTTAACACTTGCAACCCCCCCCCCCTCTGCCGAACTACACTGTATGCCACTTTACTGCTTAAATTTATCAAACCATTCACCCCGAGCCGTAAATGCTTTAGATTCAACACTTATAGCCGGGTTCACTTCATTTAATCCTCATGCAAATATTTTTCTTTTGATAAATTTCATCCTCAGAATAACAGTCCACAATAAACTGTCTTCCATTTATTCAGATCAGTAGCAGCTGTTCCATTTGTATGATGCGCCCTTTTTTTGTGGGTCGTTGGCTTACGACACATCAATGATTTTGACATACAATACTGAAAAGCAAACTCCATTCTCATGCTTCGTTAGAATTTCTTTCTTATCTCTCGATTTTAAGTTTAATTTCAGTTTGTTTCTTAACCAAAATTTTGCTCGTAAACTGGTTCATTTTTTTATTTTATTTTTTATTTTTTTGCTGTGAAATTTTGTTTGTAGATAGAAATTCATTAAGCAAGGTTTGTGTGTGAATCTAATGATTAACACGTTTTATCTAGGTGCCACTCCCAATCATCACAACCTGTCGCAAACGGTATTTTTTTTTTTTTCATTCTAAACTGCAGAATGAATTTGAACGGAATGCGTGTAGAAACTAGTGCACAATAAATATGCATCCATGTTGGTGCACATATTCCTTTTTCCATTATTTAATGTCTACTATTAACTGAATAGTCTCATCACTGATACAAACTCTTGAATATACTTAAAGTTGATAAAATTCCCTTTTCTTTTTTTTTTCTGACACCTTTTACTTTGTACTTCATAACATTAAAATAGTCATCAGTTTTTGTATCGATCAGTCATCTGGTACTAGAGTAAGCATTAGAACCTTCTGGTTTCTGTCGCTATCAAGTATTTTTTTCTTTGATTACCCTCATTAGGATTCTTTGATGGTTAGAGATAGCAAGTGAAAGCTTTTCAAGTGCAGCTGCAACTTTCTGGCTAAATTTGGTCGTTCCATCATTGATTTTTAACTTTACCAAGGGAAATAGCTTTATCATTTCTGACAGTTTTGATTGGTGAACAACCGAGCAGCTTTAAGGACTTTAAATTCGTCATTTATGGCGGATTCAATTGACTGACCATCAAGGATCAAGTTGCATGTCTTCTTGTGAATCTTCTTCGTCTAATGCAACCATCTCTAACTTTTGGATAAACAACTCATCGAAACACCTGCTGCACAATTTATGTCACAGTAAAACCTATATTTTAGTATTTTAACTGCTTATACTCATCTAATGAGACTTTAAGTTGGTCTTTGCTGTTACTTAATGTTTAGAAAATGGGGCCATGCATTTTTCTTCGTCTTAAACCTCTTTCATATATTCATTCATATTGTGCTTGCAAATATCAACAGCATCACGAAGGTTCCGCAACTTTTCTCTAATTTTTAAGAGTTCTAATTCTTACATTGAAATATCATCAATGTCTATCTTTGAAAACTTCCTAACTTGATTGAAAAAAATTTCCAATTGAACGATTGTTCTGATCCATTTTCAAGTTTTATCTGAAATAAAAAATAAAAACATTAAGCAAAACTATCAATAGATACTATTTATTTCATGTTGATATTCTAAAAATGTGACTACAATGAATTTTTAACATCTTTTCTGTTATTTGTTGACATCGAAACAGCAAATGAGAAATTTATAAAATTATTAAATGCATGAAAAGATAAATGATTCTTTGTTTTTTGGGGTTTTTTTTTTAACGCTACAATATCAAAAATGCTGTAATGTCAACTTCAGTACACAATGATTCATTCGACACAGAATAATAGGGTTCTACTTCTTTTTTTTTCAACCCTGAAGGCCCTGACATACTGAAGAAGTTTAAAGCTTTGTTTGCAAATCACAACAATGTTTTTTGCTGACTTGAAGGGTATAAACCCGTTGAAATATTTTTGAATTGTCCCACATTGATTTTTCAGGCCTCCTTAAGAATTTTTATTTTAAGCCATTTTTAGATAATATAAATATATTTATATACAAATTTTAATCCCTTTATTTTTGCCTTATTAAAATCGCCCGACTCATTTGTATATTTTCATGTGTATAATTTTATATGGTTCTAAGTTCATAAGTCATAATTGGAAAAAAAAAAAGAAAAAAAAAACTTTCATTGTTTTTCATTTTTAGTGATCCAAAAAATATTGAAATTGTAAATTATCTTTTCTCCAACATTTCCTGACCAGCTTATAGAAATGTGAATGCCTGTTAAGTAACATATCTCAAATTTGTAATTTTTTCTAATATTGCTATCAAGATTTAGATGTTGGTATTTTTTTTTTAATTAAAGATTTTTTAATAATTAAAAAAAAATTTTTTATCTTGAGCTTTTAGTAAATTTAAAATAAATGATCTTAATGTTTCAGAAAACTCAGATGGTGAAATCATAAGCCAAGGACATAACATAAAAGTTACTACTCTGAACTATAGGTGCTCAAGAAAATTTAACATTTCTGAAATTGCCGATTGGGGAAACCAATTGAGCTGAAATTTTGTAAAATGGTCTAATTCATAGATCATAAGAGATGGTGAAAATTAACAAATAGAAAACCTTCGGGATAGACCTTTGCTGAAATTGGGTGGAATGACTCAAATCTGCTATTTTGAATATCATTAAAATGTAATTGATATAATAATAATATCATTAAAATGTAATTGATATAATAATAATATCATTAAAATGTAATTGATATAATAATAATATCATTAAAATGTAATTGATATAATATCAAACCTTTCTTTTTAGATGTATAAGATGGAGGAACTCTTTTTTTCTTTTTTTTTTTTTTTTTTTTTACTGATGGAATAAAATTTTTAATTGTTTTTTATATTTCCATTTCTTAAAATATTTTGCTTTTTCAAGAACCATTTTCAAGAATTATGTTTATAATATCTATCAATATCATAATATATTGTCATTGTTTTTCTGAAATTAGCTTGCTTGACTGTATTTGTCAACTTATTTCATAAAAACATTACAATAACGATTATTATGATTGATTAACAATATTTAAGGCATATTTCATATATGATGATGGACTCTCCCATCGATTTCGACGTATGAGTGCCCCGCCAGGGAATTTGTAATTGCAAGGGTTGCGCAATCCCCAACAACCGCTCTCCTGAGTCGGCATTGCTTGATTCCAATGGCACGTAATAATACAAGACGACTGGAAACAATGCCGAGATAAGCAGAGAGCACATACAGCACCTGGTATTCCCAAATATATTTCATATATATATATATATATATATATGTATATGTGCGTGTGTGTCTGTTTTGATGTTCACGTGGATCAATAAATATCTGGAGAATTACAAATTTATTCATATATATTTTAAACAAACGTGAAATTATAAAATTTCATTCATCACTGAAATAAATGTTATCTGCTTGATATTCGGTTTTTCCTACAATAATTCTTATATCTTTGGTTTGGTTGATATCTATGATTTTTCGCCACTGTATTATAAGTTTTGATTTTTAAGATTTTAAAATGTTTCTATACGTGTTTATCATTTTCTAAGACTATCATTCATTATCCTTTTATTTTCTTTACTAAACCTTAAAACAATTGCTTTTCCTTTTTCAGGGATGCATAGATGACAATCTTGATATGGTGGAATTCTTGGTTCAACATCATGCTGATGTTGACGTCTGTGATAATGAAGGTTGGACTCCCCTTCATGCAACAGCATCCTGTGGTTTCATAAACATTGCTCAGTGAGTAGTACCTGTTTTATTGTTCCACTTTCTTGATTACATTAAGATTTCATAACCTCTTTCGCTAGGATTGCTAGCTGTATTAACCCAGCATTACCCAGGCAGAGAGACTAAGAGAAAAAATAATTGCAAATATATTAAGTCACATCCTATTTCAGAATGCACAGCACTTCCACTTAACTCGGTTACCACCTCCCAAGACGTGGACCAGAGGTTTGATTTTCGGATGCATAAACATTGTGTCCGTTTAGGTTGTTAAGTAGACCAAACCCAGTTCCCTGAAGGTACAGAAGAAATCATCAATTACCACTTTCTACCCTGGACTCATTCTTAAAGTATATATGGGATTGCAGCAAAGTTCTTGGATAAATGATGTTCAAGGATTTTACCTTGCTAAAATGTAGAGATGTTTGAGAAAGATATGAAAATTGAAATCCTAAGGAGTTTAAAATAGACGTGCCTAACCGAAAATCCTATTCGTGGTTGTATGAAGAAATTGGTAAAAAAATACTAAAAAATTTAAGTAAAGTTAATTATAAAAAAATATTTAAAAGAGAACAAAGATTGGAAAAAAGGTAAATGGAAAACTAAATTGAAAGGTGGAATCAATAATAAACAAAAAAGTAATCGTAAAAATCATTTTATAAATAACTAGTGAGACCTGTGTCCCGATGTTGCCCAGGAGAATTAAGGAAACCAAGAAATTCCTGCTCCCACCCTGAACCCCATTTTTATTATTTTTTTTATTCAAATTTTTTAGTAAAACGTTTTCTTTTCTATATATGCATGTGACGTGAATGCAGACCCTTCTTATAAAACTCTAATTTTGTTACGGTAATGTTGTTTTAGGGTTACTGAAGAGTTTCTTTTCCTCCATTTATTTTATTTTCTAATCTTAAAGTTTCGAATCGAGTAACTGTATTGTGTACTTTTCAGCATCCCAAATTTGCGAAAGAAAATAAATAAAATATTGTAAACTTCATAATGGCTGAATAAAAAAAAATCTGTCAAATTGTAGTAAGATCCATCTATTTTTATTTTCGATACTGTTGAACCAAGTGATTGTTTCAGAAGTGTTAACTCATTGGTTTAATTTTAAATCCTTTTTTATCTCCGTGTTAACTCCGGAACAAATTCTTTTGCTAATTCTTCTATTTCAGGTCTAGTTGGGCTAATTAATTAGTCTTGTGGATAATTTAGTGTTGAAATTAGTATGTATGCTTCCTTGGATTTTAATTTACCTCTTTCGCTAATTTTAACTTTATCTGTGATTTTACTTTCTGTATTTATATCAAATATTATTTTATAAAATTAGGCCCGTCAGATTCTTGAGATCAGACGGCAATAGCATTGCATCTACCAAATCGATATTGGATTCTAACTAGCCAGTCATTTATGGAAGTTTTCAGTCTGTTGTTTGCAAACAAAAACTGGAATTACAATCAATTTATTTTTAAATACTTTTCATTTTTCAGAATTGTAAAAAGTATACAATTTCAGAAAAATAAAATGTCATCCGAACGACAAGTGTGTACTCGTGCACGCAGATAAAACAAAATCAACATGGTGCGTAACTTTTACGTAAATTATTTCCTCCTCCTCCTCTTCTGCCGCTGATGAGATAGAAAAACGGTCACTACGGGTTGGTTCCAACAAAATAAAACATTGATTTAAAGTTACAATCAACACTTTCAAAGTAAATTTTATTTTTATTTCGGGACAATTAACTTTTAAGACTAAAATTCAATTTCATACCCCAAAAATATATAAATAAGTAAAAGGCTTCTTTTTGGGGGTCAGAAATATTTTCTTTACTACTTGAAGCATTTTTTTCTACAGAAAATTACATAGTAGAAACAAAAACGTTACATTCTCACACGACTACAAAAGATATTGACTTTTTTCGAATGATACCTCATTTCTTCTACGTTGCACAAAACAAACTTTTACATAACGGTGACTAGCTATGTGATATTTGTCTGGAAATAATTTTTTTTTTTTTTTTAATTGATTTTAAATTCCTTAAATCTTGCTTTATAATAAACTAGCTGGCTTCGCCCACTCGCTATCGTTTCGCAGAGTTCATACTTGAAGTACTTGAAACATTAATTTAGAATAATAAATATTTCATTCATAACTTTGTTGTAAACATGAAATAAAATCTTTCTCATTTATTCATAGATTGATGAACATTAACATTTTGGTAATTTCGATACAAATTTATTTATCCTTATCAATTTGCCCTTTTTACTTGCAATTTAGAAATAGATCACAACTTATTGAAAATCAAGTCAGTGCCTCCAGAGAAAGAAACATTTGAACACAAATGCTAAATATTTGTCCAGGAAATAAAACAACTATTTGTTATATAAAAATCAAAACAATCATTGAATTGATTTGACAATAACAAATAGTTAATTAATAAAATGTCCTTTGTCAGAACCAATATGCAAATTAGTTATGGCGTTAAATTTACTGTTTGAAAAACTTTCACATTTATTACTTTAGAAGAAAAATACGAATTCAAATTTCCTTTCTTTTTTAGTCTAACTTTATAAATGTGAAAACAAAAGGTGAAGTAAATTGAAAATAATGAATCCTGGGCAACACCGGGTAGGTACAGCTGGTGTGTATAATACATATATGTTGTGTTGGCATCCGTCTCTTGGGAGACAATGGATTTCTGTGCCTCAGATCAGTCTGTTGACGAATTGCAGTGTCTGCTGTGACTGTGCAAGCCTATCCTGGATCGATAGGCTCTGTCTGTTACAGTTGCCACAGATGTAGGTGGTGTCTGGTTCTGAGAGCTGGTTGAAGCCCTCTGCCGTCTGTGCTCTCTCCCTCTAATGCTGGCATCTCCTCCCCTCATTCCTCTTGGAGCCTGCCTTTACAGCACTTCTCCAGCGGCTGCAATTTTCAGCCAAATACTCCGAGCCTTCTGAGTCGATGCCACCTGCCATCATGTCTCACTTGCACACGTCCATATAGCGTAGACAGGTCTTTCTGCTGCTCTGAAGCCGGTTGCGATCTCGCCGTATAGAATATCCTTTGGGATCCTCCCATCGTCAATGTGCCTGACATGGCCAAGTCACCGGAGACGTCGTTGGGTGAACAGAGTGAATATAATTATAGATGTTTAATTTTACTTCAGTCGAAGTTCTCAGAAATCAAGGGGCCTCTTCCTGGGGCTAACACTTGATCTCTATATGAGATACATAGATACCCGAATATTCTATTAAAATTCTCTTTTATTTCTCCAGCATTGAGTTAGTAAAAAAGTTAAGAATAATTTCTTCTCTCCCCAACTGACCCGTCAATATGTCATAGTATATCTTTCTTGTGGTCTGTAGGTCTTACCGGATTCCAGGACAAGAATTCATCTAGTCTGGTGGAGTATCCAGCACGTGGTGTTACTTGAGGTAACATCACAAGGAGAAGATGCACTATTCCTCGTACGAGGGTATCTTATTTGTGCTGCGGATACTATGTAATTTGAATATTTGGTCAGGGTTTACTTGTAAGGGTAAGTATCCTCATGTCAGGTTATCCTGACAAACCCTTGTACAGAGAGACCGAAGACACTCGAGGATAGTGTCTAGTAGGTAATTCAAACTGTGCACACACACACACATACTGCATATAATTATATTTGGTTATTTCATGCTCTATTTCTTATGATTACAAAGTTTTGCAAAAACAATTTTTATAAAACTAAACTAAATTTTGAAAAAATAAATTCAGTGTTTAAATCAAATATTATTAAAATTGTTTATGGTAATGAATTGGGGTTAAGCTGTCAGTAGAGGTCAACGGTCACAGCTAAAAATGGTTATCCAGTAAGTAGTGTTGAAAAGGTACTTTGTAGTTTTTAACAAATCAGCCTGGCTGGACTATCTGAAAAACATTTCCTTACATGTATGAAAAAAGTAAATGCTTTTCAAAGAAAATAAAAAGCAAATTATCACTAAAAAAAATTATTATTTTTAGTGATAATTTGCTATTAGAAACAAATCTGAATTATGTCATTTGGATTATTCGGACTACTGGTCTTATCTTGGATGTTATTCTCACGTTTCAGCCGATATGTAACCTCCAACCTTCCTCAGGTGCGTCTCGTTGAACTCTGGGAATATTTTAGTAATACAATTACGAATTATTTAAGACTTCTATCTAGTCATGGCTGACGGAATGAGAGCATGCTACCCTAGTGGATTAAATAAAGGTTCCATTCGAAATTCGGTACAGAGTCAAGAGTTTGACGAGATGCACTTGAAGGTCGGAGGTTACATCAGGCAAAACGTGAGAATAACATCCAAGATGAGTATAGTAATCCAAATAATCCAAATTATTGATTTTATCTGGAAAATTCTGAAACATAATATCTGAATTTATCCTCTAAATATTTAATGTAATCTTTTAAAATTGTTTTTAACTTGATAAAAAAAAATTATTTTCAGAATATGGTAGAATAGAATGAGAAATTAAACCGTCAAAAAAAAACCCAAAAAAATCTTTAAATCTTAATATTTATAAAAAAATATTAATTGCACAATTTTTAGTCTGAATATTTGTCACTTCTTTACAATTGCACCATCATGAAAAAAATGTCTATTTTTTATAATCCAATTGTTTGGCATGGATAGATGAGAATTTTCATTGAATTTTACATTTTAATCCATAAGATTTTTTTTTTAATCTTAATTTTTTCTATAATATTTCTTAATGACTGAGTATTTTGAGAAAAAGAATGACTCTTTCCAGCTAATTTATATAGTGTGTTTGTACACACCGTAAACATATGTGTAAATTAGATGGCAAAATGATAGGTCACTTTACTTGTATATTATCCATAAGGATAATATACAAGTAAAGAGATTGTTTTTAATCATGCAAGAATTTCTTAACAAATCTGCCACAATTTATGAATTTTTTTAATGTAATCAAAGTCTAAGAAATCGTGGTCATGGTGGTGACCGAATGGGTCACGGATAAGTCTAGTATATATCTATATCTAAGTGAGCATGGTCGTCATGGTGAAACCTCCAATTCCCATTGTGGCATGGGACATTTTTATTTGCACGCAATATTCTTTCTCAAATATTTTTGCTTGGTAAAATAGGAATCGGCATTGACTTGTCTCACTTGCGGGAAGGGAGGGGGGGTCAAATTTGTGACGCATGACTTTACTAGAAACAAAACAATACATCAACGTCAATGTTTTTCTTTGCGATCATGACCTACTTCTTTATCTTTCTCCGCGGAGGTGGTGTTTTCCTCTGTTATAGACCAACGTTTCATCACAAGTGATCATAAATATGAACATTCGATCCACTCAAGATCCTTGAAGGGTAACTTCTCGGAGTTCAGTATCGCATTATTTTTGCTCATACATGAGAAAGCCAAGGCTGTGATGCATGTGTAAGATGGAGGACATAAGTATTTCCTAATCCAGTGTACGTGATATATAGTCAATATAAAAATTCCCTAGGGACCCAATGATTCTGGTATATCGTCTAATTCTACATTTCCAGGTTTAGTGGTTGTTCAAAATTACTCTCACTTCTCATTATCCATCAATGAAATTCTAGCACTTTTGAAATGCAAATGCCACTCGAAATACATGGCTTCATTGTCATTGGTCAGTTTCAACATGGCTTCATTGTCATTGGTCAGTTTCAACATGGCTTCATTGTCATTGGTCAGTTTCAACATGGCTTCATTGGTCAGTTTCAACATGGCTTCATTGTCATTGGTCAGTTTCAACATGGCTTCATTGTCATTGGTCAGTTTCAACATGGCTTCATTGTCATTGGTCAGTTTCAACATGGCTTCATTGTCATTGGTCAGTTTCAACATGGCTTCATTGTCATTGGTCAGTTTCAATATGGCTTCATTGCTGATTTCTTGTGTTTGATATAACATTTAATGTTTGCTCTCTACAAAAGTTGGAGGTCCATATATTGACGATGGGAATGTGACCAACGTCAAAGTAATAGACGTCACACAGTTCTAAATGTTCACAGAATTATACATCCTGTTATCACGATCAGCCTTCTCATTTTCTATTTTGCATGAATGAATTTGCCAGGTTTTCTTCATGATTCAGACATTCTTGGAACTTTTTGCTCATGTCATGTAAGTTGGAATTTAAGTTTGATCTGATATGTGTAGTTTTAGAATGAAACTATTTATAAATGTATTCTTCATTCTGTCAATATAAGATTTATAGATTCTGTTTATAAGATTCCTTAGATTTTAGCTAGAAATGAGACGCATTGTTCAACATCATCTCAAACTCCTAAAAACCAAATGAAGAATTTAGTTAAGTATCATTTGGGTAGGGAGGTCCAACAATTCTTCAAGGGAGTCTTTGAAGAGTGTATGCAATTCCTCTCGATAAACATGATTCTCTTCTATCGGATTTTTTATACAATTTAAACTTTTTTTTAGTCTATTCAAATCGTGTAGGATTGTCATCTGGCTAACTTGGAGATACACACTATTTCACAGCCATAATGGCAAGATGGCTGGCTGCTTTGATCGCTCCATTTTTGGTTCATCTTTTAGGCTAGTCCCCATTTCTGAAAAGAGAAAACGTTCTGCTTCACATCTTGCATGTATAAATGTTTCTGGATGAATGTTTGTGTTGGCCCACTCACGTTGACACCATAATGAAAATTATATAGCATGCCATGTTGATTGCTTCTTCCTTTGCTTTCATCAAATGTAGAATTGAGTTGAAAGCCTTTCTGGCCATAATATCTTATCCTTTGAAAGAAAAAGAAAGAAAATCTATATGTGACTTGTCAAAACAGAAATAAACCGAAACTTTTCTGTTATATATATATATATATATATATATATATATATATATATTTGTCATATTTGGGCTGGTGAATCTGTCCCATTTGAGGGTTCTTGATAAGGTGCAGAAACATATCTGTAATTTGATTGGCTCCACCCTTTCTTCTCTTCATCCACTCATAGACATGATGTTGCTAGTCTCAGTCTTTTCTATGAATACTATTATGGTATGTGTTCTTCAGAATTATGTAATCTATTCCCTGCTTATGTTCCAGCTCGTTTGACTCGTTGGTCTAGTGGTCTCCATCAATTCGCTGTTTCGATACCTAATTGTAATACATCTTCCTATTCCAGTAGCTTCTTTCCAAGAACTGCAGGCTTATGGAACTCTCTTCCTGCTGACTGTTTTCCTCCTACCTAAAGCCTTGGTCTTTTAAAGACTAAGGCCAATAGGCATCTCCTGTCTTTGCGATAATCATATTTTGTTCTTGTTAGCTCTTTACATCAAGTGGCTTCATGCTTTGTCTGGAGCAATTTCGATATATATATATATAATTACTAAATTATTATACTTAGTTTAAATTCTCAAGTTTTATGAAAACATTTTGATTCTTTTATTGTTTAATGTAGGGAACATGTCCTTTTGAATAGACGGAAAACTCCTGTATTTCAATATAATTTCCTTAATCAAAATATATAGGAGTACATACAGTGATCACTATTTTAGTTAGAAACTTTGTATTTAGGTGGTATTCTTTCATTCAACCATGTTAGATAAAAAATGACAGATCGTTTTTGTCTGATTAGTCATGCCAAATTTTTTAATTTTTCCCCCCAAAAAAGAATTTCTGCCAGTCGTAACTGTGCTGTTATATTCTGCCAGATCTGCACTGCTGCATGGGTTTGGTGGACAGATAACGACTTGCTTTATAACCTGGACAGCACCCCACATTCCCATTTTTTTTTAAAAGCTGAAATTTATGAGTTGATGTGAGGTATTTTAGTGAAATTAATTGCACGTTTTCTTTTATCTTAAAAAAATTATTTTATTTGTTATATATATATATATATATATATATATGTATATATATATATATATATATGATTTGGGGAGGTTTTTAAAATTTTTTTTTAGTTTTCACTGCAACAGTTATTATCGAAAGGATGTTGCCTGTTTTGCTACCTTGTATTCTTTCCTGAACCAAAGGCCAGTGCCATCAGCCATGATCCTGAATTATCTCTTTAATTTTAGAAATAACAGAATGGAAAGCAGCTGAGGAAATACGAGGCATATTGTGTAAGCATAGAACGACTGTCCCGATTGCTTGTAAAACTAATAACACTATCATTTACTTTGACATTCAAGGAAAAGGAAGACACACATGACCTCCTGGTTAAGTAGACAAACATGATCAATTTGAGAGAAGCAACAATTGTGATAATTCTTTGAATTGAAGAGATCATTGCATTTATTGACTCATTATTTTTGTCTATTCACCCACACAAATTACCGAGAAAAACTTGTTTCCTGATCATGTGGATTTTACAGTGCCAACACTTGATACTAGCAGTCAGACGTAAAGGAAGTATTCTGCAATAATTGTGTAGGTCGTATATGACACATCTTGAATGTTTATTCAAAATGCCTAATGCGAAAAACAGCTTTTCTTTCTATTTTTGATATATGCTTTTTCTGAATTCAGCCAAAGTTTTATCAAAAACTAGAACTAATTATCTCTAGTTGTATCAAGATTCATTTCTCAAATCGTATGTCTACTTACCCCAAAAGTTTGTTTTCTGCAAAGATATCTTGCAAACATTCACACACACAGATGAAACATAATTTGTTTCAAGATATCTATAAAATATGTAATGTTTGACCCACATTTGTATCACTCGTATTACTACTTGATATTTTAAAATTGAATTGATGACCTCTTGAGACTATTTAAATGATCCACATGGAAATGTCTTACCATCAGATCGTTTCCAAATGAACAAAATTTTCCAAATTTGAATTTTCCTAAAAGCAATTATGTAAATATTTTCTAGTTTATAAATTATAAACCGATTCTAGAATACAGCATAAATAACTATATAATAAGCTACAACAAAAAAAAATGTTAATTTATTTTTTTCTTTTTTTCTTTTTTATTTTTATTCTCCATGAAAATTGACTTGACCTTGATCTGGTTTCGGGATTGGCAACTGATTTTAAATTTTCAACCAGTGCCAATTTTAAACTTACTTTTTTTATCTGAAGCTGTGAAGAGTTTCTCTCAGAGGCCCAGAACATTTGGGCATATAAAAACTTTCTTAATGGAGAAAGTTATGTTTGTCTTATATATATTATATTAAGGCAAACATTATTAAATAACACGGAGTGGTTTTGTTTGATGCGACTTTTTTTTATTTTTTCAATTTTCCGAATTGTCCATCTAATGTTTCGGTCAAATTGATGTAAATATGATCCATGGGTTTCTTGTTCCATTCTTTTTTCTTTTTTGCAAGTACTTTCGATTTGAATCGTCAAATCATCTTCAGGCGGTATTAGTTTTAGTGTCTTTACAAATTATGACTTTACTGTTGTGCTCATTTTTGAATTATAACAGCAAGTAGTTTATAACTTGAAAAAGCGTCTGTAAAGTTGAAATGTACATGAGAGCGTGATGGTGTTCTACACATATGGGAGATTTAAAAGTTTGACTGTTTGAACCGTTAAGAAATTGATGACGTTAAAGAAAGTGCATACAATTCAAACGCATAACTACCTAATGGCTAAGAATTTGGTAATGTTAATTATTATGCTAGACACTTTAAAATGTTGCGACTAGTTTCATAATTGACATTATTAATTGTGGGATGTTTAGTTTTTATGTAGAGGGCTTTGAGTATTTTTAATTTTTTGATATTGGTATCATGGTGTATTATTTTGGTATTGTTAACAAGGATGTTTCTATATTGGGAGGGGGTACAATTATGTTTTTTTAGGTGTTGGCATATAGAGCTAGTGTCGGAGAGATGTAGGGTGAGTCTTCGGGATAGTGTTGTGGAAGTGAAACCTATGAGAGAATTAGTTTTTTTTATTGTTGTCGGGGATACATCTCCCATAGGGTATTGGAACTGATATATTACATTGGTTCTTCCTAATGTATTTTGGGTTTGAGAAGTGTTATTTTTAACAACATGGTTTGATGTTTTCATTTTTTTATAATAAATGATAAATCATATTTTATCATATATATATATATATATATATATAATGAAATGTTATTTAAATATAGATAGTTAATGCACAGAAATGATTTTTAAATAATTGTTTTTAAGTTTTTGGTAAAGTTTGTAGATTTTTTTGATTTTTTTTTTTAATTCTCACATGATTGGTCTGATGGGTACCATCACAGCCAATAAAATAGGACATGCCATGGTCAAATACTTTCAGATCTATTGTGGTGTGAAAGGTATGAATCCACAAACCCCCTTAGCTATGAATCGTTTACAGTAGGTATTGTTTCAGCGTTAAATTAAAAAAAGCATTTTGCACTACCATAAAACAAACCTGCTTCTCTCTCTCTTTTTCTCTCTTTTTCTCTTTCTCTTTTTTCTCTCTTTCTCTTTATTTTTCTGTCTTTTTTCTCTCTTTCTCTCTCTCTTTCTCAATATAATAAACAGGAAATATTTTATTTTTTGTTTTTCATTTACATGCAATAAATGGTTGTCTGGTAAAATCAAAAGAAGGCAATAATTGTCCAAATAATAAGGGCTCAGCATTCTAAACATGAACACCCTTTCCCTTCCCCACTTTTCTTGCATAGAAAAAATAGAGAAAATGCTAGCACCAGTCTTGTTTGAAATGTATGTAAGAATCACATTCTTACTATCTACTAGTCTTGAAAATGTTCAAAAGCACTGGGAAAAATCCGAAATTATTTCGACAATTATTACATTCTTTGGATCCAGATAAATGCTTTCTGTAAACGATGCCTGGTTCACTATATACAATAAAGTGTGTGTCTCTGTCTATATAGATATATAACTAGAGAGAGAGTGTGTGTGTGTGGTGTCTATATAGGTTTTATATACAAACAAATGTGAGTTAAATCAACCTACAATAAAACACATAAATTGGTAACTTACGGTTTTACTTCAAAATGTCCAATCAAAGCCCGGAAAACATAACATCAACAAAGCTGTATGTTACAGATTTCTCTTTTGCTGTGTTCGTGGGAATATTTAACTCTCATTTGTTTATATATATATATATATATATATTTATAATTTCTATTTTTGTTCAATGGACACTACATTGTTTTGATTTTTTTCCATTAATACCTTCGGTTTCACAGGGAAACTCAACCCGCAAGGTTAAAATACCAGATGTGACCGATTCATCAGCCGACGTTTTGATAGTGTAACCCAAGTGTCTGTTGATGAATCGGTCACATTTGGTATCTTTATCCCTGTGGGTTGAGTTTAAAACCGAAGGTATCAATGGAAGATCAAAATAATGTGTAGTGTCCATTGAATAAAAACTAGTAATTGGGCATTATTTCCCCTATTTCACATAAAAAAGGCTCAATTTAGTGAAATTTCACTCATCAGAAGTGTATTACAAAATCTTTTCATTTGAATACCAATTCAAATTGAGTAAAAATAACAAGTGAATGGTTGGAAGTAGCGGGCAAGAAATGATGTTAAAAAGCCTTTTTTTCTTTTTTTTTTTTCTTTTTTTTTTAAGGAGAGAGGTGGGGGGGGTAATATTTAAACCTAGGACTATGTTTTGCATTTTAGTTTGCTAATAAATAATTCAAATTGCAATAGTGTTTCTGTCTGAGAAGACTACTTTCCCAGGCATTACCTCTGCTTTTCGTAGTGGAGATATTTATTGCATGTTAGTAATAAATTATCAAGAAGCCCATTTTCTTTCACAATGTTTTCACTGGACACTAAGTAATGGTTGTATCACGAAGAGATATGAGTAACCTTATTTGTTTTTAAATGTTTACAAATAGTAACTGAATGTGTCTCAATAAAAGTTGTGTGTATGCGAGAAGATGCAGACGGTAGTTGTTGTATTCTATTCTGTAGACGTGTTCAAGTTATATGCTAGAAAATGTTGAAAAAGAAACCTACCATAACTTATGATTTTCGTTCAGTTCTAAGAAAAAGTCTGGGTGAAATAGATCTGTACCTTAAAACTCATGCAAAATCAGTTGTAAACGCTTACCGTTAAAAAGCTCCATAAAAATGATAAGAAATCCCTGCTCACCAAATAATATGTTTGTTAGGTGGACGCCATTTGCAAAAGGCAGTCAATTTGGAAACCTACCAGAAATTCACATGTTTTTGTGCAAGTCTGTTTCTAGAGCAAAAATAATCGTATAGCATGTAGGTATATTTCTTTTATTTATTTATTAATAAAAAAATAAAATCAATAATGCACTATTATCAGGAATTAGTATTGGTAATCTAATTTGCTGCCGGCCATGTTAAGTTGCTTGAGAAAAATAGTCCGAGCAGAATATTTATCCTGCTCGGACTATAAAAGCGAATCAAATTTTTCTTCTTAACAACATGTGTCAACACTAAAGAAAAGGAAATATCTATTTAGGATGAAACATTAATATTTTAGGATCGAAGCTACTTGGGTCTGACTTCAATAATCCAACTGACTTAATTTTATAGAGTAGATGTTTATATGATGAAAAATGTCTTCTAATGCAAACTTAAAACCTATACCAATTATAAATCACTAGCTGAACTCGTCCTGGTATTGTCTGGGGGAAAAGTGAGTAACCTAAGAAACTCCTGCTCCCAACTGTAAACCCCATATTACTATTTTTATTTTGTAGTTCGTGTTTGTATCAATTTTCAAGTTAATAAGAAAAATAAAGTGAAACTTTCTTTGTCTACCCTGCGTTACACAGGAGTACTTTGAATTTTCTTGATTTTTTTTTTATTATTATTATTATTTATTTATTCAATTATTATTTTTTTATTTTCAAGATTTTTTTACATCGTAAAATTAAACTGACATTGCCAGAGTGGAGACATATTGGCTAGAGGAAGACCGAGAGAAAAATTGATCTAAATATAGTCAATGTTAGAATTATTCATGTTTTTAATAGGATTTTGAAAATTGGCTTTTAATTTAATGTTGCCATATTTTTTTTTTTTTAATCCAATAGAGGTTAATAATACTCTAATATCTTTTGTATAATACCAAAAAGCATGGAATCATAAAAAAAAAAGCATACAGGGTTTTTTTTTTAAAGTGAACTTTTTTCTTTTCAAGCTAAAAGTAATAAAATGAAAACAATAAAGCACATCTTATATGTAAATGAGTAAGTTACAATTTATGCGTCGAAAGAAAAATATTTTCAAAAATATTTAGTTTAAAAATGAGAAAAAGTTGTTTAAAGCATTTAGTATAATCGACTAATGGATATGAAAATAATTAATATTAAAAAAAAAAATTTGTTACTATGTTTATTTCATGATTTATTTGGATTGTTCGTATTGTCATTCTCATCTTGGTTGTTATTTTACGTTTCGTACGATGTAGCCCCTGACCTTCTTCAGGTGCATATTTTCAAACTTGAGAATCTTTATATAGAACGCGGGAACTTATACAGAATTTCGAACAAAACTATATTTTAATATACTATTTTTATTTACAATTCATTTTAATATACTATTTAATATACTTTTACTATTTAATATACTATTAATATACTATTTAATATTTTAATATACTATTAATATACTATTTAATATTTTAATATACTATTTTTATTTTCAATTCATTTTAATATTTTAATATACTTGTACTATTTAATATACTATTAATATACTATTTAATATTTTAATATACTATTTAATATACTTTTACTATTTAATATTTTAATATACTATTTAATATACTTTTACTATTTAATATACTATTAATATACTATTTAATATTTTATTATTTCTATTTACAATTAATTAGTTCTAACATTTTTATTTTTGTCAAAATGAAATCAAAGAATTTGAGGAGATAATTTTTTTCTTGTTGTGTATTGACATTTTGAAGTGATTTTTTTCATAGCAAACGTTTGTACTATTATGATTGCTAGTTATGAATAAAGATAGAATAAAACATGTTTTGAATAAGTAAAGAAAGCAGTTACAGTATTTTGGTACATTATTCACAATGTGTAAAGAAAGGAAAATAATATCTAATCTGATTTTGTTTCCAATTTACAGAAACAGGCTGTTCTTCGTTTTCATACTATGCAAGTACTGTCTATCTGAGAATGTTACTAGACTTTTACTGTCTTACCAATCTAGTGCTTCCCCCACATCCAATAGATTACAGATGACATCTCAGATGGCCCATTTACCCTTTTTTCTTGCTCTCATTTCTCTCCTTCACTTCTCCCCCCCCCCTCTCTCTATGTATGTGTGTGTGTATATATATATATATATATATATAAGAAAGAGGAATAGTCAATATTAAAATATGTGTAAAGAATTAGTCAGAGCATAACTATAAAAATTATTCTTTGAGAATTGTGTTACTCTCAAGTAGATATAAAATCTCTGCTCTCTAAAAAAAAAAAAAAAACTCCTGTTTAGATTAACAATTCATTTTCTAATTTCTTTGTAAATTTTACAAACTCAGATATTTACTTCTATAATTTTCGGTTATTGTGGATCTGTCCAAATTGATTTTGTCTACAGTGCTCTTTTCTTTTTTTAAATTTATTATTATCAAAGGTGAAATGTTTCTTTTCTCAACGTTACAAGCTTAGCCAACAATATATCCTTTTTTTAACCGTTAATTACAAGCTACCCTCACAAGGAATGGTCTAGATTTGTTTTCAAAATAATATTTCTAAATCTTTCCTCTGGCTTATGGGTCAAACAAAGTTCAGCAACAGTCTTTCCTGATGTTTCTCCATTTTTTTTTCAAATTTTCACGACCATTTTGACGATGATGACAACATCATGCACATTTTACAGGCGAGCATGCGTTGGACAAATTTTAGAAAATGACTTCTAAACTAACCTATCTCTAGCCAGGTCTTTGTCTATTCTTCTTTCTCGCAAATGCATTTTTATCACGTCCTCCCATGTTTTTCTTGACCCTCTGAATTGAACCACCTACCTCAACTGTTCTACATCTAACCCAAGAATTCTTATCCATTCTTTCAACGTGACCATACCATTGAAGTCTCCTTTTCTGCACACATCTCCCTATACTGTCCAGATTGAATCTTAATCGAAGCCTGTCTTTAAGACTCGCATTACACCATCGTATCATTCTCATATCATTTCTCTCTATGCAACACATGTCCTCAACTCTAACTGGCCAGATTTTTCCATACATAATCACACTGCCTGATAGACTCTTCCTTTGATCGACAGTAGTAACGGTCTGCTGGTCAGTAATGGCAGAAGTTCCCTGAACTTCATCCACTCCTAACTCTTGCAATCACACTAGCACCTGCTCCACCTTGTGCCTTAAAGATATCACCAAGGTAACAAACTTTCTTGACAACTTCAATAGTTGATGTGCTGACTGTAATATCACACAAGATCAGTGAATCTATTGACGGGGCTTCGTTTCTAGAGCGATAGCTCTTGACATATCAAAGGCCGTTGATAGGCTTTGGCATAAAGGTCTACTTCACAAGATTTCTAGCTATGGAATATCTGTGAAATGTTCTTAACCATCAAATGTTTTCTCTCTCTGATAGGTTCATAAAAGTAGTCGTTGATGGGCAGAAGTCCGAAGCTTATAGTATCAATGCTAGCGTTCCTCAAGGATCCATTTTGGGCCCAACCCTCTTCCTGGTCTTCATCAATGATCAAATCACATTCTAAGATCATTCGTCAACATTTATGCAGACAAAAAAATCTTTCTGATTCTCTCTCTTCCGACCTTGAGCACGTGGTGCAATGGGTATAAAGGTGGCTGGTTATTTTTAATACGTCCCAAACCAAGTTTCTCTCTTTTCACCACTAACACTCTGGTCCCCAATTGAAATGAATAGTTCTCGTCTTGAGGAAGTTTCCTGCTTTGACAAGCTTCTAGGACTGACCTTCATTCCAGACCTGAAATGGAAGACTTACATCAAATCAGTTGCCAAGGTCAATGTAAAAATGGTTGGCTCATTCTACGGCTCCAGAAAGTATCTAACTCCTGACGCAATCCTCTACCTGTATAAGAGCCAGAAACGTCCTAAGATGGGGAGGTACTGTTGCCACATCTGGGGAGGTGCTGCTCAGAGCATCCTTTCCTACCTTGACAGAGTACAAAACTGACTTTGAAATTTAGTGGCCGATATCCTTTTCTCCTCCCTACTACCTCTTTCTCACAGAAGGAACGTTGCTAGTCTTTCTCTACTCTATCATTATTTTCATGGCAGATGCTCGACTGAGCTTCGTTCTCTGGTTGCACACCCCTATAAAACATTCACAACAAAAACTCGTTTAGCTACAACCACTGTCAATAATTTACCTTTCTCCCTCTCTCTGCCTAAAACTAAACTAAAATTTCACAAGGAAAGTCTATTTCCTAGAACTACCCGTCTGTGGAACACAATACTGTGGGGCTGCTTCCCAGTTGACTACAACATGGTCGTTTTCAAGTCAAATGTAAAAAAAATTATTGTTGAGCTGTCCACTTAAATAATCAAATTCTGTCCAATTTCTACAATCATTACCAATCATCAGTGTTGTCTGACCGTCCACCTGACACTCATTAACCTTTATCTTCAAGTGACCTTTGGGCCTCGATAAGTGGTGACACCTTAGTAAAAAAAAAAATTTTTTAAATAGCTTCATCATTGAAATATACTTTGAGAACATCTGATTTCTCATCTATCTTCATCGCCTTTCACTTCTTGCATACAAACTTGTTATTCCTCCAAGTAGGTCTTCCATTGTTTCATAGGCAAGTACTAAATTATCAACATACAGCATCTCTTCTGGATAACCTGTAAAAAAACTCTGTTATTTTTTCATTTGTGTCTAAAAAGTATTGTTCAGACTAAGTACAGAACCCTGATGTACTTTTACTTTAACAATAAAGCTATCACTAAATGTGCTGTTAATTCTAACACGACTTTCAGCATTTCTGTACATTGCTTGAACAACCTTCACCAACCACTCGTTTGCCTCTAGTTTACGCAAAGCCCAGCAGGCAACGTCTTTTAGAAACATTCTCCAGATCCACAAATTCAAAATACAGGTTCTTCTTATCAAGGTACTTCTCTTGCATTTATCTTAAGTACCTGAAAAATCTGTTTCGAAGAAGTGCGTCGTCTACTAGCATGTGTTGGACAGCTTGTAGACATTGACTTCCAAACTAACTTATCTCTGCTCAGGTCTTTATTTATCCATCTTTCTCATGATCATCATTATTACTTCCCCTCATGTTTTCCTTTGCTTTCCTCTACATCTACTAACCCAAGAACTCTCATTTATTCTTTCTCGTGGCCATAACATCATAGATCTCCCTATATTGTCCAGATTTAATCTTCCTCTGAAGTCATAAGATCTAATCCTGTCTTTAAGACTCACATTACACATCCATTATATCATTCTCATATCGTTTCTCTCCATGCATCGCATTTCCTCAACCCTCACTGGCCAGGTTTCACTTCGATATATCGTCACACTGTGTACACATGCCTGATAGACTCTTCTCTTGGTTGACAATGGTAACTCTCTGCTGGTTAGTAATGGGCGAAGCAATTGAGCTGAAATTTTCAGAAATGGTCTTCTAGATCCAAAGTGATGCTGAAAATGTGAAAACCAATAGAGAACCTTCAGGTGAGACTCGTGTTATACTTGGCTGGAATGACTTTTCTCTGATGTTCAGAGATCATAGATATTGGATCTGTTAAGAATCTGTTAGTTTTTTTAACTCCTTACAGGTGCCTATCCCTTTTCAAGTAGCATGCAACAGGATGCACTTGCTTATATGGCACCAATTTCTTCTATTCTACCCATAACTTCATAGAAGTCCAGATGCTTACTCTTTTCCCAAGGGTATTAGTGTGAAAGTTAGCACAGCAGACTGATTTGCCTATTCAATAGTTCACTTCAGTACTTGTAACGGCTATCCCTCTGGTCGAGTTGAGCCCACTTATTCCCAAGCAAGTACATTGATCCCATTTTCATAGATCTTGAACTAGGTCACACAATATGGCTAGCCAATCCCGATTCTATAGTTGAAAACCAAATACTTGTCGGCCTAATAGTGCTGCTAAGGTATCTTTGATTATCACCGTCCAGGTCTTCAACTGCTTGCCAGCACGTTTGCGTCAAGTAGGTAAAGAAGGACATCGTTGATTAGCTCTTCTTCGGGCGCCAAGCTGTATGTTCAAACCATTCTATATTTGCTTTAGAGAAGGGCGAATGGCAGAGGTCAGTAATTCAGCTGTCGACAGAGAGCTTGAGTTGGTACTTGATCCACACAGTGTCAACGCAGAATGCCATGAAGACGGTCGTTATCAAAGATTTCAAGCCCCTTCAATAACCTTTGAACCTTTTCAAAATATCGAATAGTCAACCATAAATATATTTTATAACCCCAAATAAAACAAAAACTACACTAACATTTTATTTAAGATCTAAATTATTTATCTTGAAACTTTGTCGATTCGACATTCGTTTAATGGTTCGTACCACATTCTCCCTGTTCGCTTGAACACACGTTTGTTTTTGCTGAAACTCTTCTGCTCTTCGCTATTTATGAACAATAATTGAATAATTCTGTCTCATTTAGTGAGTATGGAAAAGCCATTAATTGGATGGCGTGTTTTTTTATCAAGTAGAAAAACAGTTTCAGTTCTTCAGACACTGAGTGATTCAAGTGAAGATATGTCTTCCTTTTAAACATGTCAGGTGTCTATTAATATGATTAATACATTAAAACTATACTCTCTGCATATAATAATTAAAAACAAAACAAAAAACTTTTGCAGTAAACTTGGCAAGCACCTTAAGATTTCATATACAAGAGATGAGCAGTATAACTTCGTCTACGTATTATGTTCAAAAAGAACTGGTTTCTGCATTAAAACCACAAGTTGGTCTCTGTTGTTAATTTGGAAAAAAAAAAGTGTCTCAAGTTGGAATTTCTCTGGCTTAACACCATCTTTTCATGTCACTTCCTACAATTTATGTATTTTGTGGCCAGTTGAAATAGTTTGGGCTTATATAATCTGGAATATCCATAGACACATGTAAAATGCAGTGAGTCAGGTTTCAATGATTTAGGGAAATACAAGATTGTTTAGATGGTAGACCTTTTTCTTTTTTTTTTTTTCTTGGAAATATACTAACCGTAACTGAATCTGCTATTATAACCTCAAACTTGTCAAATTGATATAAACCCTTTTGGTCTCTCTTGTTGTACATATCAGATTACAATTGCAACTAAAAATGTTACGGTTAACCTTACATTAGGTATCCCAAACCAAAATTTTATTTTCATTATATCTATGAACTTTTAATGTGGGCACAAACAATGGTACCAAATTTATTTTGCTGGCTCAATTAGCCACCAAATTATAACCCTTCAAAGTTTGTTAGAAAATGCAAAATTTGCCCTCAAATCAAAAATTTGCCAAACAAGTGAAAAATCCTTACAAATCTAATGTAATTTTGTGATAAATGAAAATTAATTATATAATGAAAGCAATAATTATTAGATCAAACCAGTCTAAACATTGGGCAAAATATCATTACCTCTAAAAAAAAAAGAAACGTGCAAAAATGACACGGAAGTTTAACTTTGACTGTTCATATAAGTTTCATTTCAACAGCTAACACATTGAATCTTCTCAATATAGGCAAAAATTTTATTCAATTTGGATTTTTTTTTTTTTTTTTTTTTTTTTTTTTTTTTAAGCCCACCGTATTGACGCGTTCGTCTCATCTCTTTAGAATTAAAAAAAAAAAAAATTTTAATTACTGAATAGTTTATTTGGGGTAAACAAAAGCTATAAAATCACATTGTGTCCCAAAATGGAATGTGAAATGAAGCCCTTGCCATCTAATTGGAAAAGTCTTTTATGAAAGTCCATTTTAGTTTACTCAACATGGATGGCACATTTGCTATGTTGGATGATCGCATGTGATTGTGATGGACAGGGTACAGATATGGATGTAGCCAACATAATGAACAATGCTGACATAATAGTTACTTGCTCGCTCTCTCAAGAGAATGGTGGGGTGAAAAACTAACATCAAGGGACATAATCATGTTTAAAAGAAAAAAATTTTTTTAAATTTTACCGTAAAATAAATCTGAATATTTTCACTTTTTAAAGAGTTCTCTGAAGAATCTGTTGTATTCTTTGTAAGTATTTAATAAATTGTTACTTCTAAAACCAAGTTCTATCAAATATTTTTTCTTCGACATAGTGTAATATTTTTCATGGGTTAAATCATATTTTAATCACGTAAATTAGTTAGAAATGTTTTGGGCACATATATAAATCAACCCCTAATGCCTGTCGATATTGATGAGGTAAAAACCAGTTACAACAACAGCCAATAGACGATTAGACAAAATTAAACTCTAGTTTCTGAAACAGAAAATGAATAATTTGCTCAAATAAAGAAATTGAAAGGAACAAATTATTATTATTATTATTATTATTATTATTATTATTATTATTTGTTATGCCTCTTTGGGCATCTCCCCTTTAACTATCTTCTCAATTCAACTGTTTAAAAAAAATAAAACTCTTAATACAGTATCGATATCCAGATAAAAGTCTGTTAAATATTTCATTTGACAACTCCCAAAAGTGCCCCCTCAATTTCTCCCTCCTACCACTTTCTTTGAATTCATCCAACCTCATCTTAAACTGATCCACGCTATTGCTATTCTTAATCCGATCTGGCAACTTATCCCCAAAACATATTACTCTGTGAGTAAAAAAACTTAACTGGTTAACAGATCTAGTTTTTGAAAACTGCCTCGACAATAACCTTCCATATCTAGGAGAAATACTAAAAAAATGGCCACCATAGTTAGAAATGTCATTAATTATCTTGAAAGTCTTGATTATATCACCTCTCATTCTTCTCTCCAGCAAAGTAGTCAATCCCAATTTGTCCAATCTCTCCCTGTAGGGAGAGCTGGTATATAATATTTTATAACTTGACTCTCAGATAATTCTGGATACTTCTGCGTGTCAAAATATAAAAACTCGCCTGATTTTTAGAAGAAAAGTAAATTATATTTTCATTCTGTAGATTTCTTATTTGTAACTTGGTTCTCTTTGAAGAAACGAAAAAAAAAAAATTAAATCACCCACTGTCCTAATTGCCCTTATACTTACATATATATTACCTCCACCCACCCACCCTCTCTAGCTACTTCCCCCCCCCCCTCTCCTCCTCAATTTGAGTTTTGCCAGATTTTCCCACTTGAAATTCTTTTGCTGTTCAGGAAATATTTGCTCAGCCTCACCTTTCTCTCTTTCTCTCTCCTTTTTTGATTTGTTTTATTTGCTTGATTTTAAATGTTAAGCAGTGGAAAACCTAAAAACCATGATCATAGCTTTTGCATAGGTTCACAATTATGACATTAAATTCAGATTTCAATAATACATAAGACCTTTTTTTTTTTTTTTCCCATCACAAATGAAATCTTTGAGTGGATTCCTTTAAGATTTAATTGGAAAATTGATGTAACTTTTGTCAGACTAAATTTATTTTAAAAATCTATGCAACATTTGGAGGAGTTTCTTTCTAATCATAGAAAGATACGCAACTCTCAAAAGTTGGCAGACTTTGGTTTGTGTACTATAAATATTTTAAATTAAATACTAGTGTTTATTACCTATAGACAATATCGTTTCGGCTTTTTGCCCTCACCAGTGCAGGAGTGGTGGTTGTAGGCAGTCGCATGGGATCGAACACAGTTCATAAATTCAGGCTAGAATTACATAACAAACGCTCGGGACCACACGGCTACCGACAATCAGCACAGACAATGATTGAAATTGAGATACTCATCCGGGGAGGCAGTGTTAGCATTATTATTGTCAGACAGGATTCAAAGCTCACGCAGAACCATATATATATATATATATATAGTTATTGTTTATATTCCAATGATACAAAATTCCAGTTATTAATCAAATCATTTACTTTTATTTTTCTATGGCAGAATTGCTTGTGGTCTTACTATTGTTTCTCAACGAATAAAATGCATCCATTAATCTCATTTTCTCGCTGTTCGTCAGAGACCTAAATAAATATATATTTATTAGTGTTGTGAAGTTGTCCCACAGTAAATAATAAATAAAGGAAGTCAAGTCGAGGGTTGGTTTAACAAGTGTATTAACAAAGTAAGAAAGTGACTAGCACTTGGCTAGACAGTTACAAGACTGTGCTTTGTCTTCTCTGTGTCTCTGGTGACTCGCACTATTTATAGTGACAACCGGTGTAGTTTCTCCTGTGTAAGAACGGCCGGTGTAACAATTAGAATTTATCATCATCTTTTCCTGGTGAATTAAAATCGTTTGAAAAATGTCCCTCCTTATCTTTACTACATCTTATCTTAATGAAGATTAAAGGGAGATGTGTGCAGAAGAGAAGACATTATTTATTTGGTCACATTGAAAGAACAGATGAATGCTCTTGGGTTAATAGATGTAGAACAGTTGATCTAGCAGAGTCAGTTGGCAGGGGAAGCTCAAGGAAAACATGAGAGGAAGTGATAAGCATGAAGTTAAGAGGAAGAGCGATTAAGACCTGGCCAATGATAGGTTAGTTTGGAAGTTAATTTCTAAAAGCCGTCCAACATCTGCCGGCATGTAAAAGTAACGTTGAATCGATGATAATAGAAAAATTATTTTCCAAACAAAATGTAAATCATTTTTGTGAGAAAAATATGTAAATTTTAAAAGTAGGTCTGGAAGTCGGTGACTGCTTACATTGTAAATTAAAGTGTAAAGCACTGGGTATCTCTTGCTCATAACCTGTTTCACTATGAATCACTCCAGGGATATGGTACGTTAGAATGTGAATACATGGTTGAGTCTGTTAGAAGAGTGTGAGATCCAGAAAGAATTGCAGCCAACTTTAATTGTGTGTGTGTGTGTGTGTGTGTGTTGGCTGAAATACCAGTTTATACTAAATAAAAAGTAATAAATATAACTTTTTAAAAATTACCCTTACAAGTTTTATAACCCAAATATTAACCGATTTTTTTGTGTATCAAAAATAAACGTAATTATTTCACATGAAGAAAAGAATGAATCAAGAATTGGTTTTGTGTGCCAATATATTTTTTGTTGTAAAAAAGAATGAAATTTGAAAGTGGTAATCAATTTAATAGAAATATATCAAAAGGCAGTGACATGTTTAAAATGAATTGGAAACACTGAATAGCCCCGTGCTAGTCTCCATCTTGTATGGTACAAACTATCTTCGGAACATTACAGTTATTCTTAATTGGTTTATGATTTCGGGTTTGCACTCTTCCGTGAAAGTGTGAAACCCAACTAGACAAGCAAGTTTAGTATTTTATATAAAGATTAACTGTTACGAATCATCCATTTCAGTTATGTATTTTTATATGAATAACATTTTATTTTAAAAGCACCAATACAAATTCCTAAAAGTATCCTGTGAGGAGGGAGGTCTAAATACTAGCAAAATTATGCTCCCCCTTTAGTCGCATACTGTTGCTAGTATATATCATGTAAAGTTGAGTTTGCTAATGAACAGTCGATTGTGACAATTTTTTGTTGATAAAGGAAAAGATAATGCTAGGAGGATGGTCTTATAATAGCAGAACAGATACGACACTATCCTCCCCTGAATTTGGCATTCAAAGATAGTACATTAGTCTGAAATAGTATAGTAAACTGAATTGAGCATTAAAAGACAGTACATTAGTCTGAAATAGTATAGTAAACTGAATTGAGCATTAAAAGATGGTACATTAGTCTGAAATAGTATAGTAAACTGAATTGAACATTAAAAGATAGTACATTAGTCTGAAATAGTATAGTAAACTGAATTAAGCATTAAAAGATAGTACATTAGTCTGAAATAGTATAGTAAACTGAATTGAACATTAAAAGATAGTACATTAGTATGAAATAGTATAGTAAACTGAATTGAACATTAAAAGATAGTACATTAGTCTGAAATAGTATAGTAAACTGAATTGAACATTAAAAGATAGTACATTAGTCTGAAATAGTATAGTAAACTGAATTAAGCATTAAAAGATAGTACATTAGTCTGAAATAGTATAGTAAACTGAATTGAACATTAAAAGATAGTACATTAGTCTGAAATAGTATAGTAAACTGAATTGAACATTAAAAGATAGTACATTAGTATGAAATAGTATAGTTAACTGAATTGAGCATTAAAAGATAGTACATTAGTTTGAAATAGTATAGTAAACTGAATTGAACATTAAAAGATAGTACATTAGTCTGAAATAGTATAGTAAACTGAATTGAACATTAAAAGATAGTACATTAGTATGAAATAGTATAGTAAACTGAATTGAACATTAAAAGATAGTACATTAGTCTGAAATAGTATAGTAAACTGAATTGAGCATTAAAAGATGGTACATTAGTCTGAAATAGTATAGTAAACTGAATTGAACATTAAAAGATAGTACATTAGTATGAAATAGTATAGTAAACTGAATTGAACATTAAAAGATAGTACATTAGTCTGAAATAGTATAGTAAACTGAATTGAACATTAAAAGATGGTACATTAGTCTGAAATAATATAGTAAACTGAATTGAGCATTAAAAGATAGTACATTAGTATGAAATAGTATAGTAAACTGAATTGAGCATTAAAAGATAGTACATTAGTATGAAATAGTATAGTAAACTGAATTGAGCATTAAAAGATGGTACATTAGTCTGAAATAGTATAGTAAACTGAATTGAACATTAAAAGATGGTACATTAGTCTGAAATAGTATAGTAAACTGAATTGAACATTAAAAGATAGTACATTAGTCTGAAATAGTATAGTAAACTGAATTGAGCATTAAAAGATAGTACATTAGTCTGAAATAGTATAGTAAACTGAATTGAGCATTAAAAGATAGTACATTAGTCTGAAATAGTATAGTAAACTGAATTGAACATTAAAAGATAGTACATTAGTCTGAAATAGTATAGTAAACTGAATTGAGTATTAAAAGATAGTACATTAGTCTGAAATAGTATAGTAAACTGAATTGAACATTAAAAGATAGTACATTAGTCTGAAATAGTATAGTAAACTGAATTGAACATTAAAAGATAGTACATTAGTATGAAATAGTATAGTTAACTGAATTGAGCATTAAAAGATAGTACATTAGTTTGAAATAGTATAGTAAACTGAATTGAACATTAAAAGATAGTACATTAGTCTGAAATAGTATAGTAAACTGAATTGAACATTAAAAGATAGTACATTAGTATGAAATAGTATAGTAAACTGAATTGAACATTAAAAGATAGTACATTAGTCTGAAATAGTATAGTAAACTGAATTGAGCATTAAAAGATGGTACATTAGTCTGAAATAGTATAGTAAACTGAATTGAACATTAAAAGATAGTACATTAGTATGAAATAGTATAGTAAACTGAATTGAACATTAAAAGATAGTACATTAGTCTGAAATAGTATAGTAAACTGAATTGAACATTAAAAGATGGTACATTAGTCTGAAATAATATAGTAAACTGAATTGAGCATTAAAAGATAGTACATTAGTATGAAATAGTATAGTAAACTGAATTGAGCATTAAAAGATAGTACATTAGTATGAAATAGTATAGTAAACTGAATTGAGCATTAAAAGATGGTACATTAGTCTGAAATAGTATAGTAAACTGAATTGAACATTAAAAGATGGTACATTAGTCTGAAATAGTATAGTAAACTGAATTGAACATTAAAAGATAGTACATTAGTCTGAAATAGTATAGTAAACTGAATTGAGCATTAAAAGATAGTACATTAGTCTGAAATAGTATAGTAAACTGAATTGAGCATTAAAAGATAGTACATTAGTCTGAAATAGTATAGTAAACTGAATTGAACATTAAAAGATAGTACATTAGTCTGAAATAGTATAGTAAACTGAATTGAGTATTAAAAGATAGTACATTAGTCTGAAATAGTATAGTAAACTGAATTGAACATTAAAAGATAGTACATTAGTCTGAAATAGTATAGTAAACTGAATTGAACATTAAAAGATAGTACATTAGTCTGAAATAGTATAGTAAACTGAAGGAAAGGCAAATGAGGTGGTGGAGACAATATCCAGAAAGAAGATTGACTTGTGTTGTTTACAAGAGACGAGATGGAGAAATGAAGGTGTGAGAAAAATAGTCGGGAGGGATACCAACTGCAAGTTTTACTGGTCTGGGAATGATAAAGGGACAGGTGGAGTGGGAATATTGGTGGCAGAGAAGTGGTGGGAGAAAGTTTTTGAGGTGAAGCGAATATCCGATAGGATAATATTTGTTCGTCTTGTTGTTGGAAAGTTAGTGTTTGCCATTGTTTGCATCTACGCTCCACAAGTTGGACTCAGCGAGGAAGCAAAGGACAACTTCTACGAGCAGCTGCAGAGCCTAGTGGCGACTGTACCTAGTACTGAGGAACTGTTTGTGTGTGGTGACTGGAATGGACATATTGGTTCCACTCCTTGCGGTTATGAAGAAGTACATGGTGGACATGCTATTGGTATGAGGAATGTTGGAGGAGAAAGACTACTCGAGTTTGCTGTTGCTAATAATCTAGTGATTGGCAACTCGGTGTTCGAAAAGAGGCCTAAACACCTAGTTACATACCAATCTGGAAGAATCATGACCCAGATAGACTACATACTATTCCGGCGCAGCTTCAGGAGACATGTCACAAATGTCAGAGTCAGCCTGGGTGAAGAATGTGTATCTCAACACAATCTGCTATTATGTGATCTCAAGGCAGAAGCTTCCCGCAAATGCAAACACAAGTTTACACCACGCATAAAACTGTGGAAGCTGAAGGATCCAATCATTCAGGCTAAATTTGCTGAGAGATTTGTTTCTTCACATCAGGATACACGGGCAGTGAGTGTTGAAGAGCACTGGAAGAGGCTCAAGGATGGATTGAATGATGCAGCGACGGAGGTGTGTGGAGTGTCATCCAAGCACAATTGGAGGAAACAAACCTGGTGTGGAATGAGATTGTTGATCAAGCTGTTAGAGAGAAGAGGCGATGCTACAGAGCATGGAAAACAGGAGGTAG
This sequence comes from Sepiola atlantica, assembly GCA_963556195.1. Classification (NCBI taxonomy): domain Eukaryota; kingdom Metazoa; phylum Mollusca; class Cephalopoda; order Sepiida; family Sepiolidae; genus Sepiola; species Sepiola atlantica. The sequence goes on from OY744516.1 coordinate 229,552,872, forward strand.
TAGGGAAGCATACAATGGAGCCAAGCGTGCTGCTAAAGCTGCTGTACACCACGCTAAGTCAGAGGCCGATAAAGAGATTTTTCTCAAAATAAATCCCAAGTCAAGTGACATTTACAAGCTCGCAAAACAGATGCGCCGTGACAATCAAGATGTCTTGGGTGAAAAACCTATAAGGAACGACTCTGGTGAACTCTCATTGGATGATGAAGCGAAAAAACAGTCATGGAAACAGCACTACGAACGCTTGCTGAACGTTGAATTTCCATGGAACCCCGATGAGCTGACTTATGAACCTCCTATAGAAGGTCCTAGTACCCCCATTACCCAGGAGATGATCACTGAAGCAATCCATAAAATGGGAGCTGATAAAGCAGCTGGGCCATCTGGTATAGTTGCTGAGATGCTCAAACCAACCGGTGAACTAGGGGCCAGTTTGGTGCATGAACTGATTGAAGCCATCATCAGAGAAGAATGCATACCTAAGGAATGGGAAGACAGCATTATAGTAAGTCTGTACAAAGGTAAAGGCGATGCATTAAACAGAGGTAACTACCGTGGACTCAAGCTCATTGATCAGGTCATGAAAGTCCTGGAAAGAATTGTTGAACAGCTGATCAGACAACAAATACAGATTGCTGATATGCAATTTGGCTTCATGCCCGGTAGGAGCACCACAGATGCAATTTTCATCATACGCCAAGTCATGGAGAAACATCTAGCAGCAAACAAACCACTGTACATGGCATTTGTAGATTTGGAGAAAGCTTTTGACCGTGTCCCCAGAAGGGTCATCTGGTGGGCCCTGCGAAAGCTGGGTGTTACTGAGTGGTTGGTTCAGGTGATAACGTCTATGTACACCAATGTACGTAGTCGGGTACGAGTCGGTAACAGCTACAGCGACGAATTTGAGGTTAGAGTAGGTGTCCATCAGGGATCTGTCTTAAGTCCCCTTCTATTCATCATTGTACTCGAGGCTCTATCACTGGAATTCCATACTGGCTGCCCGTGGGAGCTGCTATATGCCGATGACCTAGCGATCATTGATACTTCACTTCAGTCACTCAAGGAACGTCTGGATAGATGGAAGAGCAGCATGGAGGAGAAAGGTCTCAGAGTCAACATGGGTAAAACTAAGGTCATGATCGCAGGTCCAAACCTCAGCTTATTACAGAAAACAGGAAAATACCCGTGTGCTGTATGTCTGAAAGGAACTGGCAGCAACTCAATCATCTGCACTCACTGTTCAGGTTGGGTCCACAAAAGGTGCAGTGGCATAAAGGGCTCTCTCAAAGCAGATCCTCACTTTATGTGCTTTCGTTGCACCGGCACGGCAAGACCAATAGATGGCAGACCACTGACGGAGATGGATACTGGTGACAACAAGCTGGAAGTAGTGACAGACTTTTGTTATCTTGGAGATGTGCTGTCATCAGGTGGAGGCTGTGAACTCGCGGCAGCTACACGTTGCAAGTGTGCCTGGAAAAAATTTAGAGAGCTGCTACCAATCCTGACAAACAAACACCTACCAACAACTACGAGAGGGCGTGTATACTCCTCATGTGTCAGAAGTGTGCTGTTGTATGGCTCAGAAACTTGGGCTGTCTCTGCTGGCATACTAAAGAAGCTGCACCGTAATGACAGGGCAATGGTCAGATGGATCTGTTTGGTGAGGCCTGAACAGTACGTTTCTTTTGAATCCCTGCTCTCACAGGTCGACTTGAAAAGCCTTACGGACATCATGCGGAAGAACAGACTGCGTTGGTTAGGTCACATTGAGCGTAGCGATGGCTGGATTGCTAAAGTCCGAAAGTTGAATGTGCCAGCAGAGAACATCACCACTGGCAGACCCAAGTTGACTTGGGAGGACGTAGTCAAACGTGATAGGAAGGCCATGGGTATGGATTCCATCAAACCTTGCCAAAGACAGGAGTGGAGAGGAAGACTTAGATTTCGAGACTAGACAATCAGGCCCCACCCTCATCAGAGGATTAATTGTGGCCTGATTCAACAAATAAACCGGTTGATGATGATGATGATGATGAATTAAGCATTAAAAGATAGTACATTAGTCTGAAATAGTATAGTAAACTGAATTGAACATTAAAAGATAGTACATTAGTCTGAAATAGTATAGTAAACTGAATTGAACATTAAAAGATAGTACATTAGTCTGAAATAGTATAGTAAACTGAATTGAGCATTAAAAGATGGTACATTAGTCTGAAATAGTATAGTAAACTGAATTGAACATTAAAAGATAGTACATTAGTCTGAAATAGTATAGTAAACTGAATTGAGCATTAAAAGATAGTACATTAGTCTGAAATAGTATAGTAAACTGAATTAAGCATTAAAAGATGGTACAAGAGTACAATGAATAGAAGTATTAGTATAGGTTCGGTTTTCAATTGTAAAGTACGGAGGCCGATAATTGACTGGCTAGACAAAATCAAATATCGATTTATTGGATTAAATGTTATTGAATACACACTTTGAGATTTCCACTGAGTTTAATTTGTATATTAGAAGATATGTATATAAGTATTCTTAAAAAAAAAAAAACATTGATATAGTATATTTTGTAAATGATTAATTTCTATTTCAAACGTTCTTTATATTTTTATCATTATCTTTATTTTCTTGGTAGTTGACTTATTAGTTATAAAATTTGATAAAATCTCAGATTATATATTGAGATCGGGGGGGGGGATAAAATTTACAGTGTCTTTTTATAGTTTAACAATATAGCATACTAGCTGTACCGACATGGCGTTGCCCGGGATCCATTATGTTCAAATTTGTTTTGTAAATATTTCTTATGTTCTATAGCTACTCATTTTTTATTAACTTCAGTATCTAAGCTTAAAAAGACAAAAAGGAACGCTAACGCTTACTAAAACATAAGTTACTCACCGAGCTGATTTTTCTTTTTACGTGTCTCCATATTAGCAAACCGCCGAACTAGATTGTGTACTTTTTAAATAAATTGTAGCAAAGTATGTTAGTTTATTACCAATAACATAGTACAAGAATAACAAATGAAGATTGGTTAGAATTAGTTTTGTTTGTCAGCTTAAATACTAAACCTTTAATTCAATAATAGTAAAAGAAGTATGTGCCTTAACAAGTATACTAAATTATAAAGTGCCCCCCAAAAGAATATATCCCTTGTTACCCCTTTCAAGTAGGGGTTCAAGATATAAGTATTTAGTGGATTGTTTTTCAAAAACTAATATACTAAAAACACTCATCTACAAAGAAATGCTAAATCTTTTGTTAAGTATTTTTCATGGGATATAAACACTGGCAACTGATTTTTGGTCCATGATTAAGTTTAAACTTAATAATTTTTGGTCCATTAATTTAAGACTTAATAATTTTTGGTCCATTAATTCTAAAATTCTATAAAACAAAATATGTGCATGCAAGTTTAATTTTGGTATTTTTCATGAGTGTTGGGAAGGATAGACAAACTTAATAATTTTTGGTCCATTAATTTAAGACTTAATAATTTTTGGTCCATTAATTTAAGACTTAATAATTTTTGGTCCATTAATTTAAGACTTAATAATTTTTGGTCCATTAATTTAAGACTTAATAATTTTTGGTCCATTAATTTAAGACTTAATAATTTTTGGTCCATTAATTTAAGACTTAATAATTTTTGGTCCATTAATTTAAGACTTAATAATTTTTGGTCCATTAATTTAAGACTTAATATATTTAAATACTCTTGCTATGTATTAGCATAATTTCTACAAAGTTTTTTTTTCTTTTTATTTCTTTGTTTCATTTTACTTCGATCAAAGTTCTCAGAAATCAGTGGGCCCTTTTCTGAGGCCAACACTTGATCTCTATACGAGATACATAGATATGTGTGTTCCATTCAAGTTCTCCTTTACCAGTATCGTACATATTTATCAATTAATTAAACGTTCATTTGACCACTTAACTATGGTATAGTATATCTTTTTGGTGGTCTGTTGGTCTTACCGGAGTTCAGGACAAGAATTCATCTAGTCTGGTGGAGTATCCAGCTAAGTGCTGTTACTTGGAGAAGATGCACCATTCCTCGTATGAGCCAGTGTATAGATGTATCGACGGGATCTTATTTGGGCTTCAGATACTATGTTATTTTGAATATTTGATCATGGTTTACTTGTAGGGGTAAGTATCCTCATGTCAAGTTGTCCTGACAAACCTTTACAGAGACCAAAGACACTAGGTGTCCACTAGGTAATCCAAACTTCCCTACAAAGTTGTGTGTGTTTTGTGGCAATCCCTTTTCAAACAAAGTGAACTAATAAATTTAAAAAAAAAAAAAAAAATTTTTTAATTAAAAAATTAAAAAATAAATTTAAAAAAACACTGTTTCACCTATAAACAATTCTGTTTTATGCTAGTTTGTTTTTTCTTTCCTGTTGGCCTTTGAGCACATACTGAATCAATAAGGACTGTTGAGATGCTGATTCAGTGCTAGATACTGTGGCTGTTTCAACTAAAATAAAACTGGCCTTGTCTTTTGTAACTGATAGCATCTCTGCTTTTCCAAGAACTGCTTTTACTTCTTTCTATGACTTTTTTTTTTGCTTTTTTTTAAAAGGTGGCAGTTAAGGAGTGTTTATTGTAAGCTTAATGATTATTATTGAAAACTATTTTAGCTGCCAATTAAAGTTTAATGATTTTAAAAGTGACAATGTTAAGAGTAAACATTTTTCTAGGAAGTTTGTGTCTACTGTGTATGTCGTTGTTTCTGAAAACACTGGGGCTTTTCTATCTGAAAGCGAATAAGACTCTCAGCTGGCAACTTATGATACTCTGAAAGACACTGGTCCTTTCTGTGTTTATAAGCCATAAAAATGAAGCTTTTCAATGGAAAAAATCTGGCAGATTCTATGTTTCCTTGGTGGATAGGGCTAGAATTTCTAAAAACTTAAGACTAAAAATTGCTGCAGGAAATGACGAAAGTTTTCGAGTACAAGATAACACTAGTTGCAATATGCTTTCGATATAATTACAAAATCTTGCTAAAGTTAAGGATTACGGGGACAAAGGTTTGTCTATCCTTCCCAACACTCATGAAAAATACCAAAATTAAACCTGCATGCACATATTTTGTTTTATAGAATTTTAGAACGTCATTTTTATCAATCTTGTTCAAATATAAATCTGAAAAAAAAAAATGTTTACATTATAAAATTTTAACAATCTGATTCGGAATTATGATAGTTAAGATCTTCACGGGTTTCTTTATCTGCTTATAAGGTTTGGGTGTTTCTTTTGGGTTTCTTGCAGTAGTAGTAATAGTAATAGAATTATTGAAATGTAAAGAAGTCAAGCTGAGTCCCGTTTTAATTGGAACGCTTGGAACCATAAAAGCCACCATAAATGGCTTGAACAGATTGATGAGACAATTTCTTTTCCAATTCTGCAAAAGGCTTACCTATTAGGAGCAGCGAAAGTGTTAAGGTACAGCTTCAAGGGAATTGACTTGATGTTCAAAAAAGAAAAATCCAACTAAAAACATCCAAATGTTGAGACTACTATGAAATAATAATAATAATAATAATAATAATAATAAAGTATCTTCCAGCTGTTTTCCAGAATCTTTTGTTTTTCTGAATGTGACTTTTCTCCCAAAACTGAAAACATTTTTATGTTTAGAATTCAATGAAATTTAAATAAGATTATGTATTCTATAGTTTAAAACGACAAACAAGCAAAAAAAACATACCATTGCTTAAAAAGTTTTATCTTGATTAAATTAACGGAAAGTTGTATCTTCTGTTTTAAGAAGATATTTTTTTGGTCAGTACTTGCAAATACAGAGTTGATTGTTTTAGACAGGAACTACAACTTATAGGAGAAAGATGACTGTCGAAGTGAGAACTACTTAAACAACTGGGAGAATTCTGTATTAATCTGTACATTTTTATTCGCATAAAGTTTTACAATATTTTCACTTCAAATCTAAAGCCACATTTGCTTAAAAAAGATTGACCATTCTCATTCGATGTGTTCAATTTTAATGGTTTTAATTAATTGCTTAGTTTTAGGTTTCAGAATTTTTTTTGGGGGGGGGTTACTCTTATAGCTGACAAACCTTGTTTCTGTGACTTCGTGTTGTCAACGTTCGGAAGCGCTTGAAAGTTGACACAACTATTAACCAAGAAAAATTTGCTTATAAATTTACTTATGAATTTTTTTTTTGTTAAACAAACAAAAAAAAAATTCACAAAAATGTAAAAAAAAAACATTTTTTTAAACAATAACATTTGCTTAACAAATCAAACAAAATCATCATTTGAAACTTTCCGGTGCACAAACAAAAAAAACATTTGATTAGCAATGGTTCCTTAGACAAAAAAATAAATAAATAAACATCTAATTACTAACAGTTGTTTAGCAATGGTGTGTTCGTTCTTTATTTTTATATATGTATTTTAGTTTGTTTTCTTTGTTGTAATTTATCGGCTGCCAGTTTTCAATTTAGCGTTTAGCAGTTTTCACCTCGTCAACTCTTGGGCACTTTCGTAACATGCTTGAATGTTGACGACGCAAAGTTACAGAAACATGGTGCGTCAGCTATAAGAGTACCATTTTTTAAAAATGAGGATTGATAATTTGGATTCGGACTACCGTTTTCATTTTGGATGTTATTCTCATAACGTTTCGGTTGGTGTAACTTCCGACCTTCTTCAGATGTGTCTTGTTAAACTCGAGTCTATACAGAAGGACCCGTGGCGCAATGGATAAAAGAGCTGAGTAATAATCAGTTTTAAGTTACAGTCTTTTGTAGGTTGAAGGTTCAATCCTAAGTACAGGTGATACTAAAAATATAATTACGAAGTACTTAAGACTTTCTACCCGGTCATGGCTAACGAAATGAAAGCCAGCCCCCCCCCCTCCCTCGTAGAGTAAATAAAGGTTCCGGTCAAAATTCTGTACAGATTCCCGAGTTCGAGTCCAAATAATCCAAATTATTAGTTTTCTTTATTTAAAGATAATTATTTTTTTTTTTTTTACTTAAACTAATTTAAAACTTTTTAAAACAAAATTAACAGAGCTAATCTTTTGATATGATAGAATTTACTTTCAGTTTTATAGATTGAAAAAAACAAAAACACTTATAGATGAGACTGTTTAAGAAAAACATCAAGGATTAAAGAGAAAAATTGTAATTTTCAGTTTTTAAAATTTTATTTTCATAACTCGTCTCTTTCTTGCATGTTTTCTATCTGTTCTTCTCTCTTCATCTGCTTACGTTGGTTTGATCTAATAATTCTTGCTTCCCTTATAATTTATTTGCATTTGACACAAGATGACATTTTTCTCAGGAGTTTTCATTTGTTCAAAGCCGGCATTTTTAGTTATATAACTCTTTCAAAATTGGCTTCTGAACTAATAGAACACAAGATGGCAAATTTTCAACAAACTTTGAACAGTCGTAATTCAGTGGCTAATTGAACTACCAAAATAAATGTGTTACCATTATTTGTTTTGCAAAGATCTATTTGCTCACATTAAAAGGTTTTTAATATAACGAAAATAAAATTTTAGTTTGGGACACCTAGTAAAAAATCATTTAATCTCTCTCCAATACGACACTAAATGCTCATTTTTTTTCATTAAAACTTTTCAATTTGTATTGTGATTAAAAATGTGAAGATGAGCCAAATAATTTTTTTTAATTCCTCGGTTGCTAGTGTGTGTGTGTGTGTGTGTGTGTGTTTTTATATGTATCCTCCCTCCGGTCGCATATTTTGCTAACCTGAGAAAATGGTATCATAGTGAACGAACATATACTACACTACCCCCCCCCTTCCAAAAAAGGAGTTAATTCCTGGGAGGATGATGATATAAACAGAACAGATACTACATCTCCTCCCCAAAAAAAGGGAGACGGTAAACCTGAGAGGATGGTATCATTAGAAACAAATATATACTATACCCCCCCCCCAAAAAAAAAAAAGAGTAGGTAATTCCTGTGAGGATTCATCCCCAAAAAAGGTGGTAATACCAATGGGGGATGGTATCAAAACAGATGCTACACTACCTACTCTAAAAAAAAAAAAAAAAAAAGGAGGTAATACCTGGGAGTATCTTCCAGGAAAGGAGAAGGTAATTTCTGAGTGTATCATGACAATAGAACAGATAGTACACTACCCCCCCCCCCCCAAAAAAAAAAGATGGGTAATCCCTAGAAATATGGTCTCATGACAAAAGAACAGACAATACATTACCTCCTCTCTAGAGAAGGATCTAATACCCGGGAGGCTCCCCCCCCTCACACACACACACACACCCTTAAAAAGGGGAGATAATTTCTGGGAAGACTGTCTTATGACAACAGAACTACACTACCCACTCCCATTAAAAGATATACCGATAAAATCATTTTTTTTATTCATTCATTTAAAAATGCCTAGTCGCAATGGTTCCTCGGCTTTTTGGCTAAGATCAAAGTGTAGTATCTATTCTCAGCATCCCAGTGACAGACGTTACTAGTTTAAACTGGAAGTTTTCATGTAAATTATCTCAATTGAAAATGAAATCTAAGAAAGGTTTTAAAACGCTATCCTTTTTTTTAATTAAATCGCTTAAATTTTAATAACTACAATAATATTACTATCGACAAAATTATTGTGTGTATATATAATAAAATTTAGCAATAAAAATTAGAAATATATATTACAGAATATTGATTTATTAGTAACTCTTTATAACTCAAATATGCAAATGAGGAATGTCTATAGCTATTTGTAGGTGTTTGGAGATTACTATATATACAGTATTTCAAAACATTGTTGTGTCATACAATTATGACACAAGTGAGTCCAACAGTGGCTTTGTTACTGTCAGACTGCTGTTCTGTTCAGTCCTAGGAGGTTCACCCTCCCAGGCTTTACTTTCTCTCTGAGAAGGAATTACTTTATTGCTAATCGCCTGAGGCGGCCCAACTGGGAAATGCCGATGAGGCTGCTTAGGCATTTTTTTTAGACTAGATTGCACTTATCCTAGTGTGCCGGCTTTTCAAAATCTCACCTGACCTTGTGGCTAACCTCCTGGCAAGGAGGTAAACAATATGTTGTATCATAGAATTAAATAAGCATAAGCCGTTTGAGGTTAATAGTTAGAGTAGATGGAGAAAAAAACTTTACATTTATTCATTTAAGATTTTATATATATATATATATATATATATATATATATATATATATATAAAATTTGAGAATTAGTTTCAGGACAAAAATATGTAATTTAAGCATTTGTACCAATGTGTCAGATTACAATTAATGTTAAACTAGCAGGACTCGTGTCCCGGCGTTGCCAATGATTTAATTGAGAAAATAGAAATATTAGGGTAAAAAAATAAAAAAATCAGAAAATAACCCAAATCACTAAGTAATTTAGGTGATTAAAATACAATTTTGCCATACTGAGGAATTTTTGGGCGGTGGGGTACCGATCCAGTGCCCCTTTTTGGGGAGATGTTTTTTCCCCCCACACTAAAAAGCGACGTGTGTATAAACCTGCCCCTCTTGGAAAACGATGAAATCGGCAGACTCTATTGTGTTATTTATTGAATTTCAATATTTAAATAAAAGAAAAAATTGTAGAATATCAATCCTGAAAAAAATTGATTGGAAAAAAAACATTACATTGTAAATAATTTAGATGATTAAAATAGGATTTAACATGAATCCATGTCCCGGCATATGTGTTTATAATCTATGGTTTCTTGTTTGTTTATAAATACTTGTTACACAGTTTATAAATGAAAGAATAGTTTTAATAACATAACCAATACAGAATATTCCCGAAGAAATTGTTTTTTATTCTGCCTAAGAAGAAATCATTCTAGCCTGAGGCAACTTTTATTTTGTTTGAAGAACGGAATTTTCCACAAATAATAATGAAAATAGGTATTAAATACTGTATTTTTGTAAAAAGTCTAATAGCTTTTTGTAAATAAAAATTAAATAAAAGGAACCAAAGAGTGCCGTAAGAATCCGTGTTTTTGGGGGTTTTTTTCACCATTGAAAAAGCAGACGTCAAAAATGTACTTACGTGTGAAAGCAGATGTTTGTCTTGATAATCATTTCTGCTCCGGTTATGTGAAGTTTACATAGTTAATATAAATGTATATTTAAATAAATAAAACTTGATCTTCCCATATTGTCCTGCATGTGTGAATGCATGGAGCCATCTGTTCGTTAAAGTGTGACCCAGAATGATTACAGAAAGTATAAGCAAAAGGCATTCAGAATGGCCGGATGATATTCCCTTAATCCACAAATCCGTTTTTTACATTTAAAAGCTATTGTATTATGCAGACAATATTAAGGACAAAATAAAATAAATTAGGTGATTTAACCAAAATTCCATTCTATTAAGAAAATACCCGGTGTAACTGGTGGCAGTGATAGTAGAAAATAATAGCGAGTAAAAATGGATGCCAACTTCTCTTTAGAAGGTTTATTAAGGAGAGTCTGGTAGTGTGGAGAAAATATAATAAATATTTAAAGACGACGAAATGAATGCATAATTTCTGTGAATCCGCATGAAAGCTTAGCCTAATTGGATGAGGGAACAAATTAACATACAAAGGTTTTGGTCATTATTTTATGATGTCATAATTATTTTATGATGTCATAATTATTTTATGTCAATTATTTTATGGTGTCCTAATTATTTTATGGTGTCATAATTATTGTAATTATTGTATGGTTTATGGTGTCATAATTATTTTATGATGTCATAATTATTTTATGATGTCAAAATGCGGACGTGAAAAATCGACTTTATTGTATAGATTATCTATGCTCGTTAAAAAATGATAAATTTTCCAGTTGATTAAGTTTTATTTTTTAAATATAATTCTTGTTTCAATGTTTGTCACTAACTCTTTATTGTTGTTTCTTCTAGGTACTTGATTAGCACTGGTGCAAATATAGCTGCTGTGAACAATGATGGCGACTTACCTATTGATATATGTGAAGACACGAAGATGGAAAGGTTACTTCAAGAAGAAATGAATTCACGAGGTCAGTTATTTAACCACTTTGTAAATGTAGAATACTTGCTTTGTTTTTAGTTTACGTATCCATCTATGTCATTCAATATATCCACTTCACTTCTCACTCATATACTGCACCGCAGAAGATGTACATTTCAAGAGACAACAATCTTGGATAAAGAGGCATTCATGAAAGATGATAGGATTAGTTGCATCTAAATTTCCCACGGATCAGAGTATCTTTGTGCTTTGCTTACAATCAAATTTTAAAAAAAAATTTTTTTTTTTTTTTAAAAACTTTTATTCACCCCAAATCAGTCATGTTGCCACTGAGATGTAAGGGGCTACTGTGATTAGGGGCCAGATCTAAAGGATGCATCCTAGGTGAGGAGTTGTGCAACAAGATGTTTGTTCACACTACATATTAATTTCTGCATTTTGGTAGTCTCAGGAGCAGAAAGAGAATTCTAAAGGGAAACGGTTCGAGGACAGGAGCTATCGGAAAGTTTTATGGTATCTATGGACCTCTATAGTGAAGGGGTGTGATTTTGCTGTTAGTCGGAGATATTTACATTTAGAGGGTAGAAGTGGAGTAATTTCATCTGACCCTGTTCCGTGGAAGTACTAAATGGCCTCAAGCCCACTACCTAGATGATACTGAATGTTACAAAATCCTATCAAATAAGCACTGCATTTGAAATATGTGGATTAGATATAAAAGGAAATTTTGCAATATTTTTTATTAGTCGTTTTGCATGACAGACCAATAGAAAAGTATATACCAAATCTGCTTAGATTCATAGAATAATTTTGAAAGAGGTAATTTAATGTAAATTATTTTTTTTAAATTGAATTGGCAAAAGATTTTTGCTCATAATTTTCGATAGTATATTTTCATGAAATAAATAAAAACTGAACTGTGCAGTAGAGGAGGGGGGGGGGATTGTAAATATATGAATCTTATATCTAAAGACACAAAATTGCTAAAGCAGAATTGCGCCAATTTTTTTATGAGGCATCCTTGAGGTGTCAGACAAAAGTAAAGATGATCCTACTAAAAACAATTAGCGCGAAAACTATTGGTCAGAATTGCACTAAATTTGGTATGAAAAACATCTTGGTGTATGTTATATAAGGGATCAAAACTATACTGCCATTACTTTTACTACTACTACTACTAATAATAATAATAATAATAAGTCAATCATAAGACTGCATACGTCTGCCTGACAACGTAAGAATGGTCTAAAGTTTTATATGGGCCTTACTTCTCTATATTGTATGTAGTATCTCCAAACGTTGGAAATGTTGATAACTCAAAAACTCTTGTCAGGCGGAAATTGTGAATGCATCAAATTTGGAAAAATTGGAAACTGAAATTCAGTCAAAGTTTCAACCATGACTGAACGTTTTATGATCAAAAGTCATAAGATGGGCAACTTCATTAGCTAGAATATGGGCGTAGTAGCAAGTGTCTACGATGAGAAAAACCAAACTTATCATCAAAAGTGTGACTGTCACTTTTTTCTGTGACCTAGATATCCCAAAATTAAACTTGTTCTGAGTTATACCATGACTGATATTTTGACCAAGTTTGGTACCGATTGGTCAAGCGATGTAGATGCTAAGTTGTACACAAACAAACTCTGACGAAAACATAATCTCTTTGGCGGAGGTAATAATAATAAACACTTAGAACCGCTAATTGGAATTAGTAGCTCGTTTATAGCCTATTAAGTAGGAATTTGTTTAAAAACTATTTAGGATGATTAGAATATTAATATATAATGGTGTATTATTTTGTTTTCTGTGGAGCGGATAGATTTCATTATTTACATTAAAAGCTATATCTAAAAAAGATTACTAATTTTTAGATTAATTTTTATCTCTATTAAAATCAAGATTTTTTCATTTGTATACTTATTCTTTTTTTACCTAAATTTCTACGTCTTTTGAAATACAATAATGTATATATATATATATATATATATATTAGAAACAGTAGGCTTAATCATGGGTTGTATGATAATTAAGTGCTCAATGTGGAAACCACAGAGCTAAATATTATATCTATACTCAAGGAAGATGTCATATTTGTTTGCCTGTCTAATTTTGAACCACCGTGCTGGCTTCTCTCTTGGTCTTTTATCTGAGACTTGTCTTCCTTATGCTGAATCTTCATTGTGATAATGGCTACAATGTGTCTCTGCCTGAAAATATGCTACCAAAAGCATGGTATGTGTTGGTTATTTTATTAATATCTTCTAATAAGCTTCATTTTCTTTTGATCTAGACTTGAAAAGCTTATAAAATACGTCAATGATGAACATTTGCCTCTGAAATTTTTATTTTTTTACATGTCAGCTAATATACAAATTTCGATTTTATTAGCTTAGCTGCTTACATGGTGAAAATTGAATAATAAGAATAATAAAATTAATATTACAATTACTAAAGGATAAAAATAATGATAATCTATTAATAATGGAGTTTATGTGTCTGTCTGAAGCCGAAACTCCATCAGAGTAGTATGACTATTTAATAAGTCCGCCAGCTTCATTATATACTATGAAAAAAACCGCCGTAAACATTATGCGCGTTTCTCAATATACATAATCAATTGCATTTGAACTTCTAATAAATTAGTATTCGCAAATATACACTCATGATTGTTTTCTTCGATTTCCACATGTATTTATGCTATTTTGCTCGCTAATAATCTTACTTATAAATTATAATTATTTCTTTTATTATTTATATATATACATACATGAAATGCGTTACGTAGTTAATATAACTATGACAAAACTGATTAAACAGCCAGGGTTAATCCATTGAATTGCTTCCCTCCCTCCGTTAATTGAGTATCGACGCAAGACGGCGCGTTTTTAAACAAAACGCTGGCATTCACTGTGCTACTTTGTATTAAAACGTTCTGAGTTTGTTTATTTTCTTAATCTTATTAGCCATTATGTTTTAAAACACAAATTCACTGAATCAAACTGTTTAATTAAAATAATAATTGATTTAAAAATTACTATTTAAAAACACACACGCACACACACACACACACACACATTATAACAAATTTAGTTCAGGTAAACTTTTTCTTTCCGAGCATTAAAAAAACTATTCGTGTTTACTGTATTTGATATCCAATATTATCATTTTTTCACGACCTCAACTGAATTTATGATTACAAACTGTTTTTATTATTCCATGTTTTATTTATTAAAAAAAATGTTTTGTTTTTTTTACTGTCAACAAAAAAACTAACACATTGTACTGGAAAACTATACAACTGATTTTAGAATCAAATTGTTTAATTAAAAAAAGGTCATTAAACAAACACACACACACACACATCGTGTTCACTGTATTTGATTTTTTGGTGCTTTTTCACTTTAGGACCCACGCTAACTTTGACCCCGTCGTTAGGGTTAGGGGTCATGGTCAAAGTGAAGGTTAGGATTAGGTTGTTTTTTTTTTCCGTTTTTAATTAAAAATATTTATATGTATGGGGGGAGGATAAAATAAATAAAAAAATTGAGGGGGAGGTGCTAAAAAATGTTTTTCTTTTTAAACTAAAAATATTTCTATTTATGGGGGAGGGTAAAACAAAAATCGGGGTAGGGTCGAATTTCTTTTTTTCTTTATTTTCAACTAAAAATATTCTTGGTCATAAACAAAGAAAATCAATGTCTAACCACCCAAGAAATATGACTGGGGCTCCATCGGTTTACGCGTGAGCGTTCATTTCTGACGTGGCAGCCTAGCAAAAATATGCGACCGGAGGGAGCATATATTTGCTAGTAATAATAATAATAATAATAATAATTAATAATAATAAAAGCAATAAACCATAACAGTAAGATAGACACTAATAATAATAATAAAATAAAATTTTAAAATTAAAAATAAGTTACAAATAAATTTAAATTAAGAATATATGATAATAATATTAGAAATAAGATAAATATAAGAATAAAAATAACAAAGTAAACAATTCAAATTAAGTTATTACAGCTACGATAAATATAATGGTGAAATATAAACTATATGCATAACTAATTATTTTAATAGGGTAGAGTGATGATTGTGTACCATCTTAAAAATGGAGGATGGTAAGCAATTTTTATTAACTTATATTAGTATGGACAAGTAAATAGACATATGTTTTGAATGCGAGGTAAAATACATACATACCACTTGACTCCTTCATATCCCACCATACAATAAATTTAAAGAGCACATATGCTATACACACACTATTAAATGCACTAGTACTTACTAGGCCATCAAAATATGCATATATAAGAGTACCACATCTATATATATAACCAGTTTCATAGGATGCATTTGATAAGTCACAAATAAACCAAGCAAGTGAGAATATACGAGGACTATAAGGCCTTCTGGCAGGTAACCAACTATGCAATTGAGCTTTAGAACAAAATAGAATCTGTCATTTAAGTTATTTTGCAAAACATATACACAAGCTCGAAACAGTTTACCAAAATCAATAGAACGTATAACAAAGAAGGGATATGACTGAGGACAGTGTAGAACCATGCTGCCCCTCTCGACGACCGTCAACCCCAATGTTGTGTGTCTGTGGCCTTCTTCTTCATCGTTCTAGCCGAGTCGTCTATTCACTGACTAATCGTCGAGGGCACAGCAAATAAACGCAATTCACAAGAAAGAACACAAACTCATATCCATTGTGTTTCAAATAGTTGTACTCTATGTGATACTAAAAGGGACCCCAAACGTTAACTTCCACATTTTAGTGAACAGCGATTAAATTGTCTGTTGAGACCAGCACCATTGCTCGGTTAATCAGTTCATCTCATCGTTTGCTCGGCTCGATCTGATCTTGTCTGGAGTTGAACCCAAACTGAATCTCTTCCCTCTGAGCCCCAACTCATCAACATTTTGCTGCAAACCATTGCCTGCTGTAAAACTAACTTATTGTCGTCAAAATTGTCATAAAACCCTATCACTCCTAAATATCTTATCCCCTGTCTTTTTGTCTTAGTCACAGACCACTTCTTGTTGATTGTCCATCCCATTTCCAATAGTCTTTGTATGAGTTAGTGAATCATTTACCCCCCCCCCCCCACTGTTCAGGGGGTGGAGTGCCCCCCCCCCCCCCCCGGTCTATAGTATCACAACAGCGTCTATGTTAGTAAGTAGGATTGAAAGTCTAGATCAGTAAAATTTAAGGTTATTGCTATTAATAATGTTAATTTTATCTAGTTTTTTTATGGGGGTCTTATATAGATTCAGGATGTTATGTGTAATTTACTAAGAGTATGCGACTTGTTATGCCTACAGTTAATCAAAGTTTCTGATTTTTTGTTGAAGTTTCCCCCCTTTTCTCAAGGAAATCTGGCTTTTCAAAGTTGCAATTGAAACATGTCTTGGTGTGGCCAAATGTTTGTATAAATAAAACTTTTATTATATATATATATATATAATGTGTATCATGCTGAAGGCGATCATTGAGGGTGAAACTGGTCTGTCAGTGAGCGATTTGCTGTCGGCAATAGCTGATAGAGATCTCTGGAACTCAGAATTTGACAAGTTTCAACTATGTCTATTGGTGTTGGATGACTCGAGGAGATAAATATATATATATATAATTATTTTTTCTGGAAGCCGACACTAGTGGAACTCCAGATTGTGACTATCACATTGATAGATTATCATGATTACCAAACCTCAAATTCATTGATCTAATAGCTAAAAAGTAGTTAGTGGGCAGATACATAAATGGGTCACACACAATAATAATGATAAATGTGGCTTATCTTTCATCATATTTATTGTTGTAAAGCTCTATCTGAAAGAATGTTGAGCCCTTTATGTATGCAATGTATGCTGTCTTGATTCGGCTCTGTTTCAATTAAAGTTGATTTATATATATATATATATATATATATATATATATATATATATTTCTGCTTCGTTTGGCATGTTAGTCAGGTGGGCCCTCTTTCTGAGACACATTTGAATCCTGTATGTGTCTCATTTTTTTCTTTATGGTTGTCTTTGTTTATTCCCAGCCCCATGAACTAAATGAACCATTTATATAATTGTATTAGTCATGCAGATACATTAGAAATTGTCTGTATATACATTTGCTTGTATATTTTTTCTGTAAATATTCAAAGTAAATTGACTTTAGGCTATTCTAGTTTTTAGTTATTTCAGGGTAAAAGGAGGGAGATCTGTAAATTAGTTAATCCAAATTTATTAACCCTAACCAGAAACAAGTTTGTTTTGTTTTTTTTAAGTTTGTTTTTATACAATTACTAAATGTATAGATGGCACAAAAATATAAAGTGTGAGAAAAGGTTTAAATTTCGCATAGAATCAAATCTAATCCCACATGACTAGGATGGCAATTTGTAAAAGGTTCCATGTCAAATGCTTAGCATTTTTTCTTCTAATAAATGTCAAATTTGCTGTCGTCACACAGTTGCTGTCCTTCTCTAACGACACGAAAAATCATGACAGAAATGGCAACTCTTCAAAGAACAAAACTGAATAGTCTTCAAATTCAACGGTGCATTATTTTAAAACAAATTACATTCATAAATTAGAATGAGCATAATTTAAAGTTTTAATCTTTAAAATATTAAAATGAAGAAGAAACACCCCAAATCTTTATGGGTCATCATCGACATTCTGCAAAATAGTATCTACTATGTCTTAACTAGTGTTGGGATGATTAGTCAGAATCGGAAAAATTTTAGTCTAATTTCCGATTCCAAAAAAACAGTTTTTTTTTTCCTTTCTTTCCATAATTGAAGCATTCATTTTCAGATGTGCACTCGTCATCAAAAAAAAAAAAACGATTTACAAAAAAGGAAAACTTAAGCCATATTTTTTTTCTGAGAAACTGATTGCAATGGGAACTAAATTTTAACCTCAATTTTTTTTTTATTTATTTTTTATCCAGCTTTTTAGTACTAACTAAGCATCAATGTTATGCAATTGTTTCCATTTTGAAGAACTGCCTAATATTCAAGAACTTTATTTAGTTTTTCTTTAAAACATGAATTGTTTTTTCTTCTAGAAATGTAGTTTTCTTCTTTACCTTTTTCACCCAACGAAAAATAAACAAGAAAAGAGCTATGGAAGTTCGCAGCTGAAAAAGATTTTCATTTGAACCATGGCAGTACTTACAGATTAAGGAACGCCTTCATTTGAACCTATATATAGTAAATGATGGCCTATGAGAATTTATTGATTCCGGTTCAATGAAACAGTTTTTTGGCACTTTGTTAAACTCTATAATATCAACACTTCATAATTAGAGGAAAAAAAATGTATAATACGAGAAATTATGAACGAAAAATGGAGGTTGTATTAAACGCATCTGTTTTTTGTTCTAGCTTTAAAAAAACATTTGAAAATGGCAAGATTAAAAATATACTCTGTACAAAACACAAGTAAAAAAGTTGTTTGATATTTCTGCAATATTTGTTGTTTATGAATCCGCAAAGTAAATGTGACATCAGATTGATCGCCGCCTTTGCTAATCGGATGATCTCATTATTTCGATGGGTGTGAAAGGTGATAACATACATACGAACATGAAGTGTCTTAACGTATTGTTATATAGATTATTTCTTAGATAAATTTGAAAAAAAAAAGCATTAACAAGAATATGCTTTTTTTTTCTCCTTTTTTTTTTATTTAGTTAAATTAAGTAGATTTTACAATGAAATAGGAATGAATAGGATGGACGCATTCACTCAAAGATATTTTATGTGAGTTTAAGGTAAAACAATTGGAATAATTTTACATATTTTTTATTTGATAAATATTAATATCTCTTGATATTTACACAAAAAATTCTGGTTTGGCACACCCAAGGGACTGATACAGTTAATGGCCGAAATAACTTCTGGCTTGTCAGCATTTTTTTTTTTTTTTTTTACTGGATTCTTCTCCACCTAATAATTTAACTTTTAATTGTCGACTAGCAACGTTTTCGTTCTCACTCTCTTGTTGTGTGCACTGGCTTCTAACTGCAGTCGTCGTCACTCCCACTGTTGTCATACTCCGCTTTTTAAGCTGGTGAGTCTTCTCGCATGCAAATTATAAATAAGCATGGTCATGCACCTTACAGCTTTTGCAAATGGATGCAATACAACATGGGTGCTTTGAATTGGTTGTGAGCATTTATCATCACAAAAATGATTCCAGTCATTAAAAAAGAACTAATTTTATTAAGTTTCGGAATTTTTCAGATGAGGGTTGATAATTTGTAGAATTTAGTCCGAATATACCAAATTCTACTAATGTTAACTTCTTTCTCATGTAATTAAGTCAAATATCAACAATGGGAAGTCAGTAATTTATTTATACCTTTTGTTTGAAATTAGAACTCTTTGATAATTTAAAATGCTATTTCTTATTGTTGCTTTAATCAATATTAACATTTTGTTTTAAATATTTATACACAAAGAAAGCAATTTTACCCTATATGAGATCTTTAAAAAAAACAACAGTACTAAAGAGTAAAAAAAAAAAAAATTGCTTGAGATTTATATAATAAAATTCGAGACTAATTTACAAAAGTTGTTTACTGTAAAAAAATAAAATTGATATTTTTTTTCTTAAATAAATTGATAAGAAAAAAAGTAGACTATAACTACAAAAAGTCGACAAAAAGGCAAAAATATTATTAAATTAGCAGAGATTTTCAAGAAAATTGTACGATTTGTTAAAATTTTCATCTACTTTAAAATCGATGTTATCACTGAAATGTATTTTTTTATGTACTAACGGATGGCCGCTTATAAAGGCTCAAATGCCGCTCGAGGATAAGAATTAATGAATTTGTCGGGTCAACGGTAAGACAAACACTGTGAGGATTGGTAATAATTGTTGAACAAACAAGAATTTGTTAATATTGGATTTCAAAACGACCATGTATAATGAAGTGAGAAGCAGCCCCATGGGATTATGTTCTATAGATGGCGGGTAGTTTTTAAAAACTTGGCTTATGGCAGTTCCATTTAGTTTTAGGTACACAGGAAAGAAGGAAAATTATTTACAGTGATTGTAGCTAGACGTTTTTGTTGGGGGGTGGTCATAGATTGGTGCTCAGTCAAGCACCCACCATGAAAATAATGATAGAGTAGAGAAAGACTAGCACTCGCTCTTCTGTGAGAAAGAGGCTGTAGGGAAGAAGTGATCCACCACTCGATTTCCAAGTTGGTTTTGTACTCTGTCAAGGCAGGAAAGAGTGCCCTGAGCAGCACCTCCCCAGATGTGGCAACAGTACTCCATCTTGGAATTTATTTAACTCTTGTACAGATAGGCAATTGTGTCAAGAGTGAGATAGTTTCTTGGGTGGTAGAATGATCCAATCATTTTTCCAGTGATCTTAGCAACAAATTTGATGCGAGTCTTTCATTTCAAGTCTGGAGTGTAGGTCAGTCCTCGAAGCTTATCAAAGCAGTGGGCTTTCTCAAGAAGAGAGCCATTCATTTCAATTGGGGCAAAGTAAGTATCCAAGCGTTGGTGGTGAAAGGAGAGAAGCTTGATTTTAGACATTAAAAGTAACCAATCATCTTTATCTGCATTGCACCACATGCTCAAGGTCGGAAGAGAAAGAATCAAAAAGATCTTGATTAGTAATGCTCTTCGAAGTGTTGCTATAAATGATTGTGTCATCTGCATAAATGTCAACGAATGATCTTAGAATGTGATTTGGGAGATCATTGAAGATAAGAAAGAGTTGAGCCCATAATCAATCCTTGAGGCACACTAGCATTGATACTATGTGCTTCAGACTTCTGCCCATCAACGACTACTTTTGTAAAATTATCAGATAGAAAGAATTTGATGGTTGAGAAGACATTTCCAGATATTTCATAGCTAGTAAGCTTGTGAAGTAAATCTTTGTGCCAAACCCTATCAAGAACCTTTGATATGTCAAGAGCTATTGTTCTAGAAATGGACCCCCTATCAAAAGATTCACTGATCCACTGTGATATTTTGTTTGCTTTATGTGAATATTCTTCAATTTCCCTGTTTTTATTTTATGAAACATAAAATCAATTTGTGGCAGACATGTATAACATGTCATAACTCTGAAAAAAAAATGTTGGTTTTATGAAAAATAAAATTGAATAAACAAATTTTCTGATTATATTAAAAAAAAAAATTTTTTTAAATAAAAAAAATTTTAAACAAACTTGTTCAATTTTTAGAAAATGTTTTGTAAAAACACTTTTTCTGAAATTTTAGCAAGGAGATTATTTTATTTTAATTTATTCATATTATGCTTAACTACTTGAGGCTGTCGGTGATTGGTTGGTGAAATGACTCGTATGCATAGCCGGCTACACAAATTACTTGACTGTCCCAACTATTTGTTTATAGTCGAACGTTCTCGGGATTATGCCAACTTCACTTGTTTTTGGAAAGCAACTGCCCACGTCCACCGCAGATGCAGCACTTTGCCCAACATGATCGGCCGTCACCACCAGAGACAGTGGGCAATTTATTTAGCATATCAGTTCCATTATGCTTGCATTGCAAACTGAACTCACCCTCTAAAAAGTGAATAGATAAGTTTTCAAAATATGTTGATAATCTGAGAATAGTAATTTAAGTTGATATTTTGGTATGTTACTAAATTGAACTTGTTAGTTTAGTGTCGAACTTTCATACAAATAGTAAAATCACAAATATTGTTCAGGTTAATTTGATAAAATGAATATCTGAATAAAATGTATTTTCTTTCTAAAGAAACAATTCTATTGTCATAGGATTGTTTTATGGGAAACTTCAACACTCTGAAGTGTACACGTCCAGATAAGGCTGTGTGTATATACTGGCTTCCTGACCTAAAATACACCAAACATTGATGTTGTTGTTTGTTTTTTTTTCCATTTCCTTTGCAAAACTCAATCATGTTATGCAAAGCAAAAAACAACAATGACCGGATTTGGCATTAAATAACTCAAAAAGGGTTGATATGCCGTAAAACAAAACAATCAACCATCAAAAGTCTGGCTTGCTAGAAAAGAACAGAATGTTTAACGCGAATATAAACTGTACAAAACGTACAAAAGTCTTTCTGAGTGGAATGAATGTTGAACTATCTCCAAACAATAAAGAAAAAAAAAAAATAGCAGTGTTTGAATTTGAACAGTGCATAACTGCAAATCCTGACAGTAAAGTGTTCTGGAACTATGTACATTCAAAACTGAGACCTTATTTCCCAGGTGGTTCCCTTCACAATCCCCACACAAGCCAGATCACTGATGATCCCAAATCAAATAAAATAAAAAGTTGTATTTTTTTTTTTTCATGTATGTCTGTCATGAACAATATTATTATATTCTTTTTAATCAAAATAAAATAAACTTATTTAAATACTCCTGATGTAGGTTCATAATATGTGGGATAAATTTAGTAAATGTTTAATATTTTTAAATTTCAGAACTATTTGGAGTATTTTATAGTGCTAAAGTGCAACAGGTAGTTGTTTTATTGTGTATTATCGATGGGTTTCAAAACTGGAAACCATTGACGACTGGAATATTGAAAGAGTGTTGCCTACATCATGATGACTTGTGCTGGATTGAAAAATTCTAAAATCTTAGCTGCAATTCAGTGCTTCTAGAATACCTTGAAAGCTGTGAGCTGAAGAATTGCGACGGAGGTGTGGAAACAGTGACTAACAGGAAGAATCATAGCAGGCTCTCTAGCTGGGTCTACACAACGAAATTGGTCAAAGCTGCAAAAAAGATGTGGCAAGATCCAAGCAAAGCAATGCGAGCCTTGACAAGAGAGATTGGCATGAACAAGGATCTTTGCTACAATTACAAGAATTGCAAGAGCCAACTACTCGCTGCCAGGGTTCAAGAGAACCGCCTTACGAAAGCTAAGAAACTCCTCAACGAGGACAAACACCCAGTCGAGGCGGGAGTTCTCTGTATCTTTGTGAGCATAACAGCAAAGCTATTATAGCAAAGGAAAAAGAAGTGATGCTCTGCTTCTAAAGAAGCAAAACAAATGATTTTCTACAAAATACTATGAATTCAACCTTATAACAAACTGATGGACATTTATAATCCTTAAATCTATGGTTTTGTTTCTCTGATTATCCACCCTTGATGGATTATCCACCCTTGATGGATTATTTAAACACAATTTCTTTTGGAAACGATTCATTGAACATTGAAGTTATAAGTTTATCCATAGCTGGTAAGGTTGTGTGTTTATACCTTTCACAATGACAGGCAATGTAAGCGGATGCAATCGATGCAACTGGATTCAACCAAATAAACCAAGCGTGCATTCTCTAAGATCACAGTATATTATCTCTGAAATTGTTTCTTGCTAAATTTAAAACTACCCCCTTTTTATTTCTTTATTTTATACAGTTCATCAAGATATATGAAACTCTCAACCGATTTCATGAAACTCATTTAAAAAAGACGAATTTTGCCGTAAAACTTTATAATTAACTCACAGACTGATGTTCAAAACTTTTTTTCTTGTTTTTTTTTCTTTTTTTTTCTTTCTTTTTTTCTTTGTTTTTTTCTTGTCAAGTTTATTTACCGTTTGACTTTGTATTTTTCCCAAACTCCATTATTATTACTATACTCACAGGCATTAATTTCTTACAAAACTCTTGTGTAGGTGTGGATGCTGAAGCAGCTCGGCGTGAAGAAGAAGACCTGATGTTGTCTGATGCAAACCAATGGATGAACTCGAAAGGTGGAGTGCAAGAGAACCCTCATCCAAAGACAGGTGCTACTGCTCTCCATGTAGCTGCGGCTAAAGGCTATATCAAGGTTATCCAGTGAGTACACGCCAACTGCTTGCTATTCTCCTCTACCCAGGGAGACTGGGCGGATGGGGTAGGAGGGAGAGGGGAGCAGTTTGTTGGTCAAATTTTATTACCTCCCACCATCACCACTCTTTCTCTAAATCAAAAACTCTGAAAGCAGAACATTTTTTGGCAAACGACCAAAATCTTCTCTTTATCAACCCATCCTCTTTTTGGCCGATTTGGCTGTGCTCTACATTTTCACTTCATTATCTCTTAATTATCACAGAAAAACGAATACTGAAAAATATCGCTAACAAAATATGTATTTCACAATGTTACTATTGTCGTGAAGGCGTATATTAATGTTTGTTACATCAGTGCCACGTGTTGGTCTGTATTTTAACAAGTTTATAGCAAGCCAACATTATTGAGATTAATCCTTACTTTTAACCTCTATGACCTTCACAGGTTATACTTCCTTTTTAAAGATAACTCGACTCATAATTGAACAAGTTATTTCAATTATCATTTATTTTTTATCTTTCTCAGAATTTTTTTTGGGGGGGGGGGGTGTTCTTCCAGCGTTATAGCATTTTGTATCAGTTTTAGATTTTTATGTTCAAGGAAGATGTTTTTTTTTTTTTTTTTTTTTTTTTTTGTTGCAGGATTCCATGAATTGACTCTGACTACTTGATTTTGGGGCTAAGATCAACGTGTAGTATCTGTTCTGTCCTCAATCAGAGGAAGAGAACTCCTTCTCGACTGAGGCAATTTAAATTTTTGTCCCAATCCAGAATGCTCCTTTTTTTTTCTTTTTTTTTTTTTTTTTTTTTTTGAGAACTGGATTCACTTCCACATTAAAAACCGACTTTGTGCCTGACTCTATCCTCGTAGGGGAGCAAGTCAATAGGGACTTAGTTTTGATCAGTTTTCCCAATTTGTCCAAATCTATGAAGAAACTTTTCCTAAGGTTTTGGGTCTGATGACAAGATTCGAAGTAGCCAAGTGTTTTTTTCCTTAATCCACAAAAAATATTCCTCACGTCCAGTTCACGGTTCAAATAACATTTAACACGGTTTAAAATGCCCTTCAGACACAATTTGTTTTCCTGTCTGTGGTGATGGAATAAGAGGCCAATACTTAAAATAAACTCTGCAGTTATCTTTTCGAATTCTTTTTACTTATCCTTTCGCTTACACTTTCTTTTCTCTGGACGATGGAATGTGACGGCAGCATGAAATAAACATCACTGTTGCCCTATACACTTTCCTTTACTCTTTCTCTTTTCCGCTCGGTCAGAAAATGGAACATTATTTTTACTAGTATTAGTAATAGTATTTTATGATAAAAAAATTGTTAATGAAATTTATTGAATTTGTTTTGTTTTTTATTTTATTAAAATAATTTTCTTTTATAAAATTTAAATATATACACACACATATATTAAAAAATTAGTTCTGGAAAAAGCATTATCTGGATTTATTTTCAATTTAAAAGAGAAAAAATTTTAATACAGAATAGACTATTTTGTGGGTTCTAGCAAGTTATTTTACCCAGTCCATATTTAAAATTGTTTTTTTGTTAGCTTATTCTGAAAGTTTAATGAAAGACGGGGATAATAAATAATGACAAAGATTTCATAACAATGTATTTATCAAGTTTTATTTTTTATATCAAACAAATTTTTGCAGACAAATGATTTTTTCACAATTTTTTTTTTTATATTAATACTTTCTCGTAATTAATTTAATTTGTTTATTTAGAACTGAAAAAAAGCAAGATTCCTGTATCTTAAAAAACTAGAATGTTCTTAAACCTTTTTTTTTTTTTCAAACTTACCATAAAATTTAAGTTACAATCAATTTCGTTTGTGACATTCTTTAAACAGACTAATTCCGTTTTCACTTGTAGTTTTAAAGAAAGTATTATTAACATATATTCATCTACTGCTGGTCAATATAACAAGGTTGTTAGCTTTTATTTTTTTGACAGACATGCAGAAGTCACAAGTTCAATTCCTAATCTCTTTTAGAAATATCTTCTACAAGAAATTTAAAAAAAGATTTAATAATTTATTTTCAACAATGGTTTTTAATGATATTAAGAGAATCATTTTTAATTGTTAAGGAAATAATGAAAAACAGATTTAAATAAAATAAATTAGATATCTTTAAAAATAACTTAAACTTTTCTGGCTTTAATCCTTAAATGCTTTTTGTTTTAAATATGACACATTCTAACAAAATGCCTATTTAATATTCAACGAAAATGTTTTACATCTGCAACGAGCCTTTTGGCAAGTGTGAGTATGTATTAGTATGATGTTGCATGGTACCCCTTCGATGTAAATATCTTCCAGCAACATTACAATCAGTAAAATTCCACCTCTTCACTGTAGAGGTCCCCACATGCCGGAAGTCTTTCCTGAAACTGCTAGCCTTTGGAGTTCCCTCCCTGCTCCCTAACTTGCAGAAATTTAAATGTAATGTGAACAAATATCTTGTTGCAGAACTCCCTACTTTGGATGTCCCTATAAATATGGCCCCTAATTCACGGTAGCCTCTTATGTCTCAGTGAAATGTGCTTTGTTTTGGGTTAATAAAGGTTAAAAAAAGAAAAAAGTAGACCTTTCTAATAGTGGGAGGTAAATATTTAATGATTGAACCAATTATTATAAACAATAAATTTGTATTTTTGTTCTTGTCTCCAGGTAATTTTTACAAAATAAAGATTCCACCCGATATCTTGCCCCCCCCCCCCCCTCCTTTATTTTTTTATTTCAAACTTACTCACATTTTTTTGATAGTTTGATTTATGAACCTGTTTCAGGATCTATTATAAGTGCCGTTCATTTTGAAATAAAGGAAACCCTTTTCTCTTCTGTCTGTACAATATGATCTCCAAGAATCGAAAAATGTGATCCTTGGTTCAGAATTATTTAGATGAGGATTGATTATTTGGATTATTCGGACTACTATTCTCATCTTGGTTGTTATATTCACAACATTTCGACTGATATAACCCCCCGACCTTCTTCAGATGCATCCTTGTGAACTTGGTAACCTGGAACTAATGCATAATTTCGACTTGAACCTTTTATTTAATCCACAGGGGAAGATTGTTCTCATTCCATCAGCCGTGACGAAGTAGAAGTGCTTATTTCTTTCACGTTTTTCTTGTTCTTTGTTATTATTGGCTGGAGTAAGGATTGAACCTTCAACCTCCAGAAGACTGATTCACTTAGAGTGTATTGTTAACCCTAACCTGCCATAGACATGTAGCATTTGCTTATCTATCAGATCGGGCTGGTTGCTCGGACCATATTGACCCAACTCCTCCATACTTCCCTGTTCGTCATGGCTCTGTGAAGATCTTCGAGTTGAAAATCAATATCTTCGGTCAACTGTTTTGTGTACGTCTTATAGGGTCGACCAACTTTAACTGTTCCGTGTGTTGGTGTCCATAAAATCAAATCACTGATAGCCTCTTCTTTGCTTCTATAACAATCAGTATAACAATGTCCAGCGAATCTCATTCTCCTTTCCTTTATTACTGACTAGCAGGACCCATGTCCCGGCGTTGCCCGGGGAAATATAACAGCCTGATTTTAATTTTTAAGTCACCTGATAATAATAGTGTTATGCCACCCATAACAGCATCACGTCTCTTGAGATCACGCAATGTTTTATCTAGAGCCTCGAACGCTTGTTTATGTGCCATTGTACATTCATCCCATACGATCAAGGAACAATTCTGTAAGACTTTGGCTGAATCTGACCCTCTTTCTATTAGACAAATTGGATCAGCATCTTTTGTTAGATAATGGCAAGTTAAATGTGGAGTGAGCTGTCCTACCACCAGGAGTACCTCCGGGTGCATCAAGGAATATAAGGCCACCTTGCTGATCTTCTTCAGTATTAACTACAGTACGAATAATATGAATTTACTCATTATTTAGTCGTGCGATACCATCTCGAACAATTGATGCTTGCTCATGAGGTTGATAACTAATTTCACGCGTCCATGCAGTAATGACCGGATGTGTATTAGATCGATTAGGTGAGGTAAGACCCAATTTTGTCAGTGGTTTACCATTCATCTTATAAGTCATATCTTCGATATGAACTAAAGCCATATTGAAGATGTCGTCTAAAAATGTTATATCAACTTCAGGCTGTTGATTGTGTTTCCTAAGAAATAAAATCTTCACTAAAAGCTTATTTGTGTGCATCCCAAAGTCGTTTTGGATGAGTCACTGCACATGATGTCAACATGATGGCAAACAAATGTCTCAAATTGTCTGCAGATTCAGATATAGATGCTTCCTGTAATGTAGCATCCCAGTGGTTATCATCCTCAAGTAGTCCATGTGCACTACATGCATCCCTGAATGTAGTCATAACTTGACCATTGATCGTTTTTAGGTCATTAAAGCTCTGTGAACCTCTAACAATGTGCAGAAGCAGTCTCAAACAGAAGCAGTCAAATTGATTTGGATGCACGGTGTATACCCTGCCCCAAAACTTCTGTTCTTTTAACGCACAGATAGCCTGGAACTGGCTTACCCTGTAACCGTCGCTTGAAGACCTTAGTTTTAGTGTCCCAGGTATAATAAAGTTGAACTTCTCAGTACAAAAGTGTACGTGCAAAAAAATCTGTTTGACACAATATGAAGAAAGTTGTTAGAGTGGTTGAAGGTGGATTTGCAACTCTATCTGCTGCAGTACTTTCAGTAAAGTATATACACTGTCCATTTTCTAGATGAACTGATAGGTGAATAACTGGGGGATGATGTATATGTATGTGAAAGTTAAGTATTCTCCAAATGGCTTCATTGGTTGATATGTAACGTCCCGTATCGTATCTCTTAACTTCATCATGAGCATTACTTTCAATTGTGAAGATAGCTTGATCACTACCCTTATTTTCATATTTACAAATGTATTTTATTGATTTCACGCTGTTGCAATATTCAACATTGATATGTGCATCACAAATCTCACAAAGCAGTTTATTATGTGGTACAACCCATCGGTTATCTACAGGAACTGTTATGTTGGCAGGTAGGGTAACTGTCGTCTCAAAACCTCCAGCTAAAGGAGATAGTCGTCGATATTGTGAGTAGCCATTTGTATCCGATTTAGTTTCACTCAAGAAGTGTCTTGGATATCTCTTACTGCAGTGTCCATCTTTGAGACAGAGTGAACATCTGTTTATGTTTCCACATGGTCCATGAATCATATGGTGCCTAATGAAATCATGTAAAACCGGATCTGCCACTGGATCTTGAATTTCCGCACTGATAACTGAATGTATGTCAGATGATTTAAATTTTTATCCTCTTTTCTGCCACTCAACAGTGTACATGAACAGAAATGTTTTTTTTACTTAATGTTATGCCCCCCCCCCCCTTACACATGGTGGACCGTACATTTGCTCGCCAGAAGGTGAATCGTAACATAAAACGGGCAGTACTTTTCCCGGTCGCCATCGGCATTTGGCTCACGTGACTCAAATGCAGTCATGAAAAAAAAATTAGAGAATAGTCTTCATTATTAAAAATAAGCATATAATCTTAATTTTAGTGCCCCACCCCCCATCCGAATACAATTTGGAATGCTCTGCAGCCTACATTAATTATATTTGTGTGTTTCAGTGGTGCTCATTTTCCATGTTTCTTTTCAGCCAAATAAAGTGGAATTTATATGCAAAGGTAATTGGGGTGGGATTTTAATGGGGCTATGTAGGCCTCTTTAATTTTCCAAGGGCCCTTATCACAGACAGAGCAGTTCATATTAATATTATATTCCCCATCGGTGGGTTATTGGTTACGACGTTACAGTTTTTGGCATTCGATCCCATTCTACTAAAACAAATTTTTTTTTTAATGTTAAACATTTGTCAACACGGTAGCACGGGGGATTTAAAATTCTATCAGAATAGTCAATAGTGATCGTATGACACAGAAAATGTATAATGTAAAATGAAAAATGCAGTCTGGCATTTCAGGTTGACTCGTTGGAACGAAGTTGTTTTAACTTTATGTAAATAAGGAAAACGTAAATGTTTTTATTAATTGTTAAAGTTGAATTTTTGTTGGAAATTATTATAATATGAAATATCAGAATTATTCAATTATTTTTTCGTATCGTAGCATGTTTTCGATTGTGAAGGTGGTCGGATTAATGTAATCCGTTATTCGATTACTGTGAATTGTTACTAAAGAAGAATAACGGAATGATATTCGTCTAATCTGTAAGCGCGGTGGTTTGTTATCTTTCTTAAAAAAATGTATCTAATCGGTTTGTTTGTTTTGTTACTTGTCTCAAAGTATTTAACGGTGAGGGAATTCTTCCCAAAGAAGTTAATCGATTTCGACAATGTTTTTTTTTTATTTAGTAACTTATAAAAACAATGTAAATGTTTTTTTTGTTATTGTATGAAGTAAAACTTTCGCAATGTATGCAACGGTGATTTTTAAAATGAAAATGTATAATTTTCATATTGTATGATGTAAAAGTTTCTCAAAATAGTAAACAGTGAAATTTTTTATTGTATGAATTAAAATTCTATTAGAAGAGTCAATAGTGATCGTTGAAAACGAAAATTTAGAATTTAAAATTTAACGTTCAGTCTGGCACTCAGTGGAATGAATGGAAGTCTTCCAAGTGATGTTTGGAATACAGAAGTATCCTTATTTAAAAGTCAAGGATCTGTTCTTTTGAATTGTTTTTCTTCTCATAGTCGGTAACTGAAATCCCATTTGTAAAAAGTCAATGGTTATTTTATTGACTATTTGAGAAAGAAAAAAACAGTTCGGTTCAAATATTGTAGAAGTCACATGTTTGTTTTTAAAGTAAGTGATAGGTATAATTATTGGTATATATTGATTCTTGAGTTGTATATTTCGTAACATAATGAAAACTGTAATGTTTTTATGTTATATTTTAGAGTTGAAATTTTTTAATTTTTGTTTTAAGTAATCGTTGTTCGGTACGTGAAATAAGGAAAGAAAGTGAAAAATACGTGTAAACTGAGGCTTCCCCCCCCCCCCCGGCAGAAACATAAAAGTTATTTGGAATATTGTTTAGTATGTAATATAATGTTTGATGTGTATTCTTTGTGCAAAATAAATTTGGTTCAAATAGTGTAGAAGTAACATGTTTGTTTTAAAAGTGATAGGTATAATTATTGGTATATATTGATTCTTGAGTTGTATATTTCGTAACATAAGGAAAACTTAAATATTTGTATTTAAAAAATTTCAACTCTAAATTATAATTTAGAGTTGAAATTTTTTAATGTTTGTATTATGTAATCGGTGTTTGGTACGTTAAATATGGAAAGAAAGCGAAAAATACGTGTAAACTGAGGTTCCCCCCTCACGGCAGAAACATAAAAGTTATTGGAATATTAGGTGAATAAATCGTCGTGTTTGCGATTGTCATTATGTTCAGTTTAATGTAATCTGTTATTCGCTAACGTGTAAATGGTACGTACGAAGAATAATGGAATGTCAATCGCTTATTCTGTAACGGTTTTATTTTTCTGAACATAGTACGTTAGTATTGTAGCAGCAATTTTAAGAAGTGAAGTAGATGAATGTATAACGGAAATAGCAGAACAGGAACGGTGTATTACCTGAAGAAAAGTTTGACCGGTAAGGGGAATCGGTATAATTGTTTAAGGGTAGTGAATGTGGCACGCATTTCGTGATCTGTAGTTGCTGCTTGAGGCTTAGAGTAGAAGCCTTAATTCTGTTTTTGGCGGAAGTGACATAGTAAGATGTATTGAAGGGAGCGTCTATTATATTTTCTGTGCAACGTATGCTTCTGTGTGGTGAGGTGAAGTCATATTTAACGTAAATAATAAGGTGTAAATTGTGTGAAAGTATCCGTTGTGTATTTGGTCCCGGTGTAGACTGATAGCGTGGGAGGAGTAAAATGTTAGGGAGGAATGTTTTTGCTACTACCTGTATGGTGTCTGGTTTGGGGAGAGTGACTGAGTGAGGAACGAAAGTAATAATTTGCCCGAGGTGGATGTAAGAGTCTAGAGTGTGCTAAGAACACGCTCGAGCGAATAAGCTTGATGTTGTAGTGATTGTAGTATCCTATTGAGTTCGAGTTTATTTTCCTATTCGACGCGAAGGTACAGGGGAAAAAACGTCTCTACTTTATATATAAGATAATATTCTAGACAAGTTACCATACAGCCATTTATTAGATGGGTGCGTTTTCCAGTGCATGTTTAATACCGCTCGGAGCATCCGTGTGTAAGTTCCATCTAGTTTCCTTTCCAGTTTTTTTTTTTTATTCCAAGCTGGTGATTCATAAAGCAGCATGGATTCCACTACGGCTCTGAAAAGGTTTTTTTTGATTTGTTCAGAAAGTGCTGATTTCCAAATAACTCTAAGCCGATTAAGTATACTCCAAGCCTTGGCTATTCTAACGAGCACGTCTTTTTGCACAGATATTCAAAGTCATTTACCTGCTTGAGAAGTGTTCTGTTTAGTGTTTCTATTGGACCTGTTTGGTGATAGCAGATATTTTCTGTTTTCATTGCATTCGTATGCAGTCCAATCATAGCAGCTGACTTTTTCAAAAGATGGAGTAGCCATTGTTAACTTATATTTTGTTTTGTTTTTTGTGGAATTTTGTCATACTAGACTCATTCATTTGAGCTGCGAACATATTTGGAGTGCTGAAAATACATTTGGTCCAGGTTAATTACTTGAAAAATTACAAATCTACAGATTACACATTTCAAAACGAACGATAACAAGTCGAAACTAAATTTAGAACTTTCATCTCAAAACGCTTCTCCATTATTTCCTTGAGTATTTTTCCCCCCGTTTGTAAATGTCAATTTTGTGTTTCTCTTTACAGTTTATTGATTCAAGCAAAAGTGAACGTTAACATAAAAGACTTTGATGGTTGGACACCCATGCATGCGGCGGCACACTGGGGCCAGGATAAAGCATGCAAAATTCTTTCTGAAAATTTATGTGATATGGATATTAAAAATAATGTGGTAAGCAAATCTTATCTTTCCTATCAATCAGAGGTGGTGAGTTGGCTGCAAAAAAAGAAAATCTCACTCTTAGCTTGGTTTTAAAAGCTCCGACTCCAAACTCTGTGATAACATAGTTCCATTTGTTCTGCCAAAAGTCAACCGATTTAGTTTACATGTATGATGCTAGAATTTGGAGACAATCAGGGTTAGGGTTTAATACTAACCCTAACCTGCTGAATGGTGAGGACTGGAAAGTGAGCTTGCGAAATGTTAAAAAAAAAATGTCTGACCCCTTGAACATGGAAAAATTGACGTTAAAGGAAGAGAGGAAGAGGAAAACTATATTTGTTGATTTTTTTTTTTTTTTTTTTTTTTTTTTTTTTTTCATCATTTACAAATTTAGTTTTAAAAACCCATAAACTAAGTAAAAAGGAGCTACACCCCTATTGACATTAAAGATGAGATAAGCTTTTAGTATTTAAATCTGACTATGAATGTAAAATCAGTTTTTTCATTTCTAATATTGTTATTTTGTCCTCTCATAGCTCATGTATGATGTCATCTAAGAACCCAGATGAAAGCTTATGAGATCGTTCAAAATGAAGACACTGTGTGTGTGTGTTTAAACTTATTTAATTAAATAAGATAGGCATACTGTGTCTATTTGATCTTTGGAGAAATTGTAAACCTAGTCAAAAGCTCAAGAAAGAAAGAAAAAATTTCAAGACATGACTTTTGGAAAAATGTTGTCTTAGGTAAGATATTTTGTTAGAACTTTGAAGGTAAAATCGGCAGAATCTCTTATTCAATGAAATATGGTTGAATCATCAAAATGCTGCTTAACTACATATATATATATATATATCATAGATATTATATTTACCTACAGGCGAGATTATTTTGAGCTTATGTTCTCATGAGTAGAGGGGGGGTGATAATTTCAGACGGTCACAAGGCATGACCCCGGGTTCACAGTCACTTTTTACTCCACACGCTTCCGCTCTATCCTTTAGACCAGGGGCGGGCAACCTCCGGCCTGCAAAGGCTTAGTGTCCGGCCTGCCACCCTGCTATGCTTTATTATTGCAATCCGGCCCGCGGACCTCCCAGTAAAACTCATATCATTTTGTGACATAGACGTAAAAGTAGGTGTCAATTAAGATTTACGGTGGGATAAAAATGTATAAATATCAGCGAGCGATGATGCATGTATATTTCATTTTTCTTTAACTATTAATTTCCAATCCTTGGTCGGAGATAAAAATAGAAAAAGAGAAAGAGAGAGACAAAGAGGAAACGTGAGACGAGGAAAGGGCATGAAACAGAGAACCTATGTGAGGTGTGTCAAAACGAATGCTGGATCAACTTGCTACTTCTCCCGTCATTATTTTTTATGATTCCAAAATGGCTCTTCGTCGGCGCCTTTTATAACATCACATACAGAAGTCTCTTGAGAAGAAATATGAGATTTGTAGAGTGTTCAATGTAATTTTTGTACAATTTATTCATGTAAACAAAATATAGTAATTCTGAGATTTCGTTTTTCACTCCGGCCCACGATCTCCTTCCAAAAGTCTCATCTGGTCCTCACTCTGAAAAGGTTGCCCGCCCCTGCTTTAGACCAAAGGAAATTATGATGTGATGCAGAGAAATTAAGTTATATTTATGCTAAATGCAGCGGATAATATAAGGGACTCAACGAACTTAAACGGAGCCTTTCTTTGTAGCTTAAGTGGATGTCTATTTTTAATATCTCTTAACTTTCTTCAAGGGTTTTT
The DNA here is from genome assembly GCA_963556195.1 of Sepiola atlantica. Taxonomy (NCBI): domain Eukaryota; kingdom Metazoa; phylum Mollusca; class Cephalopoda; order Sepiida; family Sepiolidae; genus Sepiola; species Sepiola atlantica. The sequence goes on from OY744516.1 coordinate 229,587,492, forward strand.
ATAATAATATTCAGAAATATTAAATTATATTTACCTACAGATGGCGTCATTTCGAGCTTATGCTCTAGGGGGCAGGTGATAATTTCAGACGGTCATAATACGCAAACCCGCTTCAGTGACCTCTATATATATATATATATATATGAGAAAAAACGGATTCCAACAACCATATCTTTATTGTCCAGCAAAGAGATTCATTTTAACAGCAATCAAAAAATAAAAATATCCCCCAAAAATTGAAATTTTAGATAGCATTCTTTTAGATCAGTTATTTTCCCAAATGCGTGCATGTCGAACTTGGGGTGAATACATGCGTGTTGTTTCGATCTAAAACAATGCTTTCTAAAGTAATTTTCAGTTTCATATATATATATATATATATTTCTGATGAATCATTGTTCTAGAAGATTCAAGATTTAGTTGATCCCAAATGAAACCTTGATTGTTTTGACAGTTAAAAAAAACGGCAGTTAAAATGGATCTTTTTCCTTCAACAACTACAAAAAACCTCTTCAACCACTAATTGCCATGGCAAATAACACCCTACCTGAGAGTCTAACGTTCAAATCCTCGGCCTAACATTCACAGGTAACATGAAGTAGAACAACTACATAAAGGATATTGCCAAAGCTGCTGCAAAGAAAGTAGGCTCCCTTCACCATGCTAGAAAACTTCTCACACCTGACATTATCCTGTATCTTTATAAAGCCACCATCCATCCGCCCATGCATCGAGTATTGTTGCCACATCTGGGCTGGTGCACTAGTCTCTCCCTCTTAGACAAGTTCCAAAAAAGAGTATCTAATAGGTCGCTCACTATCCACCAATCTCCAGCCCCTGTCTCATCGTTGAAATGTTGCATCCTTGTGCTTGTTTTACAAGTACTTCAATGAAATATGCTCCGGTGAACTTGCTGCTCAGTGCTCCCTCGATGTAAATACACTCGACTAACCCGACAATCAGTTAAATCCCATCCATTCACTGTGGAAGTCCCCAGATGCCTTCTACTCCAATAGCTTCTTTCCTTGAGCTGCCAGCCTTTGGAACTCGCTCCCTGTTTCCCCGACTGTACCAACATGCAGAAATTTAAAACTAATGTGAACAAGCATTAAAACAACAAAATTAATCAATATTTTTTCATTTTCTTAAACATGGTTAGCTGAAAATGGGGATGTCAATTATTACAATTTTTTTCTATAAAAATATATACACACATCTACACATACACACATCTACACATACACACATCTACACATACACACATCTACACATACACACATCTACACATACACACATCTACACATACACACACACATCTACACATACACACACACATCTACACATACACACACACATCTACACATACACACACACATCTACACATACACACACACATCTACACATACATACACACACACACACATCTACACATACACACACACATCTACACATACACACATCTACACATACACACATCTACACATACACACATCTACACATACACACATCTACACATACACACATCTACACATACACACATCTACACATACACACATCTACACATACATATAAAACAGTTAAAAATCGGCTACCAGACCCTACGCTCCTATAGGCACAATGTTTTACTGGAGTCTGATAGCCGATATTTAACTGTTTCATATGCGTGTGTGTCTGTGTATATATTTTTTAATTTAATTAAAAATATATATGTTACTCCCTATCTGTAGGCATCATATTCCTGAAGGAAAAAATTATTCCCAACTAGCATTAAGGTAAAATGCTCGCCGTATAAATAATTGAATTTGTTCAAAAGTATCGCAAACAAATAAATGACTAATATATGTATATATATATTTATAAATAAATATCAATTATTTATTATCTACAAACATAGATTTTTCATGCTTACGCAATCTTCAGTGCAGGAAGCTAATTCCCGATGGCAGGCAGGCGCAAACTCCATTCACAAATCGCCACTGATCTGTAGTCATGAGTCTTACCCGTCAGCCACCGTAAATCAGCTTGGAAGTTAGTAGGAATTTAACTTTGTAAATGCCAAGTCAGCAGAGCAGGTATTTACGACGAGCAGTGAATAGTGATCAACAACAAAAAACCATGTTGGATCTCGCAATGAAGCTAGTGGTACTGCTTGTTATTAAACATATATATATATATATATATATATATATATATATATATATATATATATATATATATGTTAGTGGTCATAGAAATACAAATCGAAAATTTTAGCAACATTCAACCAAATTTGACCCTGCACATTTTAATCAAATTCTAACGTATGAAATTTTAAAATCTAAAAAAACTTTCATTTTTTGTTGCTGTCAGTTTTGACGTTTTTCATTTTTAACTTGCAGTATGAAAATATTCAGCATATTTAGGAACATGAAAATAATATCATTGAAATGCTTATTTTATTGCTTCCATTAATTGTTTTAAGAATTGGTCCACAAATAAGAGATATGCCCTGTTTAACCAGATTAGGTGTAAAATTTTGCCGATGTCAAACAAAAATATGCTATCTGCTTGTCATGATAATATATGGCAAATGTGAAATTCTAGGAATTAAACATGATCTGAATGTATTCAGATGTGGTCAAAGTCAACTTGGATCAGTTAAGTTTCATTATTGCCAAACTAAAAAAATTTAAATTACTCATTCTTTGATCACATCTGTTCCTATACGTAGAAGAATCATTCATCTTGGTGTATTTTTAGTTTTTCATTAAACATTGTCTTCCTTTTCTGATTTCAAAACATTTAGGATTTTTAAGGGTCATGCTTCATATGATTTGCATAATTGAAGTACACTTCTTTTTTTTTTCTTCATTTTTTAAGGGTCAAACTGCATTTGATGTTGCCGATTTAGACCTTTTGTCATTACTTGAAGAGCTGAAGAAGAAACAAGCCATGGTACTAATTTTAATCCTTCATCTTTTTATAAATATTAAATTTCTTAATTTTAATGGCTTCATTTTTGTTTAAGCTATCATAATAATTGAGACATTTTTTTGTGTGATAGAATTTGAAAAATATGTTTTTAGTTGGAAAGGATTAACATTTTTAGCCATTGTTCTAACAATTTGAAATCCAACTGAATACAGTCAGTGTTTTAAGATAGTTCACACTTGAAATTCATTATGATTCGGTATATTTTTTAAATAACTGTTATAAAACTATTATTATTGAAGTCAACTTTTCACACTTGAAATTCATTATGATTCGGTATATTTTTTAAATAACTGTTATAAAACTATTATTATTGAAGTCAACTTTTCACACTTGAAATTCATTATGATTCGGTATATTTTTTAAATAACTGTTATAAAACTATTATTATTGAAGTCAACTTTTCACACTTGAAATTCATTATGATTCGGTATATTTTTTAAATAACTGTTATAAAACTATTATTATTGAAGTCAACTTTTCACACTTGAAATTCATTATGATTCGGTATATTTTTTAAATAACTGTTATAAAACTATTATTATTGAAGTCAACTTTTCACACTTGAAATTCATTATGATTCGGTATATTTTTTAAATAACTGTTATAAAACTATTATTATTGAAGTCAACTTTTCACACTTGAAATTCATTATGATTCGGTATATTTTTTAAATAACTGTTATAAAACTATTATTATTGAAGTCAACTTTTCACACTTGAAATTCATTATGATTCGGTATATTTTTTAAATAACTGTTATAAAACTATTATTATTGAAGTCAACTTTTCACACTTGAAATTCATTATGATTCGGTATATTTTTTAAATAACTGTTATAAAACTATTATTATTGAAGTCAACTTTTCACACTTGAAATTCATTATGATTCGGTATATTTTTTAAATAACTGTTATAAAACTATTATTATTGAAGTCAACTTTTCACACTTGAAATTCATTATGATTCGGTATATTTTTTAAATAACTGTTATAAAACTATTATTATTGAAGTCAACTTTTCACACTTGAAATTCATTATGATTCGGTATATTTTTTAAATAACTGTTATAAAACTATTATTATTGAAGTCAACTTTTCACACTTGAAATTCATTATGATTCGGTATATTTTTTAAATAACTGTTATAAAACTATTATTATTGAAGTCAACTTTTCACACTTGAAATTCATTATGATTCGGTATATTTTTTAAATAACTGTTATAAAACTATTATTATTGAAGTCAACTTTTCACACTTGAAATTCATTATGATTCGGTATATTTTTTAAATAACTTATAAAACTATTATTATTGAAGTCAACTTTTTTCCCCCCCTTTTTAAAATGTATAAAACGTAATGTTTTAATCTTCTCAGCTTAAAGACCAAGTAGCTTCACACAGAGATAAGGAAATCATTCAAACAAAAGGAATGCAGATTAAAAGAAGGTAAGTAAATATTGAACCAATCACCAGAATCTTTGACTAGTCTTTGTTTCATTTGATCAGTAACAATTTATGCGAATCTAATTAGTTTAAAGATTTTGTAATAATAAAATACTGTAGTTTTAGTAAAATCTATTTGACAGAATAGTTGGCTTATTTTTACTTGTTTAAGATTTGAACGCGTATTTAAAATTTTACATACTAGTGCACACAACTCGAATAATCCATGCTGAAGACTTGCCTAACTCTTTTACTCTTTATGAACTTGATCTACGCTTTGGACAGTCCAAGAAACGAAAGGCATATACATAGGAAATTATTCACATTTAAGTCTTGATGTATTTATTACATTCACTTAATGGGTGCTTCTTCGCATAAAGGGCCATATGAAAATATCATTATTATATAAAAACAGCATTATATTATATACTTACTCTGCAGAGTTAAATAATTATCCTCACCAAAAAGTAGGAAAAATTATCAACCAGAACTTTAATTATAAGCAAAATCCATTTTTCGGGAACCGTCAATCGACACGTGCAAACGTAGCCATCTTAAAATCTAAAGTAATTATGACAAAGGCGCTTACCTCCCCTGATTATGTCTTCCGGTAGATTTTAAGATGGCTACGTTTGCACATTTCGATTGACCGTTCTCAAAAAATGGATTTTGCTTTTGATTAAAGATCTAGTTGATAATTTTTCCTACTTTTTGGTGAGGATACTTATTTAACTCTACTGAGTAAGTATATAATACTGTTTTTGGTGCTTTTTGATATTTTCATGTCCTTTATGCGAAAAAAGCACCCACTAATGTTATTAGAAAAACTGTGAATAATCACCTTTTCGGCTATTCTATTCTGTCATCACATAGTCCGCAAAAGAGTTGCTATGTCTTAAAATAAACTAACACACGATAAGCACAACCACCAAAAAACACAATTAGTGTGGTTGTAAGAGTTAGGAGTGGATTGAATAAGTTCAGGAAACTTCTGACATTACTAACCAGCAGAGCGTTACCACTATCACCCAAGGGAAGAGTGTATCAGACATGTGTACGCAGTGTGATGATGAATGGAAGAGAAACCTGGTCAGTGAGGGTTGAGGTCATAGGTTGCATGGAGAGAAATGATATGAGAATGATATGATGGATGTGTAACGTTAGTCTTAAAGACAGGCTTAGATCTGATGACCTTAGAGGAAGATTAAATCTGGACAGTATAGGGAGATATGTGCAGAACAGGAGACTTCGATGATGTGGTCACATTGAAAGTTCTTGCGTTTGTAGATGTAGAACAGTTGAGGTAGCAGATTCAGTTCACAGGGGAGGAAGTGATGAGAATGAACTTGAGAGATAAACAAAGGCCTGGCTAGAGATAGGTTATGTTTGGAAGTCAATTTCGAAAAGCCGTCCAACACATGCCTGTAATGTAAAACAGACATTAAACCAAATATGATGATCATCATCATTTGATATGCAAGTTTATTTCATTACATCAACTTTCTTATAAGACCATGTCTTTTCAATTAACACTGTATGCAAATAATTTTTCAATGAAGATTATGCCAAGGTAACATTGTTTCATCTTCATATCTATTCCTCTTTCTTCAAAGGTTTCTTATCAAATTCTATAGATTATAACTTTAAAAAAAAAAAAAAAGCTTATGAAGGATTTGAGTAATAAATGAATGTTAAATGTTGAAGATATGATTTTTATAAAAGTTGCTATCACTAAAAAGATTTTCAGGTTTGACTAGATTTATAAAATCATATTCATGTTTATGGATACTTTTTGTTTTTGCTCGTGTTGCCAAATTTTTGTGTAGACTTTGAAAGTTTCCACCCTAAATTCTTTGAACAACCCAAACCAGCTACTTTGATAAGAGATTTCTGTAAGATAGAAACTTATCTCCTTACTTTTATTAGCAGAAGATAAAGCAAACTGAAATAATCGTCAGCCTTTATACAACGTTGGAAGAACAGCTGATATTTTACATATTTGTTGTTCTACTACTCTATTTACCGTTTCCTTTTTTTTTTTTTTTCGTTTTGAAAGTAGACACCACAAAATGACTACATTGAAATGAGTGCTTTGGCTGGTTTAACGTTGCTAATTATATTTGTTGTAAATCTGTTTTCTTTGCAGAACATCAGTGACACGTATGAGTGTCGACCAGAAACAGTATGTTGTGCTACGAACTGGAGAACAAGAACGTCATGATTTAAACAAGGCAAATATTTTCAAAAAGAAAGACGAAGATGCAAAGAAAAGCAGTTCCAGTTCAGCAAGTGATGAATCCAGTTCTGAATCGGAAACTGGTAAGATCTTTTGCGTTTCTTCATTCTATACACTCAACAAGGTAACATTATTTCTCGGCTTTTTATAAATGGCTAAGATTTAACAATTTTGAAAGCAACGACTTTGCTTTAAAACACATTTTAAATATTCGATGTTTTGCATACCCTAACAGGAACATGTTAATTTAGTGACAAATTTCTAATAATTTCCGACTTCAAAGGGTTTGTCTAATTTTTTAGGGGTTATCATTATTTGCTTTGTTTTTCTCTTCACTCAATGTTGAGATATATGTAAGAAAAGTGTAGTTCAATAATAATAAATTTAGTTATATCACAAGATTATGTAACACTGATTTCTTTTTTTTTTTTTTTTTTTAATTTATTTATTTATATATATATATATATATATATATATAATTTGTAAAAATAAATACTAGACATTTTCAGTGTGCAAATAAATACTGCATGTAAGATTGAACTCAATGTAAACACCTAAAGTCAAACAAAGCTCATAGGTATAATAGGATATGTAATAGATCCTAAATTAATAAAGCCCAGAAAATAAATAACATAACTACTTGTGGTTAGCAAAGTTACCCCAGCCAGGAATGGATCCAGAAAGTGTGGTTTGAGTTGTCCCCCTTTGCAAATTGACTGTTTGGAGAATTTGAAAGCTAGATGGCTCTGGTTGACAGTCAATTTGCATAGGTGGGGCAAAAAGTAGTACAAAAACTGTACTCTTTTCATTGAGCGGTAGGAAGAGCAGAGTGAGGTTGAAAGAGGAGACTGAAGTACAAAGAATTGTTCTTGAACTGTTGCTTACCGATTGGACGTTGAGAAAGATTAACCACTGTGGTTTGCCACCACACTACTCTTGGCATTCGATGTAATTGCTTGGACAGAAATTGCTGTCTATTAGAAAATAACTGCATACAGGATAATATTGTATATAAATGTATAATTGAGCAAAGTATTAACTAAAACAACAGGAATAATATCTCCAACAATAATAACAGTAGCAACGATGTAACAAATAATATTGATAGACATCGATATAGACTTAAATATTATAAAAACCACCAACCTTGGTGTTACAGCAGGCCTTATGAATTTCAAAATAAACACACATTCAATAATCTGCATCTATCGAATTTTACTTCATGTATGGAATCTTACAAATATTCCCTATAACATTAAACGGTTTATATAGTTAACAAAAGCATTCCCTATAACATTAAACGGTTTATATAGTTAAAAAAGTATTCCCTATAACATTAAACGGTTTATATAGTTAAAAAAGCAAAAGCCTATAAACCTTTAGATATTGCAGGTTATGCTTGGAAAAAGTCATTATCCATGATTAAACAAACTAGTAACCTATTAAACAAGGACAAAATTCTCTAACAATGCACAAGAAATGGTTGAGATTCAACTATTATGAGGACCAATAGGTTCACATTTTCATTCTTATCCTTATACAATATTAACCAATATCCCTTAAAAATAGGTTAGTAATTTAGAATCTGAAATCTAAATAAATGCGAAATTTTTTTTCATTTATCATTCCTATATTACCATCAAAACGGGTTACTGTTATTTAAATCGCTAATACAACATAGTATTCATCTTGTAATGGCATTTAATCTGAACTTTAAGTATAACAGTATTCTTCTAGAATATATCAAATTAAGAATATATATACATATATTTGTAACTTGTGTTAAAAAGATTAAGACTACAGATTTGTTAAAGGCAGATTAGAGTATCTTCGTTGTTTTTTTTTTGTTGTTTTTTATTAAACAGATTTTTCCTCATAATCTCCCCCCCAAAAATTTTTAATTTTAAAGAATTTATTTCAGTATTGTATTATGCACCCCCCCACACATGCGCGTTTTTCTTTTTTTCCATATCAAGCAAAATCTTGTTAAGTAATGAAAGATAAGTAATTTGTCTATATTTGTTCACTCAGAATTTGATTAGCCATTGGAGAATTATTCTTTTTTTTAGGCTACTCTACCAGTTCTCTGATGTATTCAAGTCTGGAGACTGACTTGGACAATTTTCAATTCATGTGATAATCATTTTTGTTTACCGTGTTAATCATAGCAGTTGGCACCATTCTTTTAAAAGATACATAAATGTTCATGTTCCTGGAATCCCTTCAAGTTTATGCAGCTATTCTTATGAATTCATAATTACTTAAATAGGAAAAGTTATTTTTCTATCTGTACGAATTCTTTCCCATATTGTTTGAAGAAGTGTTTTAAGCTATTCTGAATATGACCTTCATACTTCTATATAGAAGAAAACTTGATTCAAGATGTAATGACTTTAATATTTGCTCAGGACTAATGCTAACATTAATTGAATATTTACTCACTGAGAGACTGCAGGGATTCAAATAATATTCAATTCTTGTTTATCATAGTTAAAATGATTATACAAGCTGTATGAGATGCCTGGAACAGGCACATCCTATTGACGGTCATCCTCACAAAGAGATGATACGAGATGACAACACGCTGGCGGTCTGTAGTAGTCTCTTTCTACTCCCTAGGACATATGCTGAGTGCAGGTGGTGGATGTGAACTCGGTACAACATCAAGAGGAAGGCAGCATGGGCGAAATTTTGTGAGCTGTTGTTGCCTCTGATAACTTTGTGAGCTGTCCCCCTCTAGTTGTAAGTTGTATAGCAGCTGTGTCATGGAATATGGCAGTGAATGGTGGGCCCTCGCCCAGACCTCTCTTGCATGACTGCAGCGCAATGACAGATCCATGATTAGATGCAATGTGAAATTTGACCAAACCCAACACATTAGATTTGCTGAACGCACTACATTTGTCCAGCATAGAGGTTATCCTGAGAACAAATTGGTTACGCTGGTATGGTCATGTGGAGTGTTCATCCTTCTGGATAAAATGTTGCAGAAGCATGGATTTCTTGAGTCACAGGAAGGTTGACCGGCCAAGGAAAACTAGGTAGCAAGTGATTAGACAGAAGTGTACAGAGTGGAATTTGGAGAAAGGTGACCGACTGAACTGTCATAACTGCAGAGTGAGCTGGAAAGGGAAAAGTTATGTTAAATGAATTGAATAGAAGAAGAATATCTAGAAAGTATGGGAAGATGTGTGCAATACAGGAGACTTCCATGGTATGGCCACATTGAAAAAATGGATGACAGTTCTTGGGTTAGTAGATATAGAAAAGCTGTAGTGGCAGGTTCGGGTTAGCAGGGGAAGACCAAACAAAACATGGGAAGAAGTAATAAGAATCGCCTTGATAGAAAGAGGGATAAATGAAGACCTGACAGAGATAGGTTAGTTTGGTAGTTAATTTTTAAAAACCCTCCAACACATGCCAGCATGTAAAACAGATATTGAACCAAATATGCTGCTGCTGATGATTTGCATATATAAAGCTGTTGTTTAAAAATGGCTTAATGAGAACCAATTGTATTTTAATTTTTACATTTACTTATTGGAGCTTTTTTTTCTTCTCTAGAACATCAAAACGCAATCAAAGAAACCCCATCTGTTACTCATACGGTAAGATACATTCTATTGAATGTTTATTGTAAAGGTATGGTGGTCAACATTTTATTGCCTTCACTTGTGCCAAAAAGCGAAACGTCCGTCAACTTTAGGTGTAATGGTATTCTACACATCATCAGAATGTGTATGCAGATACTTCCTTCAAAAACTTTGCTATTTAACCCAAATGGGCTTTGGTGCTTTCTTTTCTACAGTTTCTCTATCCTTTTTTTTCAACTTTGGTAACCCTTTCTATTTTCATTATTGGGTTTATTAACTTCCCTCTCATCCAGTTTGTGAAATGTTAGCTTAATGCATTTTAAATTTCCACAACAACCCTGTTGAAATCTTTCAAATCAATGTTATAAATTGGTTTCTGCTTTTTTTCTTCTTTTTTTTTCTGTGAGAAATCTGATGCTCACGTTTTAAGAATAAGCATAAAATTTAGAATAAAAAAAATTATAATAATAATGAGAAATGTATTTAATAGTTAAAGAATCAATTAAATAGACTGTTAATTTGATGAGTGATTATGCTAATTTAGATTTATTTTTTAAGATCGATTTTTTTTTTTTTTAGCCATCACAATTTATCACTAAATTCAACAACTGTTAAAGATTTTTCCTATGTCAAAATATTTCAGAAAATGGCATTGAGGGCAGAAAACCCTATAACTAGATTATCTGTAAAACATTTTTTTTTATAATGCTGAAACAAATTACATTTGGTAGATGTTTCCATTAACGGTTTTCAACTGGCAGCTATACAGTTCTAGAAAAGTCTATTCAACAAGATCAATCATCTTTCGTTGCTATTCCTTTAGAATTGAGGTTTTTGGTGGCCAAGAGTAATAAACACGTTTTATCATAAACTGCTTACCTACATATGAGATTTCTATATTGAATCTCACTTAAATATCTGAATATTTCTTTGTGATTTTTGTTTCTATAACTGAATTTATTGTAAGTCTTAAATTACTCATGTCCACAGAAAAATCATACAAACTAATGAGCAAATAATGATATTGTTATTAAATATGATTTGTCATTAGAAAAATCGTACAAACTAATGAGCAAATAATGATATTGTTATTAAATATGATTTGTCATTAGAAAAATCATACAAACTAATGAGCAAATAATGATATTGTTATTAAATATGATTTGTCATTAGAAAAATCGTACAAACTAATGAGCAAATAATGATATTTTTATTAAATATGATTTGTCATTAGAAAAATCATACAAACTAATGAGCAAATAATGATATTTTTATTAAATATGATTTGTCATTAGAAAAATCATACAAACTAATGAGCAAATAATGATATTTTTATTAAATATGATTTGTCATTAGAAAAATCGTACAAACTAATGAGCAAATAATGATATTGTTATTAAATATGATTTGTCATTAGAAAAATCATACAAACTAATGAGCAAATAATGATATTGTTATTAAATATGATTTGTCATTAGAAAAATCGTACAAACTAATGAGCAAATAATGATATTGTTATTAAATATGATTTGTCATTAGAAAAATCATACAAACTAATGAGCAAATAATGATATTGTTATTAAATATGATTTGTCATTAGAAAAATCGTACAAACTAATGAGCAAATAATGATATTTTTATTAAATATGATTTGTCATTAGAAAAATCATACAAACTAATGAGCAAATAATGATATTATTAAATATGATTTGTCATTAGAAAAATCGTACAAACTAATGAGCAAATAATGATATTGTTATTAAATATGATTTGTCATTAGAAAAATCATACAAACTAATGAGCAAATAATGATATTGTTATTAAATATGATTTGTCATTAGAAAAATCGTACAAACTAATGAGCAAATAATGATATTGTTATTAAATATGATTTGTCATTAGAAAAATCATACAAACTAATGAGCAAATAATGATATTGTTATTAAATATGATTTGTCATTAGAAAAATCGTACAAACTAATGAGCAAATAATGATATTGTTATTAAATATGATTTGTCATTAGAAAAATCATACAAACTAATGAGCAAATAATGATATTGTTATTAAATATGATTTGTCATTAGAAAAATCGTACAAACTAATGAGCAAATAATGATATTTTTATTAAATATGATTTGTCATTAGAAAAATCATACAAACTAATGAGCAAATAATGATATTGTTATTAAATATGATTTGTCATTAGAAAAATCATACAAACTAATGAGCAAATAATGATATTGTTATTAAATATGATTTGTCATTAGAAAAATCATACAAACTAATGAGCAAATAATGATATTTTTATTAAATATGATTTGTCATTAGAAAAATGAACATTTAAAGGTGAATAGTATCATTAATAAAATTAATATTTTTGATTATTTGGACTACTATTCTCATATTGGATCTTATTCTTACAATGTTTCGACCAATGTAACCGGCAACCTTCTTCAAGTGCATCTTTTTGAACTCTGCAATCTATATAGAACTAAACCCTTCAGTTTAATCCGCAAGGGTAGATTGTTCATTAGTAGTCCGAATAATACAAATTATCAGTCCTCATTTCAAAAAAATTCCAAAAGATAAAATGTCAAGATATTTTTATTAACTTTATTTATTATTCATGCAAAATAAAAGATTAAAATCTTATTAATAATATTCAGGTTTTTTTGTTTTTTTTAAAGTTTTTTTTAAGTCGTCTTAATCTCTTTCAAGTATTTTCAATATGGGGATTAGATCTGTTCTTCTATTTTCATCTATTATTTAATTAAAAATGATTGAGTTTATAATCTTTGTTTGAAAGAGAAGTTAGAGTACCTTTTTTGAGGCAAGGGTATATTTTATCTCTCTCTTACCACCACCACCCCTCTTTCCTTTTGTCTGTTTGCTATGCTGTCTTTATGTTCTATATGTTTTCTATGTATTCTAAATGCCTGCTTTCATTTATGTTACATCTAGATATGAGATTATTCTGGGTTTAAACGTGTCAGCAAAACTTATAAAACAAAAGTATTTTTCAATCAGAATATACTTTTAAGCAGGTTAATGATTATTATTAGCAGTCATATTTGGATGAAAATGTCATTCAGAAGAACCAAACTTCTTAAGAATGTGGTTCTCAAAGATTAGATTATTATTTTTTTTTACTTTTTCTCTTTTGTTGAATAGAAGAAACAAACATTTTAGCTCGGTTTAAAATAATACAATATATTTTTCATTATTCTATAGAGATTTAGATTTAAAAAATACAAGCTTTATCAATCGAAGTAGTCGTTAAATTTAAAAAAAAGTTTCTCAAAAAAATGTATATAAAACACAACACTTGCTGAGATTCATTGTATCATTGTCTTTTATTTAATAAATGCTGGATTTGTATTTAATTTTGGTTAACATAGATTTATTATGATTTTAACAAGAAATTTATCCAAAATAATGCATTTAAAAAAAAAAAATTTTTTTAATCTCATCTGTGACGTTAACATTGTTAATAAGCTTACTTAAAGTATAAGACAAATTTTGTTTTTCTATGATTATTGAAAAAAAATGCAACTTTAAAAAAAAAGGATTTCCCCTCCAACCCTCTTTAGTTTTTATTTGTCCTTGACACCCCCCCTCCCCTCCTGGTTGTTTTATTTGTCTTTGCCCCCCCCCCCCCTTTCTCTTCATTCTTTGCCTTAAATGCTCTCTAGAAACCTAGAAGCAATTTGATTGATATGCCCTCTTCTTTGGCTTTTCGCTTGGCTTGGGAAGATGGAGGATAATGGTGCCCTCGCGGTTGACACCACGGCGGCGGCTTCTCAGAATGAAATCTTATCTGACGAAGTGTTTGAAGAGTTTGTGCCACAGATCATAACTGACGATTCTTCGCAAACAAATGACGACGTGACTGTCACCTTTGATCTTGATGCTGCCATCACCACCTCGTCATCGACAGTCTCGACCACTGCTACTATAGACACAACAGAAGCAGAAAGTGAGAAAACTGTTGATGACCAAGTAGACGTGAGTATTCATCTTCTGCCCAAAACAGAGGGGACAAGACACATGCCAAATGTTTACTACTACTACCACTACTACCACTACTATCAATACTGCTGCTATTGCTGTGACTTACTAAACTGGTGATATTTCACGTTATTCTGCACTGGCTGCGCTACGGCATGAGTTTTTTGATCAACTGGTGAAATGCTTTCATTTTGCTAACAATTACAGAACGCTTCAACTGTTACTCTAACCACACACAAGCATATTATATATGTTATTTCACTTGCACTGATAATGCCAACATGAAACCAGTAGGTCGAAACATTGGCATTGTTAGTATATACCAACAAATAACTTATATATTTATATTTGCTCTACTAATAACAATGCTACTGTTTATTGAGCCTGATCAGATGAAATATATCAGACCAACTGTATTAGTACTGAACTAGCCGTTCATACCCGGCATTGCCCCGTAGTCTTTTTATTTTCAATTTTGTTTCGCTTTGTTGTTTTACAGAATTATTTTTTAATTGAATTTTGAAAGTTAAATTTAATTATTATGGTATCGTTAGGTCACAAAATGATGAATGAAATCCAATTGTTGTAAATCTGTAACTACCTTTTGTTAAGGTGATGTTGTTTGAATCTCTATGGAATGATTTGGTGTAAATAGCTTCCAAAACTTTCAATCTTTTAATGCATGAAGATTTGCTAAGAATTTTAAAGCCAGTTTAAGTAATTTTTTATTCTATAGTTCAAATGCTCCCAAATTCCTTTAAAATATCAAAGCACAGGAGGCTGAGTGATTACGAAGAAATCTCCACAAAAAAAAATGAAACTATAGAGGTGGTTGACCACTCATTTTAAAGGTCTGTACAAACTCTACAATGAAAAACACATATGTGTACTTTTATCTGATTCCTTCATTGCTAAAGAATACTTTTCAATAGACACGGGCCGTTACTTTCTGACAAAAGATTCTGGTTTTCATTCTCATACATTTAAGTGACAAATGCAGCTTTGGATGCATTTACTCTTGCAAGAGCAAACCAAAATGCAGAAACTACCCAAAGAAATAGAACAAAGAGTTTGAAAAATTGATGTCAACCAAAAGTTTTGTTATGGCAAAACGGTCGTAACCAAAAGCTCCATTGATCCACTCAAGATAATCTTGAAACCTGACAAATATGCCATAAAATCTGACTTTAATTATGCTCTTGCCGAGATAATAGAATCGATCTGTTGAAAACCTTACCTGGTTCCAGTTTTACAAATGTATACTCGACATTTTAAAATTGAACTTTTTACAAATCATTAAAAAAAAAAATGACAACTTTACTGAGTTCAGTTCTTTGCATCAAGCCATTAATTGACTCATGTTTGCACCAAACTGAACTTATACAATTTAAGGGCTTTAAAAAGTAAGAAGAAATCATTAAAACCTGAAGTATAAGTAATCACGTTTACAAAAACCTGCCAAGATAGGCAATATTGGTGTAGGTTAATTTGCGAAAATTAAAAAGTTTAAAATAATTATAACTTTGAATCTGTTAAAGATATGAAAAGAATTTGAATCTTTGGAAATTTCAATCACTCAGCCGACTGTGCAAAGGGTCACAAAGTAAATCATATTTTACTTCCTCTTCCCACTATTAAAAAAAAAAAAAATTTAAGTTATGTAGTGGCGAGAAACACAGATACATAGATACACAAGAAGTGGTCACACAGTTGTGTTAGAGATAACTTTGAATTGATCTTCTAGACACAAAAGATAAGTTGCATGAAAAGCTTTCTTATTGCTGTGGTTTTTATCTAATTGTCCAAATATTTATTAAAAGATGCTATGAATATCACTTTTAACTTAACAAGTAATCTTCTATGACTGATATCTTACTGGTGAAAAGGGGTCCGTCCACACATACATATTTTTAAATGCATAAAATAAAAAAACTTTTTATCAAAAGTATTTGTAGATATTTTTTAAGAATATTTTTTACATTTTATTACATATTTGACAAATTCAGTATTTTTTTTTTAGTTATCCAATTTCATTAATATTATTTATTGCATAAAAAACTTTCTTTAACAATCAATTTCTAAAAATAAATGCAACTTTTTAGTCGTGACTCAAAATTGTTATATAAAAAATAAACTGCATTTTTTCACTAAATACGTTAATATTAAGAGTGAAATCAGTCAAGCTACAAGTTATGATTGGGTATTTTTTCGAAATCCCTTCACTTCATTTTTTGTTAATTTACCCCCTCCCCCCTATATTTCATATATTATACACTTTTGGGTACTATCTTGTATTTTCTTAAGTTTATTTATATTCATTCAATCTTTCTATTAAAATAAA
Source organism: Sepiola atlantica (assembly GCA_963556195.1). Classification (NCBI taxonomy): domain Eukaryota; kingdom Metazoa; phylum Mollusca; class Cephalopoda; order Sepiida; family Sepiolidae; genus Sepiola; species Sepiola atlantica. The sequence continues at coordinate 229,604,085 of OY744516.1, forward strand.
ACAAACTATGAAATGATTCAGTATATATAGATTATGTAGAGCAAGTGGGTATTATAAAAATTAAATACTAATTAAAAAAAAAAAAATTTTTTAAATTGAATTTTTTTTTGTGTTTGCGTGTGCTTTTTGTTTTATTTGTTTTGTGTGTATGTGTGTGTTTCTGTGTTTTTGAATGTTTTTCAAATTTCAGTTTTGGCTGAAACTGTCTTTCACCCTGCAATTTGCTTAAGATTTTCTCTGAATTCTTTCATCTGCTTTTGCTGCAATCTTAATGTGCCGTAAAAAATACTCCAATTCCAAATGTCACTTCCTTATTCATCATCAGCATGGTGGAGTCTGTCACAGCCCAAACCACAAAATGCTCTCATTCTCACATTATTCATTGTCTTTAAGATCTCACTCTGTCTCTATCTCAACACTGTCGCACATCTTTCGTACCATGTTTGTCCACTTGTTTGCATACTTGGCAGGCCATTGTTTAACAAGGTTCTACTTGAGGGGTTATCTCATTTTAAAAGAAATTGACTTCAATTACTCATTTCACTGTCTTTAAAATAATCACCTAGGGCTGCAGTCTTCCGGACTCATAAAGTCTGGTGTTAAAAGTTTATATCCTGTTCTTCACGTGCAGTTGCGGATCCTGTTGTAGCTCGGGATTAACATAAGAAAAAGATGTTCTTTACACACATACATAATTTGTTACTTATATCGAATGGGAACCCGCTTCCGTGATCTTTGCATCAGCAGCATTCGGGCATGTTACGTAAACACCCAAGAGATGCCAAGCAATTAACCAATCAGCTGTCAGCTACCAGACGACAATTTTCTAACCAGTATTGAAATTGATCAAAGCCAGTGCATGTTCATTTTCTGTTAAATTCCAAAAAAGAAAACAAAACTGAATTACTAAGAGCTGTGTAGTAGTGTCGAATCTCCCGAAAAAGTCATTTCTTTCTGCCAGGAAAGAAATCTGTTGGCAAAAAAAAGAAAAACATGTCAGAAATGTTATTACATGTGCCGGTCGATAGACAGAAAAGGAATAACGGACAATTATTCATGGAGGTGTAAAAACACTCAATGTGGAGCTTGGAATTCTGTAAGAAGTGGGAATTTTTTTTTTTTTTTTGCTATCTTTCTTGAAAAGAAAACTGAAAAAAATATGACGCAGCAATGTATCGAAGTTATCATCTGCCACTATTCGCCTCGTCATCTCTCGGGTTTTTACGTAACATGCTGAATGTTGCCGATACAAAGTTCACGGAACTGGTTCATATTTGATATAAGTACCCATAATTCAAATTATGCAAACTTTAAGTTGTATGTTTTTTTTTAATCTGGTACGATAGGACGTGAAATAAGCCAAATAACAAGATGTATTCACATCATTATCACTGATTGAATGATTTGGTGCCTCCAATAACAAGAAAATAACCTCGGTTCTATTTTCTTGGGCTAATAACATTTCAATCTAATGAGGATACTTTAAAGTATTTTTCAAACTTATTAGACTGAGCTCTTAAAGGAATCAGCTGTACACATTTTTACTTGGCAACACTTTGTTGAATTTTTCAAACTCTATCCTTCTTGTATATGCATACACATTCAGTTTAATTGGACAAGTGGGAAAGATGCAAGTTTGTTTTTTTTTTCTTACATTTTTTTTCTCTTCTTTAATCTACATTTTTAACATGAATATTGAAATGACAAAAACACTTAATGATGCTTATTCTTTTCACGTTAAACACTTGTCATTAAAAATTTGGTGAGTAATTAGTGATTGAACTGCCAACCTGCTCGACATTTTGCATGCATTTTTAATGATCAGCTGATACATTTTATACCGGGTTTCAAATTTTATATTTTGCTATGCATTGAATAAATATGGTAATTGACTTTAAAAAAAAAATGTAAAAATTCATATTTTTGCTATCTTGTGTCATTAATCTATTAAGTTTAATAAAAAAGACGTACATCTATTACGAGCTTGGTCTGTTATTTGTCATTTGACCAACTTAACATTTTTCTTATGAGAAAGTCAGTTGAATGTTCAATCAACTACAATCTTATTTTATTTCTTTACAAATTAATGTTTGTATTTATGCATAAATGCAAATTAATGTTTGTATTTATGCATAAATTCTTTGAACAAACATAATTTAATATTGAAAAGAAAAATGTCAAATTGAAAAGATGAAATTTAATTAAACTAACCATAGATTTTCCAATTTATATTAAAGAAAAAAAAAAAAGAAAAAAAAATCAGTGTATTTGTATTTACATAGTAATTTATGATTATGATGGATATTTTATCAGATTATTCATACAATATTTGGAGGAGGACACTTATTTTATTGATCAATTTCTAAAAATCCACATCTTTTCATATTATTAATGTGTTGTAATTCAAATACAATTTACTATAAATGATTTATCTTTCAAAAAATAGTGCTAAAGCTTAAAAGATTGCCTTTTATGGAATGGACAGATTATTTGTTAGTTGAAAATCTGAGATATTTTACATGCGAAGATTTTCTTTGGATTGACATTCTGCATTGTAACATTTTCTCAGAACATAATTCTCTATACCAGTGATTCTTAACTCTTCCATGCTCTAATTCGTCAGCGTAAATGAAAATAATGTTGTCGACTATTTTTTAGTACGGATATACAGTAAAGATTTTCAAAACAGCATTTTAAGAAATAAATTAAATTTAGATAAAGCTCAACTAATCTAATATTTTGATCTCACACACACACACACACACACATATATATATATAAAATATGAAACTAAACGTATACTTTTAGAGGATAGAACCTATAGTGAAATGGTTTAAGCTCAGTATACAAGATAGAGCAATTATAAAGATAATGAAGGAAGAGAGATAAAGATGTACGAATGACAAATCTATTTCATCTTCAATTGATCAATGCAAATTTTAATCTTTGAAAAGCTTTGGCTTAAGGAAAGAAAAATAAACATGTTTTTATCGAGTACACCTTGCATTGAACAATCGAAGATGAAATAGATTTGTCATTCGTACATCTTTATCTTTCTTCCTTCATTTATCTTATATATATATATATATATATATATATATATATAATTCAATAAAACCAAATAAAATATCTTATATTAAATGAATAGCTTTGGAGGACCAAAAGTAACCAGTATACAATGTATTATAATAATCATTTAAATCATTTCATTGATAAACTTTAGTCTAAGAGTTTATTTTATTTCTAAATTGCGTCTCTTTGATTTCTAAATTTGAAACCATCTCTATTTTATCAAATGCAGTGAACATCCTGTAGAGCTGGGGTTCTCAACCTGGAGTTCACGAAACCCCAGGGGTTCACAAGATTTCTAGGGGTACTTAGATGGCTAATGAAAGAGATATTTTAATATTAATAGTTGCAGATTATGAAATTCAGTGGTTGTACCTTCATAAAGTTGCTTTCATAATTGTTTTTTTTTTTAAATATTAATATATAAGTTATAATTCAAAAAGAAAAAAAGAAAGTATATTAATAATAACAAATTAAATGACCAAAGAAATGTTAGTGATTCGAACAAGCACTCTTCAGAGGGTGTTACTGAGCACTCAAATCTATATGAAATGTGTTCGAAGATATGATATATTCAATAAATACATGCTATATGTAACAAAGGCTAAAAATTGCAAAAATGTTGAAAATTGTTGAATATGAAAACTAAATATCGATCACGACTGAATGTCAAGCATGACTTACGAGTGTGCCTGTCTAATACTGCTCCTCAAATTGACGAAACTTACTTGTAACAAACAGGCACACCGATCACACTGAAGTTCATGATTGGTTGATACTTAAGAAAATAGTCTTTCACTCCTGCTTGTGTAGCATCATTGTAAAATATTTGCAGTACTGATGTTTCTTCTGAATAAGGTCATCAAAATTTGAATAATTTTTAAATATCCTTTGCAGAATTATTGTAGTAGAATGAGTTAGTCAATAAATTACCATTATGTTCATTGTCACATTATTGGGGGTTCGGGAAGTTGGTTTTATAACTCAGGGGGTACTTATCACGAAAAAGGTTGAGACCCCCTGCTGTAGAGCAACCAGAAAGTCTATGAATCGGCAGTTCAAAACCACTTTTTTCAAATCAATTTCTTTGCTGAATATTATGTATTCAATCCTGCTAGAGTCTGGCAGTGTTTTAAAGATCCCATAAAATGCACTAGGACTATAATATTCTCTATTCATGAAAATCATTAGGAATGGAGATGAAACTAAACCTTGTGAAAAGCTGTTATTTTCTGAAAAAAAAGAAAAAATTGTTTCTACCGTTTTAATAAAATGGCCATCATGATTCATATTAATCATCTTTAACCCTGCACTTCATTCATTGCCTGCTTTCCAGGTGCCTTCCTCACTTGGTCAGCAATCTTCGCAGGCACCAGCTAGCACCACCACCACCACTTCCTCATCCTCCTCCTCTACCATCACTACCACACCCAGCACGGGCAAAAGTGTAACAGACTCACACTCATGGACCAGGACGCCATTGTCTAAGATAGGCAGTTCAAGCATGGTTCCAGCTGTTGTTATTCCTGAACATGAACCTAATACGATTTCCCGTTCAGCATCTAGTCCCAGGCTTGCATGTGATGCTCACGTGAGTTTTTTCTCACTTCTTGTCTCAGGCTCCAGTGACAAGCAGTTGACCTTTTTCATCTTTTGTTTTCATAGTTTCAAATGTTTTTGCATGAAATTATTTAGATGTTGTTGAAAATGTGATTTGATCCAAATGTATGCTCTTACCCTTCGACCCCTTTTTAATTCTTATTCAAATCGTTTTATTCTGAAAGAAACTGTTGCATCTGATTATCATTGTTATTCATGCTCATACCTTTTAAAATCTATTCAACGTACATGTTTTGTTCAAAAACAATACTTTTATGAAATATTCAGTCAACTCAATGTTGGATCAATAAACATTTTGATTCATCTTGTTAGAATCTCATTTTATATCAGAATCAATCAATCTGAATTTATTATCTGTTCGACACAAAAAGGGTGCAAAGTTAAGTAGAACATTATTTTAAATCTTTTAAGAATATTAAAACGAATAATGATTTGGTTTAGATTAAAATAATGAATCTGATTTATTTGAATCCTTTCAGTATTTAACCTAAAACAAATCGTCATCTTAGAAAATAGAGCCAGTTTTTTTTGTTTTTTTTATACAAGCTACATAAATGTTTTGTTAGTCATATAAGGAAAATATTGGTCTGTGTTCTTAATAAAATAAAAATTGTATTTCTGATTGACTTTTAATATTTAATCTGGATCGATATGTTTGATTAGTCATAAATTGAGGAAAGGGGTAGAAGTTTTTATCCTCACACTCAGAAGTCATCTCACTTTCATCTATAACACCAGGAACAAATTTAATAAAAGATAATTTTTCGTTATTCACCGGTAGTAAATAATATTTCAAGAGTTTTCATTGGCTATTAGTCTCCTTTTTTGAATAAGCGGCTGAACTACATTAAATTGTAAAGAGAGAGGGAAGAAAAGAACTCTAGCCAAAACAGTTTCCACCTGTTCTCGTTTATCTCCTAATTGCCTGATGACTCAATCAGTTAGTGCCGTACTTACAGAGTTTGGGTTAAACTTGGAGCATTTTTATTCTGATTTTGTTCAAAAATTAACTTAAACATTTAAAATTTCAAAATGAAGTAGATTGTTTAGCTTGATTTTTCTTTTCTATGTAATTTTATGAAAATTAGAGTCCATGGCGACACTGCTAGCTAATTATACTCTTAATGAATTTCTGCTTAATTTCACACTATTATTTGTTTAAAACTGCTTAAAAATTCAAATCGACTGATTCTGATGTAAAATTCGATGACATCGAAAAAACTCGTTAATAAGAAATTATTGTCATTTTTCTTATGGCTACTGTCCTTATTATTAGATATTTATACAACTGATGTACCCTCCAGCTTTATTGAGGTGTATGTTCTTCTATTTAAATATATGGTGATTATTTGTGTCCTTGATGTTTCTTGTCTACTTAAAAATAAGACTAGAACATAATAAGCAGTAATTAAGGGTATCACTTATGTGTGGAAGGAAAAGGGTGCCTGCTCCCCAGCTTATATGGATAGAGCCACACTGTAGAATAACTCTTTTAAAAGAGTCCACCCATATGCTAGGTTGTTCAAACATTCAGTCAACCAGGAAGAGATATATTTTTATCTCTTTATGGAAGTCACTTCAGACAAAGCATGAAACCATTTGATGTTAGGAGCTAAAAATAAAAATTACCACTTCAAGGCCAAAAACTAACTAACTAACTAACTAACGATAAGTGTCAGATGGATAGATTCTGAACCGGAAAACAGCAATTCTTCCCCCTTTGTCAGAAACATCACTCATGGAATGTGAGGTATAAAGGACAAAATAAGGGAAGCAAGAGTTACGAGGCTGCCCAAAGTCCACTTTCTACTCTCTTGATATTAATTCAATATGGGAATTGTTCATTTAAAAAAACTGATGCTAAAGGATTTTCTTTTTGTAATTTAAACACGTGTCACACAATGCATGATTGTTCGTTAATTTAAACAAAAATATTCAGATCATCAAATTTAAGTCGGTAAGAAACATAAATGGACACAAAAAAATCAACATAAAAAAACATACCACACGTAAATGAACCATTAACCTGAAGAAGGTCAGAGTGCACATCATCCGAAACTTTATATAAATATCACTGTTGATGATGACAATAGTCCGAAGAGAACATCAAAACTCTGAAATAAACATTTATTGATTAAATTTTGAGTTGATTTTATTTTAATGCTGGTTTAACAGGAATTTGTTGAATGTAGCCTTTTAAGATGGATTCAAAAGACTGATATGATTTTAAGTTTCTTTTTTACTAAAAAAATTATTTTAAAAATAATTACTTAAATTGTAAAACCAAGAATGATGAATTTCTCCCCCCCCCCTCCCATCTCTCTTAATTTGAAATTACATATTTTATTCAAGACCACGAGGCGGTGTTAACTTTTTCTAAGTAAAAATAATAAATTGTCGTCCGTTGTTATTACTATGGTATGAATTCATTCCATAAGCAGATTTTTAAATCTTTTTTTAATTCCTCGAACAAAAAAAAAAAATTTTTTTATTCAAATTTTTTTTTTTTTTTTTAATTTTTTTATATATATATATATATATATATATTTTTCAAATTTTTAATTTTATTTTTTATATAATTTTTAATTTTTTTTAAAATAGAAAATGTTTATTGTTTGATTAATGCTTTAAACATTAAATAAAAGGAAAAAGGTATTGTTGAAATTCCTACCCAAGATTATGATCTGTTACCTTTCTTTAAAACATGGTTATCGCCCAGCTCATGCTTTTAGCAGTAAACCGTTGTTATACTATGTATGGACATTTTATGTAATTCATTTTTCATTGATAAGAAAATAATTGATTTTACTTTAAAAGTCGATTCATTTATTTGAATGTTTGTTTTGTTTTCTGCAGATAAGTTCTTTCGTATTATTATTTTCCATATTCTTGTGATAAATTAAACCTGTAGAAACTTAAAATCTATGTCTGAAGTCTTTCAACTGCTTTAAGTTATTTCTTTTTCCTACTGAATATTAATACTTATATTTGTTTATACTCTCTCAAATATGTGTAATCATGTGAAAAATGAACACTATCAAATATTATTCAAAGAATTACATCTTTTTTTATTATTGATGTTGATACAATTCAGCCAATCGTTTTTTTTTTCTCAACTATCATCATCAGATGTACAGCAATCCATAATTATGAAAACGGTTCATTCTTTGAAAACAGGAATTTCTATTTTTCTATAATTTCACTCTGAATAATGAGTGAAAAATAGTTTGACTGAAATATTAACGATATTAATAATACAAAAAAATGAATCAGTTATCTAGTTATTGTTCAGTGGCTGGCAGGGGACGCCCCCCTCCCCCCCCCTAAATATTCTGTCTATAAAAAGAAAAAACAATGCACATCATTAAACAAAATCTGTGAATGTTTCTTCTCAAAGTAATAGAACATCCATTTAAGTCTTAATATATTAGATATTTTTGAAAAAATTTAAATTTTATTATTCATATAGAGATAAAGAATTCTGCAAGCATTCTATTCCTGATCATTTTGATTTTTCATTGAACGTTTTAATTTGAAGAATATGAAGATTCATCATTTGAAATATTTATTCTAATTATCTGGCAGGACAAAACAAGAGCACGACGACCATTCTCAAGTACCAGTAGCGTTTCTGGAGTTGTACTTCAAACTGATACACCAAAAACGGTCACGGTTTCCCCAGCTGGTACAACCAATGAAAGGTTAGTTGAATTCCATGTAATGCAGTTGATGCATTATATCAAATTGGATTCTCTCTGTCTATATCTCTCTCTCTATCTAACCTTATCGCTTTCTATCTCTATCTAGCCTTATCTCTCTCTATCTAGCCTTATCTCTCTCTATCTAGCCTTATCTCTCTCTATCTAGCCTTATCTCTATCTCGCCTTATCTCTCTCTATCTCTATCTAGCCTTATCTCTCTCTCTCTATCTAGCCTTATCTCTATCTATCTCTATCTCTATCTATCTAGCCTTATCTCTATCTATCTCTATCTAGCCTTATCTCTATCTATCTCTATCTAGCCTTATCTCTATCTATCTCTATCTAGCCTTATCTCTATCTATCTCTATCTAGCCTTATCTCTATCTATCTCTATCTAGCCTTTTCTATCTCTATCTAGCCTTTTCTCTCTCTATCTCTATCTAGCCTTTTCTCTCTCTATCTCTATCTAGCCTTTTCTCTCTCTATCTCTATCTAGCCTTTTCTCTCTCTATCTCTATCTAGCCTTATCTCTATCTATCTCTATCTAGCCTTATCTCTATCTATCTAGCCTTATCTCTATCTATCTCTATCTAGCCTTATCTCTCTCTATCTCTATCTAGCCTTATCTCTATCTATCTCTATCTAGCCTTATCTCTATCTATCTCTATCTAGCCTTATCTCTATCTATCTCTATCTCTATCTATCTCTATCTAGCCTTATCTCTATCTAGCCTTATCTCTATCTATCTCTATCTAGCCTTTTCTCTATCTATCTCTATCTAGCCTTTTCTCTCTCTATCTCTATCTAGCCTTTTCTCTCTCTATCTCTATCTAGCCTTTTCTCTCTCTATCTCTATCTAGCCTTTTCTCTCTCTATCTCTATCTAGCCTTATCTCTATCTATCTAGCCTTATCTCTATCTATCTCTATCTGGCCTTATCTCTATCTATCTCTATCTAGCCTTATCTCTATCTATCTCTATCTAGCCTTATCTCTATCTATCTCTATCTATCTCTATCTAGCCTTATCTCTATCTATCTCTATCTAGCCTTATCTCTATCTATCTCTATCTAGCCTTATCTCTATCTATCTCTATCTAGCCTTATCTCTATCTATCTCTATCTAGCCTTATCTCTATCTATCTCTATCTAGCCTTATCTCTATCTATCTCTATCTAGCCTTATCTCTATCTAGCCTTATCTCTATCTAGCCTTATCTCTATCTAGCCTTATCTCTATCTAGCCTTATCTCTATCTAGCCTTATCTCTATCTAGCCTTATCTCTCTCTAGCCTTATCTCTATCTAGCCTTATCTCTCTCTATCTCTATCTAGCCTTATCTCTCTCTATCTCTATCTATCTCTATCTAGCCTTATCTCTCTCTATCTCTATCTAGCCTTATCTCTCTCTATCTCTATCTAGCCTTATCTCTTTCTCTTTCTTTATCTAGCCTTATCTCTTTCTCTTTCTTTATCTAGCCTTATCTCTTTCTCTTTCTTTATCTAGCCTTATCTCTCTCTTTCTCTTTCTTTATCTAGCCTTATCTCTCTCTCTCTCTTTCTTTATCTAGCCTTATCTCTCTCTCTCTTTCTTTATCTAGCCTTATCTCTCTCTCTCTCTTTCTTTATCTAGCCTTATCTCTCTTTCTTTATCTAGCCTTATCTCTCTTTCTTTATCTAGCCTTATCTCTTTTTCTTTATCTAGCCTTATCTCTTTCTTTATCTAGCCTTATCTCTCTTTCTTTATCTAGCCTTATCTCTCTTTCTTTCTTTATCTAGCCTTATCTCTCTCTCTTTCTTTATCTAGCCTTATCTCTCTCTCTTTCTTTATCTAGCCTTATCTCTCTCTCTTTCTTTATCTAGCCTTATCTCTCTCTCTTTCTTTATCTAGCCTTATCTCTCTCTCTTTCTTTATCTAGCCTTATCTCTCTCTCTCTCTTTTTATCTAGCCTTATCTCTCTCTCTTTCTTTATCTAGCCTTATCTCTCTCTCTTTCTTTATCTAGCCTTATCTCTCTCTCTTTCTTTATCTAGCCTTATCTCTCTCTCTCTCTGTCTAGCCTTCTCCTTATCATTTTCTTATGTTAAATGCTGTTATATTCCCAGATTAATGTACAATTTATATCAGCTTCATAATAAATTTAATTTTATTCGTGTAGAATATCAAATTTTAGTTATTGATTATAATTTTCTTTTTTTTTTTTTTTTACAATAATTTTCTGGTTGTTGTCGATGAAAATTATGTTTTTAACAATTTTAGGTTTACCTAGTAAAAAGTGAAAATTGATTCTGATGACTCTTTGAAATGTTTGACGTTTAATTTAAACAAACTTTTATTAAAAATACTAATTTAAAAACAGCTAACGACTTGCTTCTAGTATTCTAAATTAAAAAGAAAAATTAATTGAAAGTAGAATGTACTTGAATAAAAAGAAGTTATGAAACTTTAACTTATTTACATAAAATAATGAAAAACAAAAAGAACATTTTGTTCGGATATTTTTTTTTTAGTTCTTGATAAATGTGCAACATTTTTTATCACTACGAATAATGAATAAAATTTAAAAAATGTTGTAATGCCAGCCTCAAGTGAAAAGGCTTCAAATTGAATTATAGAAAATTATATTCTTTCACCCTGTTTAAGAATATCATTCTCACGTCTAAAGTATTTTCTTTTTTAATTGTGCTAAGTACAATTAAACTATTATTGAGTATTTAATATTTACTTAACTTTTACGACAAAAAAAAAAGAAACTGGTGCAAACAAGAATTGAACATCTGCTTCCGGCAGAATTGGGACACCAGAGTTATTTCCCCTGTCGTTCCCGAGCTGTTAAGGAAGTGATAAATAACAGAAAAATGTAATTTTATTAAATAAATTTTCATTAGTTATTTTGCCAACAAATTTTTCAACAAAAAATATATTTTTTATCTTCATCTTTTTCTGTAATTAAACTAATTTCTTTATTCAAGATTGTAAAAAAGTAAACATCTTTATCTTAGAAAGTAGTTTAATAACTCTGCTTGGCATAAAATTCTAATTATAGTTGTCTTTATTTGTGACATTCTTTTCACTTATAGTTTTAATCTGTCAGAAAGTAGCCTCAAAATATAATCAGTTAGTCGAGACAGGTCCTTTGATTCTATTTGTATTATTCACCAACACAAGTCATCAATTCAATTCCTGTTTGCAGCATTTTTTTTTTTTTTGTGAAAGTTACAAAGTAAATGATAAAGGACGACAAAAGATTTTAATAACAATATTTTCAGCAGTTATTTTGTCTTTGAATATTTTTGCTTTTAAATAAAAATTCTGTCAAAATTTATTAGATGAAACTAAACATCTTTCAAAAAATTAGTTTTTCACTGAAAATCTTTCCTTTACAATTCGAAAGATTGAGGTATACTTTAATATAAAAAAGTAAATAATTAGACTAAATTTGTTATTGTAGTTAACTTAAAAACCATCAATAATTAAATTAATTTGTTTATAGGACTAAAAGTAGATATCTTAAATAACTTTGATATTATTTTTTCTTGTCTTTAAAACTTAAACTTAAATTATGATCCTTTTTATTTGTGACATTGAAAAAAAAGTCATAACTACGAAGTACTTAAAGTTTTCTTTTTTAACAATTGATGGTGAAAAATATTCGAGATTGTTATTAAATCTTTGTCATTATTTATTGACCATTTTTTTCCTTCATAAATGCTAAAAAGCTGTTAAAAGATGATTGTAGACTGACCAGCAAAATAACTCTAATCCTTATTTTGCTGGTCCCAGCAAAATAACTTTAATCCTTATTTTGCTGATCCTAGCAAAATAATTTTAATCCTTATTTTGTTGGTCCTAGCAAATTAGCCTTTTCTATTATGAATATAAGGTTGAGAATGAAAACTAAGTAAATTTTTATTGAAATTTATTCTCAATGAAACAAACATTTTGTGAATTATCATAATTGAAAGGATTACATCCTTTTTCTCAAAGTTGAAACTGGATACATTTTTGAGGTCAATTAATTCCATCAATTAGTGAATAACAAGTATCGAAACCTAATTTATTCTTCCTTTTATCTATCACACATATATCGGGATGTGGTTGGGTTTAATTCATAAAGGCTCTGAAAAAATTATAATCCGCCATCTTATTAAATGTTCAAATTGAATACCTATTAATATAATTTAGAGTTAGGTTGTTTAATACGAAATGACAGGAATCCGACTGAAAAATGGCCAGTAACAATGCTCTAGTTTAAAGATTTTAAGCAATTTTTTTTTGTTTTAGAATTGTTTATAGGGATCAGCTGGCCACCATCACCAAATATAAATCTTTAATGCTAACTTATAAAAACTTTGTTTTCTATAACAGGTGTGTGCATGTGAGAATTTGGGTTGAATTAATGTTCTTTCTAAACTTTTCTAATATTGACTTTATTTTTCTAAGAGCACACACAACTCAGTTGCATGTGATGTGGATACAAAGGTTTGATATCCTCACCCACCCTATTATTAGTAGTTATTTCATTTCTTTTATCCATATTTTGTTTAAATTGAAATTTTATAAGAATTCACAATTTCATGTTTATAAAAAATATAATAAATTAAAATAACGTTTTTTTATTTTTTTTATATATATAAATGTAATTAATAATAGATTAATAAAAAATATTTCTTTCAACATTTTAACGATTTTCTAAACTATCAGAAAATTATTAACCCATCAAAATCAAATGATTTAAAATATTTTTCTGAATCCAAAATACATTTTTATTTCTCAACTGATGTCAACTTGATATAAACTGCTAAAAGATTACATTTTGTTGTTGCCTTAATTTCTTTGACAATCATTCACTCGTTTATATTTGCATTTTAATTTTTATGCTTATTTTTGTTACTTTTGCTTCTTGTTAATTAAGATACAAAATATAAAAGCAGAATTTTTTATTGAACACATGAAACAATGCTTAACAGATTATATTTACTCAAAATATCACAAATGAATCTTGCACGCTATAAATTGTCTAGTTAATGACATACCACACAAGCGACCATCGTGAATTGACTTGGCTTCACGAGGATCTCTCAATTTCCATTATTCGAGGGAACGCTGCGAGCCTGCTCTCGACCTGCTAAGCCAGAAGGACATCGGATGAAACTTCCTGGTGTTTATAGGCTTTTTAAAACTTGGCAGTTGAAAAAGATTTAGAATAGTAATGAAGTAAATGTTGACGTGAACTTTTAAATTTAAATCTGATATTTATATTTTGTTGAATTATGTATTAAAAAAAAATAAAAATAAACTGGAATAATTATCTAATTTGGCTTCATTTCCTTTTAGAACTATTAATCTGATATAAATAAATCTGATATTTATATTTTGTTGAATTATGTATTAAAAAATAAAATAAAAATAAACTGGAATAATTATCTAATTTGGCTTCATTTCCTTTTAGAGTTATTAAAGATGAGATTTCATAGCAAAATTGAATAATAACTGAAAAAATGAATTCTATTTACTATCAATATTTGTATAAATGTTTTTGTCTAAAGATAAATAATCTGCTTTTCTGTTTAAAAGATATTTTTAATTTAACATTTCTCTTAATTCTAATAAGAATTGATACTTACTAGAGGGACCCCGTGGAAATTCCACACTGCTTTCTACATTAATCTCTATAATTTACTGTTAATAATAATATTCCTTTTAAAATAATAAATGCCTGTCAGGGATATTGCTATTAAGAAGAAATGACTCTTCCGTAAAAATTATTGTCATTGTCAGCTAATTATTTTAATAAATAAAATTATTTATTTCAAATTGTAGCAATTTAATTCTTTTTAAAACAATAAATAATCTGTCTTACCGTTAAAATAATCTTCAAATCAATAAAACTAATGTCACTTTTTGAAATGTATTTATTTAAAATTGTACTCTTTTAGTTGAAGGGACGATCTAATTTGATTTTGGAACAATTCATTTTTAACTGGGTAAAGTTTAATTGTTTACCTTGGCGACATCAGATTAATCACCAGTCACTTTGTTTGCTGATCGGACGATCTCATTTTTTTTTCACTCCTTACATGAAATGGCTTCATGCGTTGTCTGGAGCGATTTCCATAAAACAAAAATGTTAAAAATGTATAATAGTTAATTTTTATCTCAATAAATTCAAGTTGTTAATGTAATTCAGTGTTTAAAATCCATTCTAAAAGTGAATGTTACTTTACAATAACGAATTTAAAATACAATCTGTGGCAGTAAAACTTTAATCAAATTTCTCAATAGTTGACTTTAACATAAAACATATAAAATTAACTAAATGTTTTAATGTTAATAAAACTGACCGTAATTAATTAATTAGATAATGTGTGGAATAGTTAAAGTTTAATACTGACTGTAACTAATCTAATTCCTGATGTTGGAAATACAGTAAATAATGTCGTCGTTTTGTTCTTTGAAACATATCGATTATTTTTTTTTTAACAAGTTGTGTTTGAGTCTACTTTTTCAGCTTTGCTGTCATGAATGTCTTTATGTACTTGTTGATTTCATTTGGTGAGAAAATATTTGGTCTTCCACTGTAAGGATAGCAGACTTGATGTTGTACCTCTCTTCTCTGTGTTATAGTCGATGTTGTCTCTTCGTTTCTCGCTGTGCAACTTCTTCCCACCAACCACACAGCATGGTCTGTTGCATCACAATGAAATCTTTGCAGCACTTCTCTCTTGATCATTAGCTTCTTCAATCGCACTTCTTAGCTTTAAGTCAAACCTCTTCTTCCAGTTCTTAACTAGTTACGTACTCGTTAGATCACTGAAACCGACCGATTCAATTTTTCAATCATTTAACAAGTTTAAATTATCTGAGACTTAATTGGTGACTATTTTTATTAAGTAAAGAAGGCACAGTTAATAGAATCTTGTACAACTATGACTTCAAAAAAAAAAGTAGCAGAGTAAAACTGCATCCAGGTGTATTAATGGGTAGCAGCCTTGTTGGGAAATGTAACTGGTGACAGACTAGTATCCTGGCATGATTCAGGTCATCTGTTGCGCTGTACGGTATAAGACAGGGGATAATTATTGGACCTCAGAGCTTTCCAGCTAAGAAAGGGAATACGACTACTACTTTTAACAAAGCTTTCATCAGATGGTGATCCTGGGGGTTTATCATCAAAATGACTAATTTTGATAGTACCTCATGATCCCACCAGGTTTTGTTGGTGTGTGACAGAAAATACAAATCAATACTAAAGCAAACTATGTCTCATCTTTAGAGGTGTGTTTTTTTTTTTTTTTAGCGACTCAAATTCCTAATATTATTAAAATATTTCGTGGTCAAATTGGTAAAATAAAACTTTGACACTTCAATTTGGGAATAGACGAACTTTCCGTAATCCTACAAGGGCAAAGTGCCTAAATTAAACTAAAGCAAATTATGTCTGATTTTTAGAGTTTGTTTGGGAGGGGGCGGTAAGCCAGTTCCATTTCTAATATTATTAAAATATGTCATCGTCAAATTGGCAAAATAAAACCTTGGCACTTCAATTCGGGAATAGATTAGGATGTTGACATGTTAGTAAACGTACCACTTGTTATTTTCTTTTCTCCCTCAGGTTTCTGTAGTTATGTACAATCATTTTAGAATAGTCGCACTTTTATTGATAAATTTCCTTTATTTATTTTTATATATATAGAATATAGAAAGAAAAAACTCACATACACATTGCAACTGTCAGCATTTATAATTTATTTCGACTTCCTAGTCTCTTCAGAATGCTAACAGGACAGCTACATATTGGAAATGACGGGGGGGGGGGGGGAAGAAATATTCACCAGCCAAAAAAGAAATATCATAGGCAGAGAAGGGGGAAGGGTAAAAAAGAGGGAAAAAAGCAACACATTTAAGTTAAAATCATGAACAAAAGAAGGGGGGGAATAAAGAGGTCAGCTAATATGTATCTCCAGTGTGAATAAATTAAAATTAAAAACTTATTATTATGATACGTCGGTGATACCCTCAAAATCATATTTGTCATGAATATGTTGACACAAAGTTAAACTTTACTGCCCCTCTTCCAGCTGCGAGACCATCGAAAATAGATAGCCAGACTAGATGGTGTAGGAAGGGAGGGGGGAAGAAACCAGTCGAAAAGAATCAAGCGAAGTTGAGATTGGGGGGAACAATACAAACAATAATACGAATAAAGAAATAAAATCAAATAAAAAAAATTTAAAAATATATAAAAACAGAAATAAAAAATTTTAAAAAAATAAGAGAAACAAAAAATTAAAAATAATAAAATAATAACAGATCGGAAAAAAAGAAAAGAAAAATTAATAAATTAAAAATATATATATATATATATATATATATATATATATATAAAATGAACATTTTGCTAGTTTTTTTCTGAAGATGAAATACTATTTCCATTTGTTTCAATTACAAGCTTTTGATCAATTAACATAGTTATCATAAAATAAGACTTGAATTTCTTTATTACTCCTGCATCTATTGATGTGTTCCAAGTAATTTACTGTGAAAGATAATGATCGACTTTTTCATGTTACGGCCATTATCCAAAATATTCAGCTACTAATCAGCAATGATGAACTAAAAAAAACATTAAATAAACTTAAATAATAAATTTAAAAAAATAAACTTAAAAACCATTAAATAAACTTAAATAATAAACTTAAAAAAATAAACTAAAAAAAACATTAAATAAACTTAAATAACAAACTAAAACCTCCAAATTTCTGATAAACTTAAATAATAAACTTAAAAAACATTAAATAAACTTAAATAATAAACTTAAAAAAATAAACTAAAATAATAAACTAAAAAATAAACTAAAAAAACATTAAATAAACTTAAATAATTAACTAAAAAAACATTAAATAAACTTAAATAATAAACTAAAACCTCCAAATTTCTGAAAGCTTAAATAATAAGCTTAAAAAATAAACTAAAAAAACATTAAATAAACTTAAATAATAAACTTAAAAAATAAACTAAAAAAAAACATTAAATAAACTTAAATAATAAACTAAAACCTCCAAATTTCTGATAAACTTAAATAATAAACTAAAAAAAATAAACTAAAAAACATTAAATAAACTAAAAAAATAAACTAAAAAACATTAAATAAACTTAAATAAACTAAAACCATCCAAATTTCTGAAAGCTTAAATAATAAACTTAAATAATAAACTTAAATAATAAACTTAACTTAAATAATAAACTTAAATAATAAACTTAAATAATAAACTTAAATAATAAACTTAAATAATAAACTTAAATAATAAACTTAAATAATAAACTTAAATAATAAACTTTAATAATAAACTTTAATAATAAACTTAAATAATAAACTTAAATAATAAACTTAAATAATAAACTTTAATAATAAACTTTAATAATAAACTTTAATAATAAACTTTAATAATAAACTTTAAAAAAAATAAACTTTAAAAAAATAAACTAAACTAAATAAACTTAAATAATAAACCAAAACTTCCAAATTTCTGATAACTGTTTATTTCAGAAATAGTTTCTCAGTCTCATTGTTCTGGTTATTGCATTCGTACAACTATATCAGTCACAGCATATTACGCTATCTTTAAATAATTTAAAAACTTAGGAAGTATATGAAACAATTTTAGCTCAAACAGTAATATGACTTTTTTTAAATAGCCTATATTTGTACATAGCTTACATTTATCATGAATATGGTGCAGAATTTAATTCAGTATTTGTTGTTTGTTTTTACTTTCCAAAAACGTATGCTGTAAAGAATAGCTTACCCATCGCCTCTCTCCTGCACTTGATTCAGTCTTTAAACAAATACATGAATATTTGATAATGAAATATCGATTTTAGAAGCTGATGAATTAATTTGCATGGTCTAATGAAATTCTTTTGTTTCCTGCTTGCTTGAAAATAAAACTTTTTTTTTTGTAAGTATGATTGTCAAACACTGAATCTTAAAAAGACCCTCTTTCCTTTCTTTGTCTATTTTTATAATGTTCGGAATTTGCTGCTTGTAAAAATTAATTTAATAATAATAACTTGAATAGTATTCTTTCATTATCTAAATTTTTTGCCTGGCTACAAAACTTGTGTGCCTTTGTGTTTTTCAAAGCATTCATCTATTTACATTGTTTGTTGTCAATAAATTGATCTGGATTTTTATCAGCTTTATTTTCACAAGAAATAAAAGGGTACTGTTATAGATGACGCGTCTGATTTACGATCGGGCAGGTCGCGGAAGCGCCCGAGCATTGACGGAATGATATAATTTTTTTCTTTTATCTTATAAAAACATTGACAAAATTTTACCCAAAAAAAAAACATTATTTTCACCAAAAAAAAAAAGAAAAAACTGATTTTAATCGATGTATTTTTTCTTTGAATTTATTGGTCTTATATTAGCGTCTTCCAGTTAGAACTTGTTTGAATGCAGGGCTTTGCTATCACTAAAAATGGGAGCCCTAAACCTAACCCATTTTTCTTTTTTTTGTTTTATGTTAGCAAGAAAAAAAAAGAAAAACAGCGAAACAAATGAAAAAGAAAACATTGACAAAATTCTCCCCACCTACCCACCCCCAAAAGAATTTCTTTCTACACATTTGATTGAAAATGGTTCATTTGACCCCCCCACCCCTCCACCCTACAGTTTGTTCGGTTTTTATCTTTTTATCTATGTATTTTTTCTTTGAATTTATTCGTCTTATATCATTGCCTGCGAGTCTTCCATTAACGCTTGGCATTTTCGTCTCAGCAACTTGTGGGCGCTTCCATGACCTGCCCGATCGTTGCTGACGCGAAGTCACGGAAATCAGGCGCGTCATCTATAACAGCACCAAAAAAGTTATGGCTTATCTTTTAAATAATGCTGGAACCAAAAAAGGACAAAACAAATTAATTTTCGGTAACTTTTCAATAGAATAAAATATTTTTGCATTTTATGTTAGAAAAATGTTATTGCTTTGATTTTCTTTTCAAACATGAAATAATTTTTTTAAAGTAGGTCAATAATTAGATTTTGAAAGTCAAAAAAATATAATTTGTTAATACAGCTAAAATTCTATTATGCTAAACCAAATAATCTTATATAAAAAGTAATGTCAGTTCGCCTTAAATTGGTGCTCGATAGTTTCGGCAACAAAAGGTACATAAATCTGTTTGGTCAGTGATTTCTAGCACATATTGCTCTATGTTGTTAGAAAACAAAATTTTAGTTTGGCTTACTCTCTTCAATTTTAATATTTAGTCCTGCTTGATATTTTTTCTTTAAAAAAAAAAGAGGAAATCTGAGGAATTTTCACTCAGATCTATTACCAGTCATCCATATACACCAGGAAGATATTTTGTAAGACACATACTTCTGTGGCACCTATTATTTCATATTTCAATCTTGCAATTGTAAGTTGAGTACTCTATATTTTCATGAGAAACAAGATATGCTCCACATAATTTTTTATTCATTTGACCAATCACTGCGTTTATTAATCTCACTTATCCGCATTTGACTTAGTTACATCTATTTTAAGATTTTTCAGTTTTCATTAACGGCTCAATGGTAACAACATTAGGCTGTTAATCAAAAGGTTGCTGGTTCAAATCAATCCAAGGCTGATTACTTTTATTTTATTGTTTACCCTTTTCGAGTCAAGCTGAACTCTTACGTGACTTAGACATATGTATTGAAATAAAACAAATTTTTTTTTTTAATTTATATTTAGAAAAAATATTTTTTTACAAAAAAACATAAAATTGAGAAATTTAATCTACTAGAATGCATTTCAGTTTCTTAGAAAACAAATCAGTCAGTTTAATGGATTACTTTGTGAAATTCAATTTTTCTGGCTTTACATTTCTTTGTTATTTCTCATGGATTAAAATACTGAAAGTTTTTGGCGCTATTTTCATCCAATAATTTTACATATAAAATAAATGTAATGTTATGAAGGCTACATTGTCTCTATGTGGATTCACTGAAGAATATATGAAGAGAAAGTAATTCATTATTTACTACTTTAGGATTATTCGAGATCATTTCTATAGAATTACAGTTTTAAGAGAACAACACATGCCAGCATGTAAAACGGACATTAAACCGAATATGATAAGAACAAAAATCTAATTCTATGGTAGTTTATTGCATACGCATCTTGTATAATTTACTTTTAAACAAAACCAATTTCAGAGTATGACAAAAATATCTTTTTCTTGACACATTCTATTTGTAATAAGTTGAAGAATTAAGAATAAATGAAACATTAGCAACAACAAATTATATTAATAAGAAACATTAATAGATATTGTATATGTGTGTAAAAACTGTCGTGCTGGATTAGTATAGTGTCTTATGTCATTGGATCACGTCTTAGCAGGCTGGAATCTTAGCAATTTGGCCACTGTGCCAGTATTATTAATTCACACATTATAAAGCATGTTATGAAAACATTATTGTCTAAGTATGGTCAAATAACATTCAATTGAGGAGAATTGCTTATCAAAAAGGAAAAGAAAGAGGATATTATAGTGATATTCAAAAAATTAACTCTTAATTAGATTTATTCAGTGTCATTGGTGATAGGAAGAGGACTTGAGACTGTGGGAGGGTTAGCTTCACTGACTCCCTCTATGATACTAGTAATCAAAACAAAAACTGTTTGTTGGATTATATATGAAATTGATTGGAAATTAAATTTTTGTTTTTTTAAGAACACAGACCAATATTTACCAAAACTGAATGAACAGTTTTGAGTATGTACCTTTTGTTAACGAAGTTAACAAAATCAAAGAAATAGGAGGGAAAATGACTACATCTTATATATAAGATGTAATTTTTTTATTTTTTTATCTCTTGTCTATCAACGTGCGCTAATGATATTCAAAGGCAAATATATGTACGATTTGAATAAGTGTTTTATCTAATTTCATTTTTCATTTCTTTTGGAAGGTCTAATCTAGAATTGAATGTGTTTAATTTTCCTTAGTCAGAACATGATTTTATCTTTCATAAAAAAACACATTCACTTCCAGCAGATAAATTTATAAAAAAAACTATTTAAGCATTGCTGATAGCAAAACTGAATATCTTGAATTTGTCTCAAACGATCTGAGCTTATTATTTGCATTTCAGTTTTGTGTTAATGAAACAAGGATAGAAATATCGCGGCCAAATGAAATGAATAACAGGGACGAAAGAAACACGGTTCTATTTGACAGCGTTTCTCCTCGGCAAAATTTTATTTAAAAACGTTACATTTGTGAGAAGAGATAGATATCAATCAGTGATTGAATAGACACTGGCGACTTGAAACGCCAGAAAATGTTTCAATGTCTTTCGGTCACTTCATAGCACTTTGGTTTTTCTTAGTTTTTACATATTTATCTTTTCTACTGTATTGCTAAATCCCTTGATGAATCTATAAATCTGGTATAATGGTTAGAGTGTTCGACTAATGGGTTGGGAGACAAGGGTTCAATCCTCAGTTGAATCATACCAAAGACCTAAAAAATGGTACTTGTATGCCCCTTTGCTTAAACACTCGGCATTATAAGGTGAGGATCAAGGGTAAGTGGAGTAATCCTGAGAAAGAAGTGTCACCCGCCCCTACATCTCAGTGTAGTAGCTAATGAAAAGGGAGCCTTTGGGTTGCCCTCAACTATGATTAACCATTTTTTTTTTTTTTTTTTTTTTTTTTTTTTTTTTTTACTACATTGCATAAAGAGTTTTTTGTTTTCTCTTTTTATTGTGAGACATGAAGATATTTTGTAATATCCAGATCAAAAAAAATACGTTAAATGTGGTCTTCCACTTCTGCAACAGGTAAATGATGTAAATAGATATAGATTATCTTCCACTTTTTTTTCTTCTTTCTTTTATTAAATAGTTAGTTGACATCAGCATTTTGGTTATTCACCTGAATGAAGTGAACTATTGAATATTAGTATCTGTATGAATTCTATGCGGATTATTCGGACTTGTTCACAACATTTGCGGCCAATGTAACCTCCAACCCTCTTCAGGTGTTACATTTTCAAACTTGAGAACCTTCTAGTTGAACTCGAGAACCGGCATGGAATTTCAAACTGTACCCTTTATTTAATGCATGTAGATTGTTCTCATTCTGTCAGCAATTACCAGGTAGCTCATTTGTTATTCTTGGTTATTACAACGGGGAGAAATGATCGAAACTTCAGAAGACTGTCACTTTGAACCCGACTGTTAACCAATGCCTTTAACCTTTAGGGCATTGGTCCACATGGATTCCCAGGTTCCCAAGTTAGAAAAGATGTACCAGAAGAAAGTCAGAGGTTGCTTTGGCTGAAACGTTAATATATATATATATATATATTTATATATATATATATATAAGAGTAGAAAGTAGACTTTGATTTTACTTTCGACAGCCTTGTAACTCTCACTTCTATGAGCATTCCATGAGCAATGTTTCTGACAAAGGGGGAAAAATTGCCATGTTCTGGATCGGAATCTATCCATATAACATTTAACGTTTGCCTAGTTTTTGACCTTGAAGTAGTTTTTTTTTTTTTTTTTTCTTTTAGCTCCTTTTACATCAAGTGCCTTCATGCCTTGTCTGAAGCGATTTCCATAAAAAAAGTAGAAAGAAAAAAAGGTTTTAAATAATCACCAAGATGAGAATAGTAGTTTAAGAAAAACAAATTATCAATCCTCATCTCAAAAATTCTGAAACCTGAATTCTGTTTGTTTTACTATTGTTGAAGGCATGATTATTTTAACACTTTGCTTATAAACCTGAAATGTAGTCTGTCTCTACTAACCTTGTTTTTTTGTTTTTACTTTGTTGTTTCTTGAATTTTCTTGCTTTTTCTGTGAATCTCTTACCTTTTCTCCTTTACTTTCGTCTTCTCACACTCGCACGTCACCTCTTTATTCTGTCACGTTTCTTCCCGTCTCTGGTTGTTTTCTGTCAAATTGTAACTCGCATGAAGCATGTTGTGTCGCTTGCTATCCTTACAGGTTGCCCAGCCAAGACCTTAATAGGATTCAGTACCCTTACCGCCAATATAGCAAGCACTATGTGCCTTTCTATCTCAGAACTGAAAAACAAAAATCAGCGATCAACACCAGCACCTTGACTTCGACTACTACCGTAGACGCCGCCAACACCACAGCCAATGCCACCACCACTACTACCACCACAGCAACGGTTTCAACTACAGCAACCACAACCACTACGCCTACAGCTACAACAAGAGTCAGCCTCCCAGTCCCCGAAAAGACACCGAACGCCGATGCGGATAATGACATCACTCCTACTCCTACTCCTCCGACGTCATCCATTACTAACACTGCAAGTAGCACATTTTCGGTACCAAGAGTAACCACACCGTCGGCGGTCACCTCCAGTACTTCAGCTACAGGGCATTTGACCAACCCCTCATCAACACAGATTAGAAGGTAGACAACCCACAATGCTTGAAAATAACCAAAAAAAGCACTTTATTTTGTTTTGAATTCAATTTGAATTTTGTTCCCCTAATTATCTTTTGCTTTGGTTTTGTTTTTTGTGCATGGATGATGTTTTTAAACCTATAACTAGGCCACAACTGACCCGTTGGGTCCGTACTTATTATATATATTAAATATTTACTACTAAAACGTTGATGTTATCTTGCTTCATGCACACTTTTCATCTGTACGTGAATGTTTTAGATGGTGTGAAGAAGGGTGAATAATGTAAATGAAAGCTGATAGAGAAGTGGTGAGTGGAATGGAATGATGTAAATAGAAAAAAATGGGTGGGGGGGGGGGCAGATTGAAACAGAAGATCTATTAGGGTATGACAAGAGTTTCATAAATTTTAAAATGTTTTTGTAAATATTTGGAATTGGCAAATATTTATGAAACTTTCTTGCGATGCCAAAATAAACCCTCTCTTCCCGTCTCCCTCTCTTTCTCCATCTCTCTTGACGTTATTCGTTGTTCCTCCCACCATCGAAAACATTCACGTACATATGAAAAGTGCGCACACGGCGACAAGACGACAGCATCAAAGTTTTACTCATGTATAGGTTAGAATATCTCATTTAAAGGAAGTGAAATTTTTGCTTATAATTTTCTTTTTCTTTCCTGAAGAGTATCCTTTTTTTTAGGAGCCAACAAAGTCTTTTATGGAAAACATTGGCCTTTTAATTATTTCTTCGTAACTAGACCCATCCGCGAGGGGATAAATAAGTGATAATCCCTTTCGTATACTTGATTATTTATAATTAGCCATAAATTATTTCATCTGCTGAGAATTTTGTGTCCATTTTAATGCTACCACATTTGTTTTTCATCCATTCTCTAATTGGTTGGTATAATAGACAAGCAGAATTGAATGTCTCTTTCTTATTCTACGAATGTATTTTTTATGTTTTAAATAAATAGATGTGTAATGTGAGTCTTAAAGACAGGCTTGGATCTTATGACCTCAGAGGAAGATTAAATCTGGATAGTATAGGGAGATGTGTGCAGAACAGGCTTTAATATTTTATTTTTATATATATATAAATACATAAGGTGTGTGAGAGATAGAATGTAAAGATTCAAATCAGACAGAATGTATAGGCAAAATTAAAAAGGAAAAGAAGTATTTAAACTAAGACATCTATAGGGAACAAATAAAAATCAACATCAACACATGCTGAAGAGATTGATATTTCACCTAATATTTATTAAAGCTTCCTCAGGAGAATTGTCTTTGTTCCATGCAGATGTCTTTGTTTCATCCTCGTTTTCCTTTTCAATTCTACACACACACACACACATATATATGAGACTAAAAGCATACTTTTAGAGAATTGAACCTATAGTGAAGTGATTTAAGCTCAATATACACGATAAAGCAATTATAAAGATAAATGAAAAAAAGAAAGAGATAAAGATGTGCGAATGACAAAAACATGTTTATTATTCTTTCCTTTTAATCTTTGAAAAGCCTGGCTTAAGGAAAGAAAAATAAACATGTTTTTATCGAGTACACCTTGCATTGAAGAATCGAAGATGAAATAGATTTGTCATTCGCACGTCTTTATCTCTCTTCCTTCATTTTTTATTATATATATATGTCATCCTTCTGTGTATTTTTTTTTTTTTAATCAAATCTTACTTGAAAGCTCAATCTTATAAATGGATAATTCTGTTTGTATCAGAAATCCTTTGATTACATCCTAAACAAGATAAAGTTAAACTTGATAGCTCATTATATATACTAAAGACTTAAGATGTTAAATGTGGAGAACCGGTTGGGACAAATACGAATGACCGTTCAATCATTTTAACATGAGAAATCAGAAATTTGTTAAACTAATATAATTTAATCGATATGAAATCCTCGTGGACATACCTGGTGTTGATAGGGTGGGGTAATTATTTTAACTATTTTTACACTTATGTTTTAAATATATTCTAATGTAAGCTCTTTGTGATTTGACCAAATCACTAAAACATCTTCCAACGCATCTCAATGTGTTGGCAAACTTTTAATGGCCTTTATTCCAGCTCCATTTGTTAGCGTTTGCTCAATTAAAAGAATCTTAGATTTAAAGAAGGCATTTGAACAAACTCGTTCATTAAAGATGAATCAAAATTAGTTGAGCCATTCTTAGTTGATTCGTTTTATATGATTTCTAAAGAAATAGTTTAACAAATTGTATCTTTGTTCGATTTAACATTAATATTGAACAGATATACAAATGAATTGTGTAAACCTGGGATTATTTCTCATTGCTTCATCCAATTGAAATGTTTACATTATCAGCAAAGATTTTTTTTTTTTTTTTTTGAAAACAAAAAAAAATTTTTTTTTTCAGTTATTGTTATACTGAAATGAATTTGAAAATTTTAGGAAAAATGAAAGTAAAAATATGCCTTGACTAATAAAAAAATTTTTTTTTTTAAATCAAAATAGATAATGAATTTCAAAAACTGTAATATATTTATATTTAATCTCTAAAAATTCAAAGTTAATTTTTAAATATCACCAAATTATAAGGATAATTAGATCAAAACATTTTGGGTCTTGAAAATAAAATATGAAATAATTTCAAATGTTACTGATCACCTTCATTCCAGACAAATTCTATTGGTGTTTTAAAAAATGAAGATCAGTATATTTTTCCAGATTGAAGCACAAAAAAAGCAAATTATTTTTAAAAGTACACATAATTTGAGTATTTTATTTTGTACAATCATGTTCAAATTAGAACCCTTACTGGGTGATATCTTTTAAATGGTTCAACAATTTTAACCATTATGGAGGAGTAACTCTATTCAAAGGCAGAACCTTTGATAAACTAGCTCATGAATCCAATTAAAACTTTTTTCTTAAGAAAAATTCATGACTATGCACTAAAAATGTAAAATTAATTGCAAACGAATGTATAAAATCAGTGACATTATGATTAATTTTGTTAGGTGAAAGTATTGTAATAATGTCATGTATCTTTATATATTTGTTTTATTTGTTACACTTGATTAAATAATATATCAAGAAAACACTTGAATAATAGTAATTCCCAAGCAACAGTTCTAATCTCGAGGACTTAGGTCGGTATTCTAACAATTTGGTCACCAGAAATAAAACAAATTCGAAAAGATTTTTTTTTTTTAATAAGTCAGGAAAATTAATTTTATTTTATGTTTTTTAAGTCACCAAAATTATGTTTTTATTATATTAAAACAATTATTATTAATTATTATTTTATTTCATACAGAATATCCTCGTTTTTTAGTGGCCAAAAAATTCAATTTAAAAAAACTTTTCTTTTTACATTTATTTGTAGTTCTAGAATTTGAAAAAATGTCATTGTTTATACCATGGTAGCAATTATTTCAAACTTGAAATTCTATGAGATTTTGTGTGAAGAAAAAAAAACGTTGCTCATTTGATGTTATTTAATAAAATAAAGGAATATTAAAGTTTACAATAGATGTTGATATTTATATATATTAAATTATCAATAAAATAATTATTTTCCAGATCATATGAACCTCCCAAAAGAGATGAAGAAACAGAAACACAAAGAAAAGCGAGGGCAAAACGGGCAAGAGAAACTCGTCGTTCCACACAGGTAAATTTGTGCATGTGTTGAAATAATTGCCGAAAGTAGTTCAACATTTGCTTTTAAATACGACAGAATTTTGATAGATTCATTATTTTATTTTATTTTTTTTTTTTTTTTCTATTAAAGAGTTTCCTGGTTAATTAATAAAACTATTAACATCAATAGGTGAAAAATAAAAAAAATACAATTTTTTTTTTTATTTATTTATTTTTTTTTTTGAGCTGAAATTAACAAAAAAAATTATTTACCTAAAATCTGAAATTTCCATTGTTTTTTTGTAGGGTGTTACAATGGAAGAGATTGCAATGGCTGAGAAAGTGTTAAAGTTAACAAGAGAAGCTGAAGAGAAAGAAAACAAGGAGAAAGATACCGTTAAAGACAATTCTGATAAAAATGATTCATCCAAAGAGAGATTATCATCGAGTGAAAACAAAGATGCCTCTCAAGACTCTTCAAAATCAGAAGAAGTAACTCTACGAACTCGGCGGGCATGGGAAGATAGAACTTCGGTAAAAAAAAAAAAATCTTTTTTTGATTTAATTGATTATCATCAAGATATTTTTTATGCATTAATTTAAAAAATAATTTTTTACAAAAATATATTTAATGTTATATCTGTATGTGTATTTCTCGGCTAAAAATGATGTATTTCTTCCTATTTGAAAAAATAACTTTATGGAAAACAAACGCATGTAAATTATAGGTTTTAATATAATTAATATTTTGGACAGTACTTTGTCCTTTATCAAAAATTGTATCTTATGATAAAAATGACGGAATATGAAACTATGAAAAACAAGACATTTTAAACTATGAACAATGTTAATTTTAAATATCCTTTGATGATTCTTTCGTGCCGACATCTGTCCATGTGACTCGCGTGAAACTGTACGTTTTAACTGCAAAGAGAATTTCTCTTTTTTCTGGTTAATATCTAGTCTTAAACATACACGCATGTATTTCATGTTTTTATTGCCGTCAAGCACAAGTAATTTAATTCCCAATTAATCTTATCAGCGAGAAATCTTTCGCAGTCTGTAAAAAACTTATGTTCGAGTTCAGACCTGATTTATGTGCATTCAGTTATAACATGCATTTATTTTGTTTCTTTTTGTTTGCATATGTGAACAGGAATTTGGAGTCTATTAATATATATATATATATATATATATATAAGAAATGATAAAAATAAAATTGGACAATTTACAATATTTATTAATTCATCAATTGTTCAAGCAAATAACATAAAAAATTACCATTAATTCATGGCTTTTCAAAGATAAGCTCTTCTCATCAAAAGAGTAAAACCAGCAAAATAACAAATTACTGGTTAGCATAAATTTTCAAATTTAATTATTGCAAGCAAAATAATTTTTTTACCATTTGTTTAAAGAAAAAGATTTCAAGAAATATATATATATATATATATATATATATATATTCCATATATTACAAGCTGGGTTGTAGCAAAAAAAAGATCCTTTGTTTCATCCAATCAAAAGTTGTTGATTAAATATTTGAACTTGTGTAAATGTTCACAAACAAGCTTCAAAACCCGCATTTCCCATGGGATCGACCGTGCATCTGCAGTTCATTACTATCGTTATTATTTTAATAAGCGATGTCCAAGTTGATCTAAGACCAACGTGCATCTCTTTTTCGTTTACCGTTTGATTGCCTTTATCTTTTGAGTATCTCTCAGTGAAATCATCCATGGAGCACTTTTGGGGGGGGGGGGAGATTTTTGGTGATTTGAAAAAAAGTAAATTGGTATGAATCGGCCTGATTCTCTTGTTGGGATTGGTTTGCCAGATTGTAACAAAAAGTTAATAAACTGAAATGGTTCACTACTCAGAGTTGAAAGAGTGCCCTACCACTGAGTTCAAACGGGACGCTGAATTATTCTTTCTGTTCTTTTCACCAACAACAGTCCAACATGCATATGAACAATGTAGCGTTTACAACCAAACGTCTCGTCGAAAATTCAATTCCTTTTCCTTTTTCTCTCGGCACTGGACGTGGTCACAACATCAACCTTTCTCTTACTCTTCGCGGAGCAAAGTGTCTACTCTTTTTATGACAATGAGAATTAGCCCATGCAAAATAAGGCTCATTTGCATAAGTGAACTCTTGTCGCGTGACAAAAGTTACAAGTTTCCATTTTGTAACCGGAACACTCTGGGTTCAATCCCTGATGGACAATACACGGCGCAACCCTCACTCATTTTCCCTGTGGACCTGCATGATGGTTGCTACACAGATTCTTTCCAGAAAGAATCAGCTACTTACAGGATAGACCATGTGAAGGTTGTCAACATCCCTAAGTGAAAGTGATGCTATGGAATGAACTGGATTTGAACTTAACACAACCAGATCGTCATTCCGCATTTTTAACCACATAACCACTGTCACCTCCTCTATATAATAATCGATTCAATGGTATTATTGACAGATATTGGATATTTTGGTAATGGCTTCTTTGCTCCAATTTTGTTTTTGTTAACGTCATTCTGTATAAAACGGACGTTAAACCGAATATGATAATGATGACTTTTCATAACTTTTATTTAAACTATGATTTCCATCATTGCATAAATATGGAAAAGCACCTGAGACTGGTGATGACATTATATTCTGTTTAACCTCTGCTGGAACATTCTAGCAGCTTCTATGCAGGTGTAGCTTGATCTGAAATCTTTCTGAAATTGAAGTTTTTGTGTCCAAATATTTTTCTACATTTTTTTTTTTTTTTTTTTTAGTCTTCTTTACTTTTCACCCACTTGTCTAAGAGAGTAGGAAGTCGACCTTGGGTTTACTTTCGGCAGCCTCGTAACTCTCGCTTCCCTTATTTTGTCCTTTAGTCCTCATATTCCATCAGCGATGTTTCTGACAAAGGGAGAAGAATTGCTGTTTTTTGGGTCAAAATTTATCCATCTCACACTTGGCTAGATTTTGACCTTGAAGTAATATTTGTTAACTCCTTACATCAAGTGGCTTCATGTCTGGAACGATTTCCATTTAAAAAAAAAAAAAATTTACACCAATGACAGCGAAAAGGGTTTAACGCAAAAATGATAATAACCATGAAGATATCAAATTTGAATTGTCTCGATATCCAAATACTAATAATATTTACGTATGCTTTTTGAACAGGGTGGTACTCAAGCTACTTACCGAAGATCCAGAGATCAGGATTTGTCAACCAGCAGCACCCCTAACATATATTCTTTTGATACACTACGTAAGTCTTGATAATATTTCACTTTTGGGTTTTTGAATTACTGCTTTTCCTCCCCAGTTATCATTAAAATACGAATGTTATGAAATGATAACATTAAATGTGACAATATTTGAGACATACATAGGCTCATTCACTTTAACAAAATTATATTAAATATTTTAACATAATAAAATTATTATGAATTTGCTTAGATTCAATTTATTCTCCTTCAGTTTTTATTATATTTCATATTCTTTGGTCTATTTCAAGCGTATACTTTCTCTAGTTAGACACAGTCAAAGAATGAAGTATAACGAAATAGGTTGTTTGCTTTCAATATTATAAGCCGTTAAGACTTAATTGTATAATGTTTATAGCATTTTTCTGTGAATCAAATCCAAAATAAGGCTTTGTGAATAAGACAAATATTAAGGAGACTAAAGATTAGGTGATATAAAAAGATTTCAGCAGGAAAACATGAAAACAAGTCTGAAATATTAGTATTTTTCTCTTGCAAAATTACTCCATAATTTCTTCAGAAATGTTTTACCTCTTTGTATTAGATGAAGTACAATTGTGGAAAGGGTCACAAGAAATCCTCACCAAAATGACTAAAAGTTAGACAAGTTAATGGGATATCCGAGAGTTAAGAGACTGAATGAAAGGTATTTCCTTACAGCTATAGATAAAATATCAGTTCTTCAATGAATCCTAATTAATATTGTTTTACCATTAAATAAAGGTTGATATGCTATAAAACAGATGAACCAAACAAAGTTGAGAATAACTGAATTTGAAAACAGAACCTATGTTGCCCCTTTTTGTATTGATACAAATCTCAGCAGAGAATGAAGTCTGAATAAAAGTTATACAAGTTGAATCAGAATATATTCCAACACCCCATCAAAACCTTAAACATATCTAAATTTATTTGACTGATTCTCTTTAGTTTAATCTGTAAACACCTTTTATTTGAATTATTTGCCAAAAAAAAAAATTAGAATCAAAAAAGAGGAAACACAGATTTTTTTTTTTCTTTTAAAGAATAATGGTTTATCTGAAGATTTCAAATATTTATTGCAAAATCTTTAAAATTAATGGTAATCAATTATGCGTCTTTGTTTTCTGGGGGGTTTTTTTTCATGTTTAATGGAACTTTAAATAAATTGTGACATTAATTTTGAAGATTCTTCGTAGCTCTGAACAAAGATTTGTTACAAACATTGCCTGTTTTGGACACCTCAATATTTTAGAATTTTTAAATAACTTGCTATTTTGCGAAATATCCAAAAACAAAAGTAAAGAATTTAGTTCAAGGCGTAGTTTTTCTTAATTTAATGAATTTTTTAAAGTTTCAATAAATCAGACTTGTTTTTAAGTTGAGAAACTGATATTTCATAATGATTTCAAATTCAAAAAAGTCTGACTTTGTTTTTCAAATTTAATGTACACTTTAAATTCTTACTGAATTTTGTATCAAGTTTATTTGGTTCTGATAATGTCAGGAAATAGTACTACTTAAATTGTTTCAGCCTTTCAATAAATATGGTCAACTTTTGATCGTTACGTAATGTTAGTTTTAATTTTCTGGACTATTTTGCTTTGATGATTTTAACTTAAATTTTTATCATGGGGAACGAATGCAAATATTTTAGGACAAAACTTATCTATTCATGACATTCAAAGTTTTTGTTGAATTAATATCCTGATGAGTTTGTGGATGCTAACATTTTTGTCAATTGTTTTTATTTATCGTTTCAAAATTGTAAAAACTTTGTTTATAAAGTGAGTCAAAAGTAATTTAGGATTGCGCCTATTGTTTATCTAAGCCCCCCCCCCCCCCCATGGCATAATTGCCAGATATGGACAGCATCCCAGAAATTTGTTCCTTGTTTGCTTTTCAAGATATGATGCTGTATGATCCAGATATTATTGTACTGGAAAAGAAATTCCCTTTAAGGATAATTTTTATATTTGAACAATTCTGTTTTACAGAAAGAAAGTGATTAATGTCTTCAATGTATTCAAGAATTTCACAGCTCTTTTCACTAATGCGCTTACATGTCAAAAGTTTTTTGTTATTTTTCTAAATAAATTAATATTTACTTTTGTTCAAAAATCTTTACTTATATTGCAAAGAATTATACGCTTCTTTGTGTGTCATTGGAGCATGTGGTCATATGATGGTTTCCAACTTTATGCAGCTTTACTTGCAATATCATTGAATTTTTCAGGATCTTTCAAGCTGCACTGGTCGGATAGTAGAGGCCAGACAAGACCGTGCTGCATTGTCTGGTCCTCCTCTCTAGATTCACAGGGTTGGATTGATTTTTTGTCCCCATCTGACCATAACTGCTTTTGATCGCCCCCATTCCTGTTCTCAGTTGGTTGTGTGTCCTCCACTGAACTCAATCCTTCTGAACCAATAAGAAGGGCTTCACAAAGGGGGAGGAGGTCTCATGTCAGTAGGAGCAGGGGGGCGGGGGGGGGAGCATTCTATGTCCTTCTAGTTCACAGCTGGTTTCTTCCTGATATGTTGTTAGGGGCTGGACATGGTTGAGAAAGTTTCTCCTTGACTTAAGTTATTGGGCTGTTGGTTCACACCCATGAAAGAAATGGCATTCATCACTGGTATCCTTTGTGATCTGTACTTGGCTGGCTGCTTCTAGTCTCCCATCTGCAATATAGATGTTAAAATGAATTATAAATCCAATGATAATGGGGAAAACTTTAAAAAGCATCTTTACCATCCGTAAGTTGTTCAGCCATCATTGATTGATAAAATGTTTTTCAAATTCATTTGTTTTAATATTTTAACATCATATTAAAATGTCTACAAGATTAAAAAAATGTTGAAACTTTTGACTCGCTAAGCAAATATCTACAAATTTAACTGCTTACATATTGTACAGGTTGATTTCCCTGCTTCCTTGCATATTTTAAGGTTTTAATTACCTCAAGTATTTTTCTGCATGTTTTCAGTTGCTGACGACTTTAAAACTTGTTTTACTACTAATAGAAACTTTCCCTTAAATGTTTTTTGACCTACTTTTCCCTATTTATGTCTGTGTAGTACTTCATTTTCATGAATTTAGATAAAAAAAAAAAAATTTCTAATAAAATTCACCTGACAATAAGAATCGAAGCATTAAAAACTAGTCAGTTTTCTGTTTCAATAATTGCCAACATTAATATGAATTCATATTGCTAATTGAGTTCATATATTGTTTTTGATATTATGTAAGAAAGACTGATATTTTCTGTATAAAAACTATGCAATTATGAAATAGAATATACTCAGCATGAAATTTGTTTTCTGTTTAGTTTATGAAAACTGCAGGACATCTCAAATTGAAACGCAGTACATCTCAAATTGAAACGCAGTACATCTCAAATTGAAACGCAGTACATCTCAAATTGAAACACAGTACATCTCAAATTGAAACGCAGTACATCTCAAATTGAAACGCAGTACATCTCAAATTGAAACGCAGTACATTACTACTTCATCTAAGAAATGAACACTCTAAATAATGCACGTAATACATGCATCATGATGACTGCTGCCATTTCTCGCTAATTGCCCATGAAAGAATGCAAGTGTTTCTTAATGTCAACTTCATTCTTGCACACACTTCTGCAAATATTGCATAGAATAATCTTAAAATTGACCCTGTCCTTGTGTAATGTCTTTTCTCTACAGCAACTGACCTCTTATATTTTGGTCATCCAACCTGTACAAGTGTCCCGCTGGTATTTAAGTAAGCAATTTATCATCAGCTAGAGATATTTTTCAGTCCTGTGATGTTAAATGCAACTCCAGCTGTGCATAAGAAAACTTGCCTCTATCGCATAAAATATTAAAATGGTCTGGAAATTGAAGATCCGTATCGTATATGGTACGAAGAATAACGATGTTGGCGTAAAAGATATTTAGGGAGAACTGTTGCATGGACAATCTTCAACATGTTTTAAATAATTAATTAAACAAACTTTTAAATATTTTTTTATTATAAAACGCTGGTAAAAAAAAGTACTTATTTCAGAATACATTAAGTAATATTGTCATGTGTCAGATATACTTTTTTTCAACCGATAATTTTAAGCTAGTTTATCCTTCATCTTAAAAAAAAAAAAAAAGAGATTAGTCTTCACAATGCCGGGCACAATTTTATTCAAATCGGAAAGATGTACTGTCGAAATTGTGTATGTATATATAATGGTATAAAGATGATTAGACAATCTTTTCATGTGAACAACAATTTATTCAGTGAATCTTTTGGTATAGTTAGACCTTCAGATTGCAAAAGCCAAGAGAGAGAAATGTTTTGCATCATTACAGTTGAATAAGGAAAGATAATTGACAGGGAGAAGAAAGACTAAAAGGAAAGAGGGGAAATTGATTTCTGGTGACCTAGAGGTCAAAAGTACTTTTATTTAACTAAAATTGTTGTGAATCCGTTAGTGAGAAAGTTTCTGTAAAACCGACCCTAATGGTTCTTTTTAATGGAAGTTGTGTGCAGGCAATTTGAAGACTAATAAATGACCCCCCCCCCCCCCCCGTTTTGCTTTTTTTTTACTCATTTTTCTGTTCCCGTTGGTTGCTTCCACTTTTCTGCTGTGCCTGTTTCTAACCTGACGATACTGAGCTTCGTCCAGTTGCTGCTTTTGTTCTGCACGTTTGTTTTTTGATTCCCTGTTATTTTTCTTTTCAGCGCATATTCAGCGTAACCAAAGAAATATTCTAAGTGTATCGGACATTAGTAATACGGCCAATTCGAGCTCGGTTGGCTTCAATAGGACGTCGTTGCGGAATCGATTTCAAAATGATGATGCTGAAAAAAAGCAGGAAGAAGAGACAAAGGACCTGAATAAAGATTCGAAAGGTGCTGATCGTCGTCGACATTCCACCCGCCAACTTCAAAATTTCTTTTCATTGTTTTTTTTTTATTGCACCTGTAATAACTCGATCTATAAATAAGTACAAATTGGACAGATATTTGATTAACTTGGTGTTACTAAAGCTGAGTATCAAAATAATCTGGATGTACTGAAATACCTCGTCTATACGAGACAAAAATGGTTTAACAATCTTAAAAATAACCCCTGATTCCATTTAATTGTTTCACTAAAGTAAATATTAAAATATTAGTTTTTTCTTTTCATTTTTTTTTTTTAAAATAATAATAATAATAATAAACTTTGAATAAAGAAAATTGGCCTTTGGGCTAGGGATCAAAGTGTAGTATCTGTTCCGATGGATATTACGCCCTATAGACCGGTACCGTCTTGGCCTTCGGGTCTTGATTCTGTGGGTTTGTCCTGTGCAGTTCTAGGAGGTCCACCCTCCCAGGCTTTGCCTACCCTCTTTGGGGAGGAGTAAGTTTATCACTTACTGCCTGAGGCGCCCCTACTGGAGAATGCCGACGGAGCTGCTCAGGCATTTTTGTAGGCCAGAGTGCTTATCTTCTCAGGTGCTGGCTTTTTAAATCCCATTTTCCTGACCTTGTGTCACATGTTACCGCTGTGGGAGGAAGATAAATCCCTCCCCCAAAAAAAGAAAATGAATCTTCCTTGCATCTATACTATCCTACCTCTCCCATCTCCACTGGGCCATACCAACTCGAATAAATGGTGAAAAAGAAACCTACTTCCAGATAATTATAAACACTACATTTGCTTTCTCTATTCGTGTGACAAGTTTCAGTTATCTTTTGCCTTGAGACAATATTATTATTTTGGATTGAAACTTGAAAGGAAATTAAGAGAAAATCAATTATTGTTTAAAGCTGAAATGACTTGACTTTACTTTTTATTTAATCCAACATTTTTGTATTTTTTTCGTTTCCCTTATATTAGGCAACCATCCAATATAATAATGTACGCAGGAGCACAGTATTATATATGAAAAAAGGAAAAGCAAAAATTGTTTATATGTTCGACATTTCGTCTTTATTCAAAGACTTTCTCAAGATTAATAAAGACGAAATGTCGATAAACATATAAACAATTTTCGGCTTTCCTTTTTTTTTTCTTTTTTTTTTTTTTTTCATTACACTGGATTCTTAATTCCATAAGTGTTCTCAGCTAAAACTGATGAATTTCTTCACATTTTAAATCTTTTTTAATAGAATTTTAGAAAACATAAAAGCATGTTTTAAGAGAGTAGAAAGTGACTAACTTGGGTTTACTTTCGGCAGTTACCTCGTAACTCTCGCTTTCCTTATTTTGTCCTTTAATCCTCACGTTTCATGGCCGATGTTTCTGATAAAGGGGTAAGAATTGCTGTTTTCTGGGTCGGAATCTATCTATCTATCTATCTATATAACACTTAGCGTTGGCTGGGTTTTGACCTTGAAGTGGTATTTTTTTTTTAGCTCCTTACATCAAGTGGCATCATGCCTTGTCTGGAGCGATTTCCATTAGAAAAAAAAATGTAAATTATAGTTAATGTAATTTTTAACATTTTTCAACAATCTTCTGTCCGTTTTCCAAAAATGTAATTTTTGATAAAAAAAAATGAATGAATGTCAAATTGTTATAAATAACCATTAAATACATTTCAGTCTTGTTTCTTCTTGCCTATCGTTTCATTCATTTTTTAACTATGAACAACGCTTAGTCTAACTGTCCTTTGATGACTCATGTTCACACATGTCTGGCGGCTTTGTGAAATTGGATGTTTGAACTGTAAAAATAATTCTTCCTTTTATTCTTAATATCATCTTCAACATGCATCTATCATGGTCTTATTATGCATTTGGTATTATCTAGTACTAGCAATAATTACCCGCCCTCCAAGCGGCAATTACTGAGGCTGTAGTCTTCTTTACAGAGACCAAAGAAATAATTTTCATTTCACATTTTGGTAATTTAGAGGAAAACAACAAAATGATGATGATCGTGGTGTTATTTGATATATTTCAATATAGGGGAAATATACTGTACATGAACTTCGTCAAAGTTTGGTTTTTAGGAAAAAACAACAAAATTGATATGGTCTTTAAAATATTCAACGTCGATAAATTTTATTTTGTTTCAGCATAAAAATGAAAATGAATTCCTCGTTAAAACTGGTTATGTAATGAAATGAATAAACATAATAGTGGAATGTCGATTGGTCAAATAAAAAGATTTTATATTACTGGGTGATTTAAAAATGGGTACTTTTCGCCTTTATTATAAAAAGAAAGAAAAATATGTGAAGAATATTACAGAAAAAACTTTTTTTTGTAATTTAGAAAGATTAGAGTTTTCTTTTCTATGACAAATTTTTAATTTATCATCATCATCATAATAATCACTACTAACATGTTAACTCCTTGCCCTTTTGGCTAGAAGCAAAATGTATCTGTACTGAATTTGCACTTAGTTTTTAATGTTCTGTCATTGAAGGAGAAATCCTTCTAGACCGAGGCGATTGAAATTTTTGTTTCAATTCAGAGTACCCATTTTGGGGTAGCTGGATTCTCCCCACGTTAAATATTGACATTGTGCCTAACTCTACTCTCGTGGGAGGAAGTAAATAGGAACAACACCAACAACAAAAGATTTATTTTTAAAAATAATAAACGCATGTATTTAATTATTAACAGAAAACGTTTGGTAATTATTGCATTTAATGCAAAAAAATTTTTTTTTTTAAAGTAATTATTCCAAAGTTATCGAGATTGTTGCTATGTGGAAGTAGGTGCGTGCTAAAGTGTAACCCAAAAAAACAAAAATAATGAAACGTAAGTTATGATTTAAAATTTTCAACGTAATTCGTTAAATCGTTTAAAATAATATTACTACTGATAATTAAGAAATTAATATCAATAAAAGTGTTTCGTATATATAATAAAATAGCAGAATCAAATTATAAGTGAATCGTACTGAATATGAATTTATTAGACAATGCTTAAAAAATAAATATGCAAATAATTTATAACCTTGAGAGTTTAGTCATGTTTTCTGTGACTATATATACGGTATGTGAAAATATTTTGGTGTATAATTGAATTAGTAAATTTTGATATGAATATAGTTCGGATAAACAGAAAAAAACTTTCGCGTTTATTCATTTAGATTATCTGCTCTGTTTGATTAAAATGTTTAAAATTTTGTTATTTTGTATAAAAGATGTATTATATAACATTAGGGTTATCACAAGTAAAGTGTAGCAGTTGTATTTGGGACTATGAAGAAGGAATCTATCAGTAAATGTTGACTTGTGTGTGTATGTATATATATATATATATAACACTATTTTACAAAGATATTGACCAGAGTGCTCAATTACCGAAGTAATAGTCCAACATATTTATTTAAATAGATACAGATAGGATATTATGAATAGAACCGTCTGTTTCAGTCACACTGCTAATGGATTCTCAGGAATCCAAGCAGTAATGTGTGGCTGATCTCCAATGTTCGGCTCGAATTTAGTCGGACACTGAAGATTAGCTTTGTTTTATTTTATTTTTATTATTTTTTTTACCATGAGTCGCCTATTTTTTCATTAACATTAAATAAATGTTACTGACTATTTGGAGATCGACCTCATTGTTGTATAAATTCGAGATGAATAAATGTTTAGGAACTTAAAATTTAAAACTTCTTAGATCCTTTAGAACTTTGTATAAAAATTATGAATTTTAAATCCTTCGGAATTTAAAATTACTTTAGTTTTAAGAGTTTCTGATTTCTGTTCTTTCTTTAATCTAAATACACAATCATATTCAAAATAGTTCATATTTTTTAATTAATGTTAATCTACTTTTATATTTCAAATTAGAAATTCGTTTGAGCAACCAATTTAATTTTATCCTCAAAGCAACTTTTATATTTCAAATTAGAAATTCATTTGAACAACCAATTTAATTTTATCCTCAAAGCAACTTTTATATTTCAAATTAGAAATTCATTTGAACAACCAATTTAATTTTATCCTCAAAGCAACTTTTATATTTCAAATTAGAAATTCATTTGAGCAACCAATTTAATTTTATCCTCAAAGCAACTTTTATATTTCAAATTAGAAATTCATTTGAGCAACCAATTTAATTTTATCCTCAAAGCAACTTTTATATTTCAAATTAGAAATTCATTTGAGCAACCAATTTAATTTTATCCTCAAAGCAACTTTTATATTTCAAATTAGAAATTCATTTGAGCAACCAATTTAATTTTATCCTCAAAGCAACTTTTATATTTCAAATTAGAAATTCATTTGAGCAACCAATTTAATTTTATCCTCAAAGCAACTTTTATATTTCAAATTAGAAATTCATTTGAGCAACCAATTTAATTTTATCCTCAAAGCAACTTTTATATTTCAAATTAGAAATTCATTTGAGCAACCAATTTAATTTTATCCTCAAAGCAACTTTCAATCGATACATTTTTCTTCTCGTTTTGCAATTTAAAAACAAAAAAATCTCTTCAAACTTTTGTCAGTCTAAAAATGTTCCACAGCTGGCCTTCAGGCTAAGACCAAGGTCTATTTTTTCTGTAAGGAAAAATCCTTCTT
Organism: Sepiola atlantica; assembly: GCA_963556195.1. Lineage (NCBI taxonomy): Eukaryota > Metazoa > Mollusca > Cephalopoda > Sepiida > Sepiolidae > Sepiola > Sepiola atlantica. Next base: position 229,644,314 of record OY744516.1, read on the forward strand.
GACTGGGGAGCTGGATATCCACCCCTAAAAACACGACCTTGAGTCTAATTTTGCCCTCATGGGATGGCAATAGGAAAATCTTTTATGTAGTTTTTTTTTTTTTATTATATATAAGTTAATGGAAAAAATCTCATACAAACATTTATTTGCAAACTTGATTTTAAAAAAAAAGATATAAATATTTACCAAAATTACGAAATAGTATGAGAATTTTAATTATTTATTGTATTTAAGAATTAAAATTCTTAGTGCTATCTATTAAAATAAATGTATTTTTTAAATGCTGATGCTTTAAATTCATTTTTTTTTTTTGTAAATTAATATCATACTTTAATTTCTAAAGTCCTTAAATAAATGGCAGGTCTTTTTTATTTATTTTTTACGAAAGACTTTCAGAAAATGAAAAATATTGTTATGTTATCATTGATGAGTTGATAATTGAAAATTTTACATTTTAGCTAAATAGATTTTATAAAAAAGAAAATCTTCATTTTGTTTCATCTTCATTCATAAATTATTTAAGTGATAGTGAAGCATTTTATTTCAATGAGATTTTTTTTTTAAATTCTTTTAAAACTATTTGTTTTGAATTTAGAAAAGGAAAAAGATTCTGACAAAAGAGAATCATCCGCATTAAAAGCTCGCCGAGCAAGACGAGAAAGAAGATCAACGGGAGTGATTGATTATCAAAAGGTGAGTTTATTTTTTGACCAATGTTTTTCTCTCTGACTTCATTTTACTTAGACATAATTTTAATTAGTTAGAAATTTAACAATATCTACATATTTCTTAATTGAACATTTCACAACTTTTCAAAAGGTTTTTGTTTGACAATGGATTACAAAAACAATTCAAGACTATTTAAAATTTTGTATTTAAATTTAGTCACAAAAAGTGACATAAAATTATGTATTTTCATTACTTTACGAAATGATTTATTTAAATTATAATTTTCTCTTTTTGATAATTGTGGCGCATCAGCGTTACTTAGGCTTAGAAAAAGCTTATGTACAAATAACTGTCTAAAATTTGATATTTTAGCATCTCACTACAATTCATTCTAAATATGATCAAGTGTATCAAATCAAATCTATTAGCAAAAAATAGCAAAGTGCAACAAGCCATGTAAAAAGGCAGTTAGAAGATGCGTACATCTATATACTATCTGAATGTTTGTCGAAGGCAACTTTAAATCTGGATATGGTAGGGATCACGACTACCTCACGGAGCAGAAGCAAGGACAGAAATTTGTTTTTTCTTCTAATGAGACTAAAGCACCAATGGCTCATCTTTTGCTGGGTCCTGTGGAGATTACGACTGGGCTCTGGAGTGAAAAACTTCTCAAAAAGTATATTTAAATTTCCCCAGAATCGCATCCCCCTCACATCCTCCGCTGCTCAAATGGTAATTATCCAAAGATCAGTGGACATGATGTTTCCAGAGTTGCCTTGGACTGTTTGATCATCTGCAGGCTGACCCTGACTTCTGGCAACCGGTTTCACGGTGCAGCGACCTGAACCGAAAAAGATGCCTTCCGGCAATTAAACGAAAATTGTCTCAGATACAGCTTCTCTGAGTTGTATGTTTATATATTGTTAAAACGACATCTGTATTTTAAACAAAGGCTGAAAAAATATATGAAATACTAACAATTTTGCATTTTAAATTCTGAAGCTAAAACAAAACGATCTATATTCCATGAAAAAATATATGAAATACTAACAGAATTTTGCATTTTAAATTCTGAAGCTAAAACAAAACGATCTATATTCCATGAAAAAATATATGAAATACTAACAGAATTTTGCATTTTAAATTCTGAAGCTAAAACAAAACGATCTATATTCCATGAAAATTATAGAAATTACATTAAAGAAGAGCAACATTCTTTTCAATTCCTTTCGTGAACTTTTGTCAGAAAAATTTGTTCAATAATTACTTCAATACGAAAAAGAAATTAAATTTTTGATTTAACTGATAATGTTCGTCCTCTGATGAAAGAATTTTTGAAAAGTTTATGAATATTTAAAAAATGTTGCCATGGTTCATCATTTCTATATTTTCTATCTGTAAATATTTATTGAAAAATATAGAATGAAAATCATTTGGAATTATTTTATTTTTCATTGGTTTGGTAGAAATTTTTGAATTCAATGTTCTTTTTGATTTCTGATTGATTTGAAATGCATACACACGGCGCTCAGGGACAAGTTGAGGCTTAACACAAATAACTCTACTACATACACTTGCTATTAATAATAATATTTAATAATGTATATCCCCTTATTTTGCCTAGATGATAAGGTAGTTAAGGTAGTTAAATATTTTTCAATGAAAGTAAATCTTTTTTCTATTCTTTAATTTTGAATTATTAACTTATGAACAATAATAATTTACTGATTGTATTAATTTTTACTGATTGTATTAATTTTTACTGATTGTATTAATTTTTACTGATTGTATTAATTTTTACTGATTGTATTAATTTTTACTGATCGTATTAATTTTTACTGATTGTATTAATTTTTACTGATTGTATTAATTTTTATTGATTGTATTAATTTTTAATTTTAGAGTGAAGAAGACTCAAAAGCAACGACCAAGGAAGAGAATGAAGTTGATGACAATAGGGTGAGTCTCTGCTGTTTTTAAATAATCTGTAGTTTAAAATGTTGTATGAATTTTGTTTTCACGTAAAATTGTCTTCCCTTAGCATCCGTGGCTTGTGTATATTTTGTTTCACCTCTGATTTAAATGAAGTGCATTCTACAAGAAATTAATTCGACGTTGGAAATACTTACTTTTAAATACTCCTATTTTAAATAAACATGTAAAAAAAACTAATTTCTTACTTGGTACTAATCTGATTCTATTGTGCATGTGTGCATATCAGTAAAAATGTGAGTAGAAACAAAATGACTCCTGGCGCAATCTGATGTGTTCATTAAAAGAAAAAATTGGTACTCTTATAGATGACGCACCATGTTTCTGTGATGTCGCGTCGTCAACATTCACGCAGGTCTCGGAAGTGCCCGAGAGTTGATGAAACTATTAACCAATAAAAACAAAACAAAAATTGCCTAAAAATAGTTGTTTCAGTGTTTAACAAGGAAAATTTGAAAAAAATGTTAAAAAAAAAAATTAAAATACATTGAAAAAAAAATGTAAAAAAAAAAATTTAAATACATTGAAAAAAACTGTAAAAAAATTTTTTTTAAATACATTGAAAAAAATGTAAAAAAATTTTTTTTTAAATACATTGAAAACAAAATGTAAAAAAAAAAATTTAAATACATTGAAAATAAAATGTAAAAAAAAAAATTTAAATACATTGAAAAAACATGTAAAAAAAAAAAATTTAAATACATTGAAAAAAAATGTAAAAAAAAAAATTAAAATACATTGAAAAAAAAATGTAAAAAAAAAAAAATTAAAATACATTGAAAAAAAAATGTAAAAAAAAAAAATTTAAATACATTGAAAAAAAAATGTAAAAAAAAAAAAATTTAAATACATTGAAAAAAAATGTAAGAACAATAACATATGCTAAGCATCTCAAAGAAAATCATCTTTTTGAAACTTTCCGGTGCACACAAACAAAACATTATTTAAAAATGTTTGATTAACAGTTGTTTAGCTATGGTTTGTTCGTTCTTTATTTTTATTTATATATTTTAGTTTTTCTTCATCGTAATTTATCGACTGCCAGTCTTCAATTTATCGTTTGGCAGTTTTCGCCTCATTTTCGCCTTGTCAACTCTTGGGCGGTTTCGTAACCTGCTCGAACGGAAACACGGTGCGTCATCTATAAGAGTACCGAAATATGCTTTCTGAAGAAATGTTAAAACTCAAAAGAAATATGGTTTATTATTGTTCGTTTCACTGTCAATTGATGGATGACTCGAGTCGGATCATTGTTGGATTTCTTTCAGTTACTTTGACTTTTTTCATGACAAATTTTTCGACTGTTAAAAATTTAAAGTTATTTTCAATATATTTTCTCCCTTAATACATGATAAGTTTCATTACGTATTTGGAGAGAATGCCATGATATGATCTGAGGTTAAGATCGGATTCTAACTCTGCCTGATATCGATCTCAGTTTATAGTAACTGTTGATCGATAACATCGACATGCCAGTGTCGCAGATTTTGTACATGTCTGTGTAAATAAAAATTATCATATATAAAGCTCTATTTTGATATTGAGCACTTTTTATAAACCCGGTTAAAATTCTCTGGATTACCACCCTGTGGATATTTTTACCTGGGTTATTATTATTATATATATATATATATATATATTGTGGATATGTATGTATATTTTTTATAATATCCGAAAATGTTCCAAATTGCAAGCTCAATGAAGGTGCATTAAAAGCTTCAGAGCATATATACATGTTCATTCCACTGACCAAAGGAACAATCAATCCGTATCTTTCATCTGTTCATTCAATTTCTTAGTCTTCATATTTCATCGAACAACCACAACCATAATTTTCTTTTGTTCTTCCTATCTTTTTACCCTCCTATATCAGCGAATATATATATATATATATATATACATACACACACGCACACTGTTAGAATCTTCTACATTGTGTACCCTTCAAACACCCTTGTACAAGTTGTTTGCCTCCACCACCCGAAATTTATCTTTCCCAATCCTTTCTACTTTTTTCCTACCTACCCTATTTCCCAACCCTATCAACTACTGACCCCATATCTAGCCTGTGTATTATGCAAAACTGTATCCAGTGGTGAGGGCCCCAATTTGACAGCATTAGTGAGTGCAGAGTCCCATTTATTACCACTACTCCCTGGTCGGAGTGGTAGCACCTCCGTCCTTCTCGGTTAAATAGAAACTATCATTTACAGACTATTTCTTTACAAAATAAATGTCTACACTACCAAACAAATAAATCTACAAACCCATCATATACAAATGTGTACGGTTTTGGCATAAAATGACCCAACAAGGGTTTACATGTCATAAAACCCAACAAGCAAACAACATGGTGTATGTTACATCTAAAAACCGATATCATCTCTTGGTAGACAAAACTAAAATTTTGTACTCTACATAACCAAATGTAAAGATATTTTTAAGTTTTAACTTGCATTCAACGCAAGGTCAGAATTATGGGGCACTTGAGAATTAGACACGCGTAATGGTCTGCTAAGCTAGCTTGTAAACAATTGTACCATGTAATAAGGGTAGGAAGATTGGGTTGCAACAATTCTCTTATGAGGGGCTACAACCTTTAAAATTAACATTGATTTAAAAATTTTTTTTTTTTTTTTACGAATCCTGTAGTAAAAGCATGGATGAATTAGTGTATTATTTGCTTGTATTTTTTGTTAAAAATATGAGTGCAACGGTTAAGTACTTTGACAATTGGATTGTGTCGAACTTTCTTATAACATTTTTGTTGATATTAAATTTGATACTAAAGGTAAAATCAAAATAATAATATATCCTTTGCCTATTTTGGCCAATAAAAATAATTTAAGAAAATTGTGATATATTTTTAAATGAACTAAAAAAAAAAAAAAAAATTTTTTTTTAAATCATAAAATGACCATCAAAAATCAAATGAATGCACAAAGCATTTCACTACATGATTCTAGCTGTTCCTACCCGGCATAACTCTGTATTCGTAAATGTAATTTTAGTTTAAATTTTCAAAAAAATAATGTATAAGTCACAAAGAGATGGAATAAAAAAAAAATAAATTAAAAAAAAAAAAAAGAAAAAAAAGAAAAGCTCAAAATGTAAGGGAAATAACTGATTTTTTACCTTTAAGCTAAAATATGAATTATCTCCCTTACATTTTAAACCTTTTAGGTCATTATTTAAAATTGTTTCCATTGTCATAATCTTCCTGGCTAGAATAATTATTTTCAGAAAGAAACTAAAGCAAATTACACTTATATTAGAATAAAGAACATGCAACAAGGCTAAAAAGAAAAACATCGCTAGTCAGAAGCAAACATCGATTTGTCACATGCATTGATATTTAGGTCCAACATGGAAAATCCGACAAGATAACTCCGGTATTCAACAAAATAACTTTATATATTAGAATAATGTTTGAGTTAGTATAAAACTGTTCTTACTTGGTGTATTTAAATACAGGCCTTTATTTTCTCTTCCCCCCCCCCCCCCAAGACATTATCGCAATATATAGAGGAAGCAATGTATCTTCAGGTTAGATGAAGATTCTGCTTGTTCTAACTATTATTAATACAGAATATTATAAATCGGGATTGAATTAACCAATTATCAGAATCTTGCAATCAAAATAAAGCTTTAAATAAATGCACAGTCGTTCTTGCAGAAGTTGCTATATTTAAGATTTATAACACCAAATTGTCTTGAAGTCTTTGAATCTAATTATTTAAATTTTAAGCAATGGCCTGTAATTTTTCGCATTTTGTGCAAGATGAGGATCATTTTGAAGAAAAAAGTTTTAATTTGGTTGAAAATGAGCAAACACAATTTCAATTTTTTAAATAATGTGTGCACATGTTTAGCTTTGTTTGGCAAAATAACTTATAACGTCTGCTATGCATTAGTTAAGTAGACAAGTGTAAAACAGATTCCACTTTGTAGACTTGTTTTAGAAAACAAATTGAGATTTCTTTTTAATAGTAAATTAATATTTTTCTATGTAAGCTTGACGGGAATAGTGGCCTGACTTGTTTTTTATTTTTTTAATTTATTTTTTTTTTAATTTATTTATTTTTTTGTAAAGCGTTTTACCAAATAATTCCGGTTTACATCTTTTAGGAATTTCACATACAGTGATGATTTTACATTAAACTTTTATAATGAACTGAATTCCCTTCCAAACATGTTTTTTTAAAAAGGAAACATTTTATCTGAAAATTGTGGCAATCAGAATTTTCAAAAAGTTCTAAGCAAAACAGAAAAGATTCCTTCAAGTTGATCCGTGCAAACTTAAAGCTAAACCTGCATAACAAAGGAGAATCTAAGGTAAATTTGCTCGATGTAATGTCAGAATCAGATAAAATTAAGGATATCTCTCCTATTTTGTTTGATTTTTTAATAAAGAAAATTGATCGTTAAGTTTATTTAATGCTCTGAAATAAAATTATACTTTACTTTATAATGTAATTTTGTAATTTATATTTTGATATAAATATTTTTATTAATGTTTTATTTATTTAATGCTAATCTCCCTTATATGTCAAGTATATTACTAGCTGTCCCCACCTGGAATTGCCCGGATGTAGGCATTCGTTATGAAAAAAATGCTGAATAAAAGTTCTATTTTATTTCAATGATGTAGCTAAGTATTTGAATAAGTACGTACCGTATTTAAATAGCCATTTGTCAAAATAAACTGAAGCAGGTCAGCAGAAAACGAATATTACTCTGAGAATGATAAAGTACTTAACAAAAAATGTAATTTCTTAAATAATTTTTGAAAATTTATTTAGCAAATTGTGGGTTAATTTTGTAAATATTATTTTAAAAGATAATTTAAATATGATATCATTTGAGTTTATGTTGATAAGACACGGCTGACTCAAATGTTTGTTCACCCGAACAGTTTCCTTAACCAGAATAAGTATATTCAGGAAAAAAACTGAAAGAAAAAATATATTTGTGCCAATAACATAATGGGGAAAATTAACAAAAAAAAAATAGACTAGACCAAATCAAATAGTGATATGTTAAACGAATTGTCATTTGGGTCTGACTGAAAATCTTTCTTTTAAGATATAGACTAGCAGTGATCACGCAGAAGTGCTAGGGTGTCAAATAACTTTGTACTGATGCTTTCATAACATGCAATACAAAAAAATAATATGGGTAACATGCATAAGTATGGAAAGCCAAACTTTATATCGGTGCATAGAATTTTTTTTTATTAACTGGTTATACCTACCTGGCACTGCACAGGGTGCAGCTAAGTCATTTTAGTTTACAATTTTTATGTTAGAAAAAAAAAAAAATTTTAGGTTGTAAGCTTATTATATTAAAAAAATAAAAAAATAAGCTGATTTTTATTTTTAGGTGATTATTTAAAATGTTTCTATACTATTAGTTGTTTGGCCGAACAAAATAATTATTTAAATTAATTGTAATGAAGAATGTTATTATAGTGGCAATAACATGGTCGAACAATAAAAAAAAAAATGAAGATTGTATTTTTGTTTCATTTTACTAAAGTCGAAGTTTACAGAAATCAAAGGGGGCCCCCGTCTTGATCTCTATATGAGATACATAGATATTCTGATTAAAGTTCTTCTTTACCTGTCAAACGTTGAGTTAGCAAAGAAGTTAAAAATATTAATTTTTTTCTACCCAATTAACCAGTTAACTATGTTATTTTATATCTTTCTTGCGGTGTCTTGGTCTTACCGCATTCTAGGACAAGAATTCATCTAGTCTGGTGGAATATCCAGCTAAGTGCTGTTACTTGAGGTAACATTACTTGGAGAAGATGCTCCATTCCTTGTATGGGCTAGTGTATAGCTGTATCGAAGGGATCTTACTTGGGCTTCGAATACTATGTTATTTTGAATGTTTAGTCAGGGTTTACTTGAAGAGTGAAGTATCATTATGTCATCTTGTCCTGACAAACCCTTGTACGGAGAGACCAAAGACACTCGAGGATGGTGTCTAGTAGGTAATTCAAATTTCTCCTCATGAGAATCAAAGTTGATATATCAGCTTAAATGCTATTTCGGTCCAACTTTTAAAATCTCATAAGATAACTTTATATGTTAGACAACTGAGACTAATTAATTTTCAAATATTAGTATTTAAAATATTTTTACATTTTTGTGCATTGATTAGACTAAAAATTGAACATAGAACTATTTCTTGATAAAATTAAAATTGAACATTTTTATGTTGGGAACTTTTTTTTTTTTAATCTTTTGTGTTTTATTAAAAACGTACAGAATTTTATTTTTATGAAAGTTTGCTTCTTTTGTTTTTTGTTTTGTTGAAGCAAATAGATTGTCGAATCTCAAATGAAAGGAAAATTGTATGAATCAAACTTATTTAATAGACTTGATTCTGTTAGCATCGGGAGGGATCACATAACGGTTGCCGACCTCCCTAATATTACAAGTTGATTTTTTTTCTTTTTGGCTAATTGTTATTTTATCAACTTGGGTGAAAAAGCTGTGAAAAATGAGCTCAAAACCGTTGAATTATGCAAATACCATCAGTGGTTCAAAAGTTATAATTTAAAGTGCCAAAATTCATACGAATTTAACACTTTTAAAAAATGGGTCAAAATATTTCAAGAAATTCACTAATTATTACACCATTTATTTATTTTTTAAGCTTTTCTCATGAAACTTTTCTTATGTAAAATTATGTGCTCTTTCTGATTATGCAGTCAGATTTTATGTATCTCTTTACTGTAAGCCACGAATTATCAATTACGATGTGTAAATTTCAATTTTTAAAACTGGCACATTGTATCATACAGATTGTGAGTCTATTCAGGAACATATATTATTCACTTGCTGGAAGACACCGGGGTGGATCCTTTATGGCGTCATCTATTCAAACAGATCATAGATGACCCGTGATCCTTTAGCTCGCAGGTCTTCGAATATGGAACCGGAATTAAACGTTTTTTAGTTTTCAGAATAGCTTTGGTAGACCATCACTTAAAGATAAAAGCACTGGTTCCCATCTGTTCACTGGGTTGGTTGCCTCAACTAAGAGAAAGATTTCCAAAGAAAATCTCTTGCATTTCAGATTGTAGTTTGAATAAAGACTTGGCCAGAGATAGTTTAGTTTGGAAGTCAATTTCCAAAGTTGTCCAACACATGCCAGCATGTAAAATGAACGTTAAACTGAATATGATGATGATGACACACGAAACTAACATCATTGGAATGCTTATTTCATTCTCTTTCAATCGATATAATTGTTTTTAAAATTGACTCACAAATAAAAGATGTGGTTTGTTTAAACACGTAGGTGTGAAATTTTTCCGATGTCCAACGAAAATACACTATCGGCTTGTAATTCTACTAAGTGAAAGTGGTACTACGGAAAGGGCGGATTCGAACATTCATACCTAGGTCTTTAGTCTGTGTTGTTATCCACTTAACCACCATTACGTTCCTGAATGTCGAATGATTTGGTTTCCGTAGAATGTATTTTGTGTTAAAATGTGTAATTAAATTCATCGTTGGTTTGGCTTTTACAAAACGAGACAATTTATTAAACATTTTATTTTTTGTAACTATTTAGATTTATAATCCTATATTTTAATATTTTCTTGCGTTTTTCTTTATTAAACACTATAGATCATTAATTTCTTTCTTCAAATAAAAGTATAGCTTTTAAAATATTTGTTTAGAAATAAAAAAATTTTAAAAGTGCAAAATCTGTTTATTTACTGTTTTCATAAATGTAAACTGAATAATGTAAAACAAAACAAAAAGGTAAATTTATAGAAGTGCATCTTTCGTATTTCGACCCCTAAAAAAAAAAGTTTCTACTTTTTTGGGCAAATTACATGTAAACAGCCTCAACAAATATCCGCTATGAAAAAAAATTATGAAAATTTTTATTATTTTAGGAGGGGGGGGGGGGTCACTTTCCTATAATAAGTTATACGTAAAGTGAGCACGCATTTCTTGGCCACCGAATCTCACCTCTCGTATTTCGAACAAATATCCACGCGCGCACGGATATTTGTTGAGGCTGTTTACATGTAATTTGTCCAAAAAAGTAGAAACTTTTTTTTTTTAGGGGTCGAAATACGAGTGGTGAGATTCGGTGGCCAAGAAATGGGTGCTCACTTTACGTATAACTTATATAGGAAAGTGACCTCCCCCCCCTCCTAAAATCTAAAATTAATAAAAATTTTCATAATTTTTTTTCATAGCGGATATTTGTTGAGGCTGTTTACATGTAATTTGCCCAAAAAAGTAGGATACTTTTTTTTTAGGGGTCGAAATACGAAAGGTGCACTTCTATAAATTTACCAACAAAAAGTACCATTTATATGAATAATACAACTATTAAAATTTAAATTCTGTAGATATTTTTGAAATAATGTTTTTTACAAGCTGTCAAACCATAGCAAAAGAAATATTTTTGCTGTTCTAAAATATTTACTGAGGACTTAATGGACAAAAAGAATGTTCATGAATTTCTACTTTCTCGCAGATTCCAAATATGGTATTTTATTCTAGGATGCCCCATTTCTGAGATAGAGGCCAACTTTGCCTATGCAAACCTTCATTGATATTCAAATTTTATGTAGATTGAAAAAAAAAATTGTTAACTTGAAAAATTCTGTATACCAAATATTAATCTGCATTTGTACTGATGAAATTACAAAATTTTGTCTAAATAATTATTTTTAATTTAACTTAAATACAAAATATTTAATGGAAACTGCAAATAGCATGGCATTTTTTCACATTTAAATATGTTGAGCTAAGTTTTTGCTATATTGTTTATTCAGTTTATATTATCTAAATGAATAAATGTGAAAGTTATTTCCATTTATCTGAACTAAATTTATATCAAAACACCTTCAGCTTATTTAATGAAATGATACAACAAAATGTTTTCAAATACATAATATATACTGATCGGAAAACTCCCCAAACACTGCTATGGTTATATTTCATTTACATACTGATTTTATGAAGAGTTTCTAATAAATTAATATTCTGTGCGATTCATTTGTAATGTGATTCTCCTATTTTCTTATGTGTGCGATAGTTTTGTTGATATTGATATTAATATTATTAGTAGTAGTAATATTAAAGCGATTTAAGGAAAGTGTTAACATTCATAATGATAACGTCCAGTTAAGTTTACGTACGAATACATTTACACGCATCAAAAATTTAGATTACTTCGGAATAATTTCTTTTAAAAAAATAAACTCTGCATTGAACGCAATAACTAACAAATGTTTTCTTTTTTATTAAATAGATACTTTATTTTTAAAACTGAATTTGTTGGTAGTGGTGATCATAACAATTACATTTCCCATGCAAAGAAAAAAGATCTCCCCCCCCCTTATCTTTCTAAATTACAAAAAATAGATTAATATTAAAAACAAAAATCTTAGTTATTTTTACTGTCTTTAATAATAAAGGTAAAAAACACGAAGTAACCATTTCAATTTACTCAGTAATATATAATTATTTTATTTGACCAATCAATGTTTCGCTTTTTCATTTATTCATTTCATTATCTAACCAGTTTTAAATAGGGAATTCATTTTCATTTTTATGCTTATACAAAATCAAATCCCTCTACTTCGAATATCGAAAAGA
>OY744516.1:229659118-229666618 GCA_963556195.1 Sepiola atlantica
ATGACTCCAAAATCATAACTTAAGTGTAAATCTTTTTCTAATTAATTTCCACAGAATATGTACAGCTTGGCCTCCCTGTGTATTTGTATAACGAACTAAACCTTCAGATACATGCATGTAGGTGCATGTATACATATGTCGAGTTTTCTTCTCTTTTTTTCTGGCTGTATCTCTGCTTTAGTCAGCAGAAAGAAAATGTTTTGCTCTTCTCTCTCATTGTTTAGTACAAAACCAGCAGCAGCAGCCAATCCTGGTACTGCTGCTGCTGATGATGATGATGGTGATGGTGCTAGATATTGGTGAGGGGAAAAGAAGGTTAACTGATGGAGTTTGCTAGTTTTAAAGAACTTTTATACAATATAAGTGTGTGTGTGTGTGTGTGTGTGTGTGTGTAGTTTATAACTTTCGGTTCTCCCTCCCTCTCTCTCTGTATCTCTCTCTCTCCCTCTCTCTGTTCTTTACCCATAACTACTACTTATTGGTGCTGTAATGTGTGTTTTGTACACACACGCACACGCGCACAAATCTACACTCTAAACAAATCCACCTGTGAACGTGTTGACTGTGATCCGATCACAATGTCTTATGGATCTTATCGATATACCTCGGGACTTTCAGGGGCTTTACCGGCCTCTTTAGGAAGTGGAATTGGTAGTTCCAGTTCTACGAGTATTTCCACACTTTATGGGCCTTATGGTAGCAACTATCCTATCAGCTCTAGTCAGACTTCTGGATATTCTTCCAGATCCAGCTCTACCAGCAGCCTTTCCAGCGTGGGGGGATCCACAGCTGGCAGCTATTCTGGATCTCTAGGATCTCCGGTATGTTAAACCAGTTTATATAGAACGGCTAGTTCTGCTCGCACAGATCTTGTTAATCCAGTAATTAAGATTTAAAATTTGAGATTTTTTTTTTTTAATTTCACTTTTATTTAAACAGATTTTTAATTCTTTAAATATTGTAAAAAAAAAAAAAAAATTTTAATCACAAAAGGTTTGACTTTTTTTTTTTCCCCCCTCATATTATATATATATATATTGCTACTTGTAACTATTTTTAGTAAAAAACGAACAAATGTAAGCAAAATGTTTGTTTCTATTTTTTCTCCAAAATTCATATAATTTCTAACAAATCGCATGTCCATGATGATAAATAGTTCTTGACTTTCAAAATGATTTGAGAAAATAATAAAGTTTAATCTCATCTATGTTAGACAAAACCTAATTATGTACTGCAGATTAATGACTGATGAAAGAAAATAATGTGCGCTAAACTTTTAATATTTAATGTTGGACTTAATGAGTCAATCATGCAGGCCAATTTTATTCACTGAACCAGTTTGGGTGTTCATTTTTAATTTTAGAAATGATAAACAAGCTTACACCTACCCCCCTCTCTCTCTCTCTGTCCCACTCTCTCTCTCCGTCCCTCTCTCTCTCTCCGTCCCCCTATCTCTTTCTCTCTCTCTGTCCCTCTCTCCCTCTCTCTCTCTCTCTCTCTCCCTATCTCTCCGTCTCTTTATCTCTCTCTTTATCTCTCTCTCTCTTTATCTCTCTCTCTCTTTATCTCTCTCTCTCTTTATCTCTCTCTCTCTTTATCTCTCTCTCTCTTTATCTCTCTCTCTCTTTATCTCTCTCTCTCTTTATCTCTCTCTCTCTTTATCTCTCTCTCTCTTTATCTCTCTCTCTCTTTATCTCTCTCTCTCTTTATCTCTCTCTCTCTCTTTATCTCTCTCTCTCTCTTTATCTCTCTCTCTCTTTATCTATCTCTCTCCCTCTCTCTCTCCCTCTCTCTCCGTCCCTCTCTTTATCTCTCTCTTTCTCTCTCTCTTTCTCTCTCTCTTTCTCTCTCTCTCTTTCTCTCTCTCTTTCTCTCTTTCTCTCTCTCTTTCTCTCTTTCTCTCTCTCTTTCTCTCTCTCTTTCTCTCTATCTCTCTCTTTCTCTCTCTCTTTCTCTCTTTCTCTCTCTCTTTCTCTCTATCTCTCTCTTTCTCTCTCTCTTTCTCTCTTTCTCTCTCTCTTTCTCTCTTTATCTCTCTCTTTCTCTCTTTATCTCTCTCTTTCTCTCTCTCTCTCTCTTTCTCTTTATCTCTCTCTCTCTTTCTCTTTATCTCTCTCTCTCTCTTTCTCTTTATCTCTCTCTCTTATCTCTCTCTTATCTCTCTCTCATCTCTCTCTTATCTCTCTCTCATCTCTCTCTCATCTCTCTCTCTTTCTCTCTCATCTCTCTCTCTTTCTCTCTCATCTCTCTCTCTTTCTCTCTCATCTCTCTCTCTTTCTCTCTCATCTCTCTCTCTTTCTCTCTCTCTCTCTCTCTTTCTCTCTCTCTTTCTCTCTCTCTCTTTCTCTCTATCTCTCTCTCTCTTTCTCTCTATCTCTCTCTCTCTTTCTCTCTATCTCTCTCTCTCTTTCTCTCTATCTCTCTCTCTCTTTCTCTCTAACTCTCTCTCTCTTTCTCTCTATCTCTCTCTCTCTTTATCTCTCTCTTTCTCTCTTTATCTCTCTCTTTCTCTCTTTATCTCTCTCTCTTTCTCTCTTTATCTCTCTCTCTTTCTCTCTTTATCTCTCTCTCTTTCTCTCTTTATCTCTCTCTCTTTATCTCTCTCTCTTTATCTCTCTCTCTTTATCTCTCTCTCTTTATCTCTCTCTCTTTATCTCTCTCTCTTTATCTCTCTCTTTATCTCTCTCTTTATCTCTCTCTTTATCTCTCTCTTTATCTCTCTCTTTATCTCTCTCTTTATCTCTCTCTTTATCTCTCTCTTTATCTCTCTCTTTATCTCTCTCTTTATCTCTCTCCCTCTCTTTATCTCTCTCTTTATCTCTTTATCTCTCTCTTTATCTCTCTCTTTATCTCTCTCTTTATCTCTCTCTCTCTTTATCTCTCTCTCTCTCTTTATCTCTCTCTCTCTCTTTATCTCTCTCTCTCTCTTTATCTCTCTCTCTCTCTTTATCTCTCTCTCTTTATCTCTCTCTCTTTATCTCTCTCTCTTTATCTCTCTCTCTTTATCTCTCTCTCTTTATCTCTCTCTCTTTATCTCTCTCTCTTTATCTCTCTCTCTTTATCTCTCTCTCTTTATCTCTCTCTCTTTATCTCTCTCTCTTTATCTCTCTCTCTTTATCTCTCTCTCTTTATCTCTCTCTCTTTATCTCTCTCTCTTTATCTCTCTCTCTTTATCTCTCTCTCTTTATCTCTCTCTCTTTATCTCTCTCTCTTTATCTCTCTCTCTTTTTCTTTCTCTCTCTTTCTTTTTCTTTCTCTCTCTCTCTTTCTTTTTCTTTCTCTCTCTCTCTTCATTTCTCTCTCCATTTCTCTCTCTATCTTTTAAATGCTACAAGCATAAAACATCTAATATCATTTCACTCACAAACACAATATGATTATTTAGTATTGACTTTTTTATTTATTAGTTGTTTTTAAGCGACAAACTTTGTCAACATTTTCAATGTAAATAATTATGTAAAGAAAATTTTGATTTCACAAATATTAACATTTAAGTTATCTCTATATTAAATATTGTTAAATACGAAATTACAAATTATTAAAAACAACAAGATTTACTATAAGTCACATGTAGGTAATTTTATTTTTGTTAATAAAAAAACAAAAACTTTTGAATTGCTGCAAGCTAATCGATGTGTGTTTTGTCTCGTCATTTGCATACATGAAGAAGGTCGAATAATGATGATAATCTACCGAAATAAAGCCTTTTTTCACATGAAAATATTTTCGAGTCATCGCCATACTATTGAATATTTTCTACCTTTTTATATCTCTAAAATATGAAAATCAACTTCTCAAAATCGGAATGGAGTCGAATCAAGACAGCAGAACTTGTGCACACAGTGCTCGATATCCTTTCGGATAGAGCTTTAAAAAAATAATAAACAAAGTATTGAAATACGTTTTGTTTTTTTTTCAATTGTTTGTTATTCTTACACATACTAAAAATAGGGGTGGGACGTAATGGGTGAAAATTTCAGATTCATGCGAGTAATATTTTTTTGTGTTCATTTATACATAAATAACACTAAACAATCAAACATTTTGAAAATTTTGCAAAATTCAGAAGGTGCAGGCCAAAAATAGCCGTTAGGGCTCCACGGGACTCAAAATCCATCATTTTTCGGTGAAAAAGTGGTTTCATGCGACATTGCAGGTCTTAAAACATCCTCAAAGGGTATGAATGGATATAGATAATTAAATCTGATATAGTACTTTAATTTAGGACCATTTTTAGGCTGTAAAAGGGTTTTCATGAATGTAGAATAGCCAAAAACTAGTGAAAAATAGCCAAAATTAGCCAAAATTTCCCAAAATCCTCCGTTAACCTACCTAATTGGTTCCCAAGCCTCTACAATGGTTATACATGGCTGTAGATAGTTGAAACTGACAAGACTCTAAGGTTTAACACAAGTTTTGGGGTTTTAGGAGCCCCCAAGATAGAAATGGGGGTCAAATTTCAGCCAAAATGGTTAAAAATGCACCACAAACTATGTATCCAAATGACACCGCTGGAATCATAAACTGAATAGTGGATAATGCAGTCAATTTAATAAAACATCCTTAAAGGCTATGAAATGTCATGAAATAGTCAATTGAAGTTGTGGAAATCCATGGGGAATTGCACAGGAGATCAGCCAATTACTTGTACATCGACTGAAATAAACCTTCAATGATTTCCCAATTCTCGACTTCGAACTTGGTTTGGCGTGTACTCATGTCCCAAGCACCGAGCACATTGCATGGAATGATCTGGATTATATTCGTGTTCTGTTCATCATCTATCTGGGGCTATCTTCATGAACGCCTTGCAGAATCACGGTTGAAACATTCCAGATACTCCACCATGTAGTTGTTCTCGTCAACCTTTTTTCTAGTCATTCCGATGTACCAATTTCTTCCAAGTGGAGTGTCCCAAACTGCAACACAAGATTCATTCAGAGGAATATCATCAGACTCTTCTAGGATTTCAACATCTTCCTCAGTATCAACGCTCACATTATTATCATTATCTGTCGTGCAAGAAAGCAGAATGGAGTTTTCATCTGGAAATAAAACTTCTTCGTCTGCATCTTCATCATGGTCACCAGAAAGAAGAATTCCCAAATTTATTTTCATCTCTCTTTCACTCATTCCATTTACCCTGTACAGCTCTGGGTTCTCCTGGAAATCGTGCTTGCAAATCAGTTTACGAAACAATAGTTGATTCCTCAGCATCGTTTTTTTTCGTTTTCTCATTTTGTTTTTCTTTCAGTGCTCTCTCAACCTCTTCTACTGAGGCAAAGGGACCATTATGCTCTTTGCATTTGCTAAGAAGAATTGCTGACCTCTCCTTTGAGTGGATAGTTTTTGGCGCTTTTCTGCAACAACCATTGATTCATGTTCTTCATTGATATGCATGTTGTCAATTATGACCTTCCGGTTGAGTGCAACTTGATCAAAGAAAAACTGTTTCTCATTTGCATCAAACGTCTCCACGTCAACACCCTTTCCCAGAATATTGAAAAAAATGTGAGTTTTTGGTCTTCCATTGAATCAAGTTTGACCTCTTCGATTCATGGCCCTTCTGAACTTTGCTATTGTACTCTCTCAAGTATCGATCAAGTTTATCTTTCACTCCTTTTATTGTTAGTTTAATGTCTCTTCCAAATGCTCTTTGCCAGTGAGCCAGCAGACACAGAGAAAATTGGAGATGCTCTTTCTGTTTTGTAGATCCATAAGTTTGAGCATGATGAACTATGGCCAAAACGCACTCATGTACAGTTTGGAGGTTTTCAAGCAAAGTGAAATCCTAATCATCATACTGGTACTTTGTTCCACTCATCCTATCTTCTCAAATAAACTGAACTGAACTGAACTGAACTGAAAACAAAAGAAAATAATTGTTATTAAACTGCTTGAATATAATACAATACAATGGTGTCAACTATCTACACCCATTCATAACCATTGTAGAGGCTTGGGAACCAATTAGGTTGCTTAACAGAGGTTTTGGCTATTTTTCACTAGTTTTTGGCTATTTTACATTCATGAAAACTCTTTCACAGTATGCAAATAATCCTAAATTAAAGTACTATATCAGATTTAACCATCTATATCCATTCATAGTTTTGAGGATGTTTTAGGACCTGCAATGTCGCATGAAAACAACTTTTTCACCGAAATGTGATGGATTTTGAGTCCCGTGGAGCTCTAACGGCTATTTTTGGCCTGCACCTTCTGAATTTTGCAAAATTTTCAAAATGTTTGATTGTTTAGTGTTATTTATGTATAAATGAACACAAAAAAATACTACTCGCATGAATCTGAAATTTTCACCCATTTGATTATTTATATAAATTCACTTATTAACAAGAAATTATATTTTGCATTTTTATATTTAAAATCTATTGGCAACACTTTGCATATGAATACTTTTTTTTTGTAATGAATTTCACATTTTGCCTTTGAAGTAGTTCCAAAAGGAATGAAACGTGTTGATGGTAAGAAAATTAAATTAATTTAATAACAAAATAAAGAGGGGGAAAAAAAATGACTTTCGAAATCGTCAACCATAGATTTTACTGGCGGAGTTTTAGAATACATTCTTAACATGGGGATGGGGGAGGTTGTCGGTAACATTCGGAACGGCATACTTGCTTCGTCTTTCTCGATTTCATAGCATTCGTTGTACATACGTCACACCAGTAAAATATATGGTTAACGTTTCCGAAACAGAACCTAAAAAAATAATATGGGGAGAACTTTAGAAAAAGTATTGACTTGATTAAAATAAATATTTAATAATTTTATTTTTATTTTTTAATATCTGAATAAAATGCATAATTAAAAAGGGAGTGGATTATTTTTCAATTCTATAGCCTCCCATCCTCGCCCCCCCCCCTTTTTTTCAAGAGGTCCAAACTTATAAAACTTTTGTTGGCAGACAGTATTCTAAAAGCAATATAGATTGATTCTAAAGTCTAATGATTTGTACAAATTTGCTGTATTTGAAACAATTCATATTTACTCACATAATGATGATTACTCGGGTGTTGGCATACTAGCAGGATGACCCACCGTTGTCTGGGATTGAATGAGGAACTCTGTGTCTCCTGCCCATAACACCATATTATCTTTTTCTTATTTTTTACATTTCATAATATTCAAATTTTGGGGTAGGAGCCAAAGGTTGTACTCAGGATTGATCAGCTGAGGCAGGGTGTAAATACAGTGACATTTATCAAAATAATTTTCAGTAAATTTATAGTCTAACCTTTTGAGACACATACAATGTTTCCTGAGCAATAAATGAAGACTCCCTGTGTATTCCTGCTCCAAGCACTGAACCCTACATCACCATTTTTACTTTTTAGTTTCTAGAATTTTCAAGTTATAAATAAAATAAAGTAAAAAGTTGTATTTCCTTTTTATAGATGTGTCGCACAATACAAAATACCGAGTGATTAAAAAGAAAATTAAAAAAATGAGCTTCTGTTTATTTATTTTTTGATTCGTTGT
>OY744516.1:229674118-229831618 GCA_963556195.1 Sepiola atlantica
GTACTGCCACTCCTCCCCCCCCCCCACCGACACAGGAAATTAATAAACAATGTCTACTTTTCAAAATAAATTGTCCGTTATTATTTCCTATTTGTCTGCTATTAATTTACTACATGATACAGGCACACATTTAATGGGCGCTTCTGCTAATTCCGCTGAATTTTGAGAATATTGGATTACGTTATTTCTACCTATTATGCATACATTTATAGCCATTCTGGTTTTTATAGAATGCCATTAACGAACATAGTTCTTTGCAGTATTTCATCTTTCAACATGGCGGCTACAATTTCTTCAACGACTCGACTTCCGAATTAAGTCACTATACGCCAAGATACTCGACAAGCCCCATAAAGTGTACATTTTCTGATTTCTACACCTTTCACACGCATAATATCCAAAATTTGAAGAAAAATACATTGATTTCTTGGTATAGAAATGACCCAAAACGTGTGACTAGTGTACCCTACATTCGGTCGCCTTACAGCGGATCGTACAATAAAACGCATGCCAGCTACTAACTGGCTTCGTTTAAATGATCTATTTTTTTTGTAGATTTTATACTCACTTCCGTGTCCGAAAGGTTAGCAGCATAGATCCAAGACCAAGAGGCTTATGGTTCTATCCTAGTCATCTCACACAAGTTTTTTATTTTTTATTTTTTTACATTGTTAAACTTCTGCCTACGAGGAAGAGGGGACTATGGGGCGTATTCTTTAAATCAACGTTATTATGTAGTCATTTGAAATCAATGTATATGTAGTACTTTAACTATTGTGAATATAATTCCGATGTGACCTATTTGCATTCGGTCGGATGTTGACACATTTTAATTCATTCTTTTCAATTTCTCTTGTGCAACGTCTGGGGACGGGTCCAGTTAGTGATAAAATAAAGTGAAGCATGTTTGATTAAACTTGAATAATCCAACATGTTTTGTTCATCTAGATGGGAATGAGTTCTCGTTAGATCTCAAATCTGACACATTTTCATTTCAAAGCTGTTAAACAAAGTTCAATTTTTATAGATGTGAATCATCATTTCTCTTAGGATTAATGATTATCAAATAAAATAAACAAAAATATGTGCATATTATTTTAAACCATTTTAACTTTATAAACTTTCATCATTGCTCGAGTTTTCTTTTTGTTTTGTTTTTTTACTTAATCTTAGTCATCAAAAATCATACACCTGCATGCTACTATATATCACCGACCGACTGAAGGAGTTCTCTCTCTCTTCCTATGTCTCTACCTCTTCCTTCTCTCCCCCTTTCCTTCTCTCCCCCTTTCCTTCTCTCCCCCTTTCCTTCTCTCCCCCTTTCCTTCTCTCCCCCTTTCCTTCTCTCCCCCTTTCCTTCTCTCCCCCTTTCCTTCTCTCCCCCTTTCCTTCTCTCCCCCTTTCCTTCTCATCCCCCTTTCCTTTTCATCCCCCTTTCCTTTTCATCCCCCTTTCCTTTTCATCCCCCTTTCCTTTTCATCCCCCTTTCCTTTTCATCCCCCTTTCCTTTTCATCCCCCTTTCCTTTTCATCCCCCTTTCCTTTTCTCCCCCTTTCCTTTTCTCCCCCTTTCCTTTTCTCCCCCTTTCCTTCCCTCTACCTACCTCCCTTTGCCCCAAATAAAATGAATTGCTCTCTACTCAAGAAAGGTCCATGCTTTGATAAGCTTCTAAGACTGACCTTTACTACAGACCTCAAATTGAAGACTTATCTCAAATCTGTTGCTAAGGTCGCTGGAAAAATGGTTGGATCATTCTACGGCTCGAGGAAATATTTCACTCCAGACGGAATCCTCTACATTTATAAGAGTCAGAAACGTCCTAAGATGGAGTACTGTTGCCCTTCTGGGGAGGTGCCGCTCTGAGCACTCTTTCTTGCCTTTGACAGAGTACAAAATCGACTTTGAAATCTAATAGTGGATGTCCTTTTTCCTACGGTCTCTCTCTCTCTCACAGAAGAGAGGATCCTAGTCTTTCTCTATTCTATCGTTATTTTTATGGTAGTTGCTCGACTGAGCTCAAATCTATGGTTCCTCACTGTAAAACCTTCACAACAAAAACTCATCTAGCTACAACCACTGTAAATAATTTTCCTTTCTCCCTCTGTTGACCTAAAACTAAATGGAACTTCCATAAGCAAAGTTTTTTTACCAAGATCTATCTGTCTGTCTGTGGAACATAATACCATGGAGCTGCTTCCCAGCTGACTATAGCATCGTCGTTTTCAAGTCTAATGTTAACAAATTCTTGTTGAGCCGTCCTCTTAAATAATCTGATTCTGATCAGTCTTAACCATTATTACCAATCCTCAGTGTTTGACTATCCTCCAGACAAACTCATTGACCCTTATCCTCGAGTGGACCTTGATAAGTGGTGACTGATTAGTACATAAGAAATATGCATTCTATTTATCATTTACAATAGTATTTTGTTTGGGTATTAACTAACCGGAAAGGGTTGATATGCTGTGAAACACACACACACCCACACACACACATATATATATACACTTTAATATTAAATAAATATTCTTAGTTAAAAGCCTCTTTAAAGATGTAATAGTCTTAAAAGTAGAGCCCCGTTTGAAATTGAAAAGTTTGTTGTCACCTGCGATAAGCTGGTTCCGCTCGAGCGTTGAACACTGTAGACAGCAATAACACTTCCTCCGCCTCCCGGGTAAGTGTATCTTGATTTCAATTACTGTTTGTGTCGATTTCTCACGGTCGCATAGTCCTGAGCGTGATTCTAGCCTGCATCTACAAGCAGTGTTCGAGCCCATGCGACTGCTTGCAACCGCCACTCCTACACTGATTCGGGTAAGAGAGCCCGAAACGACATCGTCTGTAGGTGAAAAACACTTTAATATTATATATATATATATATATATATATATATTTATTTTGGTACAGAAAAATTAGTACAACATTCGTACCGTCGGTTTCAAACACGGAAGGACTCAGCCATCCAGCTCTCTTCAGCTTCTGTTGTCATCTGTTTTTTTTTATATATATATATATATATAATTTTCTATGTTCCCAGTACCATACATAAATTAATAATTTTATTTAATAAAGGTACTATTAATGCAAAAAAGACTTTGCCTAAAAGCAGTATTACAAATAACATTGTCTGAAATATATTACACACACACTAATATATATATATATATATAAGAGAGAGAGAAAATGGTAGTTTGCTTGAAGCATTGCTGGGAATAGTAGTAATATGTTAAGAGGGCTGAGGGCAATGCAAAGTGCCGGAATAGGTTGTAAGCTGGAAGGAACAAAAATAATAAATCGAAGTGAGGGCACTTACTATTTATTTTTCTTTAAAATCTTACATAACAGCAAGTGTGATGTCTGCTGTGTGTGTTGTTCGGATGATAATTAAAAATCATTTAATATTTCGGAAATATTTGTAAGATTTTAAAGAAAAATAAATAGTAAGTGCCTCCACTTTGATTTATTATTTTTCTTCTTTCCAGCTTACAACCTATCCGGCACTCTGCATTGCCTTCTTAACACATTACTAATATATATATAGTAAGCTATGAAAATATATTTATGGCAATTAAGCTTAATTGCCATAAATATATTTTCATAGCTTACTACCTAGTTCTACTTATGTATCGAGTAATGTTGAAGTAAATACTGAAAATTGATACATAAAAAATTATATTTCCATTATAAAATTTTATGTGGATACATGAAATAGTAATATATATATATATATATATATATATACACACTAATGATAATAGATTTAACGATAAGTGAAGTATCGTAAAGTGATCTATCGCGATAAAGTAAAGCTCAATACGTTGAGTAGAGCAATCAATTTGAAAGAAGGAAAGATGAAGATAAAAAATTGCATAAAATTAATACATATTTTATTGCATCGAAAGTTCAGATGCAAGGAGTTACATTAATCCTTAAAATTTTTCAAAGATAAAATTCTTCTCGTCAGAAGATAAAATTTGGTAATGTGGTATTTATAATAAATAAATATTACCTAGTTCCATTTCACTTTAAATAATTGAATAAAACTAGAAAGGTTGGGGATAAAGAAATAAATGGCCGGGAAGGAAAAATTAGCAGTATTGAGTAGCCATTTTCGAAAACAAACCCATGGTTTAAGTATTAATGTAACTCCTTGCATCTGAACTTTCGATGTAATTAATTTTATGTAATTTTATGCAATTTTTTATCTTCATCTTTCCTTCTTTAAAATATATATATATATATATACATATATATATATATATATATATATATGTATATCGGGAACAATGAATAGCTGATTACACTATCGATTTTTAAAGCAAATTTTTAGTTTTATCTGTTAACTCGTGTTTAGTGGGATTTTAAATTCTTGATTTACTATTTGAGTTTCCAAATTTATTTCGGTAACATAAGAAACAAAAGCATTTCAAAGCGACCAAAAAAAAAATCTCCAAATCAACAGTTAAAGAAAAAATTGGCCAACGGCATGAGTTTAAGAAAGAAATTCATTGTCTTAATGAATTCAATTTTGTTTGCTTTAGCCATAGAAGGCTCTAATAACTTGTACCTTTCTTGAGCTTTCCATAAATCTAATAATAATAAACCAGTAGTAACAATGCCGTATATATATTCGCAATGTCTTATTCACATCTTTTTCACTCGTTCCTTAGTCTTCTGTTTGTTTCTTCCAGAGACTAATCTAATTCTTGTTTTTTTATCTTCTCTTACACACTCACAGATGTCTATCTTAGCATCACTTGATTTAAATCTGCATTTTATATTCTGTACCTATACCCACATTGTCACTGTTGATTTAGTATAATTAGATCGGGCTCATGTTCAGAAAAAATGGAGAAAAATTGTAGGTCATTTGAAGCAACCGTAACTATAAAAGTCTGATTTTCTATTATATAACGGAAAGTTGTCTGTCTGTGTGTCCAGCTAAAAGTTAAAACTACACAAGACACACCCACAAAGCTGATATATTCTTTTTAAGCATTGCCTCGGACACAAGATATAGGCACATTTTTTTTATTAAATATTCATTTGGGGGGGGGGGGTAACAGAAACTAAATATTTTCTTGGTCGACATTTAGAGCGATTTTTTTTTTTTTTTTTTTTTTTTTTTTTATATATATATATATATATATATATATATATATATATATATATATGTTATTTAGTAATTCGTCACCAACTTTTTTCTAGTTGCTAGAGGATGTGAGATGGGGAGGTAGATAAAAGTTTTAAAAGAAATATTTTACACACACTAAGTCTTCTATTTTGTTGTTCATGCTAGTCAGTCATAGCTTGCTTCAAAATGGACAAACAATTAATGCTGATTTTTTATAGTAGATTCAGTGACGAGTTGATCGTTGGGAGGGGGGGGGGTCTTATTTTGCTGAATATTTTGTATTTGTTTGGATTTTACAGAAGTGGAATCATTAAAGATTTTCTTCAACTCTATCTGTTCACTTAATTCATTAGACAGTAACGTTCTTAGCATGATTATTTTTTCTATGCAATCAAATTGAAGAATATTTTATGAATTCATCAGTTGTTTTAAATAAAGATTTAATAATCATAGAAACATTGTTCTGCTACTTTTCTAGAAGAGAGTTGCCTCCCTTGAAAATCTGCATATGAATTTTAACCTGGATTTTTGAGATTTTGATTTCAAATTTATTTCAAAATATTAATTAATAAATCCCTTATTCGTCACTTGGACATTGTTTAGTTCAGTCGCAAGAAATCCAGATTCCTTAATCATATCACAGTCCATCATTTTCTTCGAATTTCCAGCTGGCTTGGCAGGCCGAGAGCAGACTGAAGGCGTTTCCACGAATAATGGCAATAGAGCGGCGCTCGTAAAGCCAAGACAATTCGCGATTGTCTCCAGTGTTGCATGTCATTAATAGACCAAGGCAGAGCTTATCACTCCACTCGTCTCCACAGCGATCGGTTGAAATACAAATCTGTCGAAGATTGGCATATTTTGACCGCTTGCGGCTCTCTGTTGAAGCTGATGCATGTCCAGGGTTTGTTGCCGATTCTATCACTGACGAGAAACCTCTTAGCATAACCCCCAAACTGGATTTCATAATTCAGAAAATCTCAGGTTTTGTAGATTGTAAACTTCAATTGGTTAACATTGTTTTTTTTTTGTGTTTTTCTTTATAGGTATCCAAAACTAAAATTTTATTTTCATTATATCAAAAAGCTTTTAATGTGTGCATGTAGATCTTTGCAAAACATAAACAATGATAGCAAATTGATTTTGGTAGCGCAATTAACAACGGAATTATGACCGTTCAAAGTGCTACTCTTATAGAGAACGACCTGCGTTTACGTGACTTCGCGTCGTCAACGTTCAGACAGGTCTCGGAAGCGCCCAAGAGTTGACGAGGTGAAGACTGCCAGACGATAAATTCAAGAAAAGTTGCAAATAACAAAATTTAGACGAAGAAAATAAAAGTAGAATACATTTACAAAAATAAAGAATGAACAAACCATAGCTAAACAACTGTTATCAATTAGATTTTTTTTTTGCGTCAAAGGAACCATTGTTAAGCAAATGTTTTTAAATAAAATGTTTTTTTGTGCAACGAATAGTTTCAAAAAATGATTTTTTATATATAACAAACAAAACAATTGTTTTTAACCAATTTCTTTTTTTTTTTTTTTTTAACGTGCTGCAGAGTGTAGAAATTAATTTCCTCCAAAATTTATCATCTGCTTACTCCAACATGCTGCAACCTGATTGGTTAATAATTTCGTCAACTCTCTGGCCTACCCGAACATTGATGACACGAAGTCACAGAAACGCGGGTTGTTCTCTATAAGAGTACCTTCAAAGTTTGTTGGAACTTTAAAAAATTGTCATCTTGTGTGCTCTTGGTTCAGAAGGCAAATTTCGGTGTAGAAGTAAAAAATGGCGGCTTTAAACAAGTGAAAAATCCTTACAAATGTAACGTCATCTTGTGGTAAATGAAAACTAATCATAATGGAAGCAATAATTATCAGCTCCAACTAGCCTAAATATTGGGCAAAATCCTATTATCCTCAAAAAAACGTGCACAAATGACACAAAGTGCAACTTTGACTGTTCATGTAAGATTCATTTTAACAGTTAAAACATTGAATCTTCTTAATGATTCATAATACATTAGAGATCAAGCTATATTTTCTTTTCACAGTAAATCAATAAAAAGAAACTCAAATTTTTTTGTTTACGTCTAAATTTTATCCACAAAAAATAAACGCGCTATCACAAGTTAAAATTGAAAAGAATTTCACTATATTTACCCATTTTCATACTCTAAACTAGGCTGGTTTGTCATACCTACTCTTAACAGATATTGCCATCTTGTCTTAAAATTCTTTTGTTTAAATACCCCTCTTTTGAATCTTTAGTCTTTCTTCCCACCCTATCCCCTTTACGAATATCTGTATTTTATATGCAATCTTATTATATAAAGAATTATTTAGTCGCTACCTTTTTTGTTTCCCTCAAGTAATATCCGGTAGGTTTACGAGGTCTGTTTCAAAAGTATCCGACCTTAGGCCAGAAAAAAATATTTCAGATATGTGACGGGGTTGGGACCCTAATTCCCTTCAAAGTAGGACCCTTGTGCTTGCACACTCTTAGTCCACCGATCCATCCACTGCCGGAAGCACCTCTGGAATTCTTCTTTTGGAATGGTGTTCATCTTCACCGTTGCGTTAGATTCAGCAGGTGTTTGAAGAAAATGCGCTGAGTGTAACACAAATTTAGGAGGGGTTCAATCAATTCAAAAATGGGCGTACATAAGCGGAGAATGACCAGCGTTCTGGCAGGCCTCAAACTGCTCGGACTGTAGCTGTTGTTGAGAGGGTGCGAAAAAAAAAAGATAATGTGGAACGCGACGGCGGAGATGAACACCATTCCAAAAAAAAGACTTCCAGAGGTGTTTCCGACAGTGAGTGGATCGGTGGGCTAAGTGTGTGCAAGCATAAGGGGCCTACATTGAAGGCGATTAGGGAACCAACCTTGTCACATATTTAAAATATTTTTTCTGGTCTAAGGTCGGATACCTTTTAGGCAGGGCTCGTATTCTTTATCGATGAAAATATTTATTTGCTGTAGAAACTAATAGAGAAAGATACACAATTTCTTGTATGTGCTTTATTTAATTCTGAGGGAGAAACTTTTCTTCTTTTTGTTGATGTCTATGCTGATCGTAGCCGACATGTCTATCAATGTAACGCTATTGTTGGCTGGTGCATGCCCAAATTGATGTTTAGTTCATTCTGAGACTTGGATAAATGTGAATGTTGGATTGCAATCGCCTCACGCAGGAACACCGGGACATGTGCCAAATTTGTAAAATCTTCTGCCATTACTTTCTCCTTTCAGGTAACCGCTACTCCACATTCGTATTGTCCACTCCAGATGCTTGTTGCCATGACTACAGCTTTCGCTCTTCTATTCTTTATCCTCCTCATCCTCTTCTACCTGTGAATGTTGTTACCTTTTTAGTCTGTATTAACTCGTACTAAACTTTTTTTTCTTTTCCAGGATGCCTCCTGCAGGCAACTCGAACCTGTACCTTCAAAATTATCTAAAAACTTAGATTCCTCCTCCTCCTCCTCTTCTTCTTTTTCTTCATCTTCTATTTCTTATTATTATTCCTTTATTCGACACATTTCTTTTATTCAAATTTTATTATTGTTACTATTTTGTGAGTTCGTATCATTAATCACACGCTTCATTCTTTCGTTATTTCGATAGAATAAAGCCGATTTCAGAATTTCTATACATTGTTGATTTTTAAAATTTCTACTACCAATATTGTTTTGTTTTTTTTGTTTTTTTTTGTTCTTTTATCTCTAATTACTCAAAAATAATTTTTCTTCGGGGAGGGGGGATATCCAAATTTTTGAATTTCAGTTATTTTTTTTTTTTATTCTATGATATAATTCTGATGCCATGTTTGAACCTGCTGCCAATCCATCTGATTTTAAACGGATCATTACTTTGATCTGAAAATGTCATAATTAAAACTCATTTTAATTACCTGTCATAAAAAGATGGTATCATAGTTTTATGGCGGAATATAAGTTTTCTCAACATTTGTTAACATATTAAATTTTACACCATAAAAAGGAAACAATTACCGAGTTTATTTCTTAATCTTATTTTTTTTAACCAAATTTCACTGTTTGTCTCCAAGTGTGAAATGTCAATATATTTTCAACATATCTACTAACAGGAGTAAATGTTTCGATTCAATGTTAAACGTTTTATAGAAAGAAAAGTTTTCTAGTTCCTGTTATTCATTCTTTCGAGTAGAATTCGAGCGAATAAGATTTAAATGCCTTTTTTGGTTAAGGTGTGAATTACACTTGAAAGTAGAAACTTATTAGTTTGATTGAAAAAAAACAAAAACATTTAACACAATTCATGAATATACGCTCTTGATTATAGATCTTCGATTTGCATATTTTATAAATGATTTGCTCTCAAAATAGCATCGCCATTATTTGCTGGTTCTTCCAAATGGAAGCAAAGCAGATTTGTTAAGTTTTCAAATGTTTGCAATCATTGCATAATTCCTTCATAGAATTGGACCAAAAACATTTCCATTTCACCAGTAACATAATTTGGGCATTTATAACGATGGATAACAGAATGAAAAAGGAGTGGGAAAAAAAACAAAAAAAAAACGAATAGGCAACAAATAAATGTTACTAAAGGCAAGATAAGTTACTCTTCTACCTACCTGAATAAGTTTATTTGTGTTTTAACTTATTTTAAAACGTTTAGTTCGATTTAAAACTAGTGTCTCAACACCATGTTAGAATTGAAAACACAAAATAGACCCATTTGATCACGTGACATCTCGACACTAGTTTTAAATCAAACTAAAAAAAAAAACGCTTTAAAATAAGTGAAAACACAAATAAACTTATCCAGATAGGTAGAAAAGTAACTTATTTTGCCTTAGGCAACAAATAAATGTTGCCAATTTGTTTTTTTGTTTTTCACTCCCTTTTTCGTTCTGTTAGCTGTCGTTATAAATGCCGGATAATTCTATATAGATTGACAAAGTTTGTTGCTTCATAGAAGAGAATTTTGATTGGTGTCAATGATTGATGCATGAAATCCTAGCAAAAAAAAAATACCACCTCAGATAGATTTTGTCTCAACTTTGTAAAATATCAGTGGAACCCAATCACTTATTTAGCAACATTAAGAAGTGCTGCATAAGATTTATTCAAAAAATCCAAACGAGTATGTGTTGTGCCTCTAACTTGTATTCTTGTTTTACTGCTTTGACTCTTCTCCATGCAAACGCGCCTTGGATTGATTTTCTTTTAGGGGGGGGGGGGGATAATTTGCACAATGCACCAAACAGCACAGCATGTTCCAAAAAATAATGCTTCGAGTTGGGGCCTGTTATGAACGTTTTACAGATATATACTTTTGAGTTTATTATTGAATCTTATCACCACTTGAGCATTTTTATGAGTGTCTATGCTTATTGCCATCAACTTTATATATATATATATATATATATATATATATATGAATTGTGTGTATTTAGCCAGCATTTTCTCATTTATGCAAACATTAAAAATAAGAGGATTCGTCTGTTTAATTATACCTTTTTATTTTTTCAATTTTTCTGGTGGTCTTTTTTGTATTAAAATTTAAAAAAATTAAATGTTCCACAGGTTTCACAAACGTTTTCGATTCTTTGTTGAATCATCCTCACGTGTCAAAAGCAAATGAACAAAAAAGCTGGAGAAGGAAGAGAATTTTAAAAAGACTGGAGAAACACGCATAGAACGTTTTTTCACATTGTTCCAGAAAGTCGTTGACGATTTAAATTCAGCAACGGTGAATGGTGAAAAAACGTTCTATGCGCGTTTCTCCACCGTCTTTTTAAAATTCTCTTTCTCCAGCTTTTTTGTTTATTTGCTATTGACATCTGAGGATGATTCGACGAAGAATCGAAAACGTTTGTGAAACTTATGAAATATTTTTAAATTTTTTTTTATTTTAATACAAAAAAGACCATCAGAAAAATTGAAAACATAAAAACGGTATACTTAAACAGGCGAATTCTGTTATTTTTAACAATGTTTGCACACACACATATATATATATATATATTATATATATATATATATATATATATATATATGCACACACACAGCATGTCTATTTAAAAAAAAAAGTATCTTTCTATTTGTCTTTATTTCTGAATAGATCTCCATTAAAAAAAATATTTGTGCTGTAGAAGCAAATTTAATCTCAACTGATATGTGGGGGTGGGCATTAATGTTTAAATAGATGTATTTAGTCATTTCTATTATTTTTTTTATATATAAATATAAAATTTGTCTAAAAATCTTTTTAGTTGACATTTTCTTTGTAAAATGTGAATTGAAACTGCTATGAATAAACATAATACATCATTCGATATCTTGTATTGCGGATTATAAGAATTATATCTTTGATTTTTATGCCGTATAAACCATTCTATAGGGTTCTCTAACCAAATTCTGTGTAAAATGTAATGGTTTAAATATCAAGAATGAGTTTGTATCTCACTGAAGTGTTGTATGAGTGCGTAAGGACTAGAATTGGAAAGTGAAATGTTGGACTTGTGATTTTTATAATATGGAAACTGATTGTAATATCAGCCATTTTTCTTGATAAGGTTTAATTTTTATGATCAAGGTTACAAATATGCTTCAGTTCTAATGTAGATTACGTCATTGGTCGAATTCTAAAGATGGGGGGGGGGGTTAGGTTCTACACCAACATTCCTGCAATGTGAATTTAATACTCTGGTTTTGGTTTCCTAACTTCAGGAAACATAAGTTGCTTATAATAGAATTTTTTTTTTTTTTTTTTTTTTTGTGTGAAACAGAAAAATGTTATATTGCTTCATATTGAAAAATGTACTAGTTTAAGAACTTTGAATACTTCACACACACATTTTTTTTTATGGAAGTCACTCCAGACAAGGCATGAAGCCACTTGATGTAAGGAGCTAAGAAAATACTACTTCAAGGTCAAAAAATAACCAACAATAAGTGTTAGATGAATAGATTCTGACCCAGAAAACAGTAATTCTTCCCCCTTTGTCAGAAACATCGCTCATGGAATGTGAGGACCAAAGGACAAAATAATGGGAGCGAGAGATACGAGGCTGCCGAAAGTAAACCCGCGGCCCACTTTCTACTCTCCTCAATATATATATGATGTATAAGTCACATGTTTTTTATTGTTTTTACTGGCGATAATAATAGTGTTTGTATTTTTTCCCCACTTCCTAAGCGATAAAGATTGCATTATAGTCGCCCTTAATTTAATAGGACGTATTTATATTACATATCTTTTATTATTTTATTATTAATTTACGTACATAAAAGTAATCCATAGACACGTGTTTCTGGCTATCAACAGTCATCAACATTGCTAACTTGGACAAGGATCGAAAAAATCGTACATATTTCAAGACAAGACGTCATAATCCGGTGGTAAAACTCTAGACAATCTAATCGTAGGTTCGATCCTTGTCCAAGTTAGCTATGTTGATGACGGCTGATAGTCGGAAAGACGTGTGCATGGATTAATTTTATGTACGTACAAAATTAATTAAAATATATATATAGGTGTGTGAAAATGTTTTTGCATATACTTTCTATTCTTTATATATACCAACCTTTTCAAAATGAAAGTTCGATGATTGTTAGCCTATAACAAAAGAGCATATATAAATAAACATATATATACATATATATATGAAAAAACAAAATTATTTATATATTCATCAACATTTCGTCTTTATTTCAAGACTTCCTCAAGATGATTGATTTTAAGAAATAACATACAAGTACAATATTTTCAAATAGTTGTGTTTGCGACGTGAAAAGATACTTTTCATGTCGTAATCGCGCCAGATTTTTAAAATTCTAAAGACTGTTTTGTTTGAAAGAAAGAAAAAAAAGAAACATTTTTTCACGTCACAAACGCACCAAATATTTTCAAATATTGTACTTATGTTATTTCTTCAAATCACTCATCTTGATTCAGTCTTGAAATAAAAACGGAATGTTGATGAATATATAATTATCGAAATTTGGGGAATAGACATCATTTTTGGTCATTTACCTATGATTTAAATTTCATTTGAATCTAAGGGAAAACAGTTTTCAGAGGTTGTGCCCCCCCCCCCCGGGAACCCCCAGCGTTTAAGTGATATATTTCTAATATAGCCTATGACTTTCACTAAGAAGTCAGTAGTCCACATGCCAATTTTCAAGCAATTCCCTCCAGCAGTTTGGGTGAACATAAGACACAAAGATCAGGCGGACACACACACACACAGACAGTTACTATTTTATATATATATTTGTGTTTTAATTTCAAAAACCATTAAAAATGTGGTTTTTTTTTTGTTTTTGTTTTTCAAATAAAGTTTATTTTAAACTTAGACTTTCAAAATAAAATTCCATTTTCAAAGCAACATATTTTTTTCTTCATATTTTCTGGATTTTATGTAGACTTGTGAAAGTCCAGTCATGTTTATTAGTGCGATGAAACGCTTGTTATGCATTAGGAGTGTGTACCATATCTATTTGATCTCCTTCAATATTCTAATGGAAAAGCATTGGCCATTGTATATGTTCAGCCCACTATCTTATCATATATCCAACAAATCAACAGAGCCTTTGTCTCCTCTGTAACCCAAACCCATTTTTGTTGAAATATTCACTTTCGACCCAATACCTAAGTTGTTATCTTCACACTCTTCGCTGAAATATGTTTAAATATAAAACTCAGTATTTTATTTTTTATCTTCCAAAATTCATTATTTTCTGAACCCTTCAAGCCGTTCTGTTTTTCTATCTCAACGTTCATAGAATAAATGTTCACTTGTCGCTGTTGCCTTTCAAGACTTTTATCACAGGTTGATAAAATGTACAATCTCGACTGTACATTAAAATCACTGTAGTACCGATTTAATTATAGATGATTATATAAGGGAAACCTCTGATATTTTATTCTAATGTCTGAGATGGACATAAAGACTGGCTTTTATTCTTGGTAATATTTAGGTTATCAGTGCGCACTGCACTTACGTCAAGTCTCTTAACCTCCATCTGTTAGAAGTCCGACTTTGATAAAAAAAAAAAAAAATATCTGCACAAATAACAAACCCATTCTTCTTCCATCTTGATTTATTTATATTCGGTAGAATATACAAATTCATATTGGTCTCACTACAAAAACAGCAGATGGAATGTCAGGGTTCTGTCATTTTATGTGGGCTTGCTTCAATATAGCATCATAGTAAATCTTACTGTCTCTTATAAAGGTTAACCTTTGTTATTATTGCTAGCAATATTTTGATCCCCCCCCCCCTCCAAGGAGGAGGTAATGCCTGAGTGGATTGTATCATGACGAATGAACATATACTGCACTACCATCCCCCAAAGGAGGAGGTAATATCTGAGAGGATATTATGACAACAGAACAGATACTACACCCCTCCCCCCCCCCAAAAAAAAAAATGTAGTAGGTTATTCCTGGGAGGCTGGTATCATGACTACAGAATATATACTACACTATCTCCCTCCCCTGAATTGGGCATTAAAAGATAGTAATAGTAGAGGTGGGATGTAATGGGTGAAAATTTCAGATTCATGTGAGTAGTATTTTTTTGTGTTCATTTATACATAAATAACACTAAACAATGAAACATTTTGAAAATTTTGCAAATTTCAGAAGGTGCGGGCCAAAAATAGCCGTTAGGGCTCCACGGGACTCAAAATCCATCATTTTTCGGTGAAAAAGTGGTTTCATGCGACATTGCAGGTCCTAAAACATCCTCAAAAGCTATGAATGGATATAGATGGTTAAATCTGATATAGTACTTTAATTTAGGACCATTTTCAGGCTGTGAAAGGGTTTTCATGAATGTAAAATAGCCAAAAACTAGTGGCCTGCACCTTCTGAATTTTGCAAAATTTTCAAAATGTTTGATTGTTTAGTGTTATTTATGTATAAATGAACACAAAAAAAAATACTACTCGCATGAATATGAAATATTAGAAAATGACTTCCATCAGTTTACTCCAGAGTTGATACTAAAGCGTTTCATTATTAGAATTCCGAACATCTATATAATTATTCTGATGGTTTTCTACAAGACTTCTCGGTTAATAAAGGTTTCTTTGCAGTAAGTGAGCAACTAGTATCTATTTGGTGTCCGATTTTACTTATCTTGAAAAAGTTTATTAAAATTCTAGCACGCTTGTTTATTTTTTATTTTGTTTTGTTTTTTAGATCCGTATAATTGTGCTCATCACCATTTTTGTTGCCTCGTTTCATAAATATTTCCTCGTATAAAAATATGTGAACATGATTATAGAAGAAAATGTCTTTTATTCACATTGTTTTTTTCTTTCTTCGGACTATTTTTATTTACTACGTTTCACGTGTATTGTTCATCTACAGTGATGTTGTTTCCATATTCAAATATGATTCTTGTTGATCATTTGTGTTTTGTATATGCTGATGTTTCTTCCGTAGTTAAATGTGATGAACTCTAAGAAAGATTCCAATTCATTGAATTTAAGTGCATAAGAAACATAAGAACACACGCACAAATAATCATACTTAAGTATAGGGTGGGAAAACATGTTAGACTGTAAATGAACAAGAATATGCACCTGTAAAAAGCCAGAAGGCACATATCGGCAGAAATCGATTATGAATGATAAGTTCATACACTAGCTGTTGTTCGTACAGCAATATTGCTTCCAACAAAGCCTCGTCAGATTATGACTCTGGGTTCGGGCATAGTTTCAAGGCCGAAACATCATTACCATTAGCCCAAAGTGTCCTAGCAGCATCTCTTTGCTTTTTTCTTTGTTGAATTGTTATCAATCTGTCGGATTGCCTTATCTATGCTGATGTAATTAGAGCCTTTTCATGTATTTCCTCTAGTCTGATGGAAAAGGTCCGAGATTAGTCAAGAATGCAAAGGCTGAGTTAGTAATGAAACCTCAGCATCCAATCTCTATAGAAAACTATGATGTGTCAGAGATGGCTGGATAACCAATATATTTCCTAACTTGTGCTGATGTGGCCAATCGAAATTTTCCTCAAATGAAACCATGAACTCGATGAAGAAAACTTTTTCAACTTAACGGATCAAATGACAATATCCGGACACTGAGCTCTGAACGTTATTTCAGTTGGAATTATGGGCTGGTGTTCTAAATCGGATATGTGCTACTCCAAACAATGACTATCTATGCATATTTTTACGTTTTTTTTATTTATTTATTTTTTATATTAATGAGACGAAAAACAATATAAATTAATCCTTATGTCAAAAATTTAGACCAAAATTTTAAAAAAGGTCCCTTTTTTTTTCTCTTTTTTTTTTTATTATAACTGGATGTTTCTTTAATTCTGGTTTATAGTTTGAATCTAAATAACTTAGCAATTCTTTATTTATAAGAATAACAAGAAATCATTTTTCTATAAAAAAAAAACTTGAATGTCAGTTGATGAAACTTGATAATATTTTAATTGAATGCAAGTGGCAAAGTTATGAAAGTTTTATCAATTTTCTACTAGAAATCCAACCCAATATGAAAAGTTTTGTTTATAATGTGATTGAACTATTCTGTAAATTATTTTTTTTTTCAAAACACAAGTGATTATTTTTCAAGAAGAAATTACATCAAAATATTTAGATTTTTTTTTTTATTTGATATTAAACAATATGCTAATCAAGTTATTTTTTATATATATTAAGAATATTTTAGCATCAATGTATTTTCTTGCTGAGTTCTTATTATAAACAAAATTACTTATAAACAAAAAAGCTTTCTTGCGTGATTATACAATTTTACTGTTTCTTTTTTTTTTTTTTTTTTTTTTTTTTTTTTTTTTATTATTATACTAACACTTGGTTTGTCTTGGAGAACACCAATTGATATTTCCCATTTATGAAAAATACTGTTTCCAGCCTTACATAAAGTCGCATAAAACTATTTCTAATAGGAATCTTTTCAATCATTTATTGAATGAAAGAATCGCATGTTGCAAAACCACTTAACGTTGGTATTCTCCATCTTTTGTTTTTTAATTAAAAAACATGTTTGAATATTTCATTGGCTTAGATCTTTTAACATTGGCAGATAACAAAAATGAACTAGAATTGCGTTTGCATGTGAAATTGAAGTAAACTACGATTAAATATAACTTTTGAATAAAAATTAAATGTAAAATTTCCAGTGATTAATTCATTCTTTTTAAATTCCATAAAGAAAATGTTTCATCTTTTTTTCTTAAACATATATATATATATATATATATATATATACATACACTTGTTTCAAAATAGCTTTTAAGCTCATTTAAAAAAATGTTCATAACAAACGAGTTAACAATCATTTAAAAATTATTTTAATTTGAACCACAGTATCTAATAATACAAAATTCAAAAATGTTGTTTTATTTTTCTTGTGATAATAATAAAAAAGTTACTGAATCAAAATAACCTCTTCAGAAAACATACAAGAAACATAAACAGCTACAGAAACAAAAAAATAAATTGTCACACAATAGTTTTAAAGGAAATCCTTTCAAAATCCAGTTCTTCCCTTAAATTAATTTAACACTTTTATAAATAAAAATTGTATTTGTTTTAAGAACGGACATTTCCCCCATAA
Organism: Sepiola atlantica; assembly: GCA_963556195.1. Lineage (NCBI taxonomy): Eukaryota > Metazoa > Mollusca > Cephalopoda > Sepiida > Sepiolidae > Sepiola > Sepiola atlantica. Next base: position 229,691,867 of record OY744516.1, read on the forward strand.
TCTGGTAAATTTATTCTTACCTTCCTTTTATCGCAAGGTAACCTTGTTAAATCTATAATGTCCTCTTAAATCAATTACCTTCATTGGTCTATACTTCTGTGCTTGTTGTCATCCTGAAGTAGGCATCTTTGGAAAACTAACTTCATCCCTTTGTTCAACAAGGTTTCTTAAATTTTCAGAGGAAAAACTGGATTTTGAAAGGACTTTGGAATTATTATGTGACAGTTTATTTTTTTGGTTCATCTAGGTGTGTTTATTTATTTATTTTTTTTTTTAATGTTTTTTGGAGAGAGGTTATTTTGATTTATAAACAGTTTTTTTTTTTTTTTTTTTTTTTTTTTTTTTTCGATTATGCAAGAAAGATTTTTTTTTAATCATTTGATGCTGGATTTGAATTAAAATAATTCCGAAAGGATTATAAACTGATTTGCTATGAAGATTCTTTTTTTAATTGCTTAAAAGCTATTTTAAAACATCTCTCTCTCTTTCTTTGTGTGTGTATATATATATATATATATATATATATATATATATAAACCTCTATTTTATTGTAGTAGTAATATTGAGCTTCTGTTTTCTTTGCAACTTAAACTGAATTGATTTTGGTAGATCCTCATGAGAATTTCTTCCAAGTGAATTTTAAATAATTAATATCGTATTTTACAATATATATTATATTACATGAAAAAGTAAGTTGTTTTTCTTTCTTTTTTTTTATCTTGACTTTTTTTATCTAATAATTTCACTTGATATAGCAAGCCTCGTCAGAGCTTTAGACAAATAAACGGTATTAACCTTCTTTTTTTTTTTCGTAACAATCGTTCCTGGTCTTGTAGAAGTGACGTCCGATGTTGTGTGGACTTATCAGTGTAAATGTCTCTTTTAAATTTGAACTTAAATCGTGCATGGTCACTGGTAGGTATAAATTTGGAAAAGTTCATTTTTATAAAGCATCTTTAAAATTTTAAACTTCAAGAAAGAGGCAAAATGCCTTCAATATCTGCATCTAACACATGGTTTTTTGAAGGCATTTTTCCTCTTTCTTGAAGTTTAAAATTTTTAAAATGCTTTAAAGAAATGAACTTTCCCAAATTTATATATATATATATATATATGTAAATTATCAATAACATTCTTTTATTTAATTTAATCAAATAATGATATAAATTTACCACTTTTAGTTGTGGTAATCTATAGTATACAACTTATTTCTCATCTTTAAACATTTCTTAATTGAAAAAGATTTCATTAAATACGTAATGCATGTAAATGTCAAGTTTTGTTTCCATTCTGTTGATAATCAGCTGACTAAGTAGTTCTACATTTAATGTTTGGTTTAATGCGTTTTCTCTCATTTAGCAGATCCTTTTATATGGTTTTCTGTCAGACAAAAGATCTACCCTTTCTCACTTTCATTAAATGTGTCTTTAAATAATTTCTTTATTCAAACAATTAGAAGCACTTTAAGTAATTTGAATAAATTATTTGATCATGTGCATCCATCACAATTGCTGAAAACCTTTTTTTTTTAAAAACTTCATTTTCGGCTGACATTTTATATAACACCAAATTTACAAGAAATTAATGAACTTCAACTGCAAAAGGTTGATATGCCATTAAAACATGTTTCAACTACAGAATATATTGCTACTTATGGGAACAAAAACCTCTTATACTTGACCATTAAAATCGTACAAGTAAACTTAGATGTCAATAACATCATCATCTTATTAAAAAATAAAACATACTTACCTGTGTACATAAAACCCATCTTTAAACATAATTTGGTAACTGGAAGCCATTGAAATAAAGAATGTAAAATAGTGCATTAATAATAATTTGCTAATTGATGCTTGACTTTGTCTTGTTACTGTTTCATGAACTCTTTTATTTGAGATAATTTATGCCTCGTGTGTTTAACTATTCATTAACTTTTTGATTTGGTATTTTGAACTAATGAAACGACTGAAGATTTTGAAGAGGAAACACGAGTAATTTCAGTGTTTAAATAATTAGAAGAAAATAAGATTTTAGTGATTTAGATACAAGAGAAATGGTTTGTTCATAAGCTAGACAAACTGAATGTGGTCAAATAACTTTTTATTTTACATTCTTTTTACTAAAATAAACTTTTAAAAAATAAATTGTACTTATCAGTATTTATAAAGATGGACCTCTCAACAAACTCTAGATAAAAATTAAAGTCTATTATAAACGGAGAGAATATTATCATTAGAACCATCACATATTTTTAACAGGAACGTAAGTCGGTCATGAAACTACATACCCCCCGCCTGACAACGTAAGGATGGGTCAAAGTTTTATCTGGGCCTTACTTCTCCATATTGTATGAAGTATTCCCGAACTTATGCCATGGAAACGTTGATAACTCAAAACCTGTTTATCTGATCAGGCTAATATTTTGCATTGTGGTTACTATGATCAAAGAGCATCAGATCCGTGCATCAAATTTGGAAAAAATTGAAGTTGAAATTACATAAAATATTTGACCTTGATCAAGCTTGTCAAGGTCATATGATGCGGGACTTTATTGGTTACAATATGGGCTAGGTAGCAAGTCTCTACGGTGAATAGAACTGAAGTTATCAACAAAAATGTGATTTTCACCTTTTCCTTGACTTAGAACTAATTTAATTTTGGGATTCAAAGTTAAAACATGACCAATATTTTGACTAATTTGGTGATGATTGCTAAAGCAATCTGAACGCAAGGCTGTATCCAAACAAACTCGACCGAAAAACAAAACCTCCACCTTGGCACAAGTAGTTATGAGTAGTTTATTTATACTATTCACAAGTCTTTGACTATTTTCTTTCTCTTGTGTTCACAATATTTTGACTCTTGTACTTTGAGTCCTTCTTTGGATTTCTTTTGTTGTAGTCAATAAATTTCCAGAAGGCCGGAGAGTACAACAGCCAAAATTGGGACAACAGTCAAAAGAAAACATTCAAACAAGGGCAATACGTCATCTTAGAAATATTGTCACATACGATGAGTAGTAGATTGCTTGCATTCTTTCTGCTTTCATACAAAAAGAAATCGATAAATGCAATCTACTGATTTGTCGAATGTAAGGAAAAGTGTGTGACCCTTTAAAGAGATGCTGTGAAGACAATTATTTGTAATTTATAACTGAATAATTTCATTGACATCTGTTCACAATGCTGCTTATTAACATTAGGTAAGCCTATTACATTGGACCAATGGTTTCTACAGTCAACTTTCTCTTCTATTTTAAAATATTGGTTACCATATGACACCAATGTTTGTACATTATTGCCTGCTGCATGCTGATTTAATCTAGAGAATTTCTTTAGAAAAATGTTGGAGTTAATTTACTGTATTATTCGGACTACTGTTCTCATCTTGGTTGTTATTAGAATGACATACTCTTTAATAAGCACGAATGGCTGACGAAAGAAAGACAATCTACCCTCGTGGATAAAAAGGTTCAGCTTCAAATTCCATATTGATTCTTAAGTTTAAAAAGATACACCTGAAAGAAGGTTGGAGGTTGCATTGCTTAAAACATTGCTAAAATTACAACCAAGATGAGAATAGTAGTCCAAATTATCAATCCTCATCTAAAAAATTACAAAACAGTTAATTTAATATTTAACTGTATAAGAGTTTCTTTGATGCTTCTAAGTTTATAATGTTTGTTGTAATTTTGCAAGCTCTCTAAAAATGTGTCAATAAATGCATGGGAACAAGCAGTATTTTGGCATGGAATTAATCTTTCTAGTTTTAATTAGTTTTTGTCATACAAGACAACTTTATAAAGAGCCATGAAAATTTGAAAAGAACATAATACCTAAAATTCTAACTAAAAAGATCTGTGTATTTTTTTAATGTTATGTTTCTGTACTAACGGGTTAAAGTATACAAGTGTTGATAGAAAAACAAAATAAATTAAAGAATTTTTTTTGTTTTTAATCTATAAAAGTTCAAATGTGGATGGTAGAAACAAGGAAATTGGTAATAAATCCTGATTGTAGTACGCAAGTTGCATCGTTTTGGTGAGGGTTGCTACATGTATATGTAACTGTTACTTTTGTGTAATAATCTATATAATTACAATGAACTTACATGTGTCTAGCTAGCTTATGAGAGGAAACGAATAAGAAGGTGAGAAGAACACTGAGTAAAATGGAAGAAATAAAGTAGGCAGCTCAAATGTCAACAATAATAATTTTTTTTAATTTTCCTTCGTTGAATTTTTTTTTTAAATGGAACGCCATCTCAACTTTAAGTTATGTATGTCCAGGGATATTTTACTTAGCAAATGAATTAATATTTTCTAAGTTGGACAAATGTTTACATGAAGCTTCAAAATTGCTAATGATTTGGCATTCGCTGATTGTAAACAATGCATTTTAGAAATGAAATATGCTAGCTTCATTAGAAATTTCATTTATTTTAAGAAAATGTTTTTAAAAATATTTACATGGTTGGAAAAAGAATAAAATAACAATGACATCTCGATTGATTGACCAATTTTTAGTTCAAGGAAAAACTATGAAAAAAAATATTTCCAATTAGGTGATTTCTATTTTTAATTTTGTCTTTTTCTTAGCGATTAGTTTTTCTATTTCTTATAGATTATTTTCGTTTCAATGATTTCAAGTAGGGAATAGGAATTGGAAAGTAATAGGGAGGGAGACAAGCCAGATAATAATAATAATAATAATAATAATAATAATAATGTCATTGTTTATAGTGCTTTGGTGTATTGCGAAACTGTATCGGATAATGTACAATTATCGGGGGGAAATGCACAATGTACGAGTCATATGCATGTGTTTGGAGGGGGGGGGGATAGTTTTATTGAATTTCTGGAAGCATAAGGATTTTAAAGAATGCAGGCAGTTTGTTTCATGCTTCATCAATTCTGAGTGGAAAATGTTTCTGAAAGTCATGGTAGCTTTGCTGTTTTCTAACACATGTAGACATGTCCACATGTGTTAAACACATGGAGATTAAAAAGGTAGCAAGAGGGTTAATAATTTTGTGAGTGTTTGCCGAGTCAGTTGCTAGATGATGGAGCTTCAATCCCCCCCCAGGGGGAAAACAATGTGTTTGGAGAATGGCAAGTGTTTAATGGAGGGTAGTCACTTGATTGCACGTCTCTGAACAGTTTCCAAGCAGTGAATGTTTTGAGCAAGATAGGGTTCCAGACGGATGATGTGAACCAAAGTGTGGTCGTATGATAATTGTACAGTTTTAAATAGCTGGAGAGCAGCTAACAAAGGTTTTGCTAAGTGATGCCAAGATACCCTCGGACTTCTTGACAATTTTAGAGATGTGCTTTCATCATCATCATCATCATCATCATATGTGGCAAAGAATTAAAAGCCTTAGTGAAGTCGGGTAAACAACATCCACCCATGAGGTGCTATCGGTGGTCCAAGTTATGTCTTTAAGGAACTCATTAAGCTGATCACAATAACTGGAGTTAGGAATAAATCTGAATTGTATAAGTGTCTCTGAAACACGATTTCATCAGTTGACAATATAGATAAGACTTACTGGTCTATAGTCGACGTGTCGACGCCCTTTTTGAATCGGGGAATGACACTGAGTTTTCCACTGCTTGTTTAAATAATTGAAAGTAGAAAGAAAGGTGGTGAAAAGAAAGTGAAAAAGAAAGCTGGAGCAAAAGAAAGTAACCACCACATTTAAGGTGTGTTACACCATCAAGACTAAGGGAGGCGTAGTTTCGCTTATTTTTAAGGTGACATTGCAGATTTTCCATAGTTATTCTATGTGATGTTAGAGATGGAGACAATACATTCTGTTTTTCAACAGTAAAAATGCCTACATGGCATTCGGCAATGAGTTGTACGCATTCCTTGGGATCATCAATGATCTCGCTTGTGTGAGGATTGTAAAGAGGACTAACTTGGGAGTAGGGTTTCTTCTTTAAATGTACATATTTTAAGGGTTTTCAGGAAACCCTGTGTAATGCCTTCTCCAATTGAAAGTGATATATTTTTCTTTTGATAATAAAACTTAATGCTAATACAACGAAAGTGTTCACAAAAATCTGTTCCTTCTGTTTTAACTCCAACGAATACAAGATGAATGTTCCTTTCTTCTGTACGTTTAGTTTTAAACGTGAGGGGGCGTCTTTTCTTTTTCCAACGTAATTTTTATGATTTCGCTTCATTTCATTTTCTTTAATGACAAGACTTTAATTTGTAAGCATTCTCATAATTCTCTATGGTGTCATCTTCCTGGTTAGGGTTACAAATACAAAACAACACTCTTTAAAATTGACACTTTTTCTGCATTATATATCAATTTTTAAATTTCTAAATTAGAGAATATGGAAACGGGTATATCTTATTTTCATAAAATACCTCTCTATATAATTGCAATTCAACTCTGACTCTTTATTCATTTTTAAAAAACAATATTTTCTCCATCTCAATCTATTCAAACAACAATGTGAACTTTTCCCCGCCACCATCACTATTTCTACTACTACCATCACTCCTCCTACTCCTCCTGCCATTATTAATAATACTAGACTTGAGTAATTTACACTTTTTTTCGATGTTAGAAAAAGTACTAATTTTTATATATATATATATATATATATATATATATATATAATGTTCTGGAAGATGTGTGTAAAACAAAGTTGGGTTTTTTTTGTTTTGTTTTTTTAAACATTTGGATAAGGATTAATGTGAGACTTGTGTTTACAGATGCATCAACCATCATGATTTGATGAAGAAGTAATTCCATATTTAATTTCTAATGCATGGATATTGATTACGCTTGACTAAATTGCTTGCTTGATTGCTTTGGGTTTATTTTCTTAGAATTATTTTCTTTATTTTAATACTAACATTTCTAAAAAAGTGATTACATATAATTGGCTGTCAGCACTCTTCAGTTACTCAAATATTACCAAAATTATAAGATTTGTGTAGACTAATTGAATGACGTAGATATATTTGGACAATGAAACAAAGTAATCTTGCAAGTAAAATAAAGGTTACGTTTTTTTAAGTTAAAACAACAAAAAAGTGTTACCTATATATAAAATAGATATAATTCTTTTTAGTTTTTCACCTCAAATCGGGTGCTTTTTTTTTTTTCTAAAAACACCCGATTGAAGATATGAGTGATTCTATAAAATTATCTTATTTTTTTCTCAAGAGTAAAAAGAAGTTTTTTATTTACATTTCAATAGAAGGAATCCAATTGTCATTTAGAATTTATTCCATTGTTATACGTAGCAATGGAATCAATTTTAAATGATAATTTCTTTTGTTTTTATGATCTTGACTTCAGACAAATTCTACAAAAAAAAGATTTCACCATATTTCTTTACAAATTTTATTCCGCTATTCTAAACTTCCCCACATTCTCTCGATAATTTTGGTATGAATCTCTGCTTCAGGATCTATTATAGGCTCGGTTTATTTTTTTATGTTATTATTTACAATGTCGAAAGTTTCCTTTATTTTTATGTAGTCAGATAAACTTATTAAAATAATCCGCGTTAACCAAATTATACCTTATTTTCATATAAACTATACACTCGTGAATACTATACACTCGTGAATACTTTATATGTCAAAACAAACTCATGTACGTTATATAACAACTTTTAAATTTCTAAATTAGAGAATATGAAAAGGGTATATCTTGTATATTTCCATAAAATGTCCCTCTCTCCATAATTGCCATTCAACTCTGACTCCTCTTTATTCGTCTCGAAAAAATATCCTCTCAATCTATTTAAACAACAATGTGAACCTTTCCCGCCATCATCACTATTTCCACTACTACCGCCACTTCTCCTCCTCCGCCATTTATTAATCATACTAGACTTGAAGAACTTCTTCTTCGATCCTTTCATCTACTTCTGCCATCTTGTGATCTTTCTGCACACCAAGTGGTGTCGCCGGCCGTGGTATGTGTATCATTCTTCATCTGAGCCCACCGTTCATCTGCGCCCATCACCGCCAACACATCACCCGAAGTGGATCTATTAAACGGGGAAAATGACCATCCAACCTAAAACACAATCCTAGGTGCATTCAACAGGTGGGTATCTTATCAAGTATAACTTATCAGACGTTCCATAGACTCGCTTATTTATTTTGTTAGTTCTATTAAATCTAAGCAAGACAAATTAAAATTTCAGATTAAACTTCTAAAATAAAACCATATTAGCAAATGCAGATGATTATTAATGATCGTATTTCTAATACACGTATGATAATTTTTTTTTTCTATTCATGTCGAACATTTCTGTCATTAAATAAAATGTTACCAAATGCTAAATTAGTTGATATCAATTTCACTAAATTTTTGCAATTTTTTTGTTTTCCCGCCTTTTTAATTAGTATGGAAAATTTTTGTTATTCTGGTATATCTATTTTACAATTTAGATGACCAGGGTTTCCAGTTCATGGTTCTATTTCCCATCATAATATCACATAATGTTATTTTAAAATATTATATATTTGTGTGTGTGTGTGTGTATATATATGTGTGTGTGTGTATATATATATATATATATATAATGTGTGTGTGTTTTTCCGATTTTCCGAGTTCACTCTAAATAGCATCTGACAAATCTATATTTGATTCTGTTCTTTTACATAATTTTTTAGTCTGCTTTCTTTACATAAGAATTTCATTTGAATTTATCTGTTACATATTCTATCCGGCCCGATAATAATTTCAGTAGCATACACTGCACGAGATTCACTGTTTCTTACAAATGGTGAATTCAAAATGGCGTCTACAACTGCTGGGTATGTACTTATTCAGTTATTTTATTATATTTACATTATAACTACGATTTAAGAATTAAATTCAAACACTTACATACATGATTAGTTTTCCACAATTTTATTTATTTTGAGAGTCTTAAGTTGTGACTAACAGCAATTTGAGGTAATTTTAGAGCTCCAAACTTTATGGACTACAACAAAAGTCTGTATATTACCGAGGAACTTCAAAAGATCGAAAATTCTCTGCTTACCTCATTCGTTCAATAGTTCTTTTCTTTTATGATTTTATTGGAAATACATGCACAAACAAAAACAATAATTCCATGGCGGTACTTTGACTGTCCATGTTGGGAACTTCTTCATTTAGAGATTTTAAATTTTCTGCTCATTTAACAGCCCTTCCTTCTTACAAATAACTCGTACATTATATGAACACATTATCAGACATTATATAGAAATAGCAACGCATCATTGTCTGGTACTATTTAATTTCGGTTTTTCTTATTTTTTATACATAATTTACTCTATAATAATAATAATAATAATACTGTCCCATTACTGAGAGTTTGAATTACCTACTAGACACCATCTTCGAGTGTCTCTGTACAAGGGTTTGTCACGAATATGACATAAGGATACTTCACCCTACAAGTAAACCCTGATCAAATATTCTAAATAACATAGTATTCAAAGCCCAAATCTGTTCCCCTCGACACGGCTATAAACTGGCTCATATGAGGAATTGTGCATCTTCTTCAAGTAATGTTACCTCAAATAACAGCATGTAGCTGGATACTCCATCAGACTAGATGAATTTTTGTCCTGGAATCCGGTAAGACCAAGAGACCAAAAGAAATAAATACTATAACATAATTAACTCGTCAATTGGAGAAAGGAAAATGAATGTTCTTCACTTCTTTACTAAGTCACCATTTGGCAGGTAAAGGAGAACTTTAATTGGATATTCGAATATCTATGTATCTCATATAGAGATCAATTGTTAGCCCTAGGAAGTGGCTCCTTGATTTCTGAGAAGTTCGACTGAAGTAAAATAAAACAAAAGAGAAAACATTGAAAGTAAAAAAAACAATTTTTATTCTTTTGGATTTTTTCTTTTCATTTCTTCTGAATTTGTATCTATTTGAAAATACTTTAAGTTCATGAAAAAAATTAAATTTTCTGTTCATTGTTTAAATCGGTTATTTGGAGCATCACACAAAATCCACCTGTGTCACATTTTTATTCGTCCCCCATTTTTATTCGTCCCCCATCTTTATTCGTCCCCCATCAAATTGTAGTCTGTAATTAAATCGCTTCTTCATTTATCGTCGGCTTCCACATTTAATTAAGACGCACGTACAGAAGTTCTCTTTTTGAGTTAATTAAAATAAAATATTTCCTTGTGTCCGGCTTTAAATCAGCTATGTGTACCAACGCAGCAAATGCACCGGCGTAGCATTTAATATCATACCCTATTGTAGGCTGTAAATAAATTGATTTTTTTTTTTTTTTTTTTTTTTTTTAATTATCGTACTTTGACATTTCATACTAATTAATAGTTGATAAGCATGGACTTAAATTCCATAAATATTTTCTTCTGTGTCATGCTTTAAAACAATTATACGACACAGCAGGATTCGCTTACAAATGAGAAATTATACAGAATACCATTAGATGAACTTCGTCAAGCTATTTTCGGAAGTTTTTATCTCCACCTTCATACTAAGAAAGTCATTTGACGAAGTTCAGCTGGAACTGAAACATGTCTGCAAATGTGTAGCCTAATAATGTTTGTACAAATAAAATAAAAAATCTTCATAACCATTTTATATATAATGTATGTATGGAAGTAGCATAGTGTAATAGTTACAGGTGTGCGTGCGTTCGGTATGCTGGGTTAGTTTTGTCGCGGTTAAGCTGACGTACACATCTCTCATTTGTATATAGACAAGAAATTTCTTTAAACATGCATAATATAAAAATTGGATTTCAATCAATTATAATTCATGGGGGGGGGTACAGATTTCCCCCCCCCCCACACACCATATCCTGAAACCCTTAAGAGACTCCTCATATGTAGGCAATCAATTTTCATGAGTTTCTCAAATGAAAAATTTACTAAATGCTCTAGAGAGCTCTAGGAGTCTGACCTTCTTAGGGATATATCTTACAAGTTGGTTACTAATGTTACCAGGTTTCACACTTCTACGTCCCTTCCTTCGAGCGGCTCCGATTATGACGGTGCTCCAAGTTGGAGACATGTTATGAAATCTCTTCCCCACTTAGGGGTAGGCAATCATTCTTGCCAACTTTCAGTTTCCTAAAACAAATGATTTGTAGAGACATAACTTTACTAAATCATTCCATTTACTTACTTTATTTGCCTCTCCGGGAGGTTAGGCACAAGGCCAGGTGTTCAGTTGAAAAGCCAGTGCACTAGGATTAGCGCACTATGGCTCTTAGAAAATGCCTGAGCAGCCCTGTCAGTATTCCCTGGTAGGGGAGCCTCAGGTGATTAGCGATAAACTAACCCCTTCTCAAAGAGAAGGTAAAGCCTGGAAGGGTGGACCTCCTGGGACTGAACAGGACCACACCCTCACCCTCAGCCCGACAGCAACAAAGTCACTGTCAGGCTGATTGTCGAGAATGTATTCTCAAAGTGTTTGAAATAAGTTAAAGTGCTAACAAATGTGAACAGCTTTTGAGACTGCAAATCTACCAACAAATCTGAGGTGTTCAAACGACGCAACTTTTGAAAAACTGCTACAACCTATATGTATTTTTCATTATCGCTCTCATCTGAATCTGTATTCTCTAGGTGATCATGTCGGATTTCTCGTTGTTTTCATCCATTTCTTTAATTTTACAAATATGCTTTTCATTCATATGAATACTGTGAATATCAAAAACAAAACAAAAATATCAAAAAACAAGACAAAACAAAAACAAGATGGCTTCTTGGAATTTTTAAAAAATTCTTTAGCCTTTTCTTTTTTTCCTTTTTTTTTTTTTTTTTTTTAAGTAGAAAATCAATTTTTGTATGGATTACAAAATGTAACCAAAGTTTTCTTGAAAAGAAAATTGCCGAAATAAAATGGGAAGAAGAAAATGTCCGTTATATTTGTTGATAGCTATCGGCCTGAAGGATCACTATATTACGTGAAGCTTCCTGTTATTAAAGAAGTCTTTGTCATCTTAAGCAAAAGTGTTGAAACAAAGATATCGACACGTAATTCTTACCTGCTTTTTATTTCTTTACCTCCTTTAAAATTCTTGGAGTTTTTTTATTATAAACTATTCATATTTATTTTGGATTGTAGCTCCGTTTGTCAATTCAAAAGGATGACCCAAACTAAATTCCCCTATGGACTCGTTAATAAAATTCACAATCCTTTCTGCAATAATCCAACCATATTTGGTACAAATAAACTTCAGTCTATGCCTGACTTGTCCACCAAGTTTCAGTCATGAATGTCCAACAGTCGTTATTTTATCGCCGTTCAATAATATGCTCCAAAGGTGCACCTCTGCATTGCAAGAACATCTGGATACGACTGATTTTAGCTGTGATGGCCCTATTCAATTCAGGAATAGTCTGGGGATTGTTTAAAAGAAATAGTTAATTAATGAAATGTCCTTTTGCAAATCAATTGACCTTGCCGTGTAGATCGCAGAAAGATGTTTGTTTCTGTTGTGTGAATATGAAAAGAGCGTTTTACTGTTAGTGCAAGAATATATATATATATATATATATAGATATATATATATAAATAATTAAAACAAATAGTGTCATCAAATGGTTGTGTGTTAGGAAAGTTTTGTTTTTTTTACTATACTCCTAACAAAATTATCCAAAATTGTGTATCTTTTAGCTTGGAGCAAAGTGTAGTATCTGTTTTATTCCCGGTCAGTGAAAGAGAAATCCTAGATTGAGGCCATATTTATGTTTGGACTCTATTTTTTTTCACATTAAAAACCGACCTTGTGTCTACTTTACTCTTGTGGGGATGCAAGTAAATGCGGATAATATAGGAAATGCCTGAGTTGTTATAAACACTTTCTTTTCTTTTTTTTGGCAAAGCACGTTAGCAAATAGAAGTGGCTTCCTCAGTGATAATTGGACAAAACAGGACAACTGTAATTATGACTTTGTTTACGTTGCGTGTGTTGATTTAAACTTGGAAAAGAAGTATTATTGGCATAATATGTCAGCAAATCAATAATGAATGGATGTGTGTGTTTTTGTTTTTCCCACTACCAATATTACCTTTTTAAAACCTGTACGTTTATGCAAATCTGTTCTTTTTTTCCAAGATCTCACTAAATGACTTCTATTTGAACAAAAACAAATTATTTGTAACAGTTCAAGTACAGAATGTACTTTATTTTTTAAACTAATGAGTCATCAAGCCACTTGAGGATAACGATTAATGAGATTGATTGACAATTGAATGATGATGAATATTATGAGAGGATTGAAAATAATGGAATGAATAAGATTTGATGACTTATGGGGATGGTTTATGTCAATAAACATTTGTTATTAGATTTGAAGATGATCATGTTGTAGACCTCAGGAAAGCAATTGTGTGGCAACATGTTCCACAGGTGGGAAGTTCTTTGAAAGAAATTCTGCTCGTGAAAATTCTGCTTGATGTTAGGCACATGGAAAGAGAAAGGAAAATTATTTGCAGTTGTGGTAGACGGACGAGTTCTTGCTGTAAAACTTTTATACTGAAAGTGTGTAAAATCTCTCTAATGTCATTAGTTTTTATCTGTGATAATAAAGTTTTCATCATTTAGTCATGTTGCTATTAATAGATACTAGACCATCCATGACCCGTTGGATCAGTATTTGTTATATAAATAGTATTTTAAAATTTAATTCAGTTTTTACGGTATCTTTTGTTATTAAATTGTTAGGTGAAAGTACAGAATAGTTAATCAACCCCCATCTCCCCATGTTAAGAATGGGTTTCTAAATTATAACGTTATTATTTCAGCCCTGTCCGTAAACTGCAGAAGTGCCTATATTATTAGATATTTGGGAATGTTTTCATAAATCTTTAGAAATTCCAAGTTAATTTGGTTAATTCCTATTTTGGTCCCCTAAATTCATGTACAGAGCAATCTTTGGGGATTTAATAACGAACAATTTATTTTTAAAAAAATACTAATTTTCTAGCAAATGCTCGGGCAATGCCGGGTACGTACTGTGTGTGTGTGTGTGTGTGTGTGTGTTTGAAATCCTTAAATCTCCAATATGAGAAAAATCAACTAATAATATACCAAATGAAGATTCCAGCTTTTCCTTTTGTGTTTTTATGTTTTTAGGGAAGTAGAAAGTGAACTCTCGCTTCTCTTATTTTGTCCTTTAATCCTCACATTCTATGAGCGATGTTTCTGACAAAGGGGGGAAAAATTGCTGTTTTCTGGGTCAGAATCTATCCATATAACACTTATCGTTTTTTTTTTTGTTTTTTTTTTTTATAGCTTCTTACATCAAGTGGCTTCATGCCTTGTCTGGAGCAACTTCCATAAAAAAAATTTTTTATATATATATATATATATATATATATATATATTATAATATAAAATGTCTGGTTGAATTGCAGGGGAGAGAAGATTATTAATAATTAGTTGTTTATTTAGTGTGTTTCCTTCTCACTTTGTTAGTTTTAAAATTACTCGCTGCAAAATTTGCAGGTGACTCAATTAAACTTTTAGTTGCAAGGTTCCCATGTGGAAACGTAAAAAAATATTTAAAGTTTTAAGAAATTACTGATGCAAGTCCGTTTAAAGCATTGAATTTTAGGGATTTCTTTAAACTGTTTTTTGTAAATAAAACAAAATACAGAGCGAATGAATTGTTGTTGCTAGAAAACACATTTATCAGAAGTATTTAATTTTCTAGTTGAGTATTGAGAATGAAGGCACTCATCATATATTATATAGGTTTTGGAAATTCAAGGTTTTTTGGGTTCAATTCGAATGGAAAAGATCAGTCCAATATCAAATCACATATACTTATACATATTAGACGTCATGTTTTCGACTAGAGAGCTCAATGTATTTAGTGTACAGAGCAAATAGGACACATTTTCAGACTATAATCATTTTGGGCAAAAGAAGAAGCAAGAAGTAAAGAAGTAAATAAATTTGGACTTAATTAAAAGTTTCTTCTTTTGCCCAAAATTATTGTCTGAAACTGTGTTAGAGGTTATTGTCCAAATATCCTATATATATATATATATATATATATATATATATATATATATATATATATTATAATATAAAATGAATAGAATAAGGTGTCAATCAAATTTTATTAGAATTCAAAGTTCAAGCAAAGTATCTTAAAGTCCTTAGCTCATGAGTTTTCAAAGATAATTCTTCTCTTCAGAGGACCATTACCGCAGTTATACTACTACAGGTAATAAAATTAAACTTTGAAAATATATAAAAATATATACAAAATTACATAAAAATATATAACATCAAATATATCAACCCAAAAACATACTTTTTTGTTAAATCTATATAATCCATCCAAGTCATACAATTTGAAAAACATTATCAGGAAAAACATCCAGAGGGTTGACTGAAGATTAATCCAGGTGATAAAGTACCAGTCCAAATACGAGAAATTGAAAAAGCTGACAAAGTTATCCAGTCGCGAAATGCGTCAACAATCGATGAAGTGAAAAGTATCCAATGTTTATGTTAATTATTACAACGATAAATAAATCAAATCAAATAATATAGAAAGTTCAATAAACTCACTTAAAATTCCAAAGTCTTGATCTGGGCAACCCAAATCAAATCATATATATATATATATATATATATATATATATATATATATATATATATTTATATTAATTATATACTGAGAAAAACAAACATAATAATAATATAGCAGACTCGTACAAAACTCTCCTGCAAAATTAATACCCGGATGTGAAGATTGAAGAATCATAAAGCAATGAATTTGATCCTAAATTTGTGCATTACACAATCTAACTATTTATGGTTATAGCATATTAAAAACACATAATCCTTTAGTACTATATATATATATATATATATGTATAATACTTCTAGAAGACCAAGAAGGATTATTACGAAAAAAAAATAAGGTTAATACATTTTATTTGTCTAAAGCTCTGTCGAGGCTTGTTATATCAAGCGAAATATTAGATTAAAAAAGTTTTAATTTTTGATTTTGATTTTCATAAAAATATCTGCATCTAACATTGTTTTTTGAAGGCACTTTGCCTCTTTCTTTAAGTTTATATATATATATAAATTATTTATTGATATATATATATATATATCATTTTATATCACCTAATGAGCAAATAAAATTACAAAGAACCAAATTGTGCAATAATTTCTTCATAATTTGGCGATGTTCCCATATGGGAACATGCTCTTATCTTAAGATAATTATATAAGCATAATATTTTCAAGATTTCTATTCTACCACACAGAGACTAACGTTTAAAAATATCAACTTTTAACAAATTAGATTTACTTGTGCCAAGTAAAAAAATGTTACGGTTACTCTTTTTTTTCTTTCTTTCTTAATCTAGCATCTAGATTACAATCTCAGAGTGTATAATTTACATTTTAAATTTTGACTCAGTTTTTTATTTTTTTTTTAAATGTATTTTTTTTTTCATTAAGTATAGCTTTTTCTCACGTCATGTTTCTAGCTAAATTTTCGCACTCAACCTAGCATTGTGTTCTTTATTATCTTTGGTGCAACTGCTTCCCTAACCAAAATGATTCATTCTTGTGTCCTTTCTGGCTTTACCCACTCGCTGATCAACAACCTTTCTCTTCTCTCTCTCTCTCTCTCTCAATTCCGTTCCTGCTCTTTTTTGGCTACAATCTCAAGTTTCTACGTAGCTCGACCTGGAGTTGCACTTGCCTTTCATAATGATATTGCAGGCATCATTTTTGCACCCCCTCCTCTTTTTCTCCCCCTTTCTGTGCTTTATTTATCTGTTTTTCTTTTCTCCGCGTATTCTCTAAAAATAACCCACACAATTAAGAATAGCAAGTTTAAGATAATCTTACATTTGAAAAAATTAGAACCGTTCTTAAAAACCAAGATATCTTGCAATATGATGTACTTTTAAACAATCGGCTCTGTGTTTTATAACAAGATGTTCTCTCGGTTCTTTTTCTCCCGTAAACGCAATTATAATTGTAATTTTTTTATTTTTATAACATAGTTCACCCAAAACGCCACGTAGACTTCAGGGGCTACTGAGAAACAGGGTGATGGTTTTCAAGGTCATCCTAATTTGGGAGCTGTGCAGCGAGATGACTGTTTACATTAGTTTTAAATTTCTACATGTCAGTACAATCGGGGAAACAAGGAGCAGGGAGGGAGTTCCAGAGGCCGGCAGCATGAGGAAAAAAACTATTGGAGTAGAAGGCTCTTTGGCATTTAGGGACCTCCACAGTGTATATATGGGATTTGGCTAATTGTTGGGTTGGTATAGTGAATTTACGTCAAGGGCACTAGTGCAGCAAGTTCATCAGAGCACATTTCATTGAAGTACTTGTAAAACAGGCACAAGGATGCAACATTGTGGCGATGGGACAGGTTTATATGTAGAAAGTGACTGTTCATTCAAACAGATTATTAGAAACAATGGACATGTCATGTCAATTGTATGCATTGATCAATTTCTCTAATAACCGAATAATCTTTAACATGGTGGGGTAATGAAGATTTTTTTTTTTTTTCCAACATGTATTTCTGTCTTATACTTAGTTTTTTACTAATTTTTTTTAACATAATAAGTTTAGCTGAACTCTGTTTATGTTGGGAGTTGGTTGTCAGCATAATCTTTATAGAGTAATGAAAGAAAGTGTAATTTGAAATCTTCATTATTTTCATAAAAATGAATTTGCCTACAAACATTTATATACTATTCAAACTCTGTGGATCTTGGATTATTCGGCTTGTTCGAACAACCGTTCTTATCGTGGATGTTATTCTCACAACGTTTCGTTCGATGTAACCTCCGACCTTCCTCAGGTGCGTCTTGGGGAATCTATAAGGAATTTTGAACTGAATTTTTATTTATTTATGGTAGCTTTCTCTTATTCTGTCAGTCATGACCCAGGTAGAAATCATAAGTAATTTATAATTGTATTCTCATACTGAGGAATGAACCTTCAACCGCCAGAAAAAAATCACTTAGAACTGATTAGTACCTAGCACTTTTATCCATTGTACCATGGGTCCTTGCGATAATACAAATCACCGATCCTCATCTCTGTGGATCTTGTTTGTTTGCCCCCTTGCACATTGGATGATGTCATTGTTTTGTGACATCATCCATTAATAAGCTCTGGTAAAACTAAAATTCTGATAATAATGCTTGGTTGTTTGCACACTGAATGGTTTAGATGGTTGGAGGAAGGACATGTGAGACGAGAAGTGGTAGGAGAAGGGAAAGGTAGTAGCAGCAGCATAAGAGAAGGAGAATGAGATGACGTAAATAAAGAAAGGGTAAGAAAGGAATCGATCAGATTTTTGTTTTATAGGTAAGGGGAGCCTAATAAGTTATAATCTTGTATGCCTAACCATGTTCACTAAACCAGTCTTACCAATAGTGGCAGTGGTATATATGGTAAACTCTCAATGTCCTATTCTAGTCTTTTTCACTTTTTCCTTTTCACACTGTTTTCTGCTTGGCTTCTTCTCAACACTCCGGTTTTATGTGGGAGTTCATTTTTAAAAAAAAATTTTTTAACAACAATGATATATAAATAATGGCGCTGTCTTAGTGTCACTTATATTTTATATTCTTTGTTTATACCCACTTTGTCACTGCTAGTTTAGCATTATTTAACTTGGCTATTATTTTAAAAATTAATAAATATTAGTTAATTTGTGTTATTTATTACTATGAAAATCTGATTTCTGCCTTTCTTTTCACATCTCTTATACCTTTCATTCGTCGGCCATACTATCTCGGGAAGTGTGAAAAAGAAAACTCACCTACATTCAAACAAATGGAAGTTTTGCATATGAATTTAATGTAAAATGATCCCCCCATTTCTGGGCTATTCTAGCGTTTTAGGACAGTTAACCAATTTATTTTTCTATAGGACATAAGTTCTGTACACTTTGGGAGGGGGGTCTAACTTTTTAGGCGATTATGTGTGGTTTTACGATTTTATTTATTTATTTTATTTTATATTTTTTTGGTGGTTGCCACTGGAACTTAGGGTGAGTGGTAGGGTTAAGGAAGATTTTTAGGGTGGGGTGGGGAACTTACAACTCGGACTTAGGGTTAAGGAAAGTTTTTTTTTTATCTGGCTTACCACTCGGAACTAGTATTAATGGTAGGGTAAGTAATTCCCCCCCCCCCCTCCCCCATGTTAGAAAAATTAATCTCAATTTCCACTCGACTTACACCCCTGAGTGAACCTACCAAAAAGACCACATCCAGATAAATTAAAAGATTATTAGTTCGGATTAATGGTGGCATCTTAAAGAAATAATGTCTGCCTCCTCCTCCAAATGATTCTTCTTTGGTAAATGATTATTCCATTGCTTATAGAGAATATGGTTTTCACATCTGTTTGGTAAGAAAAGATGATGTTGGCATGAATAAAACATCTGGAGAAGAAAAGTGTTTGCTGGTAAATAATCCTTTAAACATGAACCATCCAACCTCAATAATTGGTTCTAACCCACTTTTTGAGCTGAAGAAAAAAAGGAATCTTTTTTTTCTTTCATCTCTGGGGCTTCAATTAACATGTAGATGTGAATTGTTCAGTTATCCATGTGTTTATTTAAAAAAAAAAAAAAAATGGTTTAATAAAACTATAAGCCTACTAGCTGAACCCTGTGGAAATTCCATAATTGTTTGGGTTTTTTTTTTGTTTTTATCTGTATAATTTACTGTTGATAATATTTCTCTTAAAATAATGTCTGCCAGGCTTAATAATAATGAATAAAAAAAAATGTATATTTTTTTCATAAAAATAATTGTTATTGTCGATTTAAATATTCTTTAAATAAATAAAATGAATGTCACTTAATTAGATTTATTAAAATTAAATAATAGTATGTTTTTTTTTTTAAACTGTTTAAGTGAACGATGACAAAATTATATTTATGACGTTATATTCCATTTTGAAACAAATCATTTTAAATCAGCAACACCAGATAATCAGTAATAACTTTTTTTGCATTTCATCTTTGGCAATCGGCGATCTTATTTTTTTAATGGGTGTGAAGGTGATAACGTACATACAAGCGTAATATAAGGGTATAACAATATTTGAAGAATAGGTAAAAAGTGTGAGAGATAACAAATTGTTTTTTGTCTGGATTTTAGGAACGAGGAGTTTCATCATGATTATTTATATTGTGTTAAAAAAAAAAGGAAAAAAAAAAAAAGAAAAGGTAAAACTGAAATTATTGAAGACAGTATCTTTTTTTTTTCTAGCAAGGAAGAATGTTATATTACATTCGTATGGGCTTCCATACGTGCTCCCGGAGCTGGAAGTCGTCAGGTGACGCGTATTAAAACTGGCCATATCTGCCACCTTTTTGTATTCCTTGGCAGCTGTCGGTAGACTGGAATCAATGTCTAGGCATTTTGATTCCCATGTCACATCCATCTTAGTATCGTGGTAGACATCCAAAAAATGTTTTAGTTGAATAAATTGTAATAAAAAAAAAAACACGTTACTTGGAAGCCAAGCTTTATTCAACTAAAAAAGGAATACAAAAAGGTGGCAGATATGGGCAGTTTTAATATGCGTCACCTGACGACTTCCGGCTCCGGGAGCACGTATGGAAGCCCATACGAATGTAATATAACATATTGCTTTTCTCTTTGGACTATTGTCCACCTAATCAACATGGATATTTCTATTTCTACAATGTTTAGGATGATTTGTCCTCCAGCCTTTTTGAGATGAATTCTTCATTTACTACGACTGCTGTTAATTATTTCTGTAAGAATTAGGAGTGGATGGAGTAAGTTCAGAGAATGTCTGCCATTACTAACCAGCAGTGTTACCACTGTCGATCAAGAGAAGAGTCTTATCGGGCATGTGTACGCAGTGTGATGATCTATCGAAGTGAAACCTGGTCAGTAAGGGTTGAGGACATGTGTTGCATGGATAGAAATGATATGAGAATGATATGATGGATGTGTAATGTGAGTCTTGAAGAAAGCTTTGGTCTGATGACCTCAGAGGAAGATTAAATCTGGACAATATAGGGAGATGTGTACAGAACAAGAGACTCTGTTGGCATGGTCATGTTGAATAAATAGGTGAGTTCTTGGTTAGATGTAGAACAGTTGAGGTAGAAGATGAAAACCTGGGAGGAAGTGATAAGGATGGATTTGAGAGAAAGAGGGATAAAGAAATTATTTTGAAAATAAATTTTTTAAAGTTGTCCAACACATGCCAGCATGTAAAATAGATATTAGATTGAATATGATGATGATGATATCTCCTGTCACTTTGTATATTTATTTCTGTTTATTTGAAAATTTCCAGATTAAAAAAAAAGATGAATTTGAAGTTAATACATCGGATAAAACTGCAACGTAATTTGCAATTAATGTGTGAAAGCTTTTTTACCTGAATTTTAAAGAAATTAGATGTTTGCTATGAATCAGCACTTTTTAAAGTCAAAGGAATTCAAGTAGATTGTTTTGTAAATGATTGTAATTAACAAATCATGAAGAATTACGAAAAGTTATTTAAAGAATTAATTGAGCCAGTTGCCTTGTGGTAACAAAATCTCTTTCTCTCTCTTCATCTCCCTCTCTCTTCATCTCCCTCTCTCTTCATCTCCCTCTCTCTTCATCTCCCCTCTATCTATCTCTCTTCCTCCCCTCTATCTATCTCTCTCTTCCTCCCCTCTATCTATCTCTCTCTTCCTCCCCTCTATCTATCTCTCTCTTCCTCCCCTCTATCTATCTCTCTCTTCCTCCCCTCTATCTATCTCTCTCTTCCTCCCCTCTATCTATCTCTCTCTTCCTCCCCTCTATCTATTTCTCTCTTCCTCCCCTCTATCTATCTCTCTCTTCCTCCCCTCTATCTATATCTCTCTCTTCCTCCCTTCTATCTATATCTCTCTCTTCCTCCCTTCTATCTATATCTCTCTCTTCCTCCCTTCTATCTATATCTCTCTCTTCCTCCCCTCTATCTATATCTCTCTCTTCCTCCCCTCTATCTATATCTCTCTCTTCCTCCCCTCTATCTATATCTCTCTCTTCCTCCCCTCTATCTATATCTCTCTCTTCCTCCCCTCTATCTATATCTCTCTCTTCCTCCCCTCTATCTATATCTCTCTCTTCCTCCCCTCTATCTATATCTCTCTCTTCCTCCCCTCTATCTATATCTCTCTCTTCCTCCCCTCTATCTATATCTCTCTCTTCCTCCCCTCTATCTATATCTCTCTCTTCCTCCCCTCTATCTATATCTCTCTCTCTTCCTCCCCTCTATCTATATCTCTCTCTTCCTCCCCTCTATCTATATCTCTCTCTCTTCCTCCCCTCTATCTATATCTCTCTCTTCCTCCCCTCTATCTATATCTCTCTCTTCCTCCCCTCTATCTATATCTCTCTCTCTTCCTCCCCTCTATCTATATCTCTCTCTCTTCCTCCCCTCTATCTATATCTCTCTCTCTTCCTCCCCTCTATCTCTATCTATATCTCTCTCTCTTCCTCCCCTCTATCTATATCTCTCTCTTCCTCCCCTCTATCTATATCTCTCTCTCTTCCTCCCCTCTATCTATCTATCTCTCTCTCTCTCTTCCTCCCCTCTATCTATATATCTCTCTCTTCCTCCCCTCTATCTATATCTCTCTCTCTTCCTCCCCTCTATCTATATCTCTCTCTCTTCCTACCCTCTATCTATATCTCTCTCTCTCTCCCTACCCTCTATCTATATCTCTCTCTCTCTCCCTACCCTCTATCTATATCTCTCTCTCTTCCTCCCCTCTATCTATATCTCTCTCTCTTCCTCCCCTCTATCTATATCTCTCTCTCTTCCTCCCCTCTATCTATATCTCTCTCTCTTCCTCCCCTCTATCTATATCTCTCTCTCTTCCTCCCCTCTATCTATATCTCTCTCTCTCTTCCTCCCCTCTATCTATATCTCTCTCTCTCTCTTCCCCCCGCCTCTATCTATATCTCTCTCTCTTCCCCCCCGCCTCTATCTATATCTCTCTCTCTTCCCCCCGCCTCTATCTATATCTCTCTCTCTTCCCCCCGCCTCTATCTATATCTCTCTCTCTTCCCCCCGCCTCTATCTATATCTCTCTCTCTTCCCCCCGCCTCTATCTATATATCTCTCTCTTCCCCCCGCCTCTATCTATATCTCTCTCTCTCTTCCCCCCGCCTCTATCTATATCTCTCTCTCTTCCCCCCGCCTCTATCTATATCTCTCTCTCTTCCCCCCGCCTCTATCTATATCTCTCTCTCTTCCCCCCGCCTCTATCTATATCTCTCTCTCTTCCCCCCGCCTCTATCTATATCTCTCTCTCTTCCCCCCGCCTCTATCTATATCTCTCTCTCTTCCCCCCGCCTCTATCTATATCTCTCTCTCTTCCCCCCGCCTCTATCTATATCTCTCTCTCTTCCCCCGCCTCTATCTATATCTCTCTCTCTTCCCCCCGCCTCTATCTATATCTCTCTCTCTTCCCCCCGCCTCTATCTATATCTCTCTCTCTTCCCCCCGCCTCTATCTATATCTCTCTCTCTTCCCCCCGCCTCTATCTATATCTCTCTTTCTTCCCCCCGCCTCTATCTATATCTCTCTCTCTTCCCCCCGCCTCTATCTATATCTCTCTCTCTTCCCCCCGCCTCTATCTCTCTCTTCTCCAGTTTCTTGCCAGACAAACTTTTCCTTTGTAAAATAGATTATCAGATATAACCCGCATAAGATTTAAGAGTTTTTATTTTAGATTTTCTTGGAGACAAAATTTAACAATTTGTTTGGTCATCGTTGTATTTTTATCACTTTATTCCCTTCTGGTTTTTAGTCTCTTTGGGGTCGTTTCTCCTTTTACTACTGCGAAAAATCATATTTAGAAACTAATGTCGTAACAGTTTGTCAGGTATCATCTTGAATAGTGTTTGCCAACTATGAGCACCAAAACTCATCCTGGAAACTGTTTCTGGATATGGAAGAAGGGAGTACGGAGAAAATTCCTAACTATTAGCAACGGCTAACTAGTTATAAAGAGATTGGAGAAAAAATTGGTAGCATAGCACTTTTAGAATGCAGAATGTGGCATGATTTAATTGTATCCTTTAAAATTACTAACAGACATAAAAAAATCTATAGACTTTTTTTTTTTTTTAAGCGCCACCGAAAATATAGCCTAGTTGGCAGAGGTAACAAGCTGTGCTTACCCAGCGTTGCTTGTCTTTTTTTTTTCTTTTTTTTTTCAAATATGAAAAAAAAAAAAACCTAGCATTTCCTTTTCTGGAAGTTATTACTGGAACAAGTTTCTGGGACATCACAAGAATATAACTAATGTAAATAGTTTTTAATGATATTGAGCGATTTCCAGATTATCGTATAAAGAATGGATTATATAGACAGTATTGGGGCTGTCATATGAGATTTTTCTTTTAAGTTTTAACTCACTGAAACTTATCCTAATGTGTTAAAGAAAAGAAAATTAGAAAGAAGAAAATAATGAAAAAAAGAAAGGTTTTTTTTTTGGGGTTTTTTTACATGTTTAAATGGGATTGTTTATTTTATATTTTTTTTTTTTGTTGCAAAGTGTTTTACTGATATTTTAATGAAGATATAAATAAAACATGTAGGAAGAAAAAAGATATAAATAAAACATGTAGGAAGAAAAAAGCTAAAACTCCTTTAGCATTGTTAGAAATCTGCATTGGTTGCATGACACCAATTCTTTCTCTCCATTTTCGATAAAGGTTAAATAAGTGTAAAGGAATGTTAGGCCATGTTTTGAAGAAGAGGTGAGAAGACTTGAAAGGATTTTGTTTACTCTACTCAACCTTTTAGTTGTACCTGTTGGAATAAAAGCTTATTTTATCTCACAGCCCTGTATTAAACATATATCCAAAACATATCTATCATCAGAACGAATAATAGACAAAACTAAAGCCAAGTAGAATTAACACATTTATTTACAGTTGACATTTATAAAGAAAAGCAACTTAACATAAGACATTAGTTTTTACTCTATCTTTTAAGATAGGGAGATAGATATCTGGAGAACCCAGATAATTTTCATTCTGCGAGACTCTCGTGGAAGATGCACAGTGGTGAGGAATTTTCAATATTCTCTGGCCCCTTTCGAGTGAACAATCCAGCACCAGTGCCCCTCAAGTAAAGTTTTCTACATACTTCTGATAGCATTCACTTTGATTGGGTTGATCCGACTTCCTCCCTGGCATGCACCACATCTCAAACCATTGATGTATTTGCCATGAAAAAAGTTTCTGGGGATTTGTTTCCGAAAAGGGACCCAAATTATACCCCGAGTTTCTATTTAACCCATAGGGACCACAACTCTGGGTGAGAGTGGACCTGAGAGTGTTGATAACTAAAAGGTGACTCCACACTCTCCGAAATTAAGGCCTCACCATTGGGTGCAGTTTTGTCATACACAAAATGGTTGGAGGAGAGCTTGAGTATTTGATAGGGTTGGGAAATAGGGTAGGTAGAAGATGCTTAGAAACCTTTCTCTTATCATAGTAACATTTATCATGCCCTCAGATTGCTGTGTTCTTATTTACTTGCCTCCCCACGAGGGTAGTTAGACACAAGGTCGGTTTATAATGTGGGGGAATATCCATCTCCCCAAAAAGGGGCACTCTAGATCGGAACAAAAATTTTTAAAAATCCTCTGTCTAGAAGGATCTCTCCTTCAGTGACTGAGGACAGAAAAAAACAATACAGCATCAGAACAGATACTACATTTTGCTCCGAGCCAAAAGGCGAAAGAACAATGTGTTACGTAAGCGATTTTGGGTTGCAACAGACTTAAAATTCAAATTAAAAAGATAAATTTGATGAAAGACTTAAGTTTTCAAAGTGTTTACTCAAGCCTGAAAACCCAAAAATACTTAGACATTTCTTTTTTAAATAAATTACCTGCATGTTCGTATTGAGACTGAAATTATCAAATCTTTATTGTCACTTTTGTTACGTTAATTCACCTACACTCCATGGCAACAGATAGTAAGCAAAATTATTACTTGGAATTTATTTATTTATTTATATATATATATATATATATATATATATATATATATATATAGCACTAGATAAAGTGAAAGAATAAAAAAAGGTGCAAATCTAATTTTATTAGAATTCAATGTTCAGGCAAAGTACTTTAAAATCCTTAACTCATGAGTTATCAGCTCATAAGAACCCTGAATTTTGGACATTATAATATTCAACACCAAGTGAGTTTTCTGAACTTTTCATATGATTTGTTTTTTTCTATCGTTTTATTAATTTACATACACCTTGGATACATTTTTCGCTGTCATTTACTGCATCGATAGCAAACAAATTTCCCGCCTGGATAACTTTTTCGTTTTTGGACTACCATTTACCACCGGGATTATTTTTCAATCAACCTATTTGATATCTTTCCTGAATATGTTTTAAACTTTTTGACTTGGATGAACTGTATAGGTTTAACAAAAAAGTATGTTTTGGGCCGATATATTTGATGTTTTATATACTTTTATGTATTTTTATATCTATGTTTTTATATATTTTCAAAGTTTAATTTTACCTGCGGTAATGGTCCTCTGAGGAGAAGAATTTTCTTTGAAAACTCATGAGTTAAGGACTTTAAAATACGATGCGTAACACAAATTAAGGAATGGTTCAACCAATTCAAAAATGGCCGCACATCAGCAGAGCGTGACCAGCGTTCTGGTAGGCCCCAAACTGCTCGGAGTGTAGCTGTTGTTGAGAGGGTGCGAAAAAAAGAGATAATGCGGAACGCGACAGCAGAGATGAATACCATTCCAAAAGAAGACTTTCAGAGGTGTTTCCGGCAGTTTATGATCCGTGGGCGAAGTGTTGTTAAACACGAGGCCTAATTTGAAGGGGATTAGGGTCCAAACCCCGTCACATATTTGAAATATATTTCTGGCTTACGGTCGGATACATTTTAGACAGGTCTTGTGTGTGTGTGCGTATATATATATATATATATATATATATATATATATATATGAGAGAGAGAGAGATTTTTCACTTATAAAATAGATCATTCAGTGAAGACCGGGGTTGTGCCAATAAAAACAAGCTCGATGATACTCGATTACAGAGTACAGAGCATTTATATGCGGTTTTATGAAGGCTTACCAAAGCATTCCTTTCAGGACACCAATGATCACCATTAAAGATTTTTTCTTACAAATATTATTTATTCAAATGAAATGTTTTTCCTACACGTGTTTCACTACCAAGCAGGTACTTGCTTGGCAGATCATCAGGGAAATTAAATGTCTGGAATAAGGGTTTCAACTGCCGACAATACACAATGTGGCGTTGCAATAGTTGAGGTCACTTAAGAAGAGAAGAGAAAAATAAAAATAAAAGTTAAAATTAAAAAACAAGAAAGAACAACGATAAAAAAAGAAAGTCCTAGAAAATTTCTTAGAAAAGTAGCTCGTGTATTATTTCTGCCACCAAGCCAACAAGCAAATAATCGGTCCCAAATGCATTCAAGAAAACCAAAAAAAAACGGAACAATGTGCGATAATACACTTTCACATCGGGCGGCACAATGATGAAAAAATTTATTTGCTAAAACAATTGAACATATTTATGAACATAAAAGATATTTTAACTTTACCGCCTATGGTGGTGCATTCATCTTAAACGAAGCTGTTTGGATAAATGTATAATTACAATTTTTAACAAATTTAAATGTAAAAATCACTTTAGAACTAATTAATAAACAACATTTATTCTCCTTCTGCTAAGATGAAAATATTATTTGATGAACCCTTGAATCTTCTATATAAAATAATTGATGGTAAAAATAAGATTATTTTAATCAAACTTCAACAAGTTTCAAGTTTTGACATTGAATGGCCACTGAAAACTCCTATCCGAATAGAAAATCAATTGGACAGTTCGTCTGATTGGCTGAGAATGTCTAGTAAATCTACATGTTCACTTTTGTGTTTGTTTTAAACAATTGTTGCTTCAATTGAATGAGACATTAGCTTTTAATAACCAACCTTGCACCAATGCAGTTTAGGTGTATCAAAGTCTAATAATAGAATTATTGGTGTACCAATTGTTAATTGAATGTTATGTCGTATCACAGGTAATGGCAGCCTGTTTAACACTTGTGTTGGATACTTACCTGTTTCGTTTTCATTTGTACTTTTATCAATAATAATAATTCACTTTACACTGACCTGTAAAGTGAATTATTATTAAATTGATTAAAATTTCTTTCACTAAAGAATCGTCCAATAGAAAAGTAGATTCATTTTTAACACAAAGTATTACTTTTTCGCTTAATCAATTTTATAACAGCATTTTTTCTTTTTTTTTCTGGAAAAAACTTTCCAGCTTTGTTTTCTGAACTATGATAGCACTGTAGAATTTGGTATATTCGGACTACTGTTCTCATCTTGGGTGTTTTTATCACAACGTTTCGGCCGATGTAACCTCCGGCCTTCTTCAGGTGAACCCTGTCGAACTCGGGAATCTTTCTGTCGAACTCAGGAATCTGGACGGAATCTCGAACGGAACCCTTTATTAAATCCACGGGGATAGCATGCTCTCATTCCATCTGCCATGATTGGGAAGAAGTCTTCAGTAATTTGTAATTCTTTGTATCGCCCGCACTGAGGATTGAACCATCAACCTTCAGATGACTGTCACTTAGAACTGAATTGTATTTAGTACTATATCCAAAGACAAGAATGGAGGGGAAGACTTAGATCGAGACTGGGCAATCAGACTCCACTCTCATCAGAGGATTAATTGTGACCTGATTCAACAAATAAACCGGTTGTTGATGATGATGATGATGATGATGATAGCAATAAATACAAAAGGTGGAAGCATTGCTCACACTAAGAGTAAAGAAGTCAAAACGTCCTATTTCAAGTTTTGTCACCTTTTACACAATAGACAGACTTTTTTATATACTACTTATTGATATCGAATATCATTCTCGATTTACATATTAGTTTTGAATAAAGTTAATTTAATTAACTAATTGTTATTCCTTTTTAATTCAATGATTGTTTTTATTTTAATTTAACAAATAGTTATTCTCTCTAAGAATAGTGTTTTATTTCTTAGACAAACATTTAGCATTTGTGTTCAAATGTTCCTTGGACGAACTGTATTTTCAACAAGTTGCAATCTGTTTCTAAATTGCAAGTGAAAAGGCAAATTGATTTCTTTTTTTTTCCTTTCTTTACGGTCACACTTAAAAGATAAATGAATTTGTATGGAAAAAAAAATGTTAATGTTTATCAATCTATGAATAAATGAGAAAGATTTTGTTTCGTGTTTACAACTAAGTTATGAATGAAATGTTTATTATTTTAGATTAATGTTTCAAATATTTAAAGTAGCGAACTTTGCCAAGTGATGGCAAAGCCGTCTAATATGTAATACATGATCGATGCCGTACAATGTAAAACGCTATTAAATGTAACTCTTTATACAAATTTATTGTAATTTTAAGTTAATTTAATGTCGGATTTAAAGTACACATTTTAATATTTTGTCGCTCTTTCTTTCTCTCTTTTTTCAGGGAGTGAATTCTCGGATAAGCAGTTCAGGCACCATCCGGTGTGGGTCTACATCAGACATCACTCCGTCCTCCACAGACCGCCAAAGTCGAACAGACCGACCTAGTTCCTATTTTGGATTGAGTAAGTCAACGCCATCATTAGAAACAATAGATTATAAAAAAGTAAGTATATTTTTCAATAACGAAATAGGAAAGAAATTTAATCTGTATTTTGTTTAATTTTACCGGTTTCATTTGAAAATTCTTTTAGCAGACTTTTCGACCACTCGTAACTCCCCCCCCCCACCTCCTCTGCCCCCAATTGAAATCTTTATCTTGTTTTCTACTTAATAATCGGTCCTGGATATGAACTTAAAGTTTGTCCAATGGTGCAGACCAAATTTGCGAGCTTTGCGGAGTGTGGAGGTGCTGCTTACTTATCACTACTATCGGAAATATTTTTTTTTTAAATTACAGTTAATAAAATATACAGTTCGGTTGAACATAAGCTTTCCGCCCGATTGTTGACCGTTATTAGCTGCATTTTTGTTTAATTTGCGATTCTGGAGGCATCACGTGGTCACCCGCTCGCCATTTTTATTTTTTATTTTTTTCATTCTAACGTGATGTGTTTGCACCTACTTTTTTTTCTGGAAGTAAAAAAATGCTTTAAAATAACTTAAAACGCAAAAAAACTTATCCAGGTAGGTAGAAGAGTAACTTATCTTGCCTTTGGTAACATTTATTTGTTGCATAGTTGTTGGGTTTTTTTACCTCTTTTTTTTTTTTTTTTGTTCCGTTGACTTCAGTAAATAATCCCCTAGAAACCCATCCATAGATAAAATAAAAACTATAATTTATAGACTATTTGCTTAGAGAATATATACGCCTATAAAAGAAATTGATCTACAAATCAATCATAAACAGAACGTATGTACGGTTGAAGCATAAAATGACCCAACTCCAATTGATATGATATAAAACCCAACAACCAGTCAACTTAATGAAAATCTGCTGGTTAGATTTGAATGTAACCCGGCCATCGTTTTAAGAGTTCAACATTCAAACTCCTCGGCCTAACCTCAACAGGTAACATGAATTGAAACAAATACATTGAAGACATTGCCAAGGCTGCAGCAAAGAAGGTGGGCTCCCTCTACCGTGCTAGTAAACTCCTCACACCTGACATTATCCTATATCTCTACAAAGCCACCATTCGCCCATGCATGGAGTATTGTTGTCACATCTTGGCTGGTGCATCATCTACTAGTCTCTCCCTCTTAGACAAGGTCCAAAAAAGAGTCGCCAACCTAATAGGTCCCTCACTGTCAACCAAGCTCCAGCCCCTGTCCCATCGCTGCAATGTTGCATCCTTGTGCTTGTTTTACAAATACTTCAATGGATTGTGCTCTGATGAACTGGCTACTCTGGTGCCCCCTCGATGTAAATTCACTAGACCAACTCGACAATCAGATAAATCCCATCCATTCACTGTGGAGGTCCCCAGATGCCGGAGAGCTTTCTACTCAAATAGCTTCTTTCCTCGTGCTGCTGGCCTCTGGAACTCCCTCTCTGCCCCTGTTTCCCCGATGGTACTGACATGTAGAAATTTAAAACTAATGTAAACAGACATCTTGCTGCGCAGCTCCCAATTTAGGTTGACCCCCCCCAACCTTCTCCCCTTTTTTTCTCAGTAGCCCCTTACATCTACAGTGGCGGTCTGTCTTGTTTGGGGTAAACTATATTAAAAAATTTAAAATAGTTCAAAAAGACTGTTTATCATCATCATCCTATTTGGTTTAACGTCTGTTTTACATGCTGGCATGTGTTGGAATCGACATGAGCTTTCTAATTCTTATCAAGATGAACAGCTTTTCACTCATTTCTATGTTAACAAAAATGGTGTATCACAAATATTGGCCCTATTCTTTTCTCTTAATTCATTTTTTGTTATTTTATTATACACAAAGATAGCTTAGCTCCTGGTTTATCTGCAGCAACTACAAATCCTACAGATGGCTCAAATAAACTTATTTTCTCCATCTCTCCTAAACACTAGACCAGTCTAATAATACTAAAATGAGGGCATAGATTTAAATAGTTTGTAACATAATAGGTCCCATACTATTTGGCAGGCTCCAGCCTCTGTCGCATCGCCGCAATGTTGCATCCTCGCGCTTGTTTCACAAGTGCTTCCACGGAATGTGCTCCGACAAACTTACTGCACTTGTACCCCCTCAATGTAAATACCCCCAACCAACCCGACTAGCAGCAAAATCCCACCCCTTCACTGTAGAGGTCCACAGATGTGGGAAAGCTTTCTACATTTAATAGATTCTTTCTTCGTACCACTTGCCTTTGGAATTCCCTCCTTGCTCTACCAACATGCAAAAATTTAAATGTAATCTAAACAAACATCTTGCTGCACAACTCCCCCTATAATTCTGGCTCCTAATCTTAGTAGCTCCTTACGCTTCAGTGATAATATGACCCCTTGTTTGGGGTGAATAAAAGTTGCTCCTTTTTTTTTTCTTTTTTTTTTTTTTTTTTTTTAATGATGCTAATTATGATGTAAATTAATTCGATTTAAAAAATAAAAAATGGTGAATATGAAAGTCAATGGTAGAAATGAAGAGAAAATAGTGCGAAGAAGAACAAGTGAAAAAGACTAGGAGAAGATCTTGAGAGTATATGTATACTGCCATTATGACTGCTGGTTTAGTATTATTAGACTGTGCTAGTGTTCAGGAGAGATAGAGAAGCATACAAGCGTATAGATTAGAGAAGAGTCTGACTGTTATAAATTCCTGTATACTCATGTAAATTGAATTTTTGTTCAAAAAGGTTGCTGGATTTCGATCTAGCCACCAGTAACTCGAGTATAATTTGGAGTCCATTTTATTGATAAATTTAGATCTCATACTTATATTTTATCTCAAAGACAAAATGATTGGTTGAATGATTAGCCGTTTTAGGGTTAGGGAAGCAAATTTTGTTGTTAGAATATTTAAGACTTTAATAGGCACTCCAGAAAAACATTTGAATTCACAACAGCAAGATGCAATCAATAGACTGTCTCTCCGGTCATAAGTTTTTAAGTCAAAATCTTTTTCATGTAAAACTTTATAATTAAAACTTGCTAATATTTTTTTTTTTTTTAATGAAAATTAAATATAGAGTAAAAATGGATTTTTTTTTTTAATATATGCAACCCGACAGCACTATGATTGGTAGAAAAATTCATATTTAAATTAAAGTGAAATATTTTGAAAATCAAACAATCGTGCGATTTTAAATGACAAATTTATTTAATTTTTTTTTTCGTGAATTTTCATTGTAATACAACTTTGTCAGGTGAGACTGTCTTATAGTTGTTTTTTTTCTTTTTTTCCTCCTCATATTGATGGTATTAACCCTGAGGGGTCGAATATACGTCCAGTTCTTAAGACGTTATATGTTTAGTCCTGGCGATGTTATGCACAGATTGGCGCTTTTTTTTTTTTTTTTAAGTAAGGAAATCAACATTCTAATCCGTGCTTCAAAGATGTTGATTTCCTTACTCATATTTCAATGTTTCGAAAAAAGAAGAAAAAAACACCTATTTGATTACTTATTTTTCTAAAATAAATTATTTAAAATAAAGATACAAAACTTTTCCTTTCAGCAAGTTTTAATTATAAAGTTTTACATGAAAAAGATTTTGACTTTTTAAAAATGATGACCGGAGAGACAGTCTATTGATTGTGGCTTGCTGTTGTGAATTCGGAATAGCGGTATGCTGACTCAGTCGAATGTTTTTCTGGGGTGTCCTTTAATGAAACCTTAAATAGCATATTGTACTCTATCTTCGGCACGAGTAGGTAGAAATGCGAATTGGGATATAATATTAAAATTGGAACGTGTACAAAGAAAAGTGACTAAACTAATTAAAAGATCCTAATTATAAGAAATGGTTGGGATCCTTAGGTTTATCTACTTTACTAATAAGAAGAATAAGGAGTGACTTGATTGAGTATATTCAAAATAATTTAGGGATTTCTAAGTATGGCACACGCATTTTAATATATCTCTTCTCTTCTAATCATTTAACATCACTTTCCCTTGTTCAGGGGTCAAACATTTAATGATATTATGCAAGCTCACTTTCAGCAGGTCAGCAGTCTCCAAATTCCACTCTGTGCAGTCGTGTCGAATCACTTTTTTCCAAGTTTTTCTTGGCCAGCCAACCTTCCTGCGATCTAGAACATTTATGCTTCTGCAACAGTTAATCCAGGAGGATGAACATTCCTCATGACCATACCAGCATAATCGATTCGTCTTTAGGATAACCCCCATGCAATAGTTGAGTTAGCCTTCTGTCAATTGCCCATGCTTACGAAAACATGGGAGGAAATGATAAAGATGGATTTGAGAGAAAAGGGGATAAATAAAGACCTGGTCAGAGATAGGTTAGTTAGGAAGTCAATTTTTGAAAGGTGTTCAGCATGGATGGACGGATGGATGGCTTCAAAAACGAAATCTACCACACAATTAAGAATTTGGTGCTTCTTCAAAGAAGGGGCAGTATTAAAATATCATTATTATATAAAAACAGTAGTATATACTTACTCAGCAGATTTAAGTAAGTATCCTCACCAAAAAGTAGGAAAAATTATCGACTAGAACTTAAATTAAAAGCAAAAATCTATTTTTCGGGAACCGTGAATCAACATTTGCAAACGTAGCCATCTTAAAATCTACTGGAAGACATATCAGGGGAGGTAAGCGCGTCGATTGACGGTTCTCGAAAAGTGGATTTTTGCTTTTAATTAAAGTTAAACTTTATGGCCTTAGCAAAAATAGTTCTGATAGAAATCATTTTAATGAATTGAGAAATAATTGTATTAAAAAAAAAATGAATTTAATGGGACATTTTAGAAATCTATCTGTATCTTCATAAATATTCTGTGCGATTTCTTTTAAGAACACTTTTTAGTTGTAACTAACTGTACCTACCTGGCGTTGCCCGGGAGACTTTTTACTTTCATTTCTGTTTTGCGGAGTTGGGTAGATGGGAGGGCTGAAATAAAAGTTAAATTCACCCAAAAATGTAAGAATTTGTTGAGATAACTAAAGTAATATTAAGAAGAAAAAAGTTTGTGAAATGTGTTTCTTAAAATGTCTTTATTAAAGAGTTTTTTTTTTTTTTAATTGATTGATTTAGAATGACTTTGTATGTTGTCACCGTTCAACTGTTGTAACTTGTATATAGATTTTACCTAAGCAAAAGTGTACTGAAACCTCTAAATGTTTAAGAATAGGTATTAGCACAAATGAAACGTATTGTTCTCTCTCTCTCTCTCTCATTTATATATATATATATATATATATATAATCTCAAAACTTAACATCTGCCATGGGTCTTGAGTGCTTCTTTAAAAAATCCAGCCAATGAAAATGCTAGAAATTGTCAATCGATCTGTCTTATGAAATAGTGTTGACCTCATTAGAAGGCAACTATTTTCTTACAATCGGCAGTACTTTCGAATTGGAAAATATGATTTCTTTCGAGGGCGGAAATCTGAATGTTAACAAACAAGAAGAAACTAGATTCTAGTATTGATACTTACTTTTTGATCTGTGATGCGTTTTAGAGTGACTTTATCTGATTTGAATTTTTGTGTGGAAAATGAGTGATCAGGCCATGATTGACAGACATGTAAGGCCACTTGTGTCAAAGACAAAAGAAATCGAAGTAGGTTTTTGAACTGAAATTATTTAATCTAAATTTATGATATGGAAGTAATTTTGAGAAATAAATAGTTCAGTTTTTTCCTTTTAAGCATATGCATATCAAATGTATATCCTAATCCTGAAGATGTGAAAGTGATGCGTGAAAATGGCTCCATGTCCCAAAAATAAAGTTTTGAGTACGAATGAGTATTATTTGAAAGAAACTGAAGCGAGATATTTTTTTTTTCAATAAAAATGTATGGTTCAAGGAAAAAAAGAAAAATTGGCTAGTCAGAATCAAATATTGATTTATCAGATTATTTGCTATCAAAGATAAACTCTGAAAATTCAACAAGATAACTTTGTATATTAGATTAGAAGAAGCCAAAGGTGCATGAGAGATTGTTGTTGTTTTCGAGGGAGGAGGGGATATCAAATTATTTTTTTTTTAATAGGATTTTGAAACTTAAATTTATTAAGTTTTCTAAATTCTTAATCAGATTTTATTTTTTTAATTTTACAAATCACGCTTAGTCATATTTTTACACACACGCACACAAAATATTTGATGAGATAATTTTATTAACAGAGATTATCTATTGTTTATCTAAGCTGTGCTATCACTCTTCATTATTTTTACCCCTTTATATATTTGTCTTTCGTGATTCCTACCCCAATCTATTTCACCATAGACTGAGCAATCTAAACAGGAAATGATGCTACGCAATCCGTACGCTTGTGAATTTGCCAGAAAATGTTCATTACAATTCTCCCCTTCAACAATTCAAAGTGAATGCCAAGTTTTCTGAAACAAGCATCTCACAATTTCTTTACCAGAGGAAAAAATGGCTTTCTCTCACAGAATTCTTAAGTTACGGCATTTATTAATGAAATGAGAAATTCGGATGCATTCAATTGTTTGCACTCAATTATTTAAAAGAACGCTCATGAGAAATTTAGAAGTAACAATAATACAAATACTTTTTAGCAGAGTTAATAAGTATGAGGTTTTGGAAGGAGTCTGACTTGTAAGAATGCTAGGAGTCGGTCTGATTTTTTTTTTTTTTTTTTAAATTGTTGACCGTCTTACCTTAATTTTCATGGCAACACTGGATAGATAAAGCTAGTTTTGATATAAAAACAGCCAAATCTTACCTTAATTTTCATGGCAACACTGGGTAGATAAAGCTAGTTTTGATATAAAAACAGCCAAATCTTACCTTAATTTTCATGGCAACACTGGGTAGATAAAGCTAGTTTTGATATAAAAACAGCCAAATCTTACCTTAATTTTCATGGCAACACTGGGTAGATAAAGCTAGTTTTGATATAAAAACAGCCAAATCTTCCTGGTATTTAGATCATTTTATGGCTGTAATTCTGTTGCTAACGAGCCTGGAAATTATGAGAAAAAGGAAACTAAAGCTGTTAGAAAGACAAAGAAAATTGGATAAAACAGACGTTAAAACAATTTAAACATTATTTTTAACTGAATCTGTAGTGATTTTCTGAGGCCAAACGGCCGGATATCCCACACCTTTTGAAGCTGCCATTATCAACATGACAAATATTACGCAATTTTTACTCTAGAGTATTATCCATCAAAAATTGATGATACTCTTAAAAATGTAAATGAGCCCTCTGTGTTTATCTATCATAAACTACATAGTTATACACGCACAAACACATTGTATGTTAATAATACATATTAATAACTGAGTTGGTTGAATGGAATTTTTTTTTTTTTATTTTTTTTTTTTTACACATATTTCACCCCAAACAAGGCAGGCCGCCAATGTAGACGTAAGGGGCTACTGAGAATTAGGGTGTAGGTTTTAGATGTCATCCTAAGTTGGAAGCTGTGCAGCAAGATGTCCGTTTACATTAGTTTTGAACCTCTGCATGTCGGTACAGTCGGGAGGGAGTTCCAGAGGCTGGTAGCATGAGGAAAGAAGCTATTGGAGTAGAAGGCTCTCCGACATCTGGGGACCTCTACAGTGAATGGATGGGATTTAGCTGATTGTCGAGTTGGTCTAGTGTATTTACGCCAAGGGGGCATCAGAGCAGCCAGTTCATCAGAGCACAATCCATTGAAGTATTTTTGTAAAACAAGCACAAGGATGCAAAATTGCGACGATGGTACAGGGGCTGGAGCTTGGTGGATAGTGAGGGATTTATTAAGTTGGCGACTCTTTCTTGGAACTTGTCTAAGAGGGAGAGACTAGTGGATGATGTACCAGCCCAGATGTGGCAACAATACTCCATTTTGATCTCGGAGTATATATACCAGTGGTAATAATATTAAAATAGGATAATAATTCTGGACCAAGACAACAATAGGGACCCCAGATCATTAACACAAGACGCGGGACATATTTTGGAATCACCGGTTGACCTCGCAATACACGTGGTCTCTATTTACAAAACACTTGTAAATAAATCTTTTATTATTTTAATAAATGCAGTATATTTCGGAATTTTTTTTTCTTTTAACATGTTAATATTTATTTTAAGGCAGAGAGTCCATAAATAAAACAAATAAAATATTAACATGTTTTCTTTTAAAACATGTTTTTGTGTCACTATTTACTTGCCTCCCCACGAGGGCAAAAATGGGGGGGGGGGGTATGAAATATTTATCACCGTACTTAAGTAATCTTTCGGTTTGTAGGGAAAAATCAAGCTTCCCAAAAAGGGTCACTCTGGATCTTACCTCAGTTTAGAAGGATTTTTCCATACTACACATTGCTCCTAGCCTGAGGAGGCAAAACGGATGATTACGCAAGTTATTTTAATAAATAAACGAAATATATACGCTTTTTAAAAAATCGGCTGACTTGTAATCTTTCGTTTTGCCTCCCGACGAGGGCGGAGTTAGACTTCAAAAATCAGTTTCTAAACGGAAGCAATTTAAAGTTTATGAAGTTTTTGTCCTTTTTTTTCTGTAAGCAACAAATGAAATAAGATTTAACAAATACATAATTTTATTTACAAATCTTTTTATAACTTATTTGTTATTAAAAACAAAACTTCGCTATTTACTTCAAAAATCAGTTTCTAAGGACAATATAATTGTAATTACTTTACTTTATATTAAAATTCTTAAATTACGAAAGAAAGATAAACAAAATAAAAATACGAAGATAAAACAAAGTAAATATTCAAATATAAAAAAAAAAAAAAATTATATATATATATTATCAAAACTAACAGTTTATCGAACACCATACACCTAACCAACATTACACAAATATTTTAAACACCAAATCATATATTTAACATAATATTAAAATAAAACTTAATTTAATTTATATTCCCTGCGAAACTGCTTTATTTGCTGCGGTCTATATCTGGCAGCCATTTTGTTTTGTATTATTCTCTACACAGTCGGAGAAGAAAAATATTCTTCTTCTGGTCTAATTATTTTTGACAAAGGGATGTCTTTTCCCGAAATATCAAATAGTGATTTTTAATCACCCGGACATCACACGAACAGCTAAAACACTCTTGCTGTTATGTAAGAAAAAACAAAAAAAAAAGGAAAAATAAATAGTAAGTCTTATATCGTATTCGATTTATTGTTATTGTTTTTGTTCCTTTCCTTTCAACTTGCATCTTACCCGGAATTGCATTGCCCACAGCCTTTCAAAAACTTACTACTACTATACCCAGCAATGCTTCAAGCAAACTACCATTCTCTACTAATATATATATATATATATATATATATATATATATATATATATATTTTCAAACGGAAATAACAGATAACATCCATCATTCCATTTATAACCATTTTTTTGTTCTTTTTTTGTTCTTTTTTGTTTTTGTATTCAACACTACTGGTTATAAACGGGACATATCAACGAAACACCGCTTTCCTTCCATTAAGATCTAGAGAATACGAAAACACCAATTCAATAAACAAAAATAAACAAACACGTTAAGTCCATAAAAACATATTTGAATCATCTCTTTCAGCTCTATATCGAACAATTAATCCGATACATAATTTTATTCCCAAAATCGACAACAAAAAAGCACCCTAATCTCACAAACCCAAACGGCGAACTATATAGCCGCCCCTTTCGTATTTTTTCAGGTATAATAATAACATTGCAAAAAGAACAGATAAATAAATAAATAGAACTTGCTAGGGAATAAAATGAAATAACATCGATCTCCCTTAAGTCTTAGTTAATCACTATCCCACACCGTTTTTTTTCGGGGACCACCTCAGAGATACACCGTTTTCTGTCATTGTTGACGCCATTCCCTGTTGGGCATGACTACAATCGTTTCAGCTTGCCGATGATTCAACTGGGCACAGAGATTTACTAAAGATGTCTAAATCTGCCCTTTTGGGTGAAACCGCGGTACATTGCTGAAATATGTAATATACAGTATCTAAATAAATTATATATATATATATATATATATATGAGGATAAAATACACGATATATCATAAAAATGAAATGCTATGAAAGACAAGATGTGTGAAAAAAGAGAAACGTGAAAAAACAAATTTAAATACAAGAGAAAATCATCAAGAAACTAGTTTTTACTGGTTCTGTTCGGATCAACTTTTTGTGAAGACGTTTGTTGATCCGAACGAAACCGGTAAAATCTTGTTTCTGGATGATTTTTTTCTGTATTTTAATTTTTTTTTTTCCGTTTGTCTTTTTTCACACGTGTATATATATATATATATATATAATGAGAGAGAGAGAGAACAATATCATGTTTTATATAATTTATATTGTAAATGAAACAAAAATAAACAAATTCTCTTGCCATAAGTAACTTTTTCAATTAGATTACATGAATTTTTAATCAAACTGTCGTCTCTAATTTTCTTTCTGTATGATATTACAGAGTTGTATTATTTTAATTAGTGTCAAATATTCAGTAAAATTCTAAATATTTTAGATCATGAACAGGAAATCTACGGTCAACGAAATTTTATGCAAAGTTTTTCACCGAATAAAAAAGTAATTTACAGTAATGTTTAACATTCCAATGTATCTTTTTCATCCTATATTCTAATAAAACCTGCAGACATATATATTTGTATGTATCTTTTTTTTCCACTTAAAACTAAAATATTAATGAAATGTTTAAGCTGTGTTGAGTTCTTTTATGAAACAAAGTAACCATTTAAAAATAGAATTCCTATAATGATTTTCTTATGAATTTATTTGTTTATTTTAAAGCTTTATGAAAGTGAAAAGGAAGATTCTAGTAGATTAAAGAAAGAACTAGAACAAATTAAAAAAGATCTTGCAATAACCAGAACCGATATGGAGAAGCTTCGAAGGTCACATGAAACTATTTCAGCCGAGTCAAATCAAGAGAAAAGAGTAAGTAAAAAAAAATTTTTTTAAATCTTATCTCTCTTTACTCTATTATTGTATATAAGTCTCTTTTTATTAATAATTATTTTTAATGTTATAAAATATTACCAAAAAGGAAGATACAATGCATTCTCCCTATTTTAAAATGTTTAATTTTTTGGAAAAAGTAAAATTTGATTATTATTGATAGAACAGCAAATAATGTCAATTTTACATTATAAAGCAAAAAAAAAAAACTTTAAAAATTGTTTCATTTTTAACATGAAGGTTCAGTTTTCTATGCAAGTTTATTTTTCGGACAGTCTTTAGCCAAATCAAAATTCCTCCTACAGAATTTTAAACAAACTGATTCTTTTATATTAAACTTAACATCTTGTAAAAATTGAGTATTAAGTTTTTCAAAAGAAATAATCACTTGATTAAACTTATAAATCCAAGTATAATTTTCAAGAGCCTGGTCAAATGAATAAAATAAAAAGATGTTACGCTCAAAATTAACTATTAAAAATCACTTTCTCACAGTTTATAAAGCTGTTTAATGGCTTCCATTTATGTCCAAAAGCAATTAAAGTAAAAACAAAATTTACGAGCGCTAAGAGGATTTTTCTTTTCCCCTGCTTTCAGGAGAAGAGAGGGCTGGAA
This sequence comes from Sepiola atlantica, assembly GCA_963556195.1. Lineage (NCBI taxonomy): Eukaryota > Metazoa > Mollusca > Cephalopoda > Sepiida > Sepiolidae > Sepiola > Sepiola atlantica. The sequence goes on from OY744516.1 coordinate 229,733,135, forward strand.
CGGAAGTTGTCCGAGTTAGAATCCACAGTTGTTGTAAGTATCTGTTTCATTATTGCATATCCTATCTTCTCCTTACGGAAAATCTGTCGTATCAGAAAAGTTGGTGCTTGTGGACTGCAGGTTCGAAAAAAAAAAACTTATCTTTAATTTGAGGAGTCAAATAAGGGGGAGAGAACTCTAATTTCAAGTTTCAGCCACAATGTATCTTAAAATTACAATTGTAATTATTCTAAAATAAAGTTTTAAATGTATATGTAAAAGGATGATTTAGGAATAAAACAATCACACCGCATTCGACATCAATGTAAAATAAAATGATTTTGAAAAATAAAATGATTTAGTAAAATAATCACAGAAGAAGGAAAAAAATAGAAAAAAATATGTAAATGGAAGGGGGGAAAACATGAAACACGGGAAATAAAGGTTTTGAAATAAATGACAGTTTTACACTGGGTAAAGTTCGGCAATTTGTTTGAAAACGGTTCCTTTAATGTATACATTTTGTAAAACTTTATTTTAGAATAATTACAAGAGTAAAATCCATTTTAAGATACATCGTGCTTGAAATTTGAAACTAGAGTTCTCTTCCCCCTATTTGACTTTCCTCAAATTAAAGATAAAAAAATTTTTTTCGGACCTACAGTCAACAAGCCCCGAAAAGTTTTGTAAATACAAATGCAAGTGGACACCTCATTTTCTATTTTTAACAAATTTCTTTGAGATGTTTTTTAATAGTTTTATTAAGTAGCTTAAAAGTACCTTGTATGTGGATGCTATTGTGTATTTAAAATAGTGTTGATTATTTATAATGACAAAGTACAAATATTCAAAATCTTGGATATGTTGCATTGATTTCATTTCAGACGTGGAACTTCTGTACATTTATTTTTAGCAGCTTGCTGGGCATAGCTAATATAACACTTGGCTTTCAAATGCAAATGCCACTAAAAAAAACAACAACATTGAATTGAAAAGCTTACAAAATAAGTTATCAGCAATGAAATGCATCTTCAAGAAAGTTGGTTAAAAATTTAACCAAAATATTTCGAGTGTTATGAGATTTGTTTAATATTATGCAAGCAAATTCATCGAAGATTGCGTAGCGATTGCAACAGATTACGAAACCTTGCATAAAAATTTAACCTGAATAGAACAAAGCCTAATGATAGACTGGCTCAATTGACTGGGTACCAACAGACATTAGTTATGTGCATATTTATGTTAAGATACAATCACGGCATGTGCAGTTCACAAACTTTAAATGTTACTTAAGGCTTAGTTTTTTACTTTTTCATTCTAAACACTAAAAAAAAACAGTTTAATCAAAATAATAGGACTTTTGTTTTTATATTGGGTGTTGTTCTTACGTTTCGGCCGATATAACCTCCAGCCTTCTTCAGATGAATTTTGACAATGGCCGTTATTGGTGAATAGTGGAAAAAAATCACCAATAACAGCCATTGTAAAAATACACCTGAAGAAGGTCGGAGGTTATATCGTCCAAAACGGTGTAAGAACAACACTCAAGATGAGAGCAATAGTCCGAACAATCCAAATGATACACATCATCAATCCTAATCTCAAAAACAAAAATTTAAAAAATTTGTTAATTTTTTTTTTTTGATCTAAGAGAAGGAAATTTCAACACGAAAATCTGTTTTAGGAAATCAAGATTGCTATTATGAAGATGATCTAATCTGTTAAGATAAAACTATTATAATCTCATTTACTTGCCCGTAGAATAAATGGCAAAACTCCAGTTTTATTCATTATTTGATTGTTAGCAATAAAACGAAGGATGGCGTAGCACGAGTAAATGAATACGCTTATGTCTCCAACTGATTGAACGGAAATATTTCCAATTGCTGATACGGACATGTTGTACACAAGGAAAGGTGGAGACACAGTTTATTTATTTAGGAAGAAACGGAAATCTGACAATGAACGGTCATGCGTGTACGACCTTAGTGTTCATATTGTTACTGGTTTAAGGGGAAGCAACTCATGACGTAGCATAAAATATTTTGTGGTTGTTTCGATTAATACACAAGTGAAATATGGCAGTTGAAAATAAGATAACAGGAAAACTATTTGATATACTTATGTATCAGGCAAACCTATTTGTGTACACCAAAAATTACAGAAAATTATCGAGTAGAATTTTAATAAAAAATATGATTATTTTAGTATTCGTAATAACAATCTCCGAAGGACAAAACAGCATAACATTTTCATATTAGATGTAGACGCATTAAAGACGCATAATGGAAATATGAGTAAGAAATGAATTTTATTTTTTATTAGAATTCTACTTGATAATTTTCCGTAATTTTTGGTGTACACAAATAATTTTGCCTGATACACAAGTATATCAAATAGTTTTCCTGTTATTTTATTTTGAACTGCTATATTTCACTTGTGTATTAATTGAAGCAACCACCAAATATTCTTTGTTTAGATATCCTTATTTTTGAATTCTTTCAAAGATTTTGTTTTTGAATAAGATATTTCTTGCCCATAATCATGTCACTAAGTTCAAAAAAAGAAGAGGATTACAGGAATGTGAGTTCTCCATTTTTTTTTTAAAATTCAGAAGAAGCGGATTTCTGCTTAAATAACTAGTTTCTCATAGATGCAAATTCTTGGCTTTTTGTTTGAAATCCGCTTTTTTTTCTTTCTTTTTTATGACGGTTCTCTCTGAAAACTGACAATATTAATTTTATCGTGAAGGCTAAGAATCCAAGCAATTCATCAAGGGAGTAAGAGAGTTAGATGACTTGGTGCTTAAGCATATCCGCCCCGACATTAAAAAAATTAAAGAATGTATAAACGTTATTATGTACTTACGTGTTAGCTAAAAATAAGATTGTGCAGAAAAAATTACGCAAATTCATTCAGTAGTTATTTAATTATAAAAAAAAAACGATTTTAACGATTTTTTCACTCGGTAGATATTTCTACCATTTTTGTATCTTAGATTTTCCAGTGGTCAAGAACGATAACTCATATTTTCACGATTTCTTGGTTTGGGGTAAAAAAAAAAAAATTGTTATCTCCCTTGTTTACAAAAATGTCAAAATCTACGTAAAATCATTTAAATCATTTTTTTTCTTTTTCTTATAATTAAATAACTACTGGATGAATTTGCGTAATTTTTTCTGCACAATCTTATTTTCAGCTAACACGTAAGTACATAATAACGTTTATACATTCTTTAAATTTTTTAATGTCGGGGCGGATATGCTTAAGCACCGATGACTTTTATTTCATCAAAGAATGACTTTCTGTCTCTTTCCCTCCACATGTGCATTCAGTGTCTTTCTTTTAATTTTGATTTTCTTAGTTGAAGCTGTTTAGAGTTGTTTAGGAAAGATGTTATTTTTTTGTGCTGCTTTCTCTCCACACGCGTTCACACAAACGCCGTGGACTCGGGTTGAGAAATTCATCTTGATTTCAACCTCTTTGTTTTTTTGTCATTGCCTACTGACATTCCTGGATTTAGCTTGACTTTTGTGCAAAAATTTGAAATTCTTAAAAATATAAAGGAATAAGTAACTTTGTTCTAATGAATGAATCTGATATTGGAAGAATCAAATTTTTCTTAAACAAGTGTCATGGATGTGACAATAGACAAATGATAAATTTATAAATTTTTCTAAATTTTTAAACATTTCATAAAGTGTCGTAGTTTTTCCCAAACTCCAATATTTGTTTGCCACTAATTTCTTCCTCGTTGGTTGTCGATCATTTTTGTACACAATCTACACATTAATCAATGTTAGAAACTTTCTATCCTAAACTTAATACAACTTTTCAGATTGCCACAGCAGGCTTTGTTTTCCCCGATTCCTAGCACTATCCCCGATACCAAGTGGAATTATACTGTATTTATATCATCCTCTATCTCCGCTTTCTATTCAAAAATAATAATCATCTATATAATAATACTTAGGCATCTCATGTTTGTACCTACGTTATCACCTTTCACACACATTTAAAAAAAAAAAAAAAAAAAGAGATCGTCCAATCGGCAAAGATGTTGATTGGTGATTAATCTGATGTCACTAAGGTAAAAAATTCTGACTTTACCCATTTTAAAATGAATTGTTCCAAAATCAAATTATGTCAATCAAGTCAACTAAATAAATACATTTCACATTCATTTTATTGATTTGAAAAATATCTAGCTGGCAATTATTTTTATGGTAAAAAGACAGAAACTATTGTTTTAAAAACAAATTAAATTGGTATAATTTTAAATAAATACAGAAGAGACATATACGTTTTATTTTTTTAAAGAATATTTAGCTGATAAACACAATTATTTTTATGGAAGAACAGTAATTTTTTTTCTTAATAGTATTGACCCTGACAGACATTTATTAATTCAAAAAGAATCTTATTAACAGTAAACTATACATATTGATGTAGAAAGCACCGTAGAATTTCCAAGGGGATCCACTTGTCATAAAATAATCTTCCAAAATATTGTTCATCTGATATCTAGATTTAAGGAAAATGAGTGATGAATAATTTCTGTTTATTGCAGGTAAAACTGCCAAATATACGAAATATTACGACTGGGATTTGTGTAGGAAATAATTTTTATCTCCTTTTCAGTTAATAACTGCACAAGAATTAATGAAAGCAAAATGAGTATAATTTATTTGGATTTATTTTTCAAATGCAATTTTGTAAAATTAGTTTTTTTAAGTTTTGGTGTAGTTTATTTTATGTGTCCAAGGGAAATAATTGTTCTTTTACAAGAATGTAAACTTTTTTCAAAATATTGATTTCAATTTGTAGAAATTGAAGAAAAATAGTTTAATATTTCCTATAAAATATTATCATCTGCTGCTTTTGATGTTGTATGATAAATTGATCTTTTTATTTATTTATTTTTTTAGTCTTGAAATAGATGAATATTTTAGAATTCTATTTATAAAAAAAGATTTCTTTTGATATTTAGAAATCTTAGAAAGCACCTTTTTCTTCTAAAAAAAAAAGGGGGGGGTGGAAAAAGATCCTGTATCGTTTGAAAAAGATGACCTCTAAATCTTAAATCTTTTCAAATAAAAAAACATCACAGGAATACTTTTTTTTTTTTTTTTTTTTTTTTTTTTCAATCTTCATATCTTTTCACCATGTATCACAATCTGGGGGGGGGGGGATAATGATTGGCTTAATGTATATCGTTGTGGACTATGGAATCTGACATGCCGAGTTCGAATCCTATCAAATCCATTGTATCCAGTTACGCAATCATATTGTTGGGAAAGGCATGAACCTGCACTTCCTCAGTTATGGATAAAATAGGAACATGTTCAATGAATCGTTCTAATAGATATTGCATCTGCCAGGGTTGCGGAGTCGGAAGTAGTCTGGAGTTTTGGAAGGAATCGGTCGGACTCGTAGACAATGCTCCGAGTCAAAGTTGAATTTCTTAATCTTCAAAGAATCAACAGATAGTCTGAATTTTGACAGACTTTAAAATAAGGAGTCTGGGTCTGACTTTATACCGTCAAACTTGGCAACCCTGGCATCCACCGTTTCTCTAAAACGGGTTGAAATGCTGTCAAACAAATCAGCATCTGCACATATGCAAAACTACTGGCGCCATACACACTTGACAAGAAGACCCGTTTTTGTCCAGATGTTGGCATCTTAAAGAGTTTTATGGCAATCCTATTAGACTTTCTCCGCCTCCTCAAACTAACTGCGGATCACGGATGGTTTGAATCGATCCGTCATTCTTCAGTTCCGCAGAACTTTCTCACTTCAGCATAACCTGCATCCGACAAGACTTGAACATCATATTTTCTTATGAGAACAGTTTCCTAACCGTAACCCACATACACACTAGAACAAGGTGAAAGCAATACTGAGTGTGGCAGGTGTCCATCGCATGGGACAATCGTCTCATTCACAAATCTCCTGCCAACCGATTGGAAGAGGATAGATTACCCCAAGACATCGAAGGATCAAGCATTAACTTCTTATGAAAAGAAAGCAAATCAGATTGCTCAAATTATTGACGTAGCACTCTATGGTTCTCCATTAGATCTAAAATCTTTACAAGCCTTCTGCTAGACAGACAAGTAATTCTGGTTGCAAAGGACGACTTTTCTGGGAGATGTATACAATTTTAAATCTCGTTACAGAAAAACAGCCAACATAGTTTTAGTTTGAAAACTTTGGTATGTTAACAAAAGAAGCATACAGCCTTCTGATTTGGTTTCAGTATTTTTTTTTTTCAATAAAATTATTTTTTTTCAATAAAATTATTTTTTAACAAAATATTGAAAACAAAATAAAAGGTGTCTGTTAACTTGTGTTCGGCATTTGTGTAAATTTAAAAAAATTAGGTTGCACATAAAATGTCATCAGAAAGTTATTTTAACTGTATTGAACAAATAGGATCTGGGAACAACTCGGAAAAGGTATGAAAACCTGTGTCGTTGTGCTACTAAGCCATCTTTCATATGGAGCTGGATCCAAGGTGAGATACCAGCAGCATCCCTAATTGAATACTTTCATCATCATTATTATTCTTAATTAGTACAACTGAGATCAAGGCTACGAGTAGGTCAACTATATTGGGGGATGCATGGCAAAGATGAGTGGGTGAAAAGGCATTCATCCTTGCCATGCACTTCGCCTCCTTTTTATCGCCCTAATACTCGTGGCCATGAACATATTAAAGGTCTTTGGGGTACTAATGTGTTAATGAAGAATTACATAGATTCCATAAAAATTACTTTCACCTCCTGCGGATTTCATCGCAATAGCGATAAATATTGGCACGTGCTCCAATAAGTAATTCTCCTGACTTAAGCAAATTGTAAATTGAAACTGAATGGAAGACGTCAACATGCAGCTAGAACTCCCTGAAACGTCAAAGTCCTCTTAAAACTAATGTGCCAAGGCTGATAATTTGCAAATAAGCCTTGCTGTCAACTCAACAAAACAGAACAGTCATTGAATGTATTTCTAAATCTGTGGTTGCAAATACAAGTCATAAACTAATTGTATTTTCAATTATACAGATTATGAACTTCATTTTTTATTTTTTTATTTTTTATTTTTTTTATTTTTTTTTTCTGCAGATAAGAAATTAGAAGTTTTGTGTCCTTGTCTGTTTATTTTTTTGTTTTTTGTCTTAACTTTAAGGATTTTTATAAATCATTTTTCTATCAATATTGACTTGAATCTATTCACATTTTATCTCCTTAGTATCCAAGTTAATCTGAGACGTGGACTATTTTTTTTCTTTTTTTTTTTTATCTGTTGTGCTTTTTTATGGCTTGCTTACCATTTAGTAATTTACACTTTTTTTCTGCATTGAAAAAAATCTATCCGATTAATACTGAAGTGTTGTCTACAACTTACATGGTCCTACTCTATTGGCACTTTTTTTCAATTTACGATTTTAATATTGAAAACACACTTTATTTTTAGGGTCGTTCCAATAAGATCATGTATTTCTACAACAGGGACTTGGGATTAACTACCAAAATCGAAGTCTGTAAGATCATCCTTGTCTCTCCATTATTTTTTGGCAATGTGAGCCATGGATTCCTTACAGAAAGACACCTATAAATTGAGTCCTTCAACATGCACAGCTTGCAACACATGTTGAATTTAAAATAGTGGCACACAGTACTCCACACAGAGATGGGTTGGTCACATGTATCGCATGCCCGAAATACAGACCGCCCCTCCAAATCTGTTATGATGAATTAACCACTGAAGCAAGCATCCGTAGGACGGGGAGTGTAAAAAATGGACCAGATTGATTCTAAAAAAAATTTTTTTTTTACATGTAAACTCTGACAATAATGGCTGGAAGAATTATCCCGCGGTAAATGCAACTTGGTAAGAAGCATGCCGAAGGGATCTTAGTGCGCAGCTATTAGCATGCACTGAGGAATACTATTCTCATCTGTGATGCAGATTAAGAATCAGCCTCCTCAGACACAATAGAGCCCATCAGCGAGGCGGTAACTGATTCCAAACCCTGTCCTTTTCACGTGATTGTGGAGAGCAGTGTCACTTATTAAAATTGTCAACAGACTTCTTCTACTGGATCTACGATGTATTTAGAAAGATCTAGAAATAGCTCGCAATATTTTTTAACTTTTTTTTTTATTATTAAAATGTGTTAATCTTTATTATCTCCAAAAATTTATTTTCTTGTGGACATATATATAAAAATGTATTTTCTTGCGGACATATATATAAATAAATGTATTTTCTTGCGGACATATATATAAATAAATGTATTTTCTTGTGGACATATATATATATATATATATAAATGTATTTTCTTGCAGACATAAATAAATAAAATCTATTTTTACTTTAAGACTCAATTCTATAGATATAAGTTTTTGGAAAAGTTTCTCTGCTAATTTTGCAATTTTTGAAATGATACATGAATTCATTAGAACTCTTTCTTAATTCCAGTGTTTGGAAATAGAAATTTAGTACTGTCAACTATATTTCCATTAAATTTTTGTTCGATTTTTTATTTTAGAATTATTGATTTTCTTGTTTCAGCTAAAACAAATTCATAATTGAATGATATTCTTATGATTGATATTTAACTGTTGATAACTTTTAATTTGTTTTTGTTAATTTGTTTAAAGTTTGTTTGTTTTTTTTAGTGCCAGTTTAAAAATGAAAATATTTGTTGAGGAAAACTTAAAAATACTTTGACATTGGTTCAATTTGAAATTATTGACTTTTCCATTTTTTTTATTTACATCTTTGATTTTTATTCAAGATTTTTATCTTCTGAAAGAACTGATTGTCCAATGTCATTACATAATAGTCAGGGTTCGAGGAGTCATTCTTATAAAGACAACGTTCTAATAAATATGAATTTTGAGAAACTCTTATTCATTTGGGTTACATGTTCAGACTGTTGTCCATATCTTCGTTTCGATGTTTACAATGTTTCGGCCCTTTTACCTGACGATTTTCTTCAGTTGCATTTTTTGTTGTAGGCGGTAGATTTTTAACCTGGACCTTTTATTTAATCAACCGTGCCTTTTAGAAATCTCGTATCAGTTAATTTTTTTCTTCCTTCTCCAAGAATTGAACTCCTAACCTCTAATTAGAATTCATTCTTAATTGATGCCATTTTCCACTATTTTATATATCTCATAGGATTATTATTTTCTTATAAATTTTGAAGAACACATAATTGGGGTATAGGTGACAATCTTGTGTAAAGTGAGGCTTAGAATAAATATATGAGTAGAACTTTTAGTAATATGGTCATCGCAATTCATTAGTCAAAAATCGCAGACTGAATTCAACTTGTTTCACATTTCTGTTAAGTTTTTCTACACAAGTTTTAGCAGATTTGAAACACTTACTATTTGATAAGGAGGTCTTACCTCGAAATATATTTTGAAACACGGCTACACACATTAGACCACTGTGTAGAAGTTGAGACTGAATCAAGTAAGATTTACTAGGGAAAAAAATCAGTTTGTTTTTGTCTTTCTTCTAAACACTGGCATATTTCCACTTTTTGCATTGTTATAGCCTTCTATTACCCCTTTATATACATATTACACACAATGCTTCACGCAAACTACATCACTTTATTATAAATTTGTAAATTAATTAATTTAACATTTTGATCAAATTATATAAGTAAAGGGAATTGTAATTCTGCAAGAAAACCCAGAACATTTCAAGTGTTTTATGTTGAGAAAATTTGTTTAAATATACAAATAATTGTGCTTAGAATTTTGATGCCGAAACATTTTGAAAGCAAACTTCTTTTGCTGTGTCCATAGAGAACACAAAATGTTGCCTCATTTGTTGCTTGGTTTTTAGTTATTTTTAGATTTTAATTCATTATTAAACCTCAAAGGTTTTTATTAATTGCTTCTTTTTTTTTTTTTAACTGAAAATTGTTTAATTTTGAAATTATAATGAATTATTGTTTAGAATGTATTAACACGTTATTTAGTTTTACTTCTATATTAGGAAGGTTTAAATATAACTTTATAAACTGTAATATGATCGACTATCATTACTATTACTAGGTAATCATTACTTTTACTAGCTAATCATTACTATTACTGACATAAATGATTCTAGAGGGAAATACAGTTGGCAAATTAGTCAAAAGCAATTTATTTCGGTTTACCTATTCATGTATGACCTATTTGCGTTATTAAAATTTTAATATTTAACAGAAGTTTTATGCAATTTAATTTGCCGTAAATACCGATTGTGAATAAAATAATCCGGTTATGTACTTCCTGTAATGGCTGAATGCGGATTATTTTAATCAATCGCTATTTTCAGCAAACTAAATTGCGTAAAACTTCTGTTAAATATTTTTTTTAAAATTTTAACACGAGCAGGTAAAGCGTAATAAATTTTTTTTTACTAATTTCCCAATTATGTTGCGTTTCAAATAATTTATGTCGTTAATAATAATGATTATTCTACTTACTTGAATGTCCGAGGCTTTTTCTGCTTGCATTTTACTTGCTGAAAAAACTGCACACAAAAGAACTTTGATGCTTTTATGCACAACATTTACTAACCCCGTTCTTTTATTGGCACTCGATCTGCATCGTTCCGTTGAGATTTTATAGATTTAATTATTATACTAAATGTGAGTTAATCAACATTCGTTTGACGAAGGCTTTTTTTTTTTTTCTGTACTTTGATCACACGAAATACATTGCTAGAATATATTTAGTTCTGGGGTTGAGTTATGTTTTTTTTTTAAATTGTTTTAATTGTTCTAATTAACCGTAATTTATAATTAACTGAACAGGTCGCCCATCTCTCACTTAGCTATCAATGTATTTCTCTTGCTCCCTCTCTTTGTTGATTCAACCACTCTCTAATATTTCTTAATGTCTCTGTAAGCATTTAAAAAAAGAGTGACGTATTCAATTTTACGTGATGCGACAAAATGACTTTTTTTAATTAATTATATTTTAGTTTAATGTAACTTACTATTTTATCTTTTTTCTTTTTGTTACTTTGGTTTTTGTTTTTTTTTACTAATGAGTCAATGCTCATCAAGGCCCAAAAGCCACCCGAGGACCAGGGTTAATGGTTTGTGTCGGGTTAATAGTGAGACGAACACCGTGAGGATTGCAGACCATCATTGGAGCTGGGTTGAAATTGATTACTCAATGGGACGGCTTAACAAGAATTTGGTGACATTGGACTTGAAAACGACCGTGTTGTAGTCAACTGGGAAGTAGCCCCATGGTATTGTGTTCCAAAAACGGACAGTTCGTGGAAAGAAACTCTGCTCATGGAAGTTCCATTTAGTTTTAGGTGCACATGGGAAGAAAGGACAATTATTTACAGTGGTTGTAGCTAGACGAGTTTTTGCTGCGAATGTTTTACAGAGGGTGGAGGGGCAGAGATGGTTGGAGCTCAGTCGAGCACCTATGAAAATAATGATAGAGTAGAGAAAGACTAGTAACGTCTCTTATGTGAGAAAGAGGCTGCAGATTCCGAAGTCAATTTTGTACTCTGTCAAGGCAGGAAAGGTGGCTCTGAGCAGTACCTAGGCTTTATCTGGCTCTCCTACAGGTAAACGATTTCATCAGGAGTGAGATACTTTCTGGAGCAGTAGAAAGATCCAAGCATTTTCCCCAGAGACCTTAGCAACAGATCTGATGTAAGTCTTCCGTTTCAGATCTGGGGTGATCGTTAGTCCAAGAAGCTTATCAAAACAGGGGACCTTCTCAAAGAGAGCTCCAGACATTTTTTCTCCATTGCATAACGTGCTCCAGGTCGGAAGAGAGAGAATCGGAAAGATCTTTATCATTTATGTTTGTAGAGGTGCTTCCATGGTTGTCGTCTGCATAGGTGTTAATGAATGATCTTACAATGTGCTTTAGATCATTGATGAATATTAGGAAGAGGGTTGGACCTAGGACGGATCCTTGAGACACGCCAGCATTGATACAATGTGCTTCAGACTTCTGACCGTCAGAACCTACTTCTATAAAGGAGAGAAAGGATTAGACGGTTGAGAATACATTTCCAGATATTCCATAACTATTAAGCTTGTGAAGCAAACCTTTGTGTCAAACCCTATCAAAGACCTTTAATATGTCAATAGTTATTGATCTAGAAATGAAGATCTCGTCACTGATTCACTGTGATATTACAGTCAGCACGTCAGCTGTTGATCTTGCAGTACGAAATCCATATTGTTTCTCACTGAGTAGATTGTTATTGCTGAGGTGACTGATAACTTGTTGGTTTGTCACAGATTCAAACAACTTACTCATGATGCATAGGAGACTGATTGGTCTGTACTGAGATGCAGAAGACCGATCTCCAGTATTTTTAAGTACTGGGCAAACTCATGAAGCTTACCAAGGTGATGGGAAGCTTTTCGCATTTAAGCAACGCTTGAACAGCTTTGTAAGAATAGTAGTTACCAATATGCGAATGTGACTCCTGCCCCTTCATTTATAATTATACCAATCGAAAATGAAATAGTGATCGGATTAAATATTAAAATCGATTGGAAAGTAAATATTATTCTTTACGGACCGGCTCTAATGAAAACCATGTTTATATCGAAACAGATTTACCTATGTAGCTCGTAATAAAAAAAAAAGCTATCGAAGTTGAAAAAACGGCTCTACTCTCTATATAAGGTTAGATGTTGTTTAAGTTTATCTTGATCATCATCATCATCATCAACCGGTTTATTTGTTGAATCGGGCCACAATTAATCCTCTGATGAGGGTGGGGCCTGATTGTCTAGTCTCGAAATCTAAGTCTTCCTCTCCACTCCTGTCTTTGGCAAGGCTTGATGGAATCCATACCCATGGCCTTCCTATCACGTTTGACTACGTCCTCCCAAGTCAACTTGGGTCTGCCAGTGATGATGTTCTCTGCTGGCACATTCAACTGTCAGACTTTAGCAATCCAGCCATCGCTACGCTCAATGTGACCCAACCAACGCAGTCTGTTCTTTCGCATGATGTCCGCAAGGCTTTTCAAGTCGACCTGTGAGAGCAGGGATTCAAAAGAAATGTACTGTTCAGGCCTCACCAAACAGATCCATCTGACCATTGCCCTGTCATTACGGTGCAGCCTCCTTAGTATGCCAGCAGAGACAGCCCAAGTTTCTGAGCCATACAACAGCACACTTCTGACACATGAGGAGTATACACGCCCTCTCGTAGTTGTTGGCAGGTGTTTGTTTGTCAGGATTGGTAGCAGCTCTCTAAACTTTTTCCAGGCACACTTGCAACGTGTAGCTGCCGCGAGTTCACAGCCTCCACCTGATGACAGCACATCTCCAAGATAACAAAAGTCTGTCACTACTTCCAGCTTGTTGTCACCAGTATCCATCTCCGTCAGTGGTCTGCCATCTATTGGTATTGCCGTGCCGGTGCAACGAAAGCACTTAAAGTGAGGATCTGCTTTGAGAGAGCCCTTTATGCCACTGCACCTTTTGTGGACCCAACCTGAACAGTGAGTGCAGATGATTGAGTTGCTGCCAGTTCCTTTCAGACATACAGCAGACGGGTATTTTCCTGTTTTCTGTAGTAAGCTGAGGTTTAGACCTGCGATCATGACCTTAGTTTTACCCATGTTGACTCTGAGACCTTTCTCCTCCATGCTACTCTTCCATCTATCCAGACGTTCCTTGAGTGACTGAAGTGAAGTATCAATGATCGCTAGGTCATCGGCATATAGCAGCTCTCACGGGCAGCCAGTATGGAATTCCAGTGATAGAGCCTCGAGTACAATGATGAATAGAAGGGGACTTAAGACAGATCCCTGATGGACGCCTACTCTAACCTCAAATTCGTCACTGTAGCTGTTACCGACTCGTACCCGACTACATACATTGGTGTACATAGACGTTATCACCTGAACCAACCACTCAGTAACACCCAGCTTTCGCAGGGCCCACCAGATGACCATTCTGGGGACACGGTCAAAAGCTTTCTCCAAATCTACAAATGCCATGTACAGTGGTTTGTTTGCTGCTAGATGTTTCTCCATGACTTGGCGTATGATGAAAATTGCATCTGTGGTGCTCCTACCGGGCATGAAGCCAAATTGCATATCAGCAATCTGTATTTGTTGTCTGATCAGCTGTCAACAACTCTTTCCAGGACTTTCATGACCTGATCAATGAGCTTGAGTCCACAGTAGTTACCTCTGTTTAATGCATCGCCTTTACCTTTGTACAGACTTACTATAATGCTGTCTTCCCATTCCTTAGGTATGCATCCTTCTCTGATGATGGCTTCAATCAGTTCATGCACCAAACTGGCCCCTAGTTCACCGGTTGGTTTGAGCATCTCAGCAACTATACCAGATGGCCCAGCTGCTTTATCAGCTCCCATTTTACGGATTGCTTCAGTGATCATCTCCTGGGTAATGGGGGTACTAGGACCTTCTATAGGAGGTTCATAAGTCAGCTCATCGGGGTTCCATGGAAATTCAACGTTCAGCAATAATATATATTATTATGCAGATTTAAAATGAATGAAAAAAACCTTTATGAAAAAAATTAAGTACAAATTTTAGATTTAAAAAAAAAAAACGTTATCTAAAGAAAACACATATCAACGAGTAGGATAATAACTAATTGTGATATATTAACTACTGTTTGTTTTGTAATAACTAATTGTAATATGTTTACTGGCAAAAATATACACCCTTTGGTCACATATTTTTTGTAGTATATATGACGAACAAACATAGATGACACTACTCCTTCAAGGAGGAAGTAATGCTTGGGAGGATGGTATCATAATATAGAACATATACTACACTACCTCCCTTATAAAAGGAGGGGGTAATTCATGGGAGGATGGTGTCATGATCACAGAACAGATACTACACTTGGGGTACCCTTCCCCCAAAAAGAAGGTAATGCACCCACCCACCCCCCAAAAAAAGTGAGGCAATTACTTAGAAAATAGTTTAATAACAAAAGAACAGATACTACCCCTCCCAAGGAGAAGATAATGCCTGGGAGAATGGTTACTAAATGATATTATATTAGTCTGAAATAGTATCGTAAATTGAATTGAACATTAAAAGGTAGTAATAGTATAGTTTGCCTTCAGATATTTTTTATTTTTTGCAAATCGCTCCAGACAAGACATGAAGCCACTTGATGTAAGGAACTAAAAGAAAAAAATACTTCAAGGTCAAAAACTAGCAAACGATAAGTGTTAGATGGATAACTTCCAATCCAGAAAACAGCAATTCTTCCCCCTTTGTCAGAAACATTGTTCATGGAATGTGAGGACTAAAGGACAAAATAGGGAAGCAAGAGTTAAGAGGCTGCCGAAAGTAAACCCGTGGTCCACTCTTCTTAAATGGAAGAAATAGTATAGTTTTGGCTTCAGATATGAAAAGAAATAGTATAGTTTTGGCTTCAGATATGAAAAGAAATAGTATAGTTTTGGCTTCAGATATGAAAAGAAATAGTATAGTTTTGGCTTCAGATATGGAAAGAAATAGTATAGTTTTAGCTTCAGATATGGAAAGAAATAGTATAGTTTTAGCTTCAGATATGAAAAGAAATAGTATAGTTTTAGCTTCAGATATGAAAAGAAATAGTATAGTTTTAGCTTCAGATATGAAAAGAAATAGTATAGTTTTGGCTTCAGATATGGAAAGAAATAGTATAGTTTTGGCTTCAGATATGGAAAGAAATAGTATAGTTTTGGCTTCAGATATGGAAAGAAATAGTATAGTTTGGCTTCAGATATGGAAAGAAATAGTATAGTTTTAGCTTCAGATATGAAAAGAAATAGTATAGTTTTGGCTTCAGATATGGAAAGAAATAGTATAGTTTTGGCTTCAGATATGGAAAGAAATAGTATAGTTTTGGCTTCAGATATGGAAAGAAATAGTATAGTTTTGGCTTCAGATATGGAAAGAAATAGTATAGTTTGGCTTCAGATATGGAAAGAAATAGTATAGTTTTGGCTTCAGATATGGAAAGAAATAGTATAGTTTTAGCTTCAGATATGGAAAGAAATAGTATAGTTTTAGCTTCAGATATGGAAAGAAATAGTATAGTTTTGGCTTCAGATATGGAAAGAAATAGTATAGTTTGGCTTCAGATATGAAAAGAAATAGTATAGTTTTAGCTTCAGATATGAAAAGAAATAGTATAGTTTTGGCTTCAGATATGAAAAGAAATAGTATAGTTTTGGCTTCAGATATGGAAAGAAATAATATAGTTTTGGCTTCAGATATGGAAAGAAATAGTATAGTTTTGGCTTCAGATATGGAAAGAAATAGTATAGTTTTAGCTTCAGATATGGAAAGAAATAGTATAGTTTTGGCTTCAGATATGGAAAGAAATAGTATAGTTTGGCTTCAGATATGAAAAGAAATAGTATAGTTTTAGCTTCAGATATGAAAAGAAATAGTATAGTTTTGGCTTCAGATATGAAAAGAAATAGTATAGTTTTGGCTTCAGATATGGAAAGAAATAATATAGTTTTGGCTTCAGATATGGAAAGAAATAGTATAGTTTTGGCTTCAGATATGGAAAGAAATAGTATAGTTTTAGCTTCAGATATGGAAAGAAATAGTATAGTTTTGGCTTCAGATATGGAAAGAAATAGTATAGTTTTAGCTTCAGATATGGAAAGAAATAGTATAGTTTTAGCTTCAGATATGGAAAGAAATAGTATAGTTTTGGCTTCAGATATGAAAAGAAATAGTATAGTTTTGGCTTCAGATATGGAAAGAAATAATATAGTTTTGGCTTCAGATATGGAAAGAAATAGTATAGTTTTAGCTTCAGATATGGAAAGAAATAGTATAGTTTTGGCTTCAGATATGAAAAGAAATAGTATAGTTTTGGCTTCAGATATGAAAAGAAATAATATAGTTTTGGCTTCAGATATGGAAAGAAATAGTATAGTTTTGGCTTCAGATATGGAAAGAAATAGTATAGTTTTAGCTTCAGATATGGATAGAAATAGTATAGTTTTGGCTTCAGATATGGAAAGAAATAGTATAGTTTTAGCTTCAGATATGGAAAGAAATAGTATAGTTTTAGCTTCAGATATGGAAAGAAATAGTATAGTTTTGGCTTCAGATATGGAAAGAAATAGTATAGTTTTGGCTTCAGATATGGAAAGAAATAGTATAGTTTTAGCTTCAGATATGGAAAGAAATAGTATAGTTTTGGCTTCAGATATGAAAAGAAATAGTATAGTTTTGGCTTCAGATATGGAAAGAAATAGTATAGTTTTAGCTTCAGATATGGAAAGAAATAGTATAGTTTTAGCTTCAGATATGAAAAGAAATAGTATAGTTTTGGCTTCAGATATGGAAAGAAATAGTATAGTTTTGGCTTCAGATAGACAAATAGCAACTCTCCACTAGTAATAGATTGATGTATTGGGGCTCTTGTTTTAATTTTGATTGCATCGATAAAGTATTTTAAAAACAATATTTACAAAAATGGCTGTTAAAATTGCATCTTTGTTTTATCATTTTAAGAGTTTATTTTTTAGGTTTTCTTTTTTGAATGTTGACTGAAGTGTCAAAATTTCCTGCAAAGTTTCTACTTTTCTTAATATTTTTTCTCTTTTTCAAATGAAGTACAACGTTGTACTTAAAAAAAAAACTCAAACGTTTTCCCTTTTTCAACCTTTGCAGAGTTGGCAAAATGTAAGTCTACATTGACTGTAGTTATCTTTTCAAAACTCTTCTGGTGGCAACATTATTTATTTTTATTTTTATTTTTTAAATCAAATTCCGTCCATTACAGCCCCCCCCCCCTTCTTCCTCCTCCTCTCCAAACTTTTTCTTCACTCATCTTATTTTGTGAACCTTTTGGTGTGCTTGCGTTTACCTTTTCTTTTTTTCTTTTTTTTCTTTTTTTTTCTTTTTTTTTCTTTTCTTTTTTTTTCTTTTTTTTTTTCTTTTTTTTTCTTCTTTTTTTTTCTTCTTTTTTTTTCTTTTATTTTATTTACTTTTGTTTAATCATTTCTTAAAAAATTTACTGAACCTGAATAAATCTGAGATGGAGAAATCCAACAAAATTAAGAATTATAAAACTGACCAGATGTGGAAATCTGATGGATGTCGTTCTGTGCGAACAAACTGCAGAAAGCTAAATTTTTCTTCTGAAAACTAACTTAACAACTTGTAACGGACGGGTGAGACGGGTTACCTAGCAGACGTCAATCTTGAGATTAATCGACACTGTCTATTTACAAACACAAATTCGTTAGATCGTCACTGCATTGTTCTGGAACCAACATTCATTTTCTCTTTGTTTCTCTGTTTTGCTCTACAACGAGTCACAGAAAGTGTGGGAAACGGGTATAAAAGATGTCGACATGAAAAATCAAATCAAAATTCAATAAGTCTTGAACAAAAAAGGAAACAAATGATTTCTTTGATTTTGAGGTGCAAGTACATAAACAGGCAACGTTTCTTGAACCGTCTACATCCACGCGCGTTGTCTGTAGACGGTTGCACTGGACGAAATGAGTCGAACAGTCTTTCATCTTTTCATGACTTTTATAAACCTTCAGCATTTATCATTTCCTTCGGACTTTCTTCAGAACTTTATCATGACGTTAAAAACCAGTTTTGAAAATATATAAATTGTTAACTATTTCTATCCTTTCCTTCATAAATTTGACAAATGGCAAAAAGAAAATCTTGCAAATAGAAATTCAACTGCTAATTTCTGCATAAAAGAATTTGAATAATAATTTCAAAACTAATTAAAGATTAATTTATGACGTCATCTCACAGCGTTTAAGTCTTGATGAAGAAAAGAAAAAATAATTTTGCACTTGTGTGCAGGCAAATAAATAGGGACTAATTAGAACACACTTCTATTTCTTCAAATAAACAGATTATCTTAATTGTTATGAGATAAATATTTTTATGCAGCGTTTACACAGGCAAATGTGACGTCACATGAGGCGAAAACGAAATTATAAAGCTTTAAGAGATATCTTATTTTTTCCACCTGTTTTTATATATAGAATAAAGTTATTTGTAAACATTTTTTTTTTTTTTGCATTTTATTTTATTGCAACAAAAAAATCAATTTTCTTCTCTTCATACAATAACATCTGCATTTCCCATATTTACTTGAAATGCGCCGAGTTACAAATACTGAAATGCGCCAAGTTACAAATACTGAACTGCGCCGAGTTACAAATACTGAACTGCGCCGAGTTACAAATACTGAACTGCGCCGAGTTACAAATACTGAACTGCGCCGAGTTACAAATACTGAACTGCGCCGAGTTACAAATACTGAAATGCGCCGAGTTACAAATATAGTTTTAAAATATGTATCTAATTCCAATTCCATGCTATTGGCATTCTAAAAAACTGTGTCCATAATTAAGATACTTGTAAAAAGACACAACAAAAAAAGTAGCTTCACTTTTTTCTTTAGAAAAATTAGCAGAACGCCACCGATTGGGTGTCTGATATTCATTGGCAGACTGGTGCACGCACATGCGTATTCTAAGAAGACGTGAAAAATTACCCGCCAAATATCCTATTCACTTAATTTTCTTTTGTTCATATTAAACAATACCAATTGTCGATGAAGTTGTTTTTTGATCTAAATAATAGTTGCTGATTTGAGAATAAATTGTTTTTAATGAATTAGTATGATTAGTGTGTGTACATATATATATATATATATATATATATTAGTATTTCATGAACCCACATAAAATGTTATAAGGAGATATAATTTTTTATGTATCAATTTTCAGTATTTACTTCAACAGTGCTCGATACGTGAGTAGAGCTAGGTAGTAAGTTATGAAAATATATTTATGGCAATTAAGCTACACAGAGGCTTCCGCATTTCATTCCTGGAGGAAATCGTCGGGCTCATCAACCGAACCTTTGCTTGTGAGAAGCCCAACGATTGGCTAAGAGAACAACAAAAAATCTGATTGGTTAACTAGCTAGACGTGCCGATAAAAACACCCGGCAAAACTAATTCAATGCATTTTAGCCTGACGATTCTCTCTGGGGATGAAACGCGGAAGCCTCTATAGCTTAATTGCCATAAATATATTTTTATAACTTACTACTTACTATATATATATATATATATATATTAGTATAAACTATTTACAGCATGCAAGCTACACAGATATCTTTGTTTCACGCCAAAGTGTTCCATTCGTCAGGCTAACAACTGTAGTTTCTGTGTAGCTTGCTTGCCATATTTATATTTTAGACTATCATTAATGTATTGAGCACTGTTGAAGTAAATACTTAAACAAAAAGTATATACCTACTAGATTATATTTTATAATATATATAGTCATCTGCACACAGCTGTTTCGCCGTATCACGGTTTTTTAGTATGGCAAGAGTTTTCTAATGCTGAGATTCTAAACTTTCAACTGTGATCAGTAGTGTCAGGAATCTTACCCCTGTGCTATGGCACTTGCCACCACCAGAGAGATTATAGTGGCCATGTCTTTTTTACTTTATGCTCAGCATTACTGGAAACCATTATTTCCTTTACTAAAGAGCTCAATTTATAAATAAGGAATATATATATATATATATATATATATATATATATACACATACTAGGGTACCAGTGACATTAAGAAAATGTTTTATTTTGTAATTGAGAATGAAGTTTGCATAATTAAGTATGACTTTGTGTGTAAAATGTTTTCTTGTAAATACATCCAAGTAAAATTTGAATAGATATTTAAATAATTTAAAAATTTTATCAATTCAGTAAATTAGTATTTATTTATTACTACAAAATTGGTACATTACCTTTTGTAGGTGTCGATAAAAGTCATTATTATAATCTTTGATATTTCTTGGACAATCTCTTATTATTTTCCTTTATTAGATTTTTTTTGTTTGTTGTTGCTGTTGTTTTTAATCAGACCAAGATAAACTCCAATTTAATGTTAATTTCAGCGATAAATAAATAAAAATACACTGCAAATTCCATTTTAATTCCATTAAATAGTTTCCAAACACACAAATATTTGATATTATGCCCATAAATATAAAAAAAAAAACACAAAAAAAAAATCAAATTTTAAATTATATTTTACTGTTAGCATTCAAAAAAGAAAAACTCCTGCTCAGCATTTTTGTTTTTTTATTTGTAGTGACATTGAAATAATAAAACTCATCTCGTGTCCTCCTCCTCCTTTGTTTTTCATCATTTGTTATGTGCTGGTCCTTCTCCTCTGCATGGCTGGCTGAAAAAACTTCATTTCGTGTGGCTATAGATTCTCTCCCTAATTTCCCTTCTCTCCTTGTAGTGGTCATGTTCACATTGTATGGAAATTAATCGATGTTTGTACCATTAATAACAACCAAAAAATGAGAAGCACGGAATTTGCATGGTAAATTGTTTAGTAATCTCTTTGCTTCAGCTATAAGATTTCGAAATAGAAAATATCCAGACAGATTTCTTTTCATCACATTTATTTCTATAAAGTGCATTTTATTTGGATTTTATTTTTTTTTTTTTATATGTAAATTCAGCACTAACATCTGAAAAGAATGGGTTTAGCCTGACGTTGTATCTGACATCACTCAATTATAATAAAAAGGTGATAAATTGTTAAGTAAATCCGTATGAATCAGAATCGTACAACTTTGTTGGCCGGTTTGATTCTGTTATCAGAATTCTTACAGGAGGGGCCACGTAATGGTTGCCAACATCCTGAAGTGAAAGTGGTATTATGGAATCGATGTGATTCGAACTTGGCACATCCAGGTCGTTTGTCCACATCGTTATCCACTTAACCACCGTCACCTTGTCCATGTGACACAAATGACATGGATGAAAAATTAGTAATTTTGTGCTTGTAATCTTTTTAACATGAAAAATTTTAAGTATTTTTTATGAGAAATATTTTTTTTTTTGTTCCTAAATAAAAATCGTTTTGTATTTTTAATGGGAAAAAACCCCCCCGTTCTTTTGAGGCTAGGTCTATTTGAAAAAATGTCATGCGTTTTGTTTGTTTGAGGAAATGGAGTCATTTGAGTTGCGTCAGATACAGTGTTGAGCTAAAGCTGTCCTTTTCAACTGCTGTCTTGATATGGATGCTGAATTTACACATAATTATTGAAGACTTTTTCTCATTTCTCTTGTGTGTTTACAGCTTGTAGCACAGCCTTCTTAGTCAATTTTTCCATATTCACTAAATAAAATGAAGTTTATTTGAATTTAATGAAAATATTATTACAAAATTAGAAATAATCTGACAGCAAAGAGGTTAAATCTAATATGACGAAGAAACAGACAGGCTCCTTTGTATACGGTTAAATATGAGATTCCAAATATTTGATATTGAATTATGAATATTTAAATTTTGTTAAAGTTTTATTAAGTCTTTATATTAAAAATAAATTTACTATATTTCTTTTACTTAAACAGCAACAAAAAAATGCGATTTAAAATATACACGTACAACATATCATCTACATTCAGACACCATAAGACTAAGTTAAATTTTCTTGGCCGGAAAGTTGTCTTCTGTCCTGAAAAATACAGAAATCATTTTAGCAATTCTTTTGAAATACTGCAGCCAATAAATACGTAAAATTAAAAATGTCTGCAGTTAACATTTCTTTCTTGTTTATTATTAAATTTGTTGCATCAAATTTGGTTTCCATCAAAATACTTATTTATTTTTTTTCATTTTTGTTTCTAAACGTTCGCAAAAACAAAAAATGTTAAATTAAATTTCGAGTAAATTAGGTTTTCCTTGAGAAAAATGAAAATAGATTTCTTATGTGTTTTATCGCCATTTCATCTGAAACAGTGAAATTCTAATTTAGAAGATTAACGATTTTTAGTGAATGTATTTCCTTAAATAAGTATCAGTTATTAATATTTTTGTCATTTAGTTTTTCATGTGTAAGCTCTGTCCAATCTGGTCAAATGTATCGGATTGCATCTTCATAGCTGACACCCCTTACTCAGAATTAATTCTTGTTTATCGCCCCTTAATGCCACCTTATTAAAAAACAAAAAAAAAAAAAAAAAATTAAATGATAATAAAAAATATGGAAATATATTGGAACAATTGTATTACTTATGCTGATGATGATGTACAAATGTTTTAGATAAATATATCAGGTGAAGTATTTTCATGCAATTATATAAACTTTGACAATTGGATGGAAAATAAATTTATATCAAAAACAGGCGAGGGGGGGGCGTTAAATATAAATCGGTTTCTTTTTCCTCTCCGCAGTAGTTGCTGTTGTATGAGCGAACGAACGTATCTGGAGCCTGTTTTCCTCCGTATTGTTTGTTCTTTTTGTATCAATTTCTTTCTTTTATTTATTTTTACTTTTTCGTCCCGTTTGTTTTCCCTCCCTTGTTACAGCTTGTTTATTCTTTCCAGCATTTTGACAAGTTTAAAGCAGACAACGCAAAACTTAAGGAAGAAAATCGAGCTTTGGCTAGGGTCATCTCCAAACTTTCCAGATAGGTAAATTGAGTGTGCCTCGAACAACGAAACAAAATTGAAAATAAAACCTACTTTCTTCCATCTGTTGTGATTCCCAGCATGTTTTCATCTTTTTGTATTCAATATAACCCGCTTTACGACGGATTATTACCAAAACTGACATGGCATGATACATTTGCTCACGCTTGTAAACTTCTTTCCTCTTCTTTAACACAAAACCTCCATCATCTTCGTCATCGTCATCATCGTCATCATCGTTATTGCCTCTTTATCTTTTGTTTTTCTCTTAACGAAGATTCATATTAGATTAAACTCTTCCCCCCCCCCCCCTATATTTAGTCTCCATTGCACCAACTTAAAATAATTTATTGAAATATGAGAGTAAAAGTCCACAATGGATTTGGTTAGTCGATCAAACAGGTACTGGATGAATCTTAAACAAATTATGAAAAGGTAGTCTTCTAAGGCTATTGGTCTAATAATGTTTCACAGGCACACCAAACTATTATCTTGAAAGTAAGTGTGTGTAGTTATATCATATATATATATATATATATATATATATAATATGAGAGAGAGAGAGGGAGATTTATTTAATAGGCTCTTTTTTAATTTAGGTTGCCAGGGGAGATAACTTCTCGACTGAAAAATGTGTATCACTTAAATGTTAACTAAATTTTTTTACCACTCACCCTTAATCAACAAAATTCTTAGGCAATTACGTGCGTTTGAAAACGCACGTAATTGCGTTAGTGATGAAAAAAATTGGTCAACGTTAATTGATGTGTATTTTTCACATTATAATTTATAATTTTTCTTATTGTAATGGCTATTATTCTCCTTCTCCAGATTTTTTTTTTTTTGTTGCATAAATAAAAATTGGGTATTTTTAATTGGAAAAATTATTACTTAATTCCTCTTTTAGTCACATATGTTTCAAATGAAATGGGTTTCGTCATTCTAAAATAAGTTATCTCCCTTGATATGACAATTTGGCAATCTAAAGTAAAAAAGGGCCATATAATTTTTTATTTTTAATTAAACTATAAATTAGTTTGATCATCCATCGATACCTGCGGTTTCACAGAAACACTGAAAACTCAGCTCACAGGGCTAAAGATACCATGTGTAACCGTTCTTCAGTCAATGTTATGATGAACATCATAGCATCGACTGAGGAAGGCTTACACATGGTATTTTTCACTCTGCGGGCTGAGTTTCTATGTTTGTGTGAAACGGCAAGCATCGATGGACTATCAAACTAATTTATAGTGTTCTTTGAAATAAAAAAATATTCCTCTTACATTTCTCCTAGACTAAAAAAAACACATTACACTACATCGGAGAAATAACTAGAGTGCTCAATTGTGAAAAGCATTTTTTTTTTTCAATCAACACTATAAATTAGTTTGATCTTCCATTGATACCTTTGGTTTCACGGAAACACTGGAAATTCAACCAAAAGAACTAAAGATATCAAATGTACTCAATTCTTCAGTCAATGTTTTGATGACTATCACAACATCATCTGAACATCGGTTTCATTTGATCTTTAGCTCTGTGGGTTGAGTTTCCAGTGTTTCCGTGAAATCAAAGGTATCGATGGGAGATCAAACTAATTTATAGTATTAATTGAAATTTTAAATGTGTGTGTGTGTTTTAATTGCTTGAAATCTGAGAATCTGAAATATTTGTAAATTGAATAGAAAACTATTTTTCTTCTATCTTAGTATTTATTGGTTCTCGTCACAGTGTCGGCCATATTTATCTTCCATTTGTTTCTGAAATCTGGCCTGTTTTTTTTCTCCTTTTGTCGAATCTCAATGGATTTCTTTTGATTTTCTTTTAGTTCATATTCTTTCTATACTTTTCATTTGTTGGATTTAAAAGAAAAACAACTTGAATATTTTGAATCCAATCAAATGTTGTTTCCACAGAATTAGTCCGCCGTTGCATAGGTTTCATGTCTTGAATTGGCATTTTTGTATTCCGTCTTTATTTAGTTTTGATTTCATATACAATTGGCTTTTCTACATATTTCATTGATCCCCAATTCCTGTCTTTTTGTTTTCCATCAATCTTGTCTTAACCTGGCACAAATACGTTAGATGAGCTTATGTTTAGTCGGTCTACAATGGATAAGTTTTTATTCAAAATACTTTTAATTAGATTTAGATTTTAGTATTTAGATATAATTAGTCACTTTTGAAAACTTTCCCTCCTTTTTTTTTTTTTTATTTTTTTTTTTTTTACATTTTTTTGACAAAAGTTTTTTGTTTTTGTTTTTTTTTTTCTTAGCATATATTTTTTTTACTGAAATAAGTGAAAGCAATTGATCTACCTTTTATATTAATGTCACTGATTTTCTCATTTTAGAATGTTTTATGGCATTGGACAGTGTTTTATTTCTTTCTTTTTTTTAGGCGACTACAATTTTGCCAACTTTATTGCAGTTGGTTCAAGGGGAACTACTCTTACAAAAATTAGGTTTTAATCTTTTATTTAGAAAAAAAAATTTTATGACTATTTCCCAAAATGCAAACTATTCTTTCATTTCAAGATGTTTCAGATGAATTATTGGATATCCATAGCAAAGCAATTGTTGTTTTAATTTAAAATTAGTTATCAATTTCTTGTACGTGTAGAATTTGGATCATTCGGACTACTATTTTCATCTTGAATGTTATTTTCACAACGTTTTGGTCAACGTAACCTCCAGCTTTCAGGTGTGGCTTGTCATACTCGAGAATCTATACAGAATTTTGCACTGAAGCCTTTATTTAATCCACGACAGGGCTAGATTGTTCTCCTTCCGTCAGCCATGACCAGGTAGAAGTCTTAAGTAATTCTAATTTAATAATTAGTTAGTATTACGTGTTGCGAGGAATGAAAACTGTCACCTGGAACTGATTATTACGGACCCGTGGCGCAGCAGATAAAGTGCTTAGTAATAATCATTTCTAAGTAGCGGTTTCTTGAAGGTTCAATCCTCGCTACAGGTTATATTATTAATAATATAATTAAGATTACTGAATATTCTACCCAGTCATGGCTGACGGAACGAGAACAAACTACAGATTCCCCGAGTTCAACAAGATACTCCTGAAGAAGCTTGGAGGTGAGAATCGTAGTCCAAATAATACAAATATCAATCCTCATCTCAAAAATTCCAAAACGTAAGTGTAGAACACTTACACTTCAGTTAAACCAGATTTACAGTTAAACGGTTTAATCTACTTTGATTCAAAACGTGAAATGATGGACTTTTTTCTTCTTTTTTTTTTTGTTTTTTTTTTTTTTTGTTTAGTGAGTCATGATAAAAAAACCTTTTTCTTTTTTTTTTAAAGATTAATTAGCTTTTTTCTTTTTTTTCTTTTAAAACTTAATTAGCTTGTTTGTTTTTTTTTTGTTGTTTTTTTTTTGTTGTTTTTTTTTGTTGTTTTTTTTACCAAACCTACATCTGTAGAATTTACAAAGCCTTTGTTTTGTTTTCGATTTGTTTTATTTTTTAAGCTTTTCATTTTATATTCAAAACGCAATTTGTAATTCGTGACGTTGAATTTGAGATTATCTCCAGTTAATCTAATCTGTTCAATTCTTGTTGCCTTTTAAACCTTCTAAGCTTCTTTGCGGACACTTTCACACGTGTAGGTGATTAAATAGGCTTGCATGTGCACTTTTTGAAAGTAAAGATGTCTCTTCCAATGTCTTTATTTCATGGGGGTCCTCAGTGTAATAATAATCACATGAAGAAACGAAGCCAAGACTAAAATACTCGTCTGAAGACGCACAAGAAAACATATCTAAACTTCGAGAATGTGTTAAACTTATCATCAACAAACTCTATATTATTTCAAAGGTTTTATTATTTTTAAATTACTGTTTTCAATAAGGCATGTCTGCTTTTCTTTAACAAAATAGTTTTCGAAATAATTGCAAATATAAATGTTCAAATGTTCAAGTCGCCATTTTAATTTCCAATAAAAGTTACGTTTTAATCCCTGCAAAAGCTTGAATGGTGAAGGATTAAATTTTGATTGTAATTATAATTTTTCATATTTTGCAAAAAGAAAAACATTTAGGAAAAGCAAACAACGGAAATATTCAGCAGAAATAAAAAAATTAAAAAATAAAAAAATGTGTACTTTCCTGAAAATCAAGTGAAATGACTTTGGGAGGAGAAGGAAAACTAAATTTTGATTTGTCTGGCTTTCCACTGACATTTTGTTCTTGTATTATTGTTCAACTTTTTTCTTCTGTTAAATATTTGCATGATCAATTTACATTTAAAATTCTTGGCTACTCTTTTTTTTTTCTCTCCAACCATAAACTTTGTTTCTTTTTTAAATATAAACCCAATACTATATAAAACATTCGTCGTTTTCATATAATTTTTTATGAATATCTATTTCTTCTTTGTTTTTTAACTGAATGTATTTTAAGTATATGGATCATTTTCATCATATACATATTAATCTGATATTAATCTGATATGTAATTTTTTTTCTACATTAAAAAGTTAAAAAAACTAAATTTATTTCCATTAATAATATTTACTTTTATCTCTCGTTCTATTTTCTCACAGCTAAATCTGCCCCCCTCCCCCGCCGCCTTCATAACTTGATTTCTGAATGTTTTCAACATTCATTCAATTCGCATAATCATTTTGTCTTCTTTCTAATTTCTTTCTTTTTTTCTTTACTTTTTTTTTTTTTTATTGATAAAATATCTTAAGATTTTTTTACATTATGACTTTGTTTTATCCAAATTCAACATTTTATTTTGGAAGTAAAGCATTTGTTTCACGTAAGAAAGGTTTTATGTCAATGAATTCTCTACAAAATGATCAAATAGCTTGTCTATCTTAAAGAAAAAGCAAAATGCAGAGAGCAGAAAACTAATCACCGAAGTTAAGCAACGTTGAGCCTGGTCACCATCAGATGGGTGACCGTTTGGGAATACCAAACGTTGTATGTAGGAGGAGCTCGACTCTCCCTGCAAGAACGGCCAAAACCTAACGTCGTTATTTCCCCTAACACGGATACACATACGACTGGCGACCACTTATGAATTTGATACTCCTAGGAAACTTTCTCCTTTGGAAGAAACCGGTAAAACCCACCCAAGGTGAATGCGGTACCAGGCAGCATTGATGTTAACGTGTATCTTCGTATTAAATCTTGCACATCGGCAGCCATGAATTTACTTTATTTAAATTTATAGAAATTAAAAGTGAAAACTATTTTTCCTGAAAGTTATTTAAATAAAATTCTTGACAAAGAAATACTCATTCTATCAAATCCCATCAATTTAGTCTGGTTCATTTCAGACTCTTTTTAGAAATACGAGCTAGAATAACTATTCCAGGACCGGGTTAATCATAAAATAATCATAAAATCATCATAAAATCATCATAAAATAAAGTTGTGTAAGAGATCAGACCCGAAAATATTTGAAAGCAATCACAAATGTGTTTTAAAAAGTTTGAAAATGATTTTTAAAAATATTTAATTTCATGTAATTTAACGAGAACTTAAATCTCATAAAAATCCAAAGCAAACAAGTTTGTTTCATGCTCATTTAGGAACCTCTTTCAAAAACAAAAGGTGTGACTTTTTAGGACAATCTGCATAAATCAAGAATTGTTTCTATCAAATTTCAACCTAAAAAAAAAATAGTGGATAGGCAATGTTTGTCTTTTATAAAAAAAGATTTTCATAGATATCAAAAAACGTTAGAATATGTGTTGGGTTTATTTTAGAAAAGATGAATACAACGAAGAGGAAAAGTCGTCATGAAAAAAAAAACATGATAATGTGTTGTATTAAAATTTTTAAATGTGAACAAATTCATCAGGTTAAGCTGCTGTCACACACACACGCACGGTTGTGATTTGTGAAAAATATCTGTTCATAAGATGTGATCGCTAACATTTTGCTGGGCCCTGTCTAATCTAAGTTTTCATTTCTTTTAGTATTTTCAAACCAATGCAGGTAATGTACTTTTTATTTGTTGTTGTTACTGAAGAAATGATTTTTACAAATGTCTGGGCACAACTATTTACATATATAAGTATTGCTTTTGCGAATGATTTGTGTATTATTCATTTATATTTATATTTTCAATTTGTGTTTGCATTAAAAATAGAAGAAAAATTGTCATTTTATTTTATTTTTTTGTCACATAGTTTGCGCTTTTCATTTTTTTGCTTTGGATGATTTTCATTGGAAATTTGATTAGCCAAATGGATGTCATCCCATACTACGTGATTGGCTATGCCGAGTTCAAATTACTATCGGATCAATTGTGGATAATTATATGCTAATACCATTCTACTTCTCTCTATTGATTTGTGTTCAAGTAATTGTATACAATCGTTAATAATAAACTGGCTACGGTCTGATCTCAGAGGAAGATTAAATCTGGACAGTATATAGGGTGATGTGTGCAAAACAGGAGACTTTGTTGGTTTGTTCACATTGAGAGAATGAATGAGAGTTCTTGTGTTAGATGTAAAACAGTTGAGATAGCAACTACATATACCATTAAAAAAAAAAAATGTAAACGTTCAAATAAATCTTTAAATTAGTTATAAAAAAAAATATGTAAACGTTCAATTAAATCTTTAAATTAGTTATAAAAAAAAATAAAACTTTTTTTCTGTCATTTTTATCTGAAATATTTTTATTCTCTTTCAACCAACTTCAGTTAATTTAATTACAGAAAGAATATCATTGACCATTAACTTGCGGAAAGAATATCATTAATCATTAAATTGCGGAAAGAATATCATTAACCATTAAATTGCAGAAAGAATATCATTAACCATTAAATTGCAGAAAGAATATCATTAACCATTAAATTGCAGAAAGAATATCATTAATCATTAAATTGCAGAAAGAATATCATTAATCATTAAATTACAGAAAGAATATCATTAATCATTAAATTACAGAAAGAATATCATTAATCATTAAATTGCAGAAAGAATATCATTAATCATTAAATTGCAGAAAGAATATCATTAATCATTAAATTGCAGAAAGAATATCATTAACCATTAAATTACAGAAAGAATATCATTAATCATTAAATTGCAGAAAGAATATCATTAATCATTAAATTGCAGAAAGAATATCATTAATCATTAAATTGCAGAAAGAATATCATTAATCATTAAATTGCAGAAAGAATATCATTAACCATTAAATTACAGAAAGAATATCATTAACCATTAAATTGCAGAAAGAATATCATTAATCATTAAATTGCAGAAAGAATATCATTAATCATTAAATTACAGAAAGAATATCATTAATCATTAAATTACAGAAAGAATATCATTAATCATTAAATTGCAGAAAGAATATCATTAATCATTAAATTGCAGAAAGAATATCATTAACCATTAAATTGCGGAAAGAATATCATTAATCATTAAATTGCAGAAAGAATATCATTAATCATTAAATTGCAGAAAGAATATCATTAATCATTAAATTGCAGAAAGAATATCATTAATCATTAAATTGCAGAAAGAATATCATTAATCATTAAATTGCAGAAAGAATATCATTAATCATTAAATTACAGAAAGAATATCATTAATCATTAAATTACAGAAAGAATATCATTAATCATTAAATTACAGAAAGAATATCATTAATCATTAAATTACAGAAAGAATATCATTAATCATTAAATTGCAGAAAGAATATCATTAATCATTAAATTACAGAAAGAATATCATTAATCATTAAATTACAGAAAGAATATCATTAATCATTAAATTGCAGAAAGAATATCATTAACCATTAAATTGCAGAAAGAATATCATTAATCATTAAATTGCAGAAAGAATATCATAAATCATTAAATTGCAGAAAGAATATCATTAATCATTAAATTACAGAAAGAATATCATTAATCATTAAATTGCAGAAAGAATATCATTAATCATTAAATTGCAGAAAGAATATCATTAATCATTAAATTTCAGAAGAATATCATTAATCATTAAATTGCAGAAAGAATATCATTAATCATTAAATTGCAGAAAGAATATCATTAATCATTAAATTGCAGAAAGAATATCATTAATCATTAAATTGCAGAAAGAATATCATTAATCATTAAATTGCAGAAAGAATATCATTAATCATTAAATTGCAGAAAGAATATCATTAATCATTAAATTACAGAAAGAATATCATTAATCATTAAATTACAGAAAGAATATCATTAATCATTAAATTACAGAAAGAATATCATTAATCATTAAATTACAGAAAGAATATCATTAATCATTAAATTGCAGAAAGAATATCATTAATCATTAAATTACAGAAAGAATATCATTAATCATTAAATTACAGAAAGAATATCATTAATCATTAAATTGCAGAAAGAATATCATTAACCATTAAATTGCAGAAAGAATATCATTAATCATTAAATTGCAGAAAGAATATCATAAATCATTAAATTGCAGAAAGAATATCATTAATCATTAAATTACAGAAAGAATATCATTAATCATTAAATTGCAGAAAGAATATCATTAATCATTAAATTGCAGAAAGAATATCATTAATCATTAAATTGCAGAAGAATATCATTAATCATTAAATTGCAGAAAGAATATCATTAATCATTAAATTGCAGAAAGAATATCATTAACCATTAAATTACAGAAAGAATATCATTAATCATTAAATTACAGAAAGAATATCATTAATCATTAAATTGCAGAAAGAATATCATTAACCATTAAATTGCGGAAAGAATATCATTAATCATTAAATTACAGAAAGAATATCATTAATCATTAAATTGCAGAAAGAATATCATTAATCATTAAATTACAGAAAGAATATCATTAATCATTAAATTGCAGAAAGAATATCATTAATCATTAAATTGCAGAAAGAATATCATTAATCATTAAATTGCAGAAGAATATCATTAATCATTAAATTGCAGAAAGAATATCATTAATCATTAAATTGCAGAAGAATATCATTAATCATTAAATTGCAGAAAGAATATCATTAATCATTAAATTGCAGAAAGAATATCATTAATCATTAAATTGCAGAAAGAATATCATTAAATTGCAGAAAGAATATCATTAATCATTAAATTGCAGAAGAATATCATTAATCATTAAATTGCAGAAAGAATATCATTAATCATTAAATTGCAGAAGAATATCATTAATCATTAAATTGCAGAAAGAATATCATTAATCATTAAATTGCAGAAAGAATATCATTAATCATTAAATTGCAGAAAGAATATCATTAATCATTAAATTGCAGAAAGAATATCATTAATCATTAAATTACAGAAAGAATATCATTAATCATTAAATTGCAGAAAGAATATCATTAATCATTAATCATTAAATTACAGAAAGAATATCATTAATCATTAAATTACAGAAAGAATATCATTAATCATTAAATTACAGAAAGAATATCATTAATCATTAAATTGCAGAAAGAATATCATTAATCATTAAATTGCAGAAAGAATATCATTAATCATTAAATTACAGAAAGAATATCATTAATCATTAAATTGCAGAAAGAATATCATTAATCATTAAATTGCAGAAAGAATATCATTAATCATTAAATTACAGAAAGAATATCATTAATCATTAAATTACAGAAAGAATATCATTAATCATTAAATTACAGAAAGAATATCATTAATCATTAAATTGCAGAAAGAATATCATTAATCATTAAATTGCAGAAAGAATATCATTAATCATTAAATTGCAGAAAGAATATCATTAATCATTAAATTGCAGAAGAATATCATTAATCATTAAATTGCAGAAAGAATATCATTAATCATTAAATTGCAGAAGAATATCATTAATCATTAAATTGCAGAAAGAATATCATTAATCATTAAATTACAGAAAGAATATCATTAATCATTAAATTGCAGAAAGAATATCATTAATCATTAAATTGCAGAAAGAATATCATTAATCATTAAATTGCAGAAGAATATCATTAATCATTAAATTGCAGAAAGAATATCATTAATCATTAAATTACAGAAAGAATATCATTAATCATTAAATTGCAGAAAGAATATCATTAATCATTAAATTGCAGAAAGAATATCATTAATCATTAAATTACAGAAAGAATATCATTAATCATTAAATTGCAGAAGAATATCATTAATCATTAAATTGCAGAAAGAATATCATTAATCATTAAATTGCAGAAAGAATATCATTAATCATTAAATTGCAGAAGAATATCATTAATCATTAAATTGCAGAAAGAATATCATTAATCATTAAATTGCAGAAGAATATCATTAATCATTAAATTACAGAAAGAATATCATTAATCATTAAATTACAGAAAGAATATCATTAATCATTAAATTACAGAAAGAATATCATTAATCATTAAATTGCAGAAAGAATATCATTAATCATTAAATTGCAGAAAGAATATCATTAATCATTAAATTGCAGAAAGAATATCATTAATCATTAAATTGCAGAAAGAATATCATTAACCATTAAATTGCAGAAAGAATATCATTAACCATTAAATTGCGGAAAGAATATCATTAATCATTAAATTACAGAAAGAATATCATTAATCATTAAATTACAGAAAGAATATCATTAATCATTAAATTACAGAAAGAATATCATTAATCATTAAATTGCAGAAAGAATATCATTAATCATTAAATTGCAGAAAGAATATCATTAATCATTAAATTGCAGAAAGAATATCATTAATCATTAAATTGCAGAAGAATATCATTAATCATTAAATTGCAGAAAGAATATCATTAATCATTAAATTGCAGAAGAATATCATTAATCATTAAATTGCAGAAAGAATATCATTAATCATTAAATTGCAGAAAGAATATCATTAATCATTAAATTGCAGAAAGAATATCATTAATCATTAAATTGCAGAAAGAATATCATTAATCATTAAATTGCAGAAAGAATATCATTAATCATTAAATTACAGAAAGAATATCATTAATCATTAAATTACAGAAAGAATATCATTAATCATTAAATTGCAGAAAGAATATCATTAATCATTAATCATTAAATTACAGAAAGAATATCATTAATCATTAAATTACAGAAAGAATATCATTAATCATTAAATTACAGAAAGAATATCATTAATCATTAAATTGCAGAAAGAATATCATTAATCATTAAATTGCAGAAAGAATATCATTAATCATTAAATTACAGAAAGAATATCATTAATCATTAAATTACAGAAAGAATATCATTAATCATTAAATTACAGAAAGAATATCATTAACCATTAAATTGCAGAAAGAATATCATTAATCATTAAATTGCAGAAAGAATATCATTAATCATTAAATTGCAGAAAGAATATCATTAATCATTAAATTACAGAAAGAATATCATTAATCATTAAATTACAGAAAGAATATCATTAACCATTAAATTGCAGAAAGAATATCATTAATCATTAAATTGCAGAAAGAATATCATTAATCATTAAATTGCAGAAAGAATATCATTAATCATTAAATTGCGGAAAGAATATCATTAACCATTAAATTGCAGAAAGAATATCATTAATCATTAAATTGCAGAAAGAATATCATTAATCATTAAATTGCAGAAAGAATATCATTAATCATTAAATTGCAGAAGAATATCATTAACCATTAAATTGCAGAAAGAATATCATTAACCATTAAATTGCAGAAAGAATATCATTAACCATTAAATTACAGAAAGAATATCATTAATCATTAAATTGCAGAAAGAATATCATTAATCATTAAATTGCAGAAAGAATATCATTAATCA
Source organism: Sepiola atlantica (assembly GCA_963556195.1). NCBI lineage: Eukaryota > Metazoa > Mollusca > Cephalopoda > Sepiida > Sepiolidae > Sepiola > Sepiola atlantica. Next base: position 229,768,472 of record OY744516.1, read on the forward strand.
TTAAATTACAGAAAGAATATCATTAATCATTAAATTGCAGAAAGAATATCATTAACCATTAAATTACAGAAAGAATATCATTAATCATTAAATTACAGAAAGAATATCATTAACCATTAAATTGCAGAAAGAATATCATTAACCATTAAATTGCAGAAAGAATATCATTAATCATTAAATTGCAGAAAGAATATCATTAATCATTAAATTGCAGAAAGAATATCATTAATCATTAAATTGCAGAAAGAATATCATTAATCATTAAATTGCAGAAAGAATATCATTAATCATTAAATTGCAGAAAGAATATCATTAATCATTAAATTACAGAAAGAATATCATTAATCATTAAATTGCAGAAAGAATATCATTAATCATTAAATTACAGAAAGAATATCATTAATCATTAAATTGCAGAAAGAATATCATTAATCATTAAATTGCAGAAAGAATATCATTAATCATTAAATTACAGAAAGAATATCATTAATCATTAAATTACAGAAAGAATATCATTAATCATTAAATTGCAGAAAGAATATCATTAATCATTAAATTGCAGAAAGAATATCATTAATCATTAAATTGCAGAAAGAATATCATTAATCATTAAATTACAGAAAGAATATCATTAATCATTAAATTGCAGAAAGAATATCATTAATCATTAAATTGCAGAAAGAATATCATTAATCATTAAATTACAGAAAGAATATCATTAATCATTAAATTACAGAAAGAATATCATTAATCATTAAATTACAGAAAGAATATCATTAATCATTAAATTGCAGAAAGAATATCATTAATCATTAAATTGCAGAAAGAATATCATTAACCATTAAATTGCGGAAAGAATATCATTAACCATTAAATTGCAGAAAGAATATCATTGACCATTAAATTGCAGAAAGAATATCATTAACCATAAAGAATATCATTAACCATTAAATTGCAGAAAGAATATCATTAACCATTAAATTGCAGAAAGAATATCATTAACCATTAAATTGCAGAAAGAATATCATTAACCATTAAATTGCAGAAAGAATATCATTAACCATTAAATTGCAGAAAGAATATCATTAACCATTAAATTGCAGAAAGAATATCATTAACCATTAAATTGCAGAAAGAATATCATTAACCATTAAATTGCAGAAAGAATATCATTAACCATTAAATTGCAGAAAGAATATCATTGACCATTAAATTGCAGAAAGAATATCATTGACCATTAAATTGCAGAAAGAATATCATTAACCATTAAATTGCAGAAAGAATATCATTAACCATAAAGAATATCATTAACCATTAAATTGCAGAAAGAATATCATTAACCATTAAATTGCAGAAAGAATATCATTAACCATTAAATTGCAGAAAGAATATCATTGACCATTAAATTGCAGAAAGAATATCATTAACCATAAAGAATATCATTAACCATTAAATTGCAGAAAGAATATCATTAACCATTAAATTGCAGAAAGAATATCATTAACCATTAAATTGCAGAAAGAATATCATTAACCATTAAATTGCAGAAAGAATATCATTGACCATTAAATTGCAGAAAGAATATCATTAACCATTAAATTGCAGAAAGAATATCATTAACCATAAAGAATATCATTAACCATTAAATTGCAGAAAGAATATCATTAATCATTAAATTGCAGAAAGAATATCATTAATCATTAAATTGCGGAAAGAATATCATATTGTAATTTGTAAAGAACTTTTATTTTTATAATGAACCAATGTTATCCCTGTTTTCCAGGTTTATTGTGGGATTTAGAAACATTTTTTTCCCTTGGGTGAATTTTTCTAAAGTTTGTCTTCATAATTTTGAAATGTGGCATAGTATTTCAATGTTGTTTTTTGTTTTTTGTAATTTTAGAAGTTAAATAAGTTTTTTTCCAAAATAAAAACGCATCTTTTTTTTTGTTTGTTTTTTCTTAGATTTTGTGACTTTGCTCTCATTTTAATCAGATTTGAATCCTCCACTTCATTTTTTAAAACAGAATTGAAATTTTGAAAATTTCTCTTTGTACACTTATTTAAATGTTTATATAAACTGATAAAATTTATATTTGTAAAAAAAAATGTTATGATTCATAAATTACAAGAATGACTGATAAGTATTGAATCTAATTTTCTTTTTTCGTTTCAGGAAATGGAGAATTTACGGTCAATGAACCAACGTCTAAAAGAAGAGAATGGGGCATTGATCAGAGTCATAAGCAAACTCTCCAAGTAAACGCGGGGGAGGGGGAAAAGCTGCTTTGTTTATAATATTGCCTTATTTTTTTCTTTTTTTTTTCTTCTTCTTTCTCCTTCTACTCTTTTTTTACACCTGTACAAAAAAAAAAAAGAAAAAAAAAAATTAGGTAATAATTGGTTGATCTTCAACTGAGGAAGATGGTTACAAGTTTGATGTCTTCCAAAATAATAATAAAAAAACTAAAAATAATAATAAAAAACTAAAAAAAAAAAAAAGAATTATACAAATAAACCAAGTATTGTCAAACCTATTTCCCCCCCCCCTTTTATCTTTAAAAATGAACATGCACAGCCGCACACACACACACATCTTATACATATATAGTAGGTCCCGTACTAAATGCTATCAATTTGTATATGCAACTCGACTTAAACTATGTTCATTATTTCATTTTCTATCTTCTCTTCACTTCCTAACAAGTTTTCAATATCTTTTTTTAATGCCCAATTTTACCGATAAGCTATCCTGCCCTGTGTGCGATAATACAACTGAAGTTGGGTGGGTGGTGTTTCATATATATATATATATATATATATATATATATGCGTGTGTCAGGATATGTTGAAAAGCAATCAATAAAATGCTTGATTGCAAAATTGCTAAATACAAATAATTTATTTAAAACTATACGTTACATATTTCAGAGTCATACTGTGGTTTTAATAGTGAATCCAAACGCCATTTTCCACCGTTTACATTTCGGGATGCTGGTGATTCCTTATGGACGATAGACGATTTAAAAAAATTTTTAAAGTCAGTCCATCTGGATGAAACCGCGGTATGACTCTGAAATATGTAACGTATAGTTTTTTTAAATAAATTATTTGTATTTAAATAATACATATATATATATATATATATATAATAATAATAAAATGTACTTGGCCTTAACACTTTACTGCAGTTTTATGGTATCACCGATCATCAGAAGTGTGTCCAACTGGCATCAATCAAAAGATTATAATAAAAGTATGTGTGTGTGTGTGTGTGTGTTTATCAGATCCAAAACAAAGTAGGTAAATAATCTTCTCAGTATGAAAAAAAAAAAAAAATTTAACTAAAATATAAGAAAAAAATCTTTGCTTAAAAAGACAAAATTTGGAAGCAATTGTTTAAAGATTTCAGTCATCACTACTCAACCCTCAACCTTTTCTTTTTCATATATATATATATATATGTGTGTGTGTGTATATATATATATGTATATATATATATATGAGTGTGTGTGTATTTCTACAGTCTTAAAGAGCAGAGAAGTGAAAGTTGATGTTCCTATTAAGACATTTATTTTACATAAAGTTTAATTCATATCTAAGTTTAAAAAAACAAAAAGGGAAGAAAAAAAATGTTTCAGTGATTTTTTTTTTTTTTTTTTTTTTTTTTTTTTTCCTCTTCTGATGTGAAAACTACTTTTTTTTCTCTCTGAATTCTGTTGATTGTGTTTGACTTCTCAATTTTTGTTTTCCACTTTTGTTGGCGCATCTGAATATTTGGTGGGACAAGTACTGCTGCTGCTCGTGCAATAAAATTCTCACTTCCTTGTGCTTTTCTAACAAACTTAAGATTGAAGATGCTTGTTTCTTAAGATGGTTTTGTCTAATTTTTATTTCAAATTCCAAGTCGACACTCAGGCTGGTTTCTAGATATATAATCAAAGACATCAAAGGAAAAGAATATCACTGAAATTGGTTTTAAGATACAAGAATAGAATACATTTTATTTAATAGTCTTGCCTATAACTAAAAGCTAAATAAATCTAAAAAGTCAGTGATGAAGAAACTTTGTTTTTGATTGAGAAAAAGTTTTTCATTTTATATTTACAATTAATGGGAGCTGTCTTTGGTAATTTTCGAATTAACTTTAATTTTTATCATCAGTTATAAATGAATTATCCATTTTCTGTTCTTTTCTCTGAAAAAAAAATGAAATGATTTAGTCAATGAAAGTGTTTTTTCTTTCTTCACTCGAAATATTAAAAATTATTTTAATTTGCTAAAATTTCTGCCATAAAATATTATTGTGCAAGAATGACACGAACGGGGTAACCATGGAAATCATTTTCTCCTCTGAAGCTTATGCATTTAAACTGCTGGCTCACTTTTAAATCGCCGACATTTGGCCAATGAATAAAATGTCCTTCAGTGTTTTTTTTTTTGTTTTTTGTTTTTTTATCCCTAAATATTATAATAAAAAATAAAAGCTCGCTCATTATTTGCAAAATCTCACAAGATGGACTAATTGTTGTCTTAAGTAAAAGCCTGAATAAAATTTTAAAAAAGAAAAGGGTTTTATTGATTTTTATTAATCTGAAAAACAATGTGTATACTAAAAGTTGGTTGTTTTATTTTTTGTCTAACTTGATGTATATATAAAATTAGTTAGCAGCAGATACTTTTGCCTCCCACCATTTTCTTTTCTTTTTTTTAAACATATATATTGTTCATACACTTGTGAGGATTAATATATGTGGGTGTATTTTTTAATCTCTTCTTTTTCAGACAAAGCATTTTTTCTTATTCTTTTTCCATCTCCAATCAACAGTCTCCTCCTCCTCCTCCTCCTCCTCTTTTTCTCCTCCTCCTAGTTTAATATTTTAAACCTCTATCCTCTTGCGAAAATACCTTGCCTTCACTAATATCTTCTTTTTTTTTTTTTTTTTTTTTTTTTTCTTAATTCTCTAAACCAGAATTATTCATTCAAAAACTTCTTTGAAACTATTCTTTGTATTTTAATTGAGAAATGATTTTATTCTATCATTATTGAGAAAAGAAAAAATAAAATGTGAATATGCTAGTCAGTTAGGAGTTTGGAAGAAAATGTTTATTACAAATATCCTTTCATTTTTTTTTTCACTTACCTTTCTTTTGTTTTGCTTACCATTTCTTCTGACTTTTAAAAAAAATTCTCTCCTCCTCTTCCTCCCCACCCGCCATTCTCGCTCATATACACTATCTTCCCCCTCGGTTATAAACATCGACGACTATGTATTTTGCTTGTACTCCACCTGCTTTCTTTTTTGTTCCCCCCACCCCACCCTCCCAAAAAATAAAGCTCTTCTGTGTGCATATGGTCAGTCTTATATGGTGACTACAGGGGGGGGGGGGGCATTTTTTCTCTGAGGGCAAGGGCTTCTAAATATGAAGAATGCATATTATTATATATGGCCTGTGTAGTTGATATGCTGTTAAAGATCTGTTTTTTTTCTCTTGTTTTTTTTTTTTCTTACATTCTGAACCCCTCTCTAAAATTTGTGACAAATCCAAATCTCATTTCAAACTTCTGTTCCCACCTATGGATGCTTGGCATGCCTACTAACAAATTATGTGGGACAGTCACAATAATGGTGCTAACCACATGACAGTTTTTCCATAGACCCAAGTATTTCCACTGCTCCATCATCATGTCAAATTTTCCCTTCTCCCTTTTTCTTTTAAATGATATATATATATATATATAATCATGTTTGGCCTGAGTACATGCTCATGTGAGCATTGTGTATTTCTACACATTTTTTCATGCTGTACGAGTTTCTTTTACTTTTTTTTTTTAAATGCAAACTAAAACGGTGTTTAAACATTTATTGCTTCTAGCAAAAATGTAAATAAAGAGAAAAACTCTATTTTTATAGCTGCTAGTATGAAAGCCGAGCGGGGAGTCACTGTGTGGGCCATAGTAAAATGAAATATTTCCTTTTTCCCAAAAAATGAATGTGGGTTTTATATCTACGGAATGTTTTCTTTTTTTTCTTTTTTTTTTTTTTTTTCTTTTTTTTTTTGTGGTTGAGGGACCAAAAAAAAAAACCAAAAAAGCAGAAGCATTTTTTGTGTGTGCCAGAATTGCTTTCTTTTATTTTTGATAACCTAAAAGCGCAAACCCCAAAACAATTGTTTGGTCCCTAACCTCATCTTCTAACATTCTATTTAGTAAACCGATGAAATGACAATGGACAAATATTCTCTTAATTTTAAACACAAGTTCAAAACAAACAAAAGTCGAACGAGGAGACGGAGAGCTTTGCAACTGATGTTGCACGTGTCCACTGCGGTAAGAGCATCGCTTTATTCTCTTTCGTTACTTTGCGTTTGTCGAGTTTTAACAAAACGTTTCAGAGTCTGCCGGGGGGGGGGGGGGGATTTCTAGAAGCTGTGAAAAGATTGCTTTTGCTTATCTGAGAAAAGAAAGCAATCTAATGTTGAATCTTTTAAAGTATCGGTTATAATTCTGTAGGCTTAATGGCATCCATTTGCATAAATATAAAATGTTTGTAAATCATAAAAATAATGTGGAAACTGATCTCACAAATATTTAATTCGATTTCAAAATTAAATTTTTCACCTCAGATAATTATTACCTCATTTTCAAGATATCCAAGCAGGTAAAAATACTTGAATATTTATATTGGTCTTCTTAATTCTTGATAGATGTCTAACTTTCCAATGAAATTCTAATTTAACTCGAGTCGATATGAAATCTTCGATAAATTAAGAGAATATTTTGTTTCTGTTTTTGAACCCACGTTGTTGCTTGTTTTTTTTTGAATTTGTATTCTTAATAGATGAGCAGCATCAGTTTCTGGGAATCAGCCTCCTCATCGTCCTTTTTTGGACGGCGACGGTTTCGCATGTGTGTGTGTGTGTGCGCGTATGATATCTATGGTCAGTGAGAGACGACCCTTGTTATATTGCCAATATTATATTTTGAATTTCTATAACAAAACAGATTTCATGTATAGATAGCAATCTGTTCAAAGATGAATTTTCTATTAGGCAGTTATGTAAATATTGGATTGCTGTGTAAATATTGTACATTTTCTATATGGGGTTTAATTTATTAAAACTTGCTGTGTTTTCGCCCCTTATGCTTATATCTTATCTATGTGTGTGTGTCTACAATGTCCTTGATCTCAATATTTTATTTTTGACAGCATTTGCATGCTGTCATACTTTTTCATTTTTATAAAGAACATTTTTACATCTCATTCTATTTTCATTTTAGTTTGTGTTTTATCAAAGACAATAATCAGGTTTTATCACAGTTCTTTTTTAGAATTGGTAAAGAAAAATGAATTGCAATACTCAAACGGAATAAATCATAAAGTTGTTCTCGTCTCTTTCTAACTTATTTCAAAATGATTTTTGCTGTTGACAAAGATTATTTTGGACCGCAGTTCTAAAGAGTAAACTTTGGTCACATTCAGCGTTCTGTAGGCATGGCCATCATGGGTTTGCGAAGCACCAGTGTCTTAGTAGATTGCATCAGTCATTTGAAGCTAACCAATTGGGAACAAGGGAGATAACTCGGTGTTTGAATTTATCTCCCTTGAATCTGTTTTTTGGTTTGATTTCTGTGCTCCTCTCGTGACATGTTGGACAAGAGGCTTGCATGCTACTGTCATGCTGGGCTCTGTGGCCATGATGGGTGCTTCTTTACAGGATTGACTGTTTGCTGTCACTTGAACCAAAGAACAAACATCTGCAAGGTGACTATCTTTTGTAGAGAAGAGTTTTCCTAGGTTGAAAGTTTCTTTTGGAGGGGTTTCTTTTCTCTCATATACATACGTTGTACTCATTTTCTTCAGATCAATTACGAAGATTTGAACACCAAATATATACATGAGTTTTATGATGAACCTGGCTTTGAAGCATGAATTTGCTTGAAGATGATCAAAATATTCTTCCAAAAGAAATGAGTATAAAAAGAGTAATTTAACTTACAAACCATCATATTTATAATATGCTTATTCAAATGGGATGATCCGTATATTTTTCTACAAATGATGTTGCAGATTTGTTCTTTGATCCAGTGTTTGCCAGTTACTTGTCTGTATGCTTCGTTTTGTTCATGTTTTCGTCACCCTGAGGCTGAGGTCAGTACAGCCGATGCATCTTCCAGCTGCTGTGTGGACCTCTGACTCATCTGACGAATGCATGTTTACAACCTAAGGTGACATGTTGGACCTTAGGGCTGCATACACGCAGTAACCATCACGCTTTCTTCTTTCTTTCTTTTTTTCTACTGAATAAAAAACAAACAAAAAACTTCGGAATTCTGTCAGTTGCAAATTTATTTTCATTGAACCGATCAGGTTCGTCAAATCTGCTACAAAGATGCCCGAGTTTTTATCAGTTTAAAAAAAAAAAAAAGAAGAAATATCGTTCACTGTTGATTTTCCAATTTAAAAAATGTGAATCAGACCTTTTTTATTTGTTTGATATTCTTGTGGCTCGTAAAATACGGAAAGTGTTTTTACATTACCCAACCAGAATATGATATAACAAACAAACTAATGATCATCATCGTCATCAAATATCATCATCATCATCATGGTGAGGTTTGTTGCATTTGTGGACATATTTGCATAAGGGGCCTCAGCAAAATTTAAACCCCATTTATATGCAAATATACACTAATCCAACATTCTTCTCTTTAAATATGCGTGAGTGTGTGTATATATATATATATACATGCACACACGCATTCATCTGGTGAATACAAATTCTTATACAGTCCAACATATTACGTCAGTTTTGTTTTTCTGCGATACAGTTCTTTAGTTTTGGTCGCAATAGACCAACTATCGTTTTCACCTCTACTTTCTCTCGCCATTTCACTCGCGCCATCGAAAATGGCTGAGTTAGATTTATAGAAGAGACAATTTGACTTGGTTGTCCTGTTTTTAATAAACAAATCATCAGAACAAGTTTCGAGTGAGTACTACTTACGGAGCACAAGTCCAATTTTCTAAGTTGCTATGCACAAAAGACTTGCTTTGTTCTGTTCTGTCTAAAACAGCATCAGACAAAAACGATATTAACTGCTTTAACTTCTTTTAAACTGCTTGATTCTCCGCAACACAATTTTGCCATTTCCTCTAACATTTTCAAAGATCTTTTTTTTCTTTTTTTTTTTTTTTCTTTTTTTGTTTTTACTATATTTTGTATTCATATATTCTGTAGTTACATTTTTATTAAACTTAGCTTTTTTTTTTTTATTGCAATTGGAAGAAAAGTATGTTTACTTTTAGTTATTAAAAAAAAAATTTTTTTTTTTTTGTTGTCTATCGTAAATTTTATTAGTGATTCCCGACCCACACAATAAAATGGTGATGAAATCTTGCAGGATGATACGCAGCAGGAATGATAGCTAAATGAAAGTCTTTTGCTTTCTTAAATTGACACAGCAGCTCAAACAATGTTCTCTTGGGTGACATGTTGGACCCAAGGTTTGCATAGCTACACTTAAAATTGATGATTTTCTATTGAGATTTTACGACTGAAAATAATCGAACTTTATTATCACTCTTTGTATTTGGACTCGCATTTTCTCTCTTGTCTTCACAAGGTTTTGTATGTTGTACTTTTCGGTCCATTTTTCAGATGTCCGTCAAAATTGGAGACCCGTTTGTACAGCGGGCAAATTGTGAATATTTATATCACAAAATGAGAAATCCGAGTCGATATAAATAATGGAAATAATCTTTTAACAATTCTGAATCTTCGTAGCTCGGACTTTAAAAAAATCTTTTTTTACATGAATCTATAAATAAAAATAAAAATAATCTTAATGTTTATCAAAATTTTCCATAAACGTTTCATATCAACTCTATAGACATTTTTGTACAAAAGGCAAAATAAGGATGTTTCTCCTAAATTCTCAAAAACACCCAATCTTGTAGATTTAACCAAAAAAATAAGTAACAACAAAAAACTCATCTCCGCTCTCTCTTAAAAACATAACCCTAACCCTAACCCAGTTTATCTTCAATCCATTATTCACAATGGATTTTGTATTTTAGTATTAAATGACTTTCAAAATATTTTCCATATAGAATTAAAATTGAAACAAACAAAAAATGAATTCCTTAAATATTTCCAAAATTTGTTTTCTGCTTTTCTTAACACTTGTAAACTATTTGTGCAAACGTATCACATAGGAATGTTTTCTCGATTTAATATTTCGGTAATCAATCAAAACAAATTATTATTTTTCAATAAACAATTAATCAAGAATAGAAAAAAAAATACAAATAATAAAAATCTGTATGTCACGTAAGAACGAGAAATCTTAGACGTTGCGGGATGACATAATAGTCAGGTGTTGCCTCGGATGATAGCTAGGGAGATGCGCTGGAATATACAAGCGGTTTCTCAATTCTTACAGACTATCTTAAATAATTAAAATTCAAGAAAACCGAAATAGGCTTTCATCTCTGATCATTAAATTTTAAAATCTTTTTTTTTTCTTAAGTTAATCTAGAATGCTTTTTTTTGTTATTTGTTTTTTTTTAATTTAAAAAAAAATGTCTTGTCATTTTTTTTTAAATTAATATAAATGTGACTTTGATTGCCAACTTTCCAATGATCAAATAAACACATTTCTCTGAAAAAGTCAAAGCAATGATGAAAAAAAGGATGTCTATTGGAAAGATCTATCAAAAAGGCAAATATTAATAATCGCTTCTGATATTCTAATCAACAATTTACAAACATAACTCGTGTATTTCTTTGAACTCTGTTAATTTTCATAAATCCTTTTGTATATCTGTCCCCTCCCCTCCCCCCCCACGACCCACACCTACACTTTTCATTGTTTTACTTGTCTATATTTTAAACAAGTAAAATATGTTTTATTGAGAAGATTAAATATCTATTTAGAACAACTTAGAATTATTATTACCGGTAAATTATGTAGCATATTTCTTTCTCTCTCTTTCTCTCTCCCTCTCTCTCTTTCCCCTCTCTCTCTCTCTCTCTCTCTTTCCCTCTCTTTTTCCCCTCTCTCTATTTCCATATCTCTCTCTCTATTTCCATATATCTCTATTTCCATATATCTCTCTCTATTTCCATATCTCTCTCTCTATTTCCATATCTCTCTCTCTATTTCCATATCTCTCTCTCTATTTCCATATCTCTCTCTCTATTTCCATATCTCTCTCTCTATTTCCATATCTCTCTCTCTATTTCCATCTCTCTCTCTATTTCCATCTCTCTCTCTCTCTCTTTCTCTCCCTCTCTTTCTCTCTCTCTCTTTCTCCCTCTCTCTCTCTTTCTCTCTCTTTCCTTCTCTCTTTCTTTCTCTTTCCTTCTCTCTTTCTTTCTCTTTCCTTCTCTCTTTCTTTCTCTTTCTTTCTCTTTCTCTCTCTTTCTTTCTCTTTCTCTCTTTCTTTCTCTCACTCTTTCTTTCTCTCTTCCTCTCTTTTTCTCACCCTCTTTCCTTCTCTCGTTGAGTTCATTAACCATGTAATAGGATTGACTCAGTTTCAAGCCTCAGAAGAGTCACTTAAACCGAAGGCACATTTTTTGTCTTATCACTGTCTCTCAGCTTGTATTTCCTCGGAGATTCAATTATTTGGTCATAAGTTTTTTCTTTCAATATAAAAGTTTATAAAAATATCCTTTGGAAATTTGAGTTTCTGTTGACCTAGATTTTAACGGATTTTATCTTTGATTTTGTTTGCGCTTCCCTTTGTCCCATCGAGATTGAATGACATCCACGCAAGTTGCAGTTTATTGAAATGAAATGATAATGAAAGAGTTAATTAAACTAAATTCAACCAATGTTGCTTTTTCATACAAGCGAAATGATAATGAAAGAGTTAATTAAACTAAATTCAACCAATGTGGCTTTTTCATTAAAAATGTATCAAACTACTTTTACTATGTTTGAAACATTTTAGTTTTGAATATTATCTGTTCACTATATCGGGAAAATATTAGCACAGGGCAGGAACCGTATAAAAGCGAGTCGATCATGTCTATATAAAATGTTGATTAAACTAGTATGAAATATTAATATTAACCGGATTGTTTTTTGTTTTAAATAAAGTTAATTTTATTAATTTTTTGCTGCATAAACTAATTTTTTTTTAATATATCGATCATGATTACTAATTTTAAATAAAGCAAAATTAATTTGTTTTTGTTTCTAATTAAAGAGTCAGACAGCTTTTGAAATTCTGGCTTATCAATAGAAAACGACATCTAACCAGTTATAACTTCTGTTTATGGGAGGGGGAGGAGGAGGTGTAATATAAGCATTAAACTTTTCCTCCTCCTCCTTCTCCTCCTCCTCCTCTGCTTTCTATGCTTTTTTTTAATCTGTGTAAACCAACGTTGATATTCCTGCCTTATTGCTAAAATAGCAATAAAAAAATTGTTGTTTTTTTTTAGAATGTCATGATTTGTATGGTTCCGAAAGACTGTATCAAGAGTTCTTTTTTTCTCTCCAAAAAAAAAAAACACAAACTGACGTTTGTTGGACAAGAATTCAAATACAGATTATACTATGGCCTTGCAAATCTTCTGATATTCAAATATCCGATGGATTTTGATTTAAAGATCCAACTTGATTTGAAAATAAGCGAATTTACTTGGCCGTATGATAATTTGTATTTGATTTTTAAAGTTTAAAACAATGTGGCAGTACTTTGCTCACAATTATGCAGTGTGTAAAAAAAAAAAAAACGGTTATGGAAAAACTGTGCTATATTTTTCATTTAAAAAAAAAAAAATCAAAGGTCATTTTTGCTAAGTAAATTCCTTGACACTTGATTTTTTTAATTTTTTTTTTACTCTTCGCCTTTTTGCATTGGTTTGATATCCCCCCCCCCCTACTTTTCTTCTGCACAGGCCAAACTGTCCACCAATTTGACTAATATGATACCCCGCTCTTCTTTTCCTAGCTTTTTTTTTTGTGTCCCCTCTCCCCCCCCTCTCTCTCTCTCTTCATGATCAAACAATTTGCATGTCATTCAGGCCCTGACATCTTCTTCTCGCCTGAAACAACATTGTAAACTCCTGACATTGTACAACTGTGTAGAATACATTAGTTAATGAAAACATAATTTTAGTGGCAAATAAATTGTTCAACAATTATCGTTTTTTGTTGATTTTTTTTTTTTTTTTTTTTTTTCTTAAATATTTTCACTTGTTGAATTCTTGTTTTGTTTTGTTTGTTTACTGAAAAAATATTCTTACCAAAACTTGGTGCCCTTTCTATTTCTTCAGCTGTGGAATTCTTGAATATTTGTAGGTATGGAACTAACTCTAACCTGTGGAAGCCTAAAAATGAATCCTGCTAAAGGTCAGAAGACATTTCAGAAGACATAATCACAACTTAAAAGAAAAACTTGGTGTTCAAATGTGCATCACTTAAATGATTTAGATCAACAACATTTTATTTCTCTTTTGTATAATTCTGGCGGTTATAATCTAATTAGGAATAGAATTAACTTTAGTTCAATGTTTGGCGGGAACAATTTGTGTTCCTTTTGCATTCATGGTATTTTGTAAAGACATGACTCCACTCGTTTCCTGTGAGTTTTATGGTTGGAATCGTTGTAAGGATATGATGAGGATGAAAGGGGTTATCCTTTTATCTTCTCGTAAAGAAACGGAACAACGAACAGTATTTCTGTAACTATAACAAAAAGGGGTTTTATTAACTTAAGGTTACCTATACCGTTTTGTATAGGTAGAAGAGAGTGGGACAGTGTCCGTCTGAGGAGGAAGAATATAAGAGTTCTTAGGGCCGCCTGTGGATTTCTTCAGGTGAAGATGGTAGTAGTCGCCGAAGTGGGCGACGGTGGCAGGAGAGAGAGCGTTTCCTCGTTCCTCGCTGGTGCTCTCTGCGATGTGTCCAAGCTGGTGCCAGGAGGTCGTCTCATCTTTTTCCTCGAACCCTAAGGGGACATAAGTAGTCCCTTAGGGAACTAACGATATTACTGCGCCCTGTGATTTGATTGGACAAGCCAGCTCACAGGTACAGTGATTACGCATTCAAAAGTAGTCCCTATTGGTGGCTGCTACATCGTTTCCTTTGTAAAGACAAACTATTTTAGGCATTTGATAATTACTCGTTATGGCTGGTCACATAACATAGCAAACTATGATATCTCACTTAGAAAATGACCCCCAGTTTTTTTGTTTTTATTAAATAATTTCCATTTAAGCGATGTTTACCTGTAGCAGTCATAAACAAAGACCTATTTTCTCTCTCTGCAAAATGTCCCTGTTAAGTGATCTGGTTACACACTGCAGGGTGCATTGATTCCATCTGTCCCCGGAAGAACTACTTCAGCCCCTTTGGGAATCACGGTCGGTCAGTAGAGAGACACCTGCCAGCAACAAGGAAACCACGTTTACATTCTCTCCTCCCCCCCCCCTATCCACTGGGTGCTCCAGCATTTACTATCTTCGCCTGAAGATATCTGCTGATAGACTTTCCATTTTACTTTCCTCACTTGGACACTCTCCAACTTCTATTTATACGATACAGTGTAGGTAACTCTATTTAATAAATCCATTATTTGTTATAAAAAAAGATTCTGTTTTTCCTTTCGTGCGACGGATTTGTGACTTAAGCATAATATAGGAGTTTGTATGATTTTCTATATATCTTTTGTTTGTAACCAGGCCTTTTTTTTTTTTTTTTTTTTTTAATTTCAATTTTGAGGGGTGAATTTTTCTATTTGTAAAATAGTCTGTGTTAAACAGACAAGAGAAAGATCAGGTTTTTTTTTTTCAATTAAATTAGATAATTCAAATTAGATAAGTATATTTTTCCATAATTGAATTAACTTTAAGCCAAAGTTTGGGATAAGACCTCAAAAATCATTGAAGTGAAAAGTATGTCTCCAAAAAGATTGAACTACTAAGGGTTTCATGATGCTTGTAACCCGTGGAACTGTTAAATTGACATTTATCAAATTATGAGCCAAAAAATCACTTCTAGACAGCTGTTCAGCCTTCAGCAAAATGTCAAATACCGTGTCAATAAGACACATGAGAATATCACTAATTATTCAAAATATTATGCAGTGACGGCAGTAAATGAACCCCTGTAAAGGGTGCAGACGTCTCGTCACAATATTCATATGAAAGTTAGGGTAAATAATATCTGCATACAGTAAAGTGAAACAGAAATTGTCTGCGATAAAATGAATGGTTGTTGATGATAAAATTACTCTACAAGAGACCACAACTACAGGAAATCAGAAAAGGCAGGAATATTGTGTTTTTTTTGGGGGGGGGGGGGTGCATCTTAAATTTTGTTGAGTTGTTAAAAAATTGAAGCTTATTTTGTAGATGAAATAATCTCCAGAAAACCTCTATTTGAGAAAAGACTAATAACTGAATTTTTGTGCATGTGACCAAATCGTTTTCTTGGTGAGGTTTATCCGGAATCAACTCGAGTACATGGATACCATTTTGCCTATAAAGTCTCTGATGCAAATTGGAATCCCCATGAGACTTATAACTCATCATTTTCTTATTCCAAGAGTCGCTCCTCTCAACGTGGCCAAATAAACATAGCCGACTGATGGTCAGGAGTGCATCGAGCTTTGGTAGAATCAGCGTTGCCAACAGAGTATCATAACTGATTGATGTGCCCCGTCTGATCTAACTCTACATTGCATACCCATCTGACCATTGCTTTGTCATTACGCTGAAGACTGGCGAGTGAGGACTTGTTGGAAACCCAGCACTCATCTCCATAGAGCATCATACTCCTAACACAACTGCTATATACCCCCCCCCACCCTGGTAGTGGGAGGGATAGCACATGTCAGGACTGGCAACAGTTCACAGAACTTACCTCATGCCGATTTTTACCTTTATGGTAGAGCTAAACTTGCAACAACCTCTAACACTCAACATATCTCTACGATAACAAACGGAGTCGACCACTTTGAGAGAATCGTCATTCAACTTCACCTCAGTGTAAGATCGGCAATCAAGTGGCCATACCTACACCTACACTCGTGCCGGCTTTCTGGACAAGCGTCACTACACTTTTTGTGGACCTATAATGCGCATCGACTGCATTGGACCCCACTCCTTTCCTGCACACAGCACACGGATATTGACCGGAATCTTTCAGCCGTTGTAGTTCTCGGACATCACTGACAATAAGTTTTGTCTTTGACAGATTCACACTCAGTCCTTCGGCTTCCATGTAATTGTTTCCACATTCTGAAATTCTCTAGTAATTGGCTCATTGTATCTGCCATGATTACCAGGTTGTTTGGATACAACTCCCAAGAGCCTTCTACACAACTCTTTGGAAAAGGGCTTCAAAAACACTAATGAATAGGAGGGAGCTGAGGACTAAACACTAATGGATGTTGACTTTTACGATGAAATAATCTGTTTATGCATCGTCTACCCATATATTGCTCCTAGCATTGGTGCATCTACATTGTACGAGCCGGATTAGCTATTCCTCTATCCTGAGTTTCCGCATCACCCACCATAGTACATCCCTGGAGACTCTGTCGAAGGCTTTCTTCAGATCAATGTATGCCAAAAAAAGCATTTTTTCCACACGAATATATTTTTCCTGCATCTGACGCAAGATGAATGTAGCATCAGTCGTGTTCATTCCAGGCATGAAACTAAATTGCATCTCATTGGTGTGAACTCTGATAATGCCATCTGCCACTCTTTTGATGACCTTCATCGCTTATTCAAGGAACTTTAGGCTTCTGTAGGTGCTTCTTATCCACGCATCACCTTTGTTTTTATAGCAGTTGATGATGTAGCTTTCCTGCCAGTTGACAGGCGCACTCGCTCCATGTATAATGGCATTTGCCAGACCCAACATGGTTTGATAACAAAAACTTCCTAATGCTTTTAGCATCTCTGCAGCAATCCCGGACGGATCTGCCATTTTTTTTGTTTTCTTCAGGGCCATCTCTCTCGTGTCAGGTCTGATCTTTATCAGTAGGTATTTGACAGGTTGCACTTGCTTAAAGAGGTCAGGGTTCCAGAGAAATTCGATGCTGCGTAGTATTCGATGCTGATGCTGCCTCCAAGCTTTCTGCTTCGCTTTATATTGTCTAACGCAAGCTGACCATCATCATCATCATCCACAACACATACATCCTCTACAATATCTTGATTTCATTTTTCCTCCTCGTCTGTCGATAAATGTGACTAAACTGCAGCTTGTTTGACTGAGTACATCACTTTCTTCGCGCTTTTGCCGGTGTCTACTCTGCTGCCCTCTTTCTTCCGGGTTTTCTAACAGAACGTGTTTTTGTTTCTTCTACCACAATTTATGACGAAACACCCAAAGAAATTTAATATTTTCTGCAGTATTCTGAACACACAAGTCTTTTTTATTCAAAATGCTTGACATTTGTTTTTACATGACAATACAAATTTCAAAATGTTTCATCATCATCCATCATCATCCATCATCATCCATCATCATCAACCGGTTTATTTGTTGAATCGGGCCACAACTAATCCTCTGATGAGGATGGAACCTAATTGTCTAGTCTCAATATAAGTCTTCCCCTCCATTTTTGTCTTTGGTGAAGCCCGATGGAATCCATACCCAAAACTCTCCTATCACGTTTGACAACGTCCTCCCAAGAATCAATACGCAAGGCTCCCATATTACGTTTGACCACATCCTCCCAGGAATCCATACCCAAGGCTTTCCTATTACGTTTGACCACATCTTCCCAAGAATCCATACGCAAGGCTTTCCTATTACGTTTGACCACATCTTCCCAAGAATCCATACGCAAGGCTTTCCTATTACGTTTGACCACATCTTCCCAAGAATCCATACGCAAGGCTTTCCTATTACGTTTGACCACATCTTCCCAAGAATCCATACGCAAGGCTTTCCTATTACGTTTGACCACATCTTCCCAAGAATCCATACGCAAGGCTTTCCTATTACGTTTGACCACATCTTCCCAAGAATCCATACCCATGGCTTTCCTATTACGTTTGACCACATCTTCCCAAGAATCCATACGCAAGGCTTTCCTATTACGTTTGACCACATCTTCCCAAGAATCCATACCCATGGCTTTCCTATTACGTTTGACCACATCTTCCCAAGAATCCATACGCAAGGCTTTCCTATTACGTTTGACCACATCTTCCGCAGAATCAATACCCAAGGCTTTCCTATTACGTTTGACCACATCTTCCCAAGAATCCATACGCAAGGCTTTCCTATTACGTTTGACCACATCTTCCCAAGAATCCATACGCAAGGCTTTCCTATTACGTTTGACCACATCTTCCCAAGAATCCATACGCAAGGCTTTCCTATTACGTTTGACCACATCTTCCCAAGAATCCATACGCAAGGCTTTCCTATTACATTTGACCACATCTTCCAAGGAATCCATACCCAAGGCTTTCCTATTATGTTTGACCACATCTTCCCAAGAATCTATACGCAAGGCTTTGCTATCACGTTTGACCACATCTTCCCAAGAATCAATACCCAAGGCTTTCCTATTACGTTTGACCACATCTTCCCAAGAATCCATACGCAAGGCTTTCCTATTACGTTTGACCACATCTTCCCAAGAATCAATACGCAAGGCTTTCCTATCACGTTTGACCACATCTTCCCAAGAATCAATACGCAAGGCTTTCCTATCACGTTTGACCACATCTTCCCAAGAATCAATACGCAAGGCTTTCCTATCACGTTTGACCACATCTTCCCAAGAATCAATACGCAAGGCTTTCCTATCACGTTTGACCACATCTTCCCAAGAATCAATACGCAAGGCTTTCCTATCACGTTTGACCACATCTTCCCAAGAATCAATACGCAAGGCTTTCCTATCACGTTTGACCACATCTTCCCAAGAATCAATACGCAAGGCTTTCCTATCACGTTTGACCACATCTTCCCAAGAATCAATACGCAAGGCTTTTCTTATCATGTTTGACCACATCTTCCCAAGAATCAATACGCAAGGCTTTCCTATTACGTTTGACCACATCTTCCCAAAGAATCCATACGCAAGGCTTTCCTATCACATTTGACCACATCTTCCCAAGAATCAATACCCAAGGCTTTCCTATTACGTTTGACCACATCTTCCCAAGAATCAATACGCAAGGCTTTTCTATCACGTTTGACCACGTCTTCCCAAGAATCAATACGCAAGGCTTTCCTATCACATTTGACCACATCTTCACAAGAATCTATAACCAAGTCTCTATTATTACGTTTGACCACATCTTCCCAAGAATCCATACGCAAGGCTTTCCTATTACGTTTGACCACATCTTCCCAAGAATCCATACGCAAGGCTTTCTTATTACGTTTGACCACATCTTCCCAAGAATCCATACGCAAGGCTTTCCTATTACGTTTGACAACATCTTCCCAAGAATCCATACGCAAGGCTTTCCTATTACGTTTGACCACATCTTCCCAAGAATCTATACGCAAGGCTTTCCTATTACGTTTGACCACATCCTCCCAAGAATCCATACGCAAGGCTTTCCTATTACGTTTGACCACATCTTGCCAAGAATCCATACGCAAGGCTTTCCTATTACGTTTGACCACATCTTCCCAAGAATCCATACGCAAGGCTTTCCTATTACGTTTGACCACATCTTCCCAAGAATCCATACGCAAGGCTTTCCTATTACGTTTGACCACATCTTCCCAAGAATCCATACGCAAGGCTTTCCTATTACGTTTGACCACATCTTCCCAAGAATCAATACGCAAGGCTTTCCTATTACGTTTGACCACATCTTCCCAAGAATCCATACCCATGGCTTTCCTATTACGTTTGACCACATCTTCCCAAGAATCCATACGCAAGGCTTTCCTATTACGTTTGACCACATCTTCCCAAGAATCCATACGCAAGGCTTTCCTATTACGTTTGACCACATCTTCCCAAGAATCCATACCCATGACTTTCCTATTACGTTTGACCACATCTTCCCAAGAATCCATACGCAAGGCTTTCCTATTACGTTTGACCACATCTTCCAAGGAATCCATACCCAAGGCTTTCCTATTACGTTTGACCACATCTTCCCAAGAATCCATACGCAAGGCTTTCCTATCACGTTTGACCACATCTTCCCAAGAATCAATACCCAAGGCTTTCCTATTACGTTTGACCACATCTTCCCAAGAATCCATACGCAAGGCTTTTCTTATTACGTTTGACCACATCTTCCCAAGAATCAATACGCAAGGCTTTCCTATCACATTTGACCACATCTTCACAAGAATCTATAACCAAGTCTCTATTATTACGTTTGACCACATCTTCCCAAGAATCCATACGCAAGGCTTTCCTATTACGTTTGACCACATCTTCCCAAGAATCCATACGCAAGGCTTTCTTATTACGTTTGACCACATCTTCCCAAGAATCCATACGAAAGGCTTTCCTATTACGTTTGACAACATCTTCCCAAGAATCCATACGCAAGGCTTTCCTATTACGTTTGACAACATCTTCCCAAGAATCCATACGCAAGGCTTTCCTATTACGTTTGACCACATCTTCCCAAGAATCTATACGCAAGGCTTTCCTATTACGTTTGACCACATCCTCCCAAGAATCCATACGCAAGGCTTTCCTATTACGTTTGACCACATCTTGCCAAGAATCCATACGCAAGGCTTTCCTATTACGTTTGACCACATCTTCCCAAGAATCCATACGCAAGGCTTTCCTATTACGTTTGACCACATCTTCCCAAGAATCCATACGCAAGGCTTTCCTATTACGTTTGACCACATCTTCCCAAGAATCCATACGCAAGGCTTTCCTATTACGTTTGACCACATCTTCCCAAGAATCCATACGCAAGGCTTTCCTATTACGTTTGACCACATCTTCCCAAGAATCCATACCCATGGCTTTCCTATTACGTTTGACCACATCTTCCCAAGAATCCATACGCAAGGCTTTCCTATTACGTTTGACCACATCTTCCCAAGAATCCATACGCAAGGCTTTCCTATTACGTTTGACCACATCTTCCCAAGAATCCATACCCATGACTTTCCTATTACGTTTGACCACATCTTCCCAAGAATCCATACGCAAGGCTTTCCTATTACGTTTGACCACATCTTCCAAGGAATCCATACCCAAGGCTTTCCTATTACGTTTGACCACATCTTCCCAAGAATCCATACGCAAGGCTTTCCTATCACGTTTGACCACATCTTCCCAAGAATCAATACCCAAGGCTTTCCTATTACGTTTGACCACATCTTCCCAAGAATCCATACGCAAGGCTTTTCTTATTACGTTTGACCACATCTTCCCAAGAATCAATACGCAAGGCTTTCCTATCACGTTTGACCACATCTTCCCAAGAATCAATACGCAAGGCTTTCCTATCACGTTTGACCACATCTTCCCAAGAATCAATACGCAAGGCTTTCCTATCACGTTTGACCACATCTTCCCAAGAATCAATACGCAAGGCTTTCCTATCACGTTTGACCACATCTTCCCAAGAATCAATACGCAAGGCTTTCCTATCACGTTTGACCACATCTTCCCAAGAATCAATACGCAAGGCTTTCCTATCACGTTTGACCACATCTTCCCAAGAATCAATACGCAAGGCTTTCCTATCACGTTTGACCACATCTTCCCAAGAATCAATACGCAAGGCTTTTCTTATCATGTTTGACCACATCTTCCCAAGAATCAATACGCAAGGCTTTCCTATTACGTTTGACCACATCTTCCCAAAGAATCCATACGCAAGGCTTTCCTATCACATTTGACCACATCTTCCCAAGAATCAATACCCAAGGCTTTCCTATTACGTTTGACCACATCTTCCCAAGAATCAATACGCAAGGCTTTTCTATCACGTTTGACCACGTCTTCCCAAGAATAAATACGCAAGGCTTTCCTATCACATTTGACCACATCTTCACAAGAATCTATAACCAAGTCTCTATTATTACGTTTGACCACATCTTCCCAAGAATCCATACGCAAGGCTTTCCTATTACGTTTGACCACATCTTCCCAAGAATCCATACGCAAGGCTTTCTTATTACGTTTGACCACATCTTCCCAAGAATCCATACGCAAGGCTTTCCTATTACGTTTGACAACATCTTCCCAAGAATCCATACGCAAGGCTTTCCTATTACGTTTGACCACATCTTCCCAAGAATCTATACGCAAGGCTTTCCTATTACGTTTGACCACATCTTACCAAGAATCCATACGCAAGGCTTTCCTATTACGTTTGACCACATCTTGCCAAGAATCCATACGCAAGGCTTTCCTATTACGTTTGACCACATCTTCCCAAGAATCCATACGCAAGGCTTTCCTATTACGTTTGACCACATCTTCCCAAGAATCCATACGCAAGGCTTTCCTATTACGTTTGACCACATCTTCCCAAGAATCCATACGCAAGGCTTTCCTATTACGTTTGACCACATCTTCCCAAGAATCCATACGCAAGGCTTTCCTATTACGTTTGACCACATCTTCCCAAGAATCCATACCCATGGCTTTCCTATTACGTTTGACCACATCTTCCCAAGAATCCATACGCAAGGCTTTCCTATTACGTTTGACCACATCTTCCCAAGAATCCATACGCAAGGCTTTCCTATTACGTTTGACCACATCTTCCCAAGAATCCATACCCATGACTTTCCTATTACGTTTGACCACATCTTCCCAAGAATCCATACGCAAGGCTTTCCTATTACGTTTGACCACATCTTCCCAAGAATCAATACCCAAGGCTTTCCTATTACGTTTGACCACATCTTCCCAAGAATCCATACGCAAGGCTTTCCTATTACGTTTGACCACATCTTCCCAAGAATCCATACGCAAGGCTTTCCTACTACGTTTGACCACATCTTCCCAAGAATCCATACGCAAGGCTTCTCTATTACGTTTGACCACATCTTCCCAAGAATCCATACGCAAGGCTTTCCTATTACGTTTGACCACATCTTCCAAGGAATCCATACCCAAGGCTTTCCTATTACGTTTGACCACATCTTCCCAAGAATCCATACGCAAGGCTTTCCTATCACGTTTGACCACATCTTCCCAAGAATCAATACCCAAGGCTTTCCTATTACGTTTGACCACATCTTCCCAAGAATCCATACGCAAGGCTTTCCTATTACGTTTGACCACATCTTCCCAAGAATCAATACGCAAGGCTTTCCTATCACGTTTGACCACATCTTCCCAAGAATCAATACGCAAGGCTTTCCTATCACGTTTGACCACATCTTCCCAAGAATCAATACGCAAGGCTTTCCTATCACGTTTGACCACATCTTCCCAAGAATCAATACGCAAGGCTTTCCTATCACGTTTGACCACATCTTCCCAAGAATCAATACGCAAGGCTTTCCTATCACGTTAGACCACATCTTCCCAAGAATCAATACGCAAGGCTTTCCTATCACATTTGACCACATCTTCCCAAGAATCAATACGCAAGGCTTTCCTATCACGTTTGACCACATCTTCCCAAGAATCAATACGCAAGGCTTTCCTATCACGTTTGACCACATCTTCCCAAGAATCAATACGCAAGGCTTTTCTTATTACGTTTGACCACATCTTCCCAAGAATCCATACGCAAGGCTTTCCTATCACGTTTGACCACATCTTCCCAAGAATAAATACGCAAGGCTTTCCTATCACGTTTGACCACATCTTCCCAAGAATCAATACGCAAGGCTTTCCTATCATGTTTGACCACATCTTCCCAAGAATCAATACGCAAGGCTTTCCTATTACGTTTGACCACATCTTCCTAACAATTAATACGCAAGGCTTTCCTATCACGTTTGACCACATCTTCCCAAGAATCAATACGCAAGGCTTTCCTATCACGTTTGACCACATCTTCCTAACAATTAATACGCAAGGCTTTCCTATCACGTTTGACCACATCTTCCCAAGAATCAATACGCAAGGCTTTCCTATCACGTTTGACCACATCTTCCCAAGAATCAATACGCAAGGCTTTCCTATCACGTTTGACCACATCTTCCCAAGAATCAATACGCAAGGCTTTCCTATCATGTTTGACCACATCTTCCCAAGAATCAATACGCAAGGCTTTCCTATTACGTTTGACCACATCTTCCCAAGAATCCATACGCAAGGCTTTCCTATCACATTTGACCACATCTTCCCAAGAATCAATACCCAAGGCTTTCCTATTACGTTTGACCACATCTTCCCAAGAATCAATACCCAAGGCTTTCCTATTACGTTTGACCACATCTTCCCAAGAATCCATACGCAAGGCTTTCCTATTACGTTTGACCACATCTTCCCAAGAATCCATACGCAAGGCTTTCCTACTACGTTTGACCACATCTTCCCAAGAATCCATACGCAAGGCTTCTCTATTACGTTTGACCACATCTTCCCAAGAATCCATACGCAAGGCTTTCCTATTACGTTTGACCACATCTTCCAAGGAATCCATACCCAAGGCTTTCCTATTACGTTTGACCACATCTTCCCAAGAATCCATACGCAAGGCTTTCCTATCACGTTTGACCACATCTTCCCAAGAATCAATACCCAAGGCTTTCCTATTACGTTTGACCACATCTTCCCAAGAATCCATACGCAAGGCTTTCCTATTACGTTTGACCACATCTTCCCAAGAATCAATACGCAAGGCTTTCCTATCACGTTTGACCACATCTTCCCAAGAATCAATACGCAAGGCTTTCCTATCACGTTTGACCACATCTTCCCAAGAATCAATACGCAAGGCTTTCCTATCACGTTTGACCACATCTTCCCAAGAATCAATACGCAAGGCTTTCCTATCACGTTTGACCACATCTTCCCAAGAATCAATACGCAAGGCTTTCCTATCACGTTAGACCACATCTTCCCAAGAATCAATACGCAAGGCTTTCCTATCACATTTGACCACATCTTCCCAAGAATCAATACCCAAGGCTTTCCTATTACGTTTGACCACATCTTCCCAAGAATCAATACGCAAGGCTTTCCTATTACGTTTGACCACACTTCCCAAGAATCAATACGCAAGGCTTTCCTATCACGTTTGACCACATCTTCCCAAGAATCAATACGCAAGGCTTTCCTATCAAGGTTGTACCACATCTTCCCAAGAATCAATACGCAAGGCTTTCCTATTACGTTTGACCACATCTTCCCAAGAATCAATACGCAAGGCTTTCCTATCACGTTTGACCACATCTTCCCAAGAATCAATACGCAAGGCTTTCCTATCACGTTTGACCACATCTTCCCAAGAATCAATACGCAAGGCTTTTCTTATTACGTTTGACCACATCTTCCCAAGAATCCATACGCAAGGCTTTCCTATCACATTTGACCACATCTTCCCAAGAATCAATACGCAAGGCTTTCCTATCACGTTTGACCACATCTTCCCAAGAATAAATACGCAAGGCTTTCCTATCACGTTTGACCACATCTTCCCAAGAATCAATACGCAAGGCTTTCCTATCACGTTTGACCACATCTTCCTAAGAATTAATACGCAAGGCTTTCCTATCACGTTTGACCACATCTTCCCAAGAATCAATACGCAAGGCTTTCCTATCACGTTTGACCACATCTTCCCAAGAATCAATACGCAAGGCTTTCCTATCACGTTTGACCACATCTTCCCAAGAATCAATACGCAAGGCTTTCCTATCATGTTTGACCACATCTTCCCAAGAATCAATACGCAAGGCTTTCCTATTACGTTTGACCACATCTTCCCAAGAATCCATACGCAAGGCTTTCCTATCACATTTGACCACATCTTCCCAAGAATCAATACCCAAGGCTTTCCTATTACGTTTGACCACATCTTCCCAAGAATCAATACGCAAGGCTTTTCTATCACGTTTGACCACGTCTTCCCAAGAATCAATACGCAAGGCTTTCCTATCACATTTGACCACATCTTCACAAGAATCCATAGCCAAGTCTCTATTATTACGTTTGACCACATCTTCCCAAGAATCAATACTCAAGGCTTTTCTATCACATTTGACCACATCTTCACAAGAATCCATAGCCAAGTCTCTATTATTACGTTTGACCACATCTTCCCAAGAATCAATACCCAAGGCTTTTCTATCACATTTTACCACGTCCTCCCAAGAATCCATACCCAAGGCTCTCCTATTACGTTTTACTACGTCCTTCCAAGAATCCATACCCAAGACTCTCCTATCACGTTTGACCACGTCTTCCCAAGAATTCATATAAAAGGCTCTTTTATCACGTTTGACCAACTTGGGTCTGCAAGAGATAGCCTTCTCCACTGGCACATTTAACTGTCGGACTTACGCTCGGCGTGCAATGCAATCGTCTCTTTTGCATGACGTACGCAAGGCTTTTCAAGTTAATTTGTGTGAGTAGAGATGCAGAAGGTTTGCTTTGTTCAGGCCTCACCATACAGATCCATCTGACCATTGACTTATCTATATAGTGCAGTTTCTTTAGTGTGTCGGCAGAGTCAGCCCAGGTTTCGGAGCCATACACCAGCACAATTCTGACACATGAGGAGTAGATACAACCTTTCATAGCTGCTGGCAGGTGTCTGTTTGTCAGAATTGGTAGCAGCTTTCTAAACTGTTTCCAAGCAGACTTACAATGTGTAGCTGCCGCGAGTTCACAGCCTTCACCCGATGACAGCATGTCTCCAAGGTAACAGAATTCCGTCACTACTTCAAGCTTGTCGTCACCAGTATCCACCTCCGTCAGTTGTCTGCGATCTATTGGTCTTGCTACGCTGGCGCAACGCAAACACTTAAAGTGAGGATCTGTTCTGAGAGAGCCTTTTATGCTACTGCACTTTTTGTGGAGCCATCTTGAACAGTTGGTGCAAATGATTGAGTTGCCGCCTGTTCCTCTTAGGCATACGGCACGCAGGTGTTTTCCTCCGTAAACTGAGGTTGGGACCAGCGATCATGACTTTAGTTTTACCCATATTGATTCTGAGACCTTTCTCTTCCATGCTATTCTTCCATTTATTCAGACGTTTCTTGAGTGATTGAAGTGAAGTACCAATGATCGCCAGGTTGTCGGCATATAGGAACTCCCATAGACAGCCAGTACAAAATTCTTGTGCTAGAGCCTCGAGTACAATGATGAATAGAAAGGGACTTAAGACAAATCCTTGATGGACGCCCACTTTAACACTAAATTCGTCGCTGTAGCTGTTACCGACTCTAGTAGTAGTAGTAGTAGTAGTATTAAAATGTCTACCTCCCCTCCTTATGACACACTTGGCATCTTAAGGTTGCTTCATTCCAAATTTGATGTAATTCAAACAGCATAGTTTAGGAGCTTATACAAGAGCAATAAACAGACGGACAGATAGAAAAGTGCTCAATTATTATATAAAGAGCATTAACTTTTCAAAAGAAGTCACAAATATGAAAAATGAATTTGGTAAAAATATAAATCGAAAAACCCATCTAAAGAAATGTAAATCCAATTACAAAACGTTTGTATTTCATAAAAGATGAGTTTTTTCCCCAAAAAACTATCAGCAGCATATACGCTCATATGGTATTATTGGGCAAATATTTAATATAATTAGATCCTTCCTAACCAATGGCCGTTCATCTAAGCGACATGACACAAATGCTGATGTACCCCAGGGATCTATCCTTGAACCACTATTGTTCCTGATTTTCATAAAGGACCTCCCTGATGACATCGAGTCTGAGATAGGTATATTTGCTGACGATACCACACTTTACTCTCGTCATGTGGGCAAAACAAACGCGACCATATCCGAGGCAATGGCTGAATCCTTAGAAAATTACCTCCAGGCTGTAGTGGATTGGGGTCATAAATGGTTGGTAATTTTTAATGCCACAAAGACAAAAGGTCCTTTCCTTCAATAACTACAAGAAACCTCTTCAACCACCGATTGTCATGGCAAATAACACCCTATCTGATAGTTCAACATTCAAACTCCTCGGCCTAACTTTCACAGGTAACATGAATTGGAACAAATACATTGAAGACATTGCCAAACCCCTTCACACCTGACATTATTCTGTATCTCTACAAAGCCACCATCCGCCCATGCATGGAGTATTGTTGTCACATCATCTACTAGTCTCTCCCTCTTAGACAAGGTCCGAAAAAGAGTCACCAACTTAATAGGTCCCCCACCAAGCTCCAGCCTCTGTCCCATCGCCGCAATGTAGCATCCTTTTGCTTGTTTTACAAATACTTCAATAGATTGTGCTCCGATGAACTGGCTGCTCTGGTGCCCCCCTCGACGTAAATACACTAGACCAACCCGAAAATTGTGGAGGTTCCCAGATGCAGAAGAGCCTTCTACTCCAATAGCTTCTTTCCTCGTGCTGTCGGTCTCTGGAACTCCTTCCCTGCTCCCTGTTTCCACGACTACCGAAATGCAGAGGTTTAAAACTAATGTAAACAGACATCTCGCTACACAGCTACCAACTTAGGATGACACCCAAAACCTACTCCCTAATTTTTAGTAACCCTCTTACGTCTACAGTGGCGGCCTGCCTTGTTTGGGGTGAAATATGTTAAAAAAAAAAAAAACTTTTAATATAAAAGGTCGAAAAAATGTTAAGGAATTTGTATTAAAATGTCTCCATTTGACTAATCTATATACGCTAAGGCATTTCATATTCGTACATACGTTATCACCTTTCACACAGATATTTAAAAAAATTAGATTGTTTGATCAGCAAAATCAAACTACGTCATCGCGTCGACTAAAAAAATCCAATTTTAAATAAACACATTTCAAAAAGTGACGTTGATTTGAAGAATATTATGGAAAGAAGACGGAGAATATTTATTGTTTTAAAAAGAATTAAATTGTTACAATTTTTAATAAGTAAATAAAGCGACGTTTGCATTTTATTTATTTAAAGAATATCTGCCGATTGTTCGTAATACTCAACCACCCGTTTTTCTCAACTTTTTTACTAACCAAATTTTTTCAGTGTACAATTACCTATCATGCCGCCTGAGAATTCCGTGTTTTGGAATTTTTTTTCAAATATTTTAGATTTTAGCAGGGGGATCAGTTTCCTCTCTAAATTTAATGTAAACTGATCACCCACTTTTTGACCATGTTGTTTATTCACCCATCTTTACCTTTTTTACGGACTAAATTATTAAAAAAAAATTTTTTTTTGTGTACAATTACCTGTCATGCCGCTAAAGAATTCCGGGTTGTTTGGAAATTTTTGGAAAAATTTTGGATGGTCAAAAAGTGGGGGATCAGTTTACATTAAATTTATATAGGAAACTGATCCCCCTATATGGATATTTACTATACCTGGATTACTATATATATATATATATATATATATGTGTGTGTGTGTGTCATATCAGTGATAGACGCAATGTGATGATGCATGGAAGTAAAACCTGGCCAGTGAAGGTTACATGGAGAGAAATGACATAAAAATGATATGATGTATGTGTAATGTGAGTCTTACAGACTGGCTTAGTTCTGATGACCTCAGAGGAAGATTAAATCTGGACAGTATAGGGAGATGCGTGCAGCACAGAAGACTTCGATGGTATGGTCAGATTGAAAGAATGGATGAGAGTTCTTGGGTCAGTAGATGTAGAACAGTTAAGGTAGCAGGTCCAGAAAGTACTCAGGACACCTACAGTTATGGCAGATTCATTGTCCAATTCCCCACTTAAACAAAGACCCTGATTCGGCAAAGGGAAAGGATCCACACAAGGATATCTAGACATAAGTTTTCTGTCATATTCAACATTTGTATTACAGAGAAAATGCTGCCTAAATATATATATATATATATATATATATATATATATACATATTAAAATAAGAAGTATTATATTTGTTTCATTTTTAAACATCTTTTTAAGAATTTTATAATAAATGAGGCTAAAAGTCTTTAAAAGCATGTTAAGATGCGATATTTATTAATAAAATCATAAAATCATAAAAAAATCTGTTCTGATTTTATTAATAAATATCGTATCTAAACATGCTTTTAAAGGCTTTTAGCCTCATTCATTATATATGTATGTATATTTAGACAGCATTTTCTCTGTAATACCAATGTTGTTGAATATATATATATATATATATATATTGATAATGATGTGTGGGTGGTGATCGAAGCATAAAACAATGTTGTTTTGATGATTTTTCATTATTATAATTTAGTATTTCAAACGAAAAAAAAAAACAGAAATATATATTTATTCATATCAATAAGTAATACAATGCTCTTAGCTTTAACACTTTACTGCAGTTTCACAGTATTATCCAATCATCAGAAGTGAAACATGGATTGTTTTTTTTGTTTTGTTAATAAGTTAAAACCTGAAGGAGACGAAAGTTATCTAGCCATGTTCATTTATTTATATTCTTAATTTATATATTTTTTACTGTTTTTTTTAATCACTAATAGAAACTAGTTTGTTATTATTATTATTTGTACTCACTAGGAGTTCTCACTAGAGATGGGCGGTTTTACCGAAAAACCGCGTTTTTTCGGTTTCATCTCCATACCGAATACGAATCGGTTTTTTTTTTTTTAAACCGTAACCGTTCGGTATTGTGTTTTTACTACAGTAAGCCACCATATACAAGGAAACACGGTTGAAAAGATTTTCCGATTTGAATAAAATTGAATATTACCAAAAAATGTTATATTAGTAAGAGGACAGATTGAACAAATATATGATAAAAACATTTAATTGACTTGTAGGAAGAAATCTTTGTTTACAGTTTGTTTATCATTAACATTTTGAATTTTCAAATGAAAAAAAGAGAAATACGACAGACAACATGACATCGTATTTTTGTAGGCCCTGGTTGAAATAACAGAACATGATAGAATTATTGTAAAAACATTGCTGATTTAATTTAACACCTCACACATTTTGAGTTTAAGAAAAAATAAGTTGTAAAAAGTTGTTTTGAACTAATTCCCAACTTAAATTAATTTTCTTCAAAATCGATCAAATGCGTCCCATTAATCCAACAGTACATCCAAGCTAATTATTTATTTATAGAAAATTAAAGGGAGAAAACTCATGTCTGCAAAACAGAAACGCTATAAAATTGATTATTTTTTCTTTGTTTTTGTTGAAACTAATTTCTGTGGCATAATAAGGATTAAGCTGGGTGATTTAAAAAAAAATGAGGAATGGTTCATTTATTTTTAAGAAATATATGACCTTCAGGGCGGGTCATAAATTTCCATTCCGTCAAGATATTTTGACTATAGGGCCCACCGTCTCCCCCCTTTAATAACGTTTGTAAATGAATATGTTTTTATGGAACTAAAAATGCCCACCTCCCAAAGCATACCAACATTCAATTTGCTGCTTTTTAGTAAAAAAAACAACTTTAAATGAAATCCCCAACTACCAAACAAGCATGTTAACTTCAACAGGAGATTCTCCCCCTCCCCCCAACCACCAAGTTAAATGATATGATTACTTTAGTTAAACCTGCATATTTTTGTTTCTTTTTTAGATTGCTGCCACAATTCCCACAGTGAAGCAAGAGAACATGTTTTCTTTTGTTAATTCGACAATTAAATGGGACAAATCAAACCCAGTGTCTTGTAGCAATGATATGCAAAGATCTACAAACCGTGAGCATTGTAGAGGATGAAGGATTTAATTCCTTCGTCAAATGTCTACAACCTGTATATCAGTTGCCGACCAGACGACATGTTAGAGAAATGTTAATTCCTGATTTATATGAGTCGGTCAGTACTGACATTCGGCGGCAGTTGTTAGACATAAAGTCCATTTCCTTGACAATGGACTATTGGACCAGCCGAGCTAATGATTCATATATGTCTGTGACTGCTCATTTTCTAACGCTATCTTTTGATGTTAAAGATTTTTGTTTAAATGTTTCTTATTCTCCTCATCCTATATTTTAGCTTCTGATGGGTTAAAGAATTAGATAGAATGTATATTCAAACTCAGTTTTATTCTTCAGAAATATTTCATGAATCTTTGGTCACTGTTTTAATGAGTTAACTGTTGAAAAGGTATCAGAACTTTGATTACAACAGTCAACACCTTAAAACTTATATGATTCATATCATGGAGAATGATTCAGTCACAAAATTATCGAAACAGTGGCATAATTCAACTAAACGTTGAATAATAACTAATCATCACACAAGAGAATGAATAGCTTCCATAGTTAAAAACTTTTTTTCAAAAAACCGAAAAACCGAACCGTAAACCGAGGTTTTAAAGGAAAAAAACCGAAACCGATACCGAAACAAAAATTTCAAAACCGCCCAACACAGATCATCGTCAGTGATTGCTCACCGACAACAACCAGTGGTATTTCCTGGAGTCTGAGTGACAACAAGCCTCCCTAGATTTCCAGTATTCTTCACCTCTTTTCGATAACGATGCGGTATCGCAACAGCCTCTTACCATTGATTTCTCGCTGGTAAGGACAATTGGTCGTCTCTGGGATTTGGGTGGCAATAAGCCTCCCCAAGGTCCCAGCATTCTCTGCACTTTTCCAGTGATGGTCTGGTTTGTGCTGTCCCTCCTCGGTCTTCTCATCCTCCTCGACCCTCTACAAATATTTTGTCTGGTGTCAGCCTAGGCCGGCACCATTTAAACAAAAAAAACAAAAAAAAATTATATATATATATATATAAAAAATAAATAAATAAAATAATAAAAAAATTTTTTTTTTTTAATTCCTTAATTTTTTCCTTTTCTCTTTCCTTATTTAAAAAAATTTTTTTTAATTCTTTTCCTTTTTGGGGGGGAGGGGGGGGGGAGGAGCTTATAGTGTTTCTTGTAATTTCTGTTTCTTTGGTTCATTTTTGTGTAGTGATAGCTGAGGCCGGTGTAATTTATTGGGGGGGGGGGGGAATTATGAAGTGCTGTTTCTTGCAGTTACTGTTCCTTGGTTCTTGTGGTGCTCTTCATGTGGTTTTGTTTTCTCCCTGTTGTAAATTCCTTGTGACTGGTTAGCCTTTGTAGCTTATGCGTGTTGGTTTCCGCATTCAAGGATTTTCCTTACGATTGCAGCTGTTTTGATCATTGCCGTCCTTTGTATGGTTTCGATGGTCCCTTTGATTTCAATTTCTCCCAGTCTTTTCTCCAGGTTTTTTGGAATTGTTCCTAGTGCTCCTATGATTATTGGTATTATACTAACTTTCTTCATGCTCCATATTCCTTTCAGTTCTCTGGCTAGTTCTGTGTATTTACTTCGTTTTTCCGTGTCTTTGATCTTCACTCTGTGGTCTGCTGGAACGGCGAAGTCTACGCTTTTACAAGATTTTTCCTTTTTGTCTATTATAATAACATCAGGTCTCCTTGCTTGTATGAGTTTATCTGTTTGTATATCCATATCCCAGAGGATTTTGTGTTTTTCGTTTTCCAGTACTGTTTCTGGTTTATGTTTGTACCATTTGTCTGCATATTCGAAATTCAATTGTTTGCACAGTACCCAGTGTATTACTTTCCCAACACAGTCATGTCTGTTCTTGTATTCTTTTTGGGCAAGTTTGCTATATTCTCTTGATTTATTGTTTCGTCTCTTTGTCCACACAGTCTGCATTTATTGTTTTCCTGGGTTTTATCTATTTTAGCTTTAATGTAGTTTGTCCTAATCACATTGTTCTGTGCAGCCATCAGTACAGATTCCGTTTCTCTGTTCAAGTTTCCTTTTCTTAGCCATGTCCAGCTATTTGCATTGGTTTCTTTTCTTGTGAGTCTTATGAAGCGTCCATGTAGTTGTTTTTCTTCCCATTTTTCTTTTCTTGTCTGTTTGTGTCCAGTTTTGATGTTTCCTGCATTGTTCGTTGGGACGGTATCTCTTGCTGCGGTGATCAGCCTTTCTGTGTTCTGGTTTATGTATTTCTCCAGCTCTTTTTTAGTGTCGTCCACACAGTCTTCTATACTTACCAGTCCTCTTCCCCCTTCGTTTCTCTTTACATAGAGTCTGTCTGTATCGTCTTTTGGATGTTGTGCATTGTGCATAGTCATTAATTTTCTAGTCCTCTGGTCAAGGTGCCTGAGTTCTTCTTTAGTCCAGCTTATGAATGGTCCAGAATATCTTATTAGTGATACTGCCCAGGTATTTATTCTTTTGATTAGGTTTCTGCTATATAATTTTGCTTCTAAGAGCTTTCTTGTTCTTCTCAGGTATTCTTTTCCAATCTTATCTTTCTGGTCGTATTTATCAGCTTTTCCAGTTCCTTTTTGCAAATAGCTTCAGGTCGTCCATGTACATGAGATGGTTTATTCGTTGTTCTCTGCCTGTGAACTTGTATCCGGCATCACATTTCCTGAGTATGTAGTTGAGTGGCATCATGGCTATGATAAACAGTAGTGGTGATAGGGAGTCTCCTTGGAAAATGCCTCTGTATTTTTATTTCCGTCAAGTATTGCCCTCCAGCTGTCAGTTCTAATCTCCATGTTTCCATTGCTTTCTTGATGAGATTAATAATCCTGTCGGGTATCTTGTACATTTTTAAACATTCAATTATCCATGCTTGAGGGATTCTGTCATACGCTTTCTTGTAGTCAATCCATGCCATAGATATGTTCTTTTTCTTGCTTTTAACTTCTTTCAGGATTTTTTGATCTATGTATAACAGGTCATGCGTCCCTCTTTTCCTTTTCTGGCATCCTTTTTGTTATTTTTTTATTATCATTATTATTATTATTATTTTTATTATTATTATTATTATTTTTATTATTATTTTTATTATTATTTTTATTATTATTTTTATTCCACCATTTTTATTTGTAAGCTTTTGTTTGGTTTATTGATTATTTGTACACTAAACGACAATTTAATTTTATTTTAATCTGTGGCTTAAATAGCAAAGCAAGTATTTTTTTTTTTAGATTTCACAAATTAATTTGTTTTAGAAGTTCATGATTTGATATTTTTAATTCATGATTTGATATTTTTAATTCATGATTTGATATTTTTAATTCGTGATTTGATCTTTTTAATTCATGATTTGATCTTTTTAATTCGTGATTTGATATTTTTAATTCGTGATTTGATCTTTTTAATTCATGATTTGATATTTTTAATTCATGATTTGATATTTTTAATTCATGATTTGATATTTTTAATTCATGATTTGATATTTTTAATTCATGATTTGATATTTTTAATTCATGATTTGATATTTTTAATTCATGATTTGATCTTTTTAATTCGTGATTTGATATTTTTAATTCGTGATTTGATCTTTTTAATTCATGATTTGATCTTTTTAATTCATGATTTGATCTTTTTAATTCGTGATTTGATATTTTTAATTCGTGATTTGATATTTTAATTCGTGATTTGATCTTTTTAATTCATGATTTGATCTTTTTAATTCATGATTTGATCTTTTTAATTCGTGATTTGATCGTTTTAATTCGTGATTTGATCTTTTTAATTCGTGATTTGATCTTTTTAATTCGTGATTTGATATTTTTAATTCATGATTTGATCTTTTTAATTCGTGATTTGATATTTTTAATTCGTGATTTGATCTTTTTAATTCATGATTTGATCGTTTTAATTCGTGATTTGATCTTTTTAATTCATGATTTGATCGTTTTAATTCGTGATTTGATCTTTTTAATTCGTGATTTGATCTTTTTAATTCATGATTTGATATTTTTAATTTGTGATTTGATATTTTCCCTGTAAACATAATTTCAGTTTCCACTATGTATATCGCAGCTAATTTTACGATTTCCTAATTGATATTAGAGATAATATTTTCATTTTGTTTGTTCCCATATTTAGACCGTGTTGTGCTATTTCTGTATTTTTCACTCTTGAATGTAATCATGTGGTGATTATACTTACACTTGAAATTATTTTCCGTGACCCCTATATATACTTTATGTTCGTTGTGGTTGTTATTGCTCACTGTTGCTTTGTATATAACATCAGTTGTTAAACATTTATTCATTAGTGGGCAATTGTTTTTTATTCTACAATTACGTAAGTTGGCATTATTATTGATATTAATAGCATTGGCACCACTATTACTGCTAATATTGTTATTTTTACTGTATTTATTTATTAATTGCATGTTATCCATGCAACAATAACTAAGCTTAATGCTATTTCTAATTTTAAATAGCTAATTGCTGTTAGGGAAATGTTTATCTATCATCCTAAAGAATATTTTTCCAATTTGGGGTTTTAAGGCATGTTAAATCAGCTTATATTTCGTTTTCTATTATTTTGTGCCTATTATTATTCATAAAAGTCATTATGAGTGATTGCTCACCGACAATAACAAGTGGTGTTCCCTGGACTCTGAGTGACCATAAGTCTCCCCAGATTTCCAGCACTCTTCGCCTTGTTCAATAACCGCTGCAAGTCACTTTTCATTATCGCAACAGCTGTTTACCTCTGATTTCTCATTAGTAACTACCATCAGTCTTCTCTGAGTTTAAGTGGCAACAAGCCTCCTCAAGATCCCAGTGCTCTCGACACTCTTCCAGTGGAGGTTTGGTTGGTGCTCTCCCTCCTCGGTCTTTCCACCTTCCTTGACCCTCTATTACTATTTTATGTTGTACAAGCCATGGCTTGTGCCATCACCTGTGTGTGTGTTTAGTGGGGGGGGAGCATTTTTATGGAATTTATGGCTGTGCGTTCTTTCAATGTCTTTGTTTTATTTCTATTTCAATTTTCGTGTTGCTGTTTAGCGTTAGTAGTTTATTTTCCTTAAGATTTCAGCTGTTTTCATCATTGACGTCCATTGTATGGTCTCAATCTTCCCTTTGATTCCAATTTCTCCCATTCTTTCTTCCAGGATTGTTCCTAGTGCTCCTAAAATTACTGGTATTATACTGACCTTTTTTCATGTGCCATATTTTTTTCAGTTCTCTGTATTTGCTTCGTTTTCTCTATCTTCTTGATCTTCACTATGTGATTTGCTTTTTCCTTCTTGTTAACTATTATGATGTCTGGTCTCCTTACTTGGATGAGTTTGTCTCTTTGTATCTCCGTGTCGCAGAGGATTGTCTCCAATTTGTGTTCGTACATTTTGTCTGCATGTTCAAAATGCACTCGTTTGCATAGTTCCACATAGACGTGTTTGTTTTTGTATTCTTTTGGGGTTACTTTGCTGCATTCACTTATTATGTGGTTTACCGTTTCGTCTCTTTGTTGACAGAGTCTACATTTACTCTTTTCTCGGGTTTTCTCTAGCTTAGCTTGGATATAGTTCGTTCTGTGCAGCTGTCTATAATGATTCTGTTTCTCTGTTCAGGTGACCTTTTCATAGCCATGTCCATGAGTTTTCATGTGTCTCTTCTCTGCTTAGTTTTCTGAATCGTCCATGTATTTTAATTTTCTTGTCTTTTTGTTTTCAGTTTCGCTGCTTCCCGTATTGCTTATTTTTCTGGTGTCTCTTGCTGCGATGATCAGCCTTTCTGTGCGCTGAGTTATGTATTTTTCCAGTTCTTTTTTGTGTTATCCACATAAGGTGTTGTGCATGATCATTAGTGTCCTACTCTTCTAGTCCAGGTGCCTCAGTTCTTCATGTTGTCCAGCTAATGAATGGTCCAGAATATATCTTATGAGTGATACAACTCTTTGTTATCTCGAGGTTTCCCCTTTTTATCTCTAGGAGTGCACACTTTTCCATTCTGAATACCATTTGAATATCCTGGCTGAAGATTTTGGTTGTGTTTATTATTTTTTTCAATTCTTTCTTTTTTTGTTTTTTGGCAAATAGCTTCAGGTCGTCCATATACATGAGGTGGTTTATTCTTTCTTCTGTGTCTGTGGACTTGTATCCTACATCACACTTTTTAAGTATGTTCTAATAACGGCAATGATCAACAGTATTGGCGATAAAGTGTCTCCTTAGAAAATGCCTCTCTGTATTCTTATCTCAGTCAGGTGTTGTCCTCCAGCTGTCATTTCCAGTCTCCATTGCTTTGTTTAAAAGATTGATAATTTTGTTAGATACTTTTTACATTAAATTATACATGTTTGGGAAATTCTGTCGCAGGCTTTTTCGTAGTTTATCTATGACTGTTTTTTTGTCTTTCTGTTACCTCCTTCAGGATATTTTAATCTACGTTATTATTATTATTATTATTATTATTATAAAATGTTAAATTATCATTATGTAAACATAATGGCGACATGTCTAGTGGGTTGCATAGTTGCAATGTATGCGAATAGCAGACTTGTTGCAAGTCAGAAATATTTAACTAAGAGAATAGAAACCACACAAAGAAAATGGGAAATATCTCTGATTTTGAGTTTGGCCACCCAGTATTTGATTTATCCACCAGCTAAAAAGAATGTTCTTCAGATATGAGGTTCCCCACTGTGGTTATGAGCCTCTTGAGTCTTGCCAAAAATAATGGCTGGAGCTCCCTAGGCATTAGGGTTTCTCTGGGCGTCCTATGGTCAATTTGGTTTTCTGGAGCCGGAGTGTCTCACAGAGATTTTTCATTTGCAATATCTGTTGTTCAGTAGATGAAAACGACTATCATTGTGACCTCCAAAAAATGAACCTTTGTAACTTGTTTTAAACTGAAGTTGAAATTTTTTTATTTCGAGGGAGAATGCTTCTGCTGCAGCACTGACTGAGACCACACGGTTGACACTGCGACCGGTGTCGGAATCGAGCAACGACTTTGAACCCTAACCACAACGAGCGGATGGTCACGGCTTGTGCAGTGAATACACACAGACGCACGTTCATAATTATATGCGCTATTTTTTTAAAAGCTGTTTCATATTCTATTTTGTGTTTGTTGACTATTTTTATATTGCTGGATCTAGTGGCTACTCTATGACCTATTGATTTGTCTGAAAACTGTGGTGAGGTGCTCAGATCGCCTATTAATATATAATGGGATTTGCATGTTTTATTGTTTTAATTAAAAGTTATGTCTAAAACATTCACTTATTTTAGATTCATCTTTATTTCTATTTCAAAACCAAAGTTTCTTCTTTCCTTTTTTCCCTAAACTTCTGATTGATTTCTTATGAAATATTATGAGCACATCATCCCTGTAAGTACCAACGTTTTTTTGGTTTTGTTGTTGATAATAAATGAAAGCTTATTTGAGGAGAGTAGAAAGTGGACCTTGGGTTTACTTCCGGC
Source organism: Sepiola atlantica (assembly GCA_963556195.1). Classification (NCBI taxonomy): domain Eukaryota; kingdom Metazoa; phylum Mollusca; class Cephalopoda; order Sepiida; family Sepiolidae; genus Sepiola; species Sepiola atlantica. The sequence goes on from OY744516.1 coordinate 229,807,677, forward strand.
AGCCTCGTAACTCTCGCTTCCCTTATTTTGTCCTTTAGTCCTCACATTTCATGAGCGATGTTTCTGACAAAGGGGAAAGAATTGCTGTTTTCTGAGTTGGAATCTATCCATATAACACTTATCGTTGGCTAGTTTTTGACCTTGAAATAGTGTTATTTTTTTAGCTAGTTACTTCAAGTGGCTTCATGCCTTGACTGGAGCGATTTCCATAAAAAATATATATATATATATATAATGTATATATTCCTGTTAACCCTCATATATGCCCTTTTGTGGCTCTCTATCGTGGCATCTAAGTTTGCGGATTAATCTTTTCTTTATCCATATGTTATTGCTATGAGACAGTATGGATTTTCTGCAATGTTTTATTATTTTTATGTCGTCAAAAACAGAGTTGTGGATTCAGAGGGCATAATAAGGTCAGACTCCAATTCCATGGATTCAAAATATTTTGGCTCCAACTCCTACAATTCCCAAATACTATACAAAAAACATTGCTGTAGAGCAACAAACACCACTAATTCCAAATACATTTAAATACGTAGTTAAATTTTAAATAAGTAAATAAAAAATACAAAAAGAAATCAATTTAAAAAACAAAATGACGACATTAAACAAAAGAGAAAATGATTTTATTTCTTTTCTCCAGTAATTTTTATTTTCTTCTTTTATTTTATATTTATTTATATCTTTTTTTTTTTTTTTTTTTTGCATATACAAACAGCATTTATGGATCTTTTATTTCGTTTTCTTTTTTTTTTTTTTTTTTTACACATCGAATTTAATTCAAATCTTTGTACAATAATTTTTCCACAAATCTTGTCATGTGCAAAGTTCCACAGGAAAATGTCTGTTTCACTCTGCAAAGTTAATTTAGCTGTCAATCATGATGGGTTGCTCTGTGCATATGTGTATATATATATATATATATATATATATATATATATATATATATTTATACATTGTATATATAGATATATGCACGCACAAATCATCTGGCATTCTTGGCTGCTCCAATTGCACAAACGCACTCTAACCGTCCGGCCTAGAACGACACATTTTAACATATCATACTTATAAAACAGACAACAAAATGACTGACTGAAACAGACGCGTGTCCACCAACATTTAAACGGAAAATTGTTGCTTTTCATTCCTGCATATCCCACCCTCCACTCATATCCCACCCTCCACTCATATCTCATCTTCCACTCGTACGCATACATTTGCACCATTCAGACACTCTTCTTTCTTAACATTTTACTGACTCAAGGTCGCATACTTCTTCTCCTCACTCTCAAATCAATATTGAAATGGAATAAAATAATATTCTCACACAACCCACAACCTGTCTGTAAGAGTTCTGCTAAAAACACACATCTCATATTTTATTCGTACACGTGTTCGCCTATGCACAGCCATGAAAAGTGTACGAACTCTACGAAACGACCTTTTTACAATCTTTTTACTTATAAACAAAAAATGTTATCTCTCTCTCTCTCTCTATATATATATATATATATATATATATATATATTGTTATTTCATCATAAAATGGTATAATTTTTAATTTAATACTTTATCTTTATTTACTAGTCGGGTTACCCGGCTTCCCCCTCTTACCACCCCTATTTAAAAAAACTCAGTTATTTCCCTTTAGTTAGTACATGAAAATTTTAAAAATCATCCCCCCCCCCCCGATGAAAATGGCGGCAGTTTAGAGTCAAAGAATGGGTATCTTTTTTTCTAAATTTTAAATATCATTTATTCCGGGGAACGCTGATTATGAATATACCAACTTTGTGGGTGTTTCTTGGGTAGTTTTTGACTTTTAGCTGGACATACACACACACCTTTATTTTTATATAATAGATTATGTATATATATATGTAATGCTGATTTTAGTATAGGAGAAATGACCAGAGTGCTCAAGCATATACATTTATTTCAAAGAATATTATACATTAGTTTGATCGTCCATAGCGGGATGAGTTTCCAGTGTTTTCTCGCAGGTATCGATGGACGATCAGACTAATGTATAGCGTTCTGTGAAATATATATTTCAATCTTCTTCATCCAGATTTATTTTTGAACAGACCTTCGATTAGTCGTCTATAAGAGAGTGATTAAGACTGACAGGCAGGCCCCAAAGTCTTCCACTCCAGGCTCGGCGGTCTCAAGGATCTAAGTTTGTAATCCCCAGAGCTGCACGATCACGTTTACACAGCTCATCCCAAGAAAGCCTCGGTCTTCCAGTCTGCCGACTTGATGCGATGGACATGTTTTTGACCGGGAGGTTCAGCTGGAGTTTCGCTCGACATGGCCAAGCCATCTTATCCTGCCCAGCTTAAGGACATCAGTTATTTCCCGTATAGCAAGCCTAGATAGAAGAATCACAAAGAGAGTGCCGTCTTCCGACCTGACATGACAGATCCATCTAATCATGGCTCTTTCATTACGCTACAGTCTCTTGAGAGTGCTCGTCATGTATATATATATATATATATATATATATATATATATATATATATATATATATGTTTAAATATTAGTTTTGTGTTCATTAAAAATCTGACTTGCACGAAGATGCTTTCTCATCGTCGTTACCTTTTTTTGCTCCCTCTGCCGCATTACATCGAACTGCACTGAATTTTCTTTGATTACGCTTTTTGACCGTCATTTAGTGAATGAAGAATTGCTGCAAATAACTCTTCTTGTAATCATGGGTGAAACCATCATCCTCATCACCGTCATCATCACCGTCATCATCACCACCATCATCATCGTCATCATCGTCATCATCACTCTCTTTCTCTTAAAGTGTCAGTCACAAGTATAAAAGGTGGAGTCCCAGATAATGTGACGACAGGGCAGTCAACCACTGGTTGATTTAGCCACGTGGGTCACCGATACAAAGGGAAAACAAATCATGTAATTGATTGTACATCACTTATGAAGAAACGTGGATTATAACTGGCAGAGGAAGTTCAATGTCTTTTAAATGAAATGTTTAAGAGCTATTCTTGGAGTAACTTTGCTAGATAGACGAAGAAAAGCAGATATCAGAAAGAGGCTTCATATTAACAGATCCATTGACAATGTTATTTGAAAAAAGAGATTAACGTGGTTGTGACATGTTTCCCGTCTACCAGACTGCAACTATGTAAAGAACTCATATCAAGACGATTTAATTGAAGAAAGATCGTAAGTGATAAATAGTAGAATTTTGTTTCTATCATGCGGCAAAGCTCTCTGGAGGATGCACACAAAATAAGTAGTAGTAGTGGTAGTAGTAGTGGTAGTAAGATTTATATTTTATTTTTCTCCAAAAAAATGTTTGCATGTCTGCAATGACTCATCATAGAACAGCCATACATATTTACGATATATGTAGCAAGATACGATACGGACATGGAAAAATCTGGTTACGATAGTTTTAACCTTAAGTGGAAATTTACTAAGTAGAGTGGAATTTTCCAGCTAGAATTTAAGTAAGACTTACGTGTCCCTAGAGTGACGTCATAGTCACAGGAAGTTGTTAAACTGACGTGGCAAATGGGTACAAAAGATCTTTCTCTTTTGACTGAGCTGAGAGAGAAAGAGTAAGAGAGATAGAGAGATAGAGAGAGAGAGAGAGAGAGAGCAGTTGGGTTTGAGTAGCTGCTGCCGACCCCAATGATGGGAAGGAGGGGGATTATGCGTATACATGTCTGCAATGAAGAAAGAATAAAATCCCAAAGAGATTTTTTTTTTAAACCTAAAATTTCATCTGTGCTGTTTCTTTATTGATAACGTTTATGAAAGTTGTATTGAGATGAAGATGAAGAAGAAGATGTCTACAACGACAGAGAGAAGAGAAGATGGGAACGTCGGCTGCCACATCACCACTGCGACTACAGAAATACGACCAGCTGGTTCCATCATTGAAGTGGACGCATTGCAGGGATTGAAGAACACCCCAACTACCTTACATATAGACAAACACCTGAACTAAATTCACGCAATCCATATCGATAGTCCCTCTCTCTCTCTCTCTCTCTCTCTCTCTCTCTCTCTCTCTCTCTCTCTCTCTCTCTCTCTCATAGTAATTGCTATTGTGAAAGTCATTTGGAGTTTGCAGTAAGTTAAATCCTCAATATGTGCTCCACAATTTGAACCTTTTATCAGACTAACCTGAACATTCGAAATACTTTGAAACTTCTTCTCCTCGTGCGGTTCATGCACGTTCAGCCTAAAAGAATTAACTGCAAACTGCCTTGCATTACATACCAATTACACACATTCAATATTCATCAATTCTGATTGGCCGATTGCAATGCAAATTAGTTGCCAATGCCATCTACATTAATTATTCACTCCTTAAAAACACTCAGTAAAAAAAGGGAAGATAACTCTCATTAACTTAACAATGATCTCTTCCAAACGAAGCTTATGCCAAGACGTTCTCTAATATTGAACATTTAATCCCAGACTAACATTAAGATCAATCGATTCATTTTAAGTCTTTTTTTTTTCAAGAAATCTTCACGCATTAAAACCTTTTACACGCACACACTCGCACAAGCAAATATAAAATTTAACAATAACAATTTTAAGCAATTAAAAAAAAAATTCAAAATCAAATGTTAAATTTTTTTTAAAGTCTTTTTTCTCTCCATTTTTTTATGGACATTATCAAGATTTTGGGTTTGGGTCTTACACACACATACTTTTTTCATTCCCTCAATCTCAAATCATTCCTTCCTTTTTATTTTATCTCAGTTCTCTCTCATCACACGCACGTATTTCATTAAATTCCATAGACATTTAATGTCTATTTTAAATTGTTCATCATCCTTTCTAGAATGTTCAACAGATTAAATAGACATTTAATATGCTTGTATGGACAAATGCTGCAAAACGATAATAATAATAATAATATATATATATATATATATATATATGTGAATTTATATTGAAAATAAATCAATAAAGTGCTCGATCGCAGAAGAGTGAGAGCTAATACAAATAATTTATTTGAAAACTATGTTACATATTTCAGAATCGTACTACGGTTTCATCCCGATGGGTTGACTTTTTACATGAGAAATGGCGTTATATCGATCTAACACTATTTCTAATTGTGTTTTGACCTCATTCAGTACGCTGATGAGTCCCTTGGGTATAGACCTTTTAAAATGTAAAAAGTCAACCCACCTGGATGAAACTGCGGTACGATTCTGAAATATGTAACATATAGTTTTCAAATATATATATATATATATGCAAACGTTATTAAATATCGCAGAGTGTTTTCTACTTGATGAGACTTAAAAAATGTTTTTTCACTTTTCCGAATGGTCTATTTTGTATTCCGGTCAAATTGGTGTATGTAAGTTCCGTGCGTTTTTTGTTCCTTTTTTCTTTCTTCTTTTGTTGATAGTTCCTATTTGATTCATCAAATCATCATCAGGCGGGATTAGTCTTGCTGTGCTCATAACTATGTCTTTACTGCTAAATTCTTCCAACGGCCAGTGAGGACATAGTTGTGAACACAGCAAGACTAATCCCGCCTGATGATGATTTGACGAATCAAATCGAAAGTACGAACAAAAACCCTTCGGAACTTACATACACCAATTTGACCGAAATACTAAATGGACTATTCGAAAAATTGAAAAAAAAAAAAGAAAAAAAAAAAAAAGAAAAAAAAAAAGTCTCACTCAGCAAAAAAAACTTCATGTTATTTAATAACGTTTGCCTAAATGAAAATATGCTGCCTATATACAAACAATATATATATATATATAATACATGGTATAGTGGATAAACATGGAAACAGACAAATAGAAATATTAACACATATCTAAAGCCAATCGATATTTCATTCATTTCTATTGGTCTGTTTCCATGCTTATCCACTATTTTATGTACTAACCATTCCATCTTGTCTGAAATTTCATATTTTAAACTGCCTCATAAGTATATATATATATATATATAAAATATGAGACTAAAAGTATACTTTTCGAGAATTGAACCTATAGTGAAATGATTTAAGCTCAATATACGAGATAGAGCAATTATAAAGATTGTTCAATGCAAGGTGTGCTTGATAAAAACATGTTTATTTTCTTTCCTTAAGCCAGACTTTTCAAAGATTAAAATCTTATCAGGGCAATTATATAGATGGATAAGTTGGCAGGGGAATAGCCAAAATTCAAAATTTGAAAAAATTAAAGAAACAATATAAAGTAATGGAAAGTAAAAGTGTGTGTGTAAAAAGGTTATCAAAATATAGTTTGTCCAGTTGGGGAAATGTCCGTTGACAAAGTGTCCGGTGACTAAAGATGGAAAAAGAGATTTCATGGAGGCTGAGTTAGAAATGGTCAAAACGTTATAAGTCCAACAGAATAATGTTTAGTTCAACTGTAGATAAAAAGCGATTATTAGGACGTAAATAAACATGTTTTTATCGAGTACACGTTGCATTGAAAAAGCGAAGATAAAATAGATTTGTCATTCGCACATCTTTATCTCTCTTTCTTTATTTATCTTACATTATATATATATATATATATATATATATATATAATATATATATATATATATATATATAATGTATGTATACAAAAGTGGAATATCAATATATTTGTTCATTTTCTCCTTTCCACTTTTTAAATACACTTCATTCCAATAGAACATTTCCAAATTTATTCCTATACCTAACCCTAACGTTGTGTATGTACGCAGCGAATATTCATTTCAACAAACATGAAAAAAAATGGATACCTCATCATAATGGTTGTAGGGATTTTAGCAACTTTTCCAGAGATCAAACAATTTTTATTTAGATCTATCTTATATATAAAACGAAGTCAGTCGGATTTTTAAATAGCTTTTAAGCTGACTAATCAACATTTGATTCTTGATTAGTCAATTTTTAATAATTATTGTTGTACCATGTTCTTTGCAATAGAAAAACGTAGCTATAAAACCTAACAAAATAGGCGTGGCTATAAAACCTAACAAAATAGGCGTGGCTATAAAACCTAACAAAATGGGTGTGGCTATAAAACCTAACAAAATAGGCGTGGCTATAAAACCTAACAAAATGGCCGTGGCTATAAAACCTAACAAAATGGCCGTGGCTATAAAACCTAACAAAATGGCCGTGGCTATAAAACCTAACAAAATGGGTGTGGCTATAAAACCTAACAAAATGGGTGTGGCTATAAAACCTAACAAAATGGACGTGGCTATAAAAGCTAACAAAATAGGCATGGCTATAAAACCTAACAAAATAGGCGTGGCTATAAAACATAACAATATTCATAAAAAAATTTTTACGTAATGAATCCCGGGCAACGCCGGGTCGGTACAGCTAGTATATAACAAAGAGAAAATCAAAAAGCTTCAATCGTCTATATAATAATATGCTGAGGCATTTCATGTTGATGCATATGTTATCACCTTTCACACACATTAAATAAAATGAGATCAGCTAATCAACAAAGATGTCGCTAAGGTAAAAATATCCGACTTTATCCATTTTAAAATGAATTGTTCCAAAATCAAATTAGATCGTCCCTTCAATAAAAAAATATAATTTCAAATCAATACATTTCAAGAAGTGACATTTGTTTTTATTGATTTGAAGAAAATTTAACTGACAATTATCTTTATGGTAAGAAGACAGAGAATATTTATTATTAAAAAAAAATAAAAAATTTCTACAATTTTATATGAATAAATAGACATGATCATTTTATTTATTTAAAGAATATTTAGCTGAAAATGACAAATATTTTTACAGAAGAAGAGAGAGGATTTTTTTTCTTAATAGTATTGACCCTGACAAAAATCTATTATTTCAAAATGAATATTATTATTATTATTGACAGTAAATTATACAGATTGATGTAGAAAGCACGGTGGAATTTCTACGGGCTCCCATTAGTAATAATAATTATGAGGTATTCGTTTTCTCTTAATGTCTGTTTAAATATACATATATATATATATATATATATATATATATATATATATTATCATTATTCTTTCAGATCACTTTGCTCTCTCTCTCTCTCTCTCTCTCTCTCTCTCTCTAATATAATGAGGGGGGAGATGAAAGTGACATAGTGAATAAACAGCAGCAAAGTCGCTCTCCGGAAGTAACATAAAGAGGAAGGAAGGGTGGTAAGTCTCTTTGGTTCAACAGATATATTTTAAAGGTTCGTGTGAGTCTCCCTCTCCTAAAAGCAAGCTTGGGGGAGGAAAATTGGAAACATGTAATTTTCAAACACAGTTTCACAAATTTTCTGACCAGAGACGTATAAAAGGAATAAACCTGTAAACCATGAAACGAGTGTTGTTGTTTTTTATGCTAATACTGAGACTGCTAAACCCTGTTGCCATGTATTTGCAACTGCGAGGAAAATCGAGATAACACGACGACTACTACTACTCCTAAGGGGAAACAGGATGGGAGCAGCTGAAACTACGGAGAAGAATTGAGATGACATTAGACGACACTTGCTGGCAATTCACTATGTAACATCTCTCTCTTTATCTCTCTCTAATCCATCGACCATAAATTTTATCAACAAGAATGGCTTCATGTCTTTCAGAAGAACATTTATACAGGTTAAAAAAATACACATTTATGTAATATTTCATCTTGTGGTTTTTCTTTCAACCAAATCTCAATTTTTGGTTACACCATGTTGAAAACTTTTCAACAATTTTAAAGTCTTTTTGCTTTCAAAAATAAAAGTTAATTAAAAAAATGACACTGGTGCTTACTGAGCTTCATTGAAAATAAAAGTAAAAATAAAGAAACATCTATTTCATGATCCAAATTTGTTGCATCAATTACTCTGTTCAAAAGGTCAATACTAATATTGACCTTTTCAATCACTATTTACTGACATTCACATTTCACAGTCAAAAATATTTATTGACATTCACATTTCATAATTATTGAAACAGTCAAAAATATTCATTGACATTCACATTTCATAATCATTAAAACAGTCAAAAATATTTATTAACATTCACATTTCATAATCATTGAAACAGTCAAAAATATTTATTAACATTCACATTTCATAATCATTGAAACAGTCAAAAATATCTATTGACATTCATATTTCATAATTATTGAAACAGTCAAAAATATTTTGAAAAACGTAAAAAAGAAAAAGTTGTGTAAATAAAAAAAAAACATGTCTTACTTTTGAAAAATGTAAAAAAATTCCAATTTTTTTTATACAATATTCCATTCCTAGTGCTTCTTCTCGCCATTTTACCAGCAAATTCCTTTAATCCATTTAAACATTTCTTTAAAAAAATATTCAACGCCACAAATACATTTGAGGACATAAAGAAAGTTCTTCAATTAAAATGCTGTCAATCAAGAAAATTATTTAATAGCGATTTCGGAATTGAGCTGAGGAAATTATTTCAAAAGCTTACGATTCTAAAAGATATACTTCTGCCAAAATTCTTTAAAAAAAGAAAAGAAATTCAAATAAGCAAATATGCGAGGCATCATTTCTAATTTTATATTTTATTCGTATAATTTCTGCCACTTCCATCTGAGAAAAGGTTCTTGCAGCATTTGGCATTAGAAAGAGTTCGGTTAAAAAAAAGTATTTCCAAGCAAATGGAATTTCTTTTATTACAATCACTTTTGGAATTTTTTTGTTAATTAAAAAAAACATGTCTAAAATTTCTGAAAGTATACAGACGTTTATTTTTTTATTTATTTTTTTTTTGCTTTCTGATATTGGCACTGAAAAAATGGAATTTAAATATACTTCGATCTTTATTTAATTTAGGGTCTCCAATATTTTCTGGAAGATGAAACCTCTCAAATGCTTGTTATTTTGTAATTCAAAAGTTTTGATTGATCTTATAATTCATCCTCTAAAAATGTAATAAATATTTTTAATTCATATATATATATATATATATACATATATATATATATATATATATATATATATATTATAGACATCTTAATTTCAAGTAATTAACATCTTTTGAGCATGTTCTCTTCAATCCGTCAGTCAAAGACCAAATAATTTTCTTGTATTTCTTAACTCTTTTGAGCAAAATTTCTTTTAAAAAAATTTTTTCCCCCATTATTAAAGAAAAATATATTCTTGTAAGAAATGATAAAATTCCAATGATTGGTACCAAGAAAATCAAATGCTTCAGCTGCAAACCACCAAGAAATCTCCAGCTTACTAAACACAGATGGGAAAACTTTCTGGCTACTCTTCACCAAGAATCTTCCATGCAGTCTGGAATCGTGATTTTCCCAGAATAAATGATAAGAAAAGAAAGAACTTACTACTTTCTGTTATGACACGGTAATTTCACATATCAGTTTGAATCAATTCAGATACCATCTATTCTTAAGTTTTCAGTTGTTTAGATTAAAATTATGACAGAAATGATAACCACCATTTTGTATAGATATATATTATTTACGACCTGTAAGTACCTGGTGCGGTATTCACCCTGGGCGGGTTGAACTGGCTTCTTTCTACTTTTTCGTAACCATTGAAGAGATTCACATCATTTTGGATTTTAGCAGATTTCTTTATCTTTAAAAAAAAAAAAAAGACTGGCCTCTAAAGTTCAAAAGACAATGATGATGCCTGGGAATCGATACTCTAGGCAACATCTTGTAGCAAAACGAGTGTCCAGCAATTGCTCATGAAATTCGACAATTTGTAGATTAGCCACTTATCACTTATACAATATTATATTCAACAATAAAACAATTTTAACTCAGCCTTAAAGTATTTAAATGAAGCTAAATTGTCTGCTGGTAAAAGAAAACGATATTTACAACAATGGTGGCAGCATTTTTATTACAAATAAAAAATTCATTGCACAGTTAAAGTTTCTGTTGCATTTGAACAACAAAGAAATTAAAATTTTCTCTTTCATGTTGGGCAATTCTTTTGTTATGATATGGACTAAACTCAAAGCAACTTTTTCGTTATGATATGCACTTAAGACCAAAATAATTTTTTCGTTATGATACGCATTTAAAATCAAAGCAATTCTTTCCTTATGATATGAACTTAAAATTAAAGAAATTCTTTCCTTATGATATGAACTTAAAACGAAAACAATTTTTTCGTTATGATACGCATTTAAAATCAAAGCAATTCTTTCCTTATGATATGAACTTAAAACCAAAGCAATTCTTTCCTTATGATATGAACTTAAAACCAAAGCAATTCTTTCCTTATGATATGCACTTAAAACGAAAACAATTTTTTCGTTATGATACGCATTTAAAATCAAAGCAATTCTTTCGTTATGTTATGCACATAAAATCAAAGCAATTCCACCCAGGATGCTGATTGGCGAGAGAAGATCATGTCACCTGAAGAGATTGGTGAGAACTAAAAAATTTGCTTTGTGTTTTTTAACATATTTTTTTTTCATTTTAATCTTTTTATTTGAGAACTGAAAAAACGATTTTGCTTCAAAGCTGGAATTATTTACAAAAAAAAAAATCTTAAAATGCAAAAAACATTTTTGTGACATTATGTCACAAAAATGCGTACAATTATTTATCTAAAAAGTTATTTTTTAAAAATGTTTTGATGATATCTGTAAGCAATGAAAGAAATATGGTTTCAAAAAGCCACTTCCTAAGAGAAGGCGTCGTCCCCTGCAGATGCGTTCAGTTGAACATAAATGTCATTCAACTTGTAGGCCTTGCCAATGTGCAAAACATCACACCAGTTTCGTTAAAAAAAAATAATGCAAAAAACAAACATGATCAATAAACTGGATCTGAGTTCTAAAAACAAAGTTACTGACCGACAAGAAACGTGTGTGTAACCTTTCAAGTCTTATTCATGCAACTCACTGTTATATATTATTAAAAAAAATTTTTTTTAACTTTTTGCAAAACGTTTAAGCTATGGAACTGTTGAAGACTTCTAGATGAAAATCTATATTCTTAAACAGAATAAAACTTTGGGGAGAACCCCCCACCCCCAATTTTTTTTTTTTTATATAAAATCAAATGCTTCAGCTGCAAACCACCAAGAAATCTCCAGCTTACTAAACACAGATGGGAAAACTTTCTGGCTACTCTTCACCAAGAATCTTCCATGCCGTCTGGAATTGTGACTTTCCCAGAATAAATGATAAGAAAAGAAAGAACTTACTACTTTCTGTTATGACACGGTAATTTCACATATCAGTTTGAATCAATTCAAATACCATCTATTCTTAAGTTTTCAGTTGTTTAGATTAAAATTATGACAGAAATGATAACCACCATTTTGTATAGATATATATTATTTACGACCTGTAAGTACCTGGTGCGGTATTCACCCTGGGTGGGTTGAACTGGCTTCTTTCTACTTTTTCGTAACCATTGAAGAGATTCACATCATTTTGGATTTTAGCAGATTTCTTTATCTTTAAAAAAAAAAAAAGACAGTAGGTATTAAACTGACCTCTAAAGTTCAAAAGACAATGATGATGTCTTGTGATGCCTGGGAATCGATACTCTAGGCAACATCTTGTCAGTCCTCATTGTAGCCAAAGGAGTGTCCAGCAATTGTTCATGAAATTCGACAATTTCTAGATTAGCCACTTATCACTTATACAATATTATATTCAACAATAAAACAATTTTAAATCAGCCTTAAAGTATTTAAATGAAGCTAAATTGTCTGCTGGTAAAAGAAAACGATATTTACAACAATGGTGGCAGCATTTTTATTTATATTTCAAAGAATATTCGATCTGATTGTGATTCAAGATAGGAACATAACAACCAGCTATGTAAAGCAGAAACGAAGCTCCAATTGACAAGGCGGTAATTGTAAACATGTAACACTTTGCATATGGATCGAAGTCCAATTTCTGATCTTTAAATTAAATCTAGATCCAATAAAAGACTCAAGAAAGTGAAAAAACAAAAAAGGTGAGATGAGATGACGAAAGATGACCCACTCTTTTTTGATATTCACTTAACTTGAAGGGACATTTGCAGACTCTACAGTTCCTAATTCTGGCTTTACCTTTCTGTGTAATTTTTTCTTTATTTACCAACACTATGTCACTATTGTTCCTTGTTTACGATAAAAATATGTACATTTTTAGCTACAAAGAATTTAAGGAGTTTTATAAAATGAGTAAAGCATAAATCTCTTTATGTTTCTGTTTCTTCTATGTCGAACTTTTGGCATCCATTTTTTCCTAGTATCACAGGTTGAAGATTCATTCGTGCCTTTGTTGGCAAAACATTTACCATTCCGAGTTTGCAAGATGAATTTAGACATCATTCAAGAAAAGTGTTTATACGATACACATGCGCACACAGACATACATAGACATATGTACACACAGACATGCACACAAACATACGCACACATTTGGATGTTCAAGTTTAAGTTTCCATAAATTATAACCGATCTTTATCAGGTAAGGAAAATAAAGTTTGATTTTTGTTTTGTTCTATCTTTTTTTGTTTTGTTTCTAACAAAAATTCATATTTCATATATGTTTCAGATACGTGTTTCATATTTCTCTTTTTTTATCTTATTTTTATTTTGTTCTATCAAAAATTCATATTTCATATATGTTTCAGATACGTGTTTCATATTTCTCTTTTGTTTCTATCTTATTTTTATTTTGTTTCTATCTTTATATTTAGAAATGAAGAAGGAATTTAGGCAGTCAAATCAAAATGAATCAACCATTTTTTTCCGCTACAAAAATTTGTCTAAAATTCATTTTGTGTTCAGAAAGAAAATGGCTTGATTTTTATGCAAATGAACATTTAAAAAAAAAATTTTTTTTTACATAAAATCCGTGATTTTTCTTTTTTAACTGCTGCTTTGTGGACTGAATTCAATTTACTGTCATGGATTCCAATGCAGTGCTTCGTCGTCTCTCCGAACGAGACAATAAATAATCTTACAATTAAACAACGGCAGATCTTTTTACTGCTTAGTTTATTTCATTTCAAGATGATTTTAACTGTTGGCATTTTTTCCGTAACTGCACTCGCTCACTTTACAGAGGTCTAACATTTTCATTCGTTCGTATGACGTCATGAAATGCTAATAAAAACGTTTTCATTTCTATCTTACTCGTGGCTGAAATATCTTGAATTGCAGAAAGGTTGGAAAAGCAATGCATAACTTACAAACGGTGATATGACACCAAACAGACAAAGAAAACTTAACAAAATTATTAAATTTTTGAAATACCAAAACATGAAAATACATGAAAACTTTAATTCTTTTGATAAAAACAATTTCTGGTGAATTGAAAGCCCACATTTTTTTTCAGCTTTTTCATTTCTTTTCAGAGGTGGGGGGGGACAACCTTATTATGACTCATCCTAAGCAAAGGTTTGTCTAGTATCACTGCTATTTACTGAACAGCAGTTAAATAAAATAAAAAAAATGAACAACAAAAATTAAAAAAAAAAAAAAAATATGGCTGAAAATTTCAAATCATCTCAATACAATTCGCAGTCGTTCCTAGCAATGGAATTTTCATGACGTTTGCTTTGAATAATAAACAGGAAATTGACTTGAAGATTTTTGATATTTCATGTTATATTTCTGACAATGTGTTTTTACAATTTTGAGTGAGTTTCACAATATTTTTTTTAATCCATGTTATATGTTTTATTTGGATCTACAACCACATTGAATACAGAAAACATATGAAAAGAGTTTGAATATACAGTGAAGTCTTGTAAATTCAGTATCAAAAGATACAGAGCAACGTATTTTGAGTCAGTTCATACTCAAACTTACCAAGAATCTCTCTCTCTCTCTCTCTCTCTCTCTCTCTCTCTCTCTCTCTCTCTCTCTCTCTCATATATATATATATATAAAAACGATCAATTTTGGGGAAGAAAAATTGACCAAAGTGCTCAATTATCGGGGTAGGAGACAATATATATATATATATATATATATATATATATATATTAATTAAAAAGATATTTGTATGTTGGTTTCATGCCTCATGGCACTTATCAATGATGTATAAACTTTGCGTAAAGTTTCAGTTCGAAGGCAAAGTTGATAAGTCATCGATAAGTGCTGTGGCACAAAACAAATTCTGTACAACATAATCCAATATGTAGATATCTTATATATATATATATATATATATATATATATATATATATATATATATAGAGAGAGAGAGAGAGAGAGAGAGAGAGAGAGAGAGAGAGAGAGAGAGAAAAAAGAGGTCAGTGCAGTTCCAACGAGAGAAAAGTATATATGTAAAGGAGTAAGGCTACCAACATTTGTAGAATGTTTTTTTCAACATTTATTTATTATTTTGTTGTTTTTTTTCAACATTTATTTATTATTTTGTTGTTTTACCATTTTATAATTTTATATAACGCGTTTCAAACGGTGGTCCGCTTTCATCAGATATGAAAATCCATTTGGATTTTCATATCTGATGAATCCAAATGGATTTTCATATCTGATGAAAGCGGACCACCGTTTGAAACGCGTTATATAAAATTATAAAATGGTAAAACAACAAAATAATAAATAAATGTTGAAAAAAACATTCTACAAATGTTGCATATACATATATATATATACATACATACATATATATATGTATGTATGTATGTATTATGCATATAATGAAACATAGTAGAAGGAACTGAGTAAAGTATATCAACTTATCAAATATTCCAAGATAATTGTGTTCAATTTGACAAAATTTCACTGCATTTTTCATAGATAATAAAACAATTTTTTTTTTTTTTTTTTTTTAACATTTTTCATATAAATTTGCTTCTCATTATTGGTTTATATATTTCTAATATTTTTGGTTTCGGAGAAAGAGAAAAAAAACACCAATTTGGTATCTGTGGGATGGGAGCCAAATTGTGTGTGCTAAATTAGTTTTAACATGTGGCAAGAAATAAACGACAATGATGGTGATGATAAAAATGGTGGTATAAACAAATGAATGTAAAAATGGTAATATATGGAATTTGTGGATAAGGATGTGAACAGACTAGTTAAAATAATAACACAAACACATTTCTAAAGTCAATCGACATTTCGGTCGTGGGACCGACCTTAATCTGTGGTAGAAAAGGGGCTTTGGTAAAAAAAGAAAGCCTTATCCACTAATTCCATATGTTAACCATTCCATTTCGTCTGAAATTTCATTTCATGTTTTAAACTTCCCTGTGTTATATATTTAAAAAGTGAATGAATACAGTAGAATCGAAACTATAATAATAATAATAATTTAAACTATAATTGCAATAAAAGAAGTTGGAACTCGAGCAGAGATGATGATTTTAACTAATTGAGGTAACTGTTCAAGTGAACTTTATCTTTAGAACATGATTGGATCAAACATTCTGATAGAACCAGATTGGCACACTGTAAGATATGCAATTCCCATTAGTGCCAAAAAGGGGTTTTCTTGAATTTATTACCAAAACTCTTTTGTAAATACAATATTATTTGATACTAAATATATTAAAAATTATTTATTACAATATCCTAAGAAAAAAAATTATTTTAGTTTGGTTCTTATTTCAAGACCAAACTTTTAGAACATATATTTGAGCAAAATTACTTTCAAAGATTTACTTGACTTTATAGGATAGTGAGAGCATTCATTTATACTATACTAGCAAGACCCGTGTCCTAGCGTTGCCCGGGGTGGGCGGCAATCATTCATTTATACTATATATATATTAAAAGTGTGGTTTGGTTATAAGGACTACTTACCAAAAAAAGTTTGAGTAATAGATGAAACTGATTGTAGCCTTCCACTAAATGTTCACAGTATACTGAAACCTGAGACATCAGTGTTGCCAAAATACATCAGATAATAGGTGTAATATTTGAAAGACTATCCAATCTTTATGACTAACTAGAGATATCTCTGAAAACTACAGATGTTGTTGAAATATGATTAATTATCCTTCTGGTCTTAAAAAAAGGATCATGGATGCTAATGGGTTACTGTTTTTTTTTGTAATAAGTAAAATAGCTGAAGGACAAATCAAAATGATGGATATTTTTGGTTAAGCTCAGACGTTTTAATAAACTTATTAATGATAATTCAGTTTAGAGCGTCATTGTTTTTATATAAGGTAGATCGTTATATTGAATTTTTAAAAATGGCTGCCAAATTTTTCGATTATTTTGTCTCACTTTGCAAACGGTGACGGGGCAAAATAATATGGCATATTATTTTGCCCTGTTTGCTTTTTGAAAATTTTTTTTTTTAATTTTATTTTGCAAATATGCATTTGTTTTCTGATTTTTGCAAATTAGTCCACCATGAAAATTATTCTTGTGTACTTCTTTGATATGCTTTTTGTTTGGGGGGAGGGGGGTATTTATTAGTTTTACTTTTGTCTTCATGCCCACGTGGTAATTAATCATGCATTCTATTCCTGAAGAAGTTGTCATACCAGCCCTCTTTCAAGGTTCGCTTCTCACTTTAACCCAAATAATAGAAATCTTGGTACTCTTATATCTGACGCACCATGTTTCCGTGACTTTGTGTCGTCAACGTTCGGGCAGGTCTCGGAATCGCCCGAGAGTTGACAAAACTATTAACCAAGCAGCCGATAACTTTTGGAAGAAATTAATCACGTTCAAAAAAAAAAAAAAAATGAATTTCTATAATCTGTCAGCTTGTTGAATCTCCCGAAGGACTAATTGAGTTTTTTGAAAAGAAAAAAAAAATCCCCCAAAATAAAAAAAAAACTAATTATTTTTTGAAAAATAAAAAAAAATCCCCCAAAATCAGAAAACAAATTAATTTTTGAAAAATAAAAATCCCCCAAAATCAAAAAACATTTTTTTTTGCAAAAAGAAATACACAAAAATCAAACATGGTAAAATAATATGACATATTATTTTGCCCTGTAACCATTTGTAAAGTGAGACAAAACTAATCACAAAAAGTTGGTAGCCATTTTTAAGCTAAAACCTTCAATATAACCAGATAGATAAGCCTTTTGGGGTAATTTTTAAAAATATGCACCCATTTGCAATATTGAGGTTGTATAAAAACTTGGAACGAAGAAAAATTTTGTTTGTTTTTCAAGTCTAAAGATTTTTTGATCTTTAAAACACCAAAATGAAATATAGAAAAGAAAGATGTTCTTGCAGATTTTAATTTTAAAGATTTTTTTTTATTAGAAAACAAACAATGGTGCAAAAATAATTAACAATTTATTCGTTTTAAATTCAAATATTTATTTTAATAATAGATATCTGCTATGACAGAATATCGAAAATTCAAAATGTTGTCATGTTTACAATTTTTAAATAGGACTTTTAAAAATTAGTTTTAGTTTTTTGTCTAACTCTAACCCTAACTCTTGTCAGCATTTCTTCAGGCAAATAAAAAACGTCTTGTGTTTCTGTTCCATTGAAAACTTATTTGAGTTTAGACACAACTGTAATATTACAAATGTCGGCCTGAATGGGTGTGTATTCTCAAAGATTACCCTTTTTGGGACTTTAAAATTTAAACAAGGACCCAAAACAATGAAAAAACATCAATAATTGAAAACAAAGAATTTTTTTTTTTTTGTTCAATAAAAACAAAAAAAATGAAAACGTGTCAAGTAGCAGCATTCACTATTCCAGCAGACGACAGTGTAAAAAGAAAAAGAAAAAAAGCTGGAAATACAGTTTGGACTTTGTCAGAGAACTGAAAAACATGAGAGATAGTACCAGTTGTTTTTGGAGCACTGGGTACACATCCTATAAAGCCTGGAGGGATTGGAAATCAAGCCCAAACAGACGATGGCACAGCCTGAAAACATAGATAAATAATTGAGGAGACTTGCTTTCACTTGATCTCTGGTGTAAAACTCTAGTTATGACGAATGTGAGTACAAGTATTAATAATATATAACATAAATATTATAATGTAATGATCATATGAACACAGATGTCAATGCGAAGAACAACGAAGACAGCAATATGAATATAGTAAGGTAGTAGTAGTAGTAATAATAATAATATCATTATCAATTATTATTATTAACTGTTATTATAAAAGTTATTATTCAACAAATACTGCATAAAGATCTACCTTTTTTTTTTTTTTTTTTAATCAGGAATCTTTTTATCTGAAATTTAGGGAATCAATCTTCAATTTGTAAATAATCATAAACTAATGAGTTGAAATCCAATTTAAATTTTTTTTTTTGCTTCAGAATTTTTTAGATGAGGATTCATAATTTGGATTATTTGGACTACTGTTCTCATCTTGGATGTTATTCTAACAATGTTTTGGCTGATGTAAGCTCCGACCTTCTTCAGGTGCGTCATCAAGGAACCGTGGCGCAACAGATAAAAGTGCTAAGTAATAATCAGTTCTAAGTGACAGTCTTCAGGAGGTTGAAGGTTCAATCCTCAGTGCGGGTGATACTAAGAATATAATTACAAATTAATTAAGACTTCTACTCGGTAATGGCTGATGGGACGAGAACAAGCTACCCTTATGGATTAAATAAAGAGTTCTGTTCAAAATTCTGTACAGATTCCCGAGTTTGACAAGAAAGATTCCTGAGTTCAACAAGACGCAACTGAAGAAAATCAGAGGTTACATCGGTTGAAACATTCTGAGTATAACATCCAAGATGAGAACAGTATTCGGATTAATTAATTTGAATAATAACGATGACAATGAAAATAATATTAATCTGTATATAAGGAAATGAATAATACTTTTAGATTAGATTCTTAATAACAACATTGAAGTTGTACGTGTCAATATTTTTTTAGTTAAAATGGAGTCGTATAATTTTATATTTGAGTCATATGAGATTATATTCGACTGCCTCTCAGCAAAATACATAATTGCTTTTTGTTTTTCTTTGTCATGGAAAAAATTTATACAATTTTTTTTTAAATAATCATAATAAAAATTAAAATGATAGTAATTTTGGTAGTAATAATAATAATAATAATAATAGTGATAATAATAGCAGTTTTTCATCATTCCGTACAATAAACAAATTGTTAAAACAGGCAACTCACAACAGACCAGAAGAAAGATTCAGTTGCCATTTCAGTTTTTTATTCTGACGTTTTAGAAATGTTGCAAAATAACAAAAAAAAAAAGTTTTTTGTTTAATTTTTTGTTTTATTTTTGGTTATTTTTTTTAAAGTCTTTTACTTTTTAAAATCCATTTTTTACATGAAAAAAAAATTCTAGAGTTTAAACATTTTTTTTGTCCAAAAAGAAAACGATGCTCCTTTCAACAAAAAATTACAGTATAAGAGAAAAAAAATCAGAAAAAGATGTATGCTAATTTATTTCCTTTTTTTTTTATTGTTTTTTATTCTTTATTTTAAGTGTTTCTTTTTTCTTTTTCTTTTTGTAAAATGTTTCACTGTTTTGATTTCATTAGAATATTACAGAATTTAAATATGTTTACTCATATATATATTTATGGAATACGTGTATTGATTTTTTCAATACACATATTTCTGCATTTCTGTGAAAAAATAGAAAACCAACCAAAAAAACTAATTAAAATTGCAATACAATTGCAATAAAATCCAGGGAAATGTGCAAGCAACCAAATATCACAATTTCTACAAAATTTAATATTTTTATCAAATAAGGATAAGAATATAAAAAAATGTGCACTCATTTTAAAAACAAAGTGAATGAAGGGAGTCGGGTAATGGGAAATGGTTTTTGAAAATAAAAATCTTTGCAACCAAATTCGGCACTTGTGCAGTTTAGTAAACAGCGACAGATAATCCACAGGAAGTAACGACAAATAGATTAAAACATTTTAATAAATTTATATATTTAATAAAATATAGTTTCTGAAAGAAAAACATTGTAATAAATTAAAGTTTATTTTCAATAAAGTAACATTTTAGCCAAAACATTGTAATAAAATAAAGTTTTTTATTATTATGTTCGTTTCTTATAACATATTAAATTATAAAAAACAAAATCTGTCAATTTCAGAAACTAAATTTTATTACAATGTTTTGGCCAAAATGTTACTTTGTAATGAAATAAAGTTTATTTTCAATAATGTTTTTCTTTCAGAAACTATATTTTATTAAATAAGTAAATTTATTAAAATTTTTTAATCTATTGGTCGTTACTTCCTGTGGATTATCTGCCGCTGTTTACTAAACTGCACAAGTGCCCCAAATTCTAACAAGAAAAGAAAGTTATCAAACATATATATATGAACGGAGTGAAAACACTGAGAAATTATAGAAAAGAGCTTCCAATTATAAACCCGGCTCTAAAAGGTGTCAATAGTGTATGGAGGAGGAGGAAGAGGAGGAGGAGGAGGAGGTGGAGGAGGAGAGGCTGGCTATAGCTATATACACCTCAGCCTATGAATGATTGAAAATCTCAAGTAGGTGTTGCCACACTCAAAAAAATACCTACTTTACACACCTTAACGTAAATGCATCCCGATTAGCACATCCGCATTATGTGCAAACGTATGCGCACCACGAACATGTGAACCGACCAACACTCTTGGGACTATTTACAAATGTACACTCACTATATGCATACGTGTTCGGTTTAACACCTATGGACTATTTGTAAACAAACAAATACATACATGCTCCATGTAAATGCACAGAAAACCCGTTATCCTTCCTGGTGAAACCATGGCCGTTTTAATTTGCATTTTATTTGTTTTAATATCTAGCTTTATACACTTGTATATTGAGCACAATTTTAATATTACGGTAACACCTTGTATACACACGCTTGTGTATACACACCACCATTTTGTGTTGCTATATATATATATATATATATATATATATATATATATCATGTATTAAAAGTTAGTTAAAAAAAACAATAAAGTGTACACACCACCATTTTTTGTTGCTATATATATATATATATATATATATATATATATAATATAATTTATTTAGATACTGTATATTACATATTTCAGCAATGTACCGCGGTTTCATCCAAAAGGGCAGATTTAGACATCTGCCCTTTTGGATGAAACCGCGGTACATTGCTGAAATATGTAATATACAGTATCTAAATAAATTATATTAGCTCTTTTATATGATCGAGCACTTTATTTGATTTCTTTTCATATACAACCTGACACACTATATATATATATATATATATATATATATATATATATATATATAATCATGTATCAAAAGTTAGTTAAAAAAACAATAAAGTGATTGATCGTAGGTTCGACAAGAGTTAATATAAATTATTTTATTGGGATATCTGTTGGGATACCCAGGTTTCATCAATCTGGTCAATCTAAATCCAGGATGATAAGATTAATGAAACTCGGTTATCCTCAACAGACACTGTGATGTAGTGTATTTAAATAAGGTAATTTATATATATATTTTTTTTTTCCTCTTTTACAAGTAGAAAAAAAAAAGAAAGAAAAAAAGTTGTGTTAAAATCAAATCCAAATCCAAATATCACAAATTGCTTTTCTATTAATCTGTTGTTTATTTGAAAA
Organism: Sepiola atlantica; assembly: GCA_963556195.1. Lineage (NCBI taxonomy): Eukaryota > Metazoa > Mollusca > Cephalopoda > Sepiida > Sepiolidae > Sepiola > Sepiola atlantica. The sequence goes on from OY744516.1 coordinate 229,830,196, forward strand.
CGCAATTATATATAGATAGGTATGAAAGTAGCGAGGCAAGATTTATGTTTCTGTGAGTAAGTTCAACGGTGTATATTGGTTATGAAATAATATACAGACATGCAGAATGTGGCAGTTTGTACACAGGTTTTTTTTTTTATGTTTAAACATTAAGGACTAAGTTGTATGAAAGAATTGTTAATTTATTTTGCATTTGTTTGGCTATCTATGTAAATGCATGTTTACTTATATGTGGAGAGAGAGACAATTAGATTTTGCACACACACACATCTATATAGGAGAGTTTGAATTACCTACTAGACACTATTCTCAAGTGTCTTCAGTCTCTCTGTACAAGGGTTTGTCAGGAAAATCTGACATGAGGATACTTTACCCTACAAGTAAACCCTGACCAAACATTCAAAATGACATAGTATTCGAAGCACAAATAAGATCTACCTCAGCACGGCTATACACTTGCTCATACGAGGAATCATGCACGTTCTCCTAGTGATGTTACCTCAAGTAACAACACTTAGCTAGATACTCCACCAGACTAGATGAATCCGGAAATCCGGTAAGACCCAGAGACCACAAGAAAGATATACTACACCATAGTTAACTGGTCAATTTGGGAGAGGAAACTTAATGTTCTTAACTTCTTTACTAACTCAACGTTTGAGAAATAAAGTAGAACTTTAATAGAATATTCGAATATCTATGTATCTCATATAGAGATTAAATGTTAGTTCCAGATTTCTGAGAACTTCAACTGAAGTAAAATGAAACAAAAAAAAAGAAAATCTATATATATAAATATATATATGTGTGTGTGTGTGTGTGTGTGTGTGTGTGTGTGTGTGAGGTATATTTAGAAGATGATAATCCGGTAATGTATAGTTAACAAACATGGAATCATCATCATCATCATCTTCATCATCAGTTTAATGTCCATTTTTTATGCTGCCATACGTTTGACGGCTTTTAGAAATTGACTATCTCTGGCAGGTCTTTATTTATCCCTCTTTCTCTCAAATCCATCCTTATCACTTCCTTTCATGTTTTCATTGGTCTTCCCATGCCAATTGACCCTGCTACCTCAACTGTTCAACATCTACTAACCCAAGAACTCTCATCCATTCTTTCAATGTAATCAAACCAACAAAGTCTCCTGTTCTGCATACATCTCCCTATACTGTCCAAATTTAATCTTCCTCGGAGGTCATCAGATCTAAATTTGTCTTTAAGACTCACATTACACATCGTATCATCCTCATATAATTTCTGCAACACATGTCCTCAACCGTCACTTGCCAGGTTTCACTTCCATACATCATCTATGTGCCAATTTCCTGATAGACTTTTCCCTTGGTGAACAGTGATAACGCTCTGCTGGTTAGTAATGCTTGAAGTTCCCTAAAATTATTTCATCCACTCTTAACTC
>OY744516.1:229836618-229941618 GCA_963556195.1 Sepiola atlantica
TGATATTTTATCGTCAGAGGAGAGCAAACAAAGAAATAGGAAATTACCAAAAGTCAAAATTTGAAAAGATATAAAAATAATATAAAATGTAAAAAGAAAATATAGGCAAAAGATCACCATGGAAGGTACCATATATATATATAGTCTCAGAAGTTTCTCAACCATTAAAACTATATTTAAAAAAACAAAACAAAAAAAAACTTATAGTCCCAAGTCTTCCAGTGGAAAATCACTCATGTAAGTCAATTTATTTTTTACAGTTATTATATTAGTTTATTTCTAACACTATTTTAAGGGATCATCAGTTGTTTACCATGAAAAACTGTTTCGGGAATTTAAAAACAAAATATATATATATATATATATATATATATTTGTGTGTGTATAGTGTATATATGATGCAGAGGAATTAAGACAGATTGCTCAATTAAGTAGTAAATGAGAACATGTAAAATAATTTTGATTTGAGAATTATACAATTTGGAGCAATTGGATTTTCCCCTGGTCCTGCCATTGGACTTCATCTAATGATTGAGGGTGGGGGTACACGTTTTGAAGTAGACTAAGTGTCTCTCAATTGTATACGGTGTATAAAACCCTGGATATGAAAATCCAATCGCTTCAAATTGTATAATTCTCAAAGAAAGCATATATATATATATATATATAAAGTAAGTTAAGATTAAAAAATTAGAACATTATTTACACCAGTTACAAGAATTCAAACAACGATTATTTGGTGTACGATCGTTTCCATGACAATTTGGAAACTTTATTTTGTAATATTGAATTTTTAAGCTTTTTCTTAAATGACTTCTGTATGTGATGCTATAAAGAACGCTGATGAAGTGACTATTTCGAGTCATCAAAAGTACAACACAAAATAAATTTTCAAAATTGTCTTGGAAACGATCGTACGCCAAATAATCGTGGTGTTTGAATTCTTGGAACTGATATAAATAATGTTCTAATTTTGTTCATCTCAACTTACCTTATAATAGCTCTGGTTGATCTTAACAATCAACCATTGAGCTGATATTAATATCTGCCGTATTGGAGTTTTTTTTCAATGTCTATATTTTGAGTATACCTATAATTTCTATAGCTATATTGTTCTATGATCGATTTTCAATCCACTCAAGTCAATAATTTATTTTGGCTATAAATTTTTAATATATATATATATATATATATATATATATATATATAGATATAGAAAATATTGAAAAAAAACTGTAAAGTTACATAGTTTAAAAGTTTATTATAATCATCAGGTGTTTAAACAAGTTATATAATAAAATGACCTTTAATCCATGGATTTTCAAAGAATTACTCTTATCCTCAGAAGGAAAAAACAATATATATATATATATATATATATATATATATATATATATATATATATATATATATATGTGTCATCTCTGGGTAGACTTTTTGCCATATCACAGCTCTTCAGTGTGGCTAGAAGAGCAAGTGCTTCAAGCTGAGATTGAAACCCAACCGTTTTCTCACCAGTCTGAGTCTCTACTCCTCATAATATCAGCACAAGCTATGAAGGAAGGGAAATCTTAATGCCATTCATATATATATATATATATATATATATAATACATGTATGTGTAAATTGAATTAAGTAGTGAAAAAATGTCAAATAATTTTATTAAAATCTAAAATGCTCTTTCTAGTTAAAGTCTTTGTACAATTTTTTTTTTAATTCCATTTTTGATAGATTCTTGGCCGTGATAGGAAGGCGGTCGAGGATGGGGATGGGAGGGGGTGGGGTCGTTTTTGAACCAATATCGATTCTCAGGAAGTTCTCCCGAGAACAATGAACACAATAATAAAAGCATTCCTGGTGGTTTAGCAGTGAGCATTTCACAAAAGCAGAAATATCAACACCGTTTTTGTCACCAGTTGATGCCCGTTTGTTTAGATTCGATTGCCTGTACTGATATTCCATCATGAGTATTTAGTTATCGACTCTCGATGAATTGTAAGAAAAAAAGAAGGAGAAGCACAAAGCAAGATAACATCAAGATGGGGGAGATTCTCTTTAGCTGTATAATACGCACACACAAACAGAAACAAACACACATACGTAGACACACATATATAGACACACATGTGTTTATATATATATATATATATATATATATATATATATATATATATATATGAATCAGAACAGAGGTCTGAAGAGGTCTAGTTGATTTATAGCTTTGAGCGAAACATGTCTAAAAAATGTAGTCAAAAAATGTTTGCATAAAAAAGTTTTATACCTAATATATATATATATATATACACAGAGTATATATATATATGCAAATAAACATAGACCTATAGATAAATACATATTTATAAATGTGTATACATATACATGAAAGAGAGAAATACATATACATGCACATCTACATTATTTTCATATAATATATATATATATATATATATATATATATATATATATAACGTAGATGTGTGTGTACAAGTATACATATCTTTATGGGAGAGATACATATACACATACATGTATACACACCTACCTTATATATATATATATATATATATATATATATATATATATATATATATATATATATATATATATTAGTGTTGAGACAATTAGTTGGAATTGAAAAAATCAGAACTTTTTCGGGTTTCAGAATCGGAAAAATCTGAGCCTAATTTCCGATTCCAAAAACGATTCTTTACAATTTTATTGTTGTTGTTTTTAAAACTTAAATTTCTCTGCTGGTAATAATGATGAAATGATAAATATTTATTGATTTAAAACTACCAGGAAAACTAAAATTTATAGACTATAATAACGAATTTAGGTAAAAATGGCACGAGTTGGTAAATAGTAAAAATAATGGCACAAGTGAAAAATAAAGATGAAAATCTCACAATGAGTTTATCAAAACCTTGGATACAATACATAAAAGGACAACATTACAAGTTTGTCAAATTAAGAAGAAAATTATAAAAAGAAAATTATAAAAAGAAAATTATAAAAAGAAAATTATAAAAAGAAAATTATAAAAAGAAAATTATATCTACATTCAAAAGTAAACTAAGACTCTCCACTACCCCCCACCCTAAAAAAAAAAAATTCTTAGGGGATTATGCGATTTTAGAATCAGAATATAGAACAGAATCCGTAATTGTATCGGAATCGGACAAAATATTGGAATTGTCTCATCACTAATATATATATATATTATTTGGTTTATTAAAAGTGTCCATATGTGAAAAGAAAAAAAAGTTTAATTCAATATAAGTAATATACATAAATTTAGTAAATTATTTTCATCAATTTGGGTTTTTTCACTGTTGGTACTTTCAACCATATATATATATATATATATATATATATATATATATATGTGTGTGGTTTGTTCGACTTACATCAGCAAGTCGGCGTTTTGGTCTGTATTACCTCCTCAGAGCTCCAGTGTATGTCTATATGTGTGTGTGCAAAATTCATTGTCTTAGATTCTTTTATTTGGCTTCTTTTTACAAATGACCATCAACAAAATATAAAGAAATTATTTGTCTGTCATTTGTATCTTTTCATCATTGAAGTAGATTTTTTTAGTTTTTTTGTTTTTTGTTTTCTTGCAGTTGTTAATGTTTAGTTGTGACCAAATGAAAAAAATACTCTTATATGTGGTTTTCAAAGTTTTTAGTTTTTCTTTGCATAAGAGGATTGAAGGAAAAACTATTTTTATCCATTTTGCAGTGAAAGCAACATTTTCACATCTGTGGAAGCAACATTTCCACATCTGTGGAAGCAACATTTCCACATCTGTGGAAGCAACATTTCCACATCTGTGGAAGCAACATTTCCACATGTGAAAAAGCAATAACACCAAAATATCAACTTTACTTCCTAATGCGATAAAATAGATATTTTGATGTTTCATGAAAAAAAAACACAAAAAACTGCTTATTATTTTTTTTAAAATAGGCCAATTTTTATAATAATCATAATCTCTTTTCTTTAGATTTTATGACTATTGTAGCACCCACCTCCCAAAATTTGACTTTAAAAACTAATAAACTGTTTAAAACAAAAACAAAAACAAAAAACAAAAATGTCACAAAATTCTGTTTTCTATTCAAAGTATACATTATTATCTTTATAGACGTTTTCTCTGATATGTTTTGATAAAAATGTTTGTATTTTTAAAACATAAAATGTTTTAAAAAAGAGATTTCTTCCGTATGGTAACAACCAACCATTAAGCTTTTAGGATTGAACATTTTTATGTTGTTGAACTTTTTCACTTTTGATGGACAATGGACGGCAGTAATATACCCACGCTAACAGACATCCGAGACTTTTGAAAACACTGCTTTAGAGTTTGTCCTACACATCTTTTGGGTTTCGTGTCTTAGAAATTGTGGACTGACTGCAGCATGGGAAACACACGGGGAAGAAGGAAAAAGAAAAAAAGGAGACATCTGCATTTACAGCAACAAAAAAAAAAGAAAAGAAAAAAAAATACAAATCTTAGGGAATATCCCAGGCGTCACAAGGTTCTTCGTTATTACTTTTGATGTCGGGTACAGCATTCCGCCGACGCCACCATACACCAAGATTCTTACTTTGGTTTTTCAACTGCTGAACCCAGCGGTGTGTCTCGGCATCGTCTTCACCCTAAAAACAACAAAAACATTTGAGACCTGACTTGTGAGTTTATTTGTAAAATAAAAACAACAAAAAATGTTTCAGAATTTTTTTAGATGCGGATTAATAATTTGTATCATTTGGAAGATTCAGACTACTGTTTTCATCTTGGATGTGATTCTCTTAATTATTCCATTGGATTTCGGTGGATCCAGTTCTGTTCTGTTTAGTCGGCAAAGCTTCCTACCAAAAGCCGAATATTTAAGATAATATATAAAACTTTTGAAACATCTTTCTGCCCGGGAAGCCAGGTTTTGAAGGCAGATATGAACCTTGCCACATAGCGCCTTTCAACAGACAATCTTCACCTCAGATCTGCCGAATTGGATATTTAAAATATCAGTCCAGGATTTTTACTTGTAACTCTACGGAACTATACACATAACGGAGACATGAATCCATACGGACCAAGTGAGATATATTTGAACCCTCTACCTTTTACTTGAAACCCTGTAAAAATTGTTAAAAAACTTTCTCCAATTCTTCAAACTTTTGCTATTTGCTATCTGCAACATAGCGTCCCCTTTTGTCTTCGAAAATGGCTACTCAATACTGCTAACTTCCCACCCTCCCCGGCCATTTCTTTCTTTATCCCCAACCTTTCTATTTTTATTCTTCAATTTTTCAAAGTGAAATGGAACTACGTAATATTTATTTATTATAAATACCACATTACCAAATTTTATCCTCTGACGAGAAGAGTTTTATCTTTGAAAAACCATGGTTTAAGGATTAATGTAACTCCTTGCATCTGAACTTTCGATGTAATAAAATTTGTATCAATTTTATGTAATTTTATGCAATTTTTATCTTCATCTTTCCTTCTTATATATATATATATATATATATATATACTTAATGAGTCACCATTTACCAAGGCCAAAGGCAACTCGAGGATAACGATTAATATGATTGTCAGTTAGATGATAAACAATAATATGAGAGGATTGAAAACATTGGGTTGGATGGGCAGAATTTGATTTCTGCTCCATTTTTATCGTCAGGGTTATGATTTGCTTGACATTTAAGCTGACAAGATTTTGCCTCAGAAATTTTCAAGATGAGTTTTGCCTTATTCAAATAATCAATGAAATAATATAAATTTTTTTTTTTTTACTTGGAATCAATAAAGACTGAAAAATTTGATCCCCTTTGATTTTGCAAATTGTGTCAACTTCCTATGTCAATCCTATTCTCTATATAAATCCAATTTAATAATATTTTCAAAGAAAATGCTTTTTATTGTTCAATAACTTTGAAATAATCATGAAGTTTTTCTATTTCAGATTAAAGAAAATGATAACGATATTACCTTGAATAAATATGAATCTTTATTCCAGTCTTGAACTTCAAACACTTCTTCGTAAACTGGGTCCACCGTGATAACACATTTGTCTAGATGCAGTGGATCCTGAAATAAAAAGAAAACATACACTTACATTAGATACATATACATACACTTACATTAGATGCATATACATACACTTACATTAGATGCATATATATACACTTACATAAGATGCATATACATACACTTACATTAGATGTATATACATACACTTACATTAGATGTATATACATATACTTATTTTAGATACATATACATACACTTACATTAGATGCATATACATACACTTACATTAGATGTATATACATACACTTACATTAGATGTATATACATACACTTATTTTAGATGCATATACATACACTTATTTTAGATACATATACATACACTTACATTAGATGCATATATATACACTTACATTAGATGCATATACATACACTTACATTAGATGCATATACATACACTTACATTAGATGCATATACATACACTTACATTAGATGCATATACATACACCTACATCATATGTGTATGCATACATTCAGACACTTTTTATTTGGTATGAAATAATAAATATTAGAGAAATATATTTTTATAAGCAATCTTAGATAAAGTAATTTATTTTTGATTGAATTTTGCTTGGAATTTATAAGATCCTCATATATTAGTCAATGGTTGTCTCCCTTGTCTTTTTAAGGGATGAATGGATTGGCCAACAAGTAACCCAATCTTTGCTTACTTAGGGGTCACATAAGCCAGTCTATATAAACCCAAGCCCACTGAGCTCTGACTTTTTTTTTCAACTATTTCCTCTTAACATCGGTTGACTGTTTAGTGACAGAAGCTCTCGAAGGCAGTTGCTGGCAGCAAACCGACTCCTTCTCCATTTTCCTTGTTACCCACCATCTTAGACAAGGTTTGGCTGCATCGACAGAGACAACAATACTCCATGCATAGTTGAATGATGGTATTCAACTATACCTGTTGCTCCGACTGACTGCCTTACCGCAAACATATGTGTCGTGATTCTTTTTCTTCTCCATCCTCTTCATTTTCTTATTAGCCTTGTTGGGATTCTAGCGGTGACGGTCGCCGGGCATAAAGATGTAGCAGTCATAGATTTACTTTGTAATGCGTGTCAGTGTCTCCGTGAGTTGGTTTGGCCAATCAGCTCGCAGGGCACATTGATATCATTAGTTCCCTAAGGGACTACTTGAGTTCCCTTAGGATATGTGGACGATCACCAGACGATACCCTGACATCAGCCAGGGCGGATCGCCTCAGCCTCTCTCCTGCTTCCTCGTCCTCATCCACTAGACTCTCACGGCGGCTGCTATCTTCGCCTCAAGATATTTTAACTTCTTCTTCTTCTTCTTTCGGACACTGTCCTAAGTTTATTCCACCTATACCAAACGGTATAGGTAACCTTAAATATACGAATAAACCCCTTTCGTTTGTTGTTGTAAAAAAGGTTACGTTTGTTTCTTTAATTCAATTTCGTTTCATTAAATTAAGAATAGGGGATAACAAATCTTCTATTCTTACAAAGCAACAGTTTAGAATTTACATAATAAAAACAGCACACAAATACAGACATTGTATACAAGTGACTTGTTGGACACGGGTGTGTGTGTGTGTGCCGTTAGGGACTTATAGCTAATATCTCTACGTTCAAGCGAACTCTTCATCTATCGCCTTCAAAATCTCAGCTAAGACTAACTCTGTTGTTCATGACCCTTCCTTGTCTCTCGTCGTGATCATTCTCCTTCGTAATCGTTCACTGTCGGGCTTTATCATCGTGTCCCCCAAATATATCTACTCTCCGGACATCTATAATTGGGGGGGGGGGGGGGGGGGGCAATCATAGATGTCCGTTTTTTCTTAGTTTTCTTTCTCATCCTTTTGAATTCTCTATCTTAACCTCTAATCCCCAATGTTAATGTCTAACTGTCCATGGCATCTTTTTGTCTGTGAGGTTTAATGGATCAGTCGGTTTTATATTAGCATTCATTTCTTAGCTAATCTCTCCCAGTGGTCCTGGTTGTATCTGATAGGATTCACTCCTAAACTAATTAACCAATCATTATGAATTCTGAAACACAGCTACTAGAATTAAGGGTTGTAATGTGAACTATATCTAGTTTAGTTTTATGCAAAGGGGGCAAAGGGGGTCTGGAAGCCCTTTATGAAAATTCAGATACCTTCGATTTTTGTGAAATTTCAACAATAGGCATTAGACATCAATTAATAAATCTTCCCTAAATTGTACTTTTTGGAGAGTATTTGAAAGTTTTTTAGAGGAAATAATATTGGCACAATCTCCCATTTGATAATTCAAATATTTCAGATTTGCATTAAATTTGATCCATAGTCATTAGACACTAATTGAGCAAGATTCCCTGAATTTCAATTTCTTCTTAAGATTCCTTAAAATTAAATTTTAGAGATTTTCTAGAATCAAAATCATGTAATGGATTTTGACAAAAATTGAAATAAGGATTCTATACATAAAGTTAAGTATCAATCATGATATCTTGATTTTAATCTTTGTAAGGGGACATAAAAGTGGTGCAAAACTGCTTTGTTCAGGGAATTAATTTTATCTGTGCTGGGATAAGTATTCTTCTAGTTTACAAGAAAATTTAATGTTTTTAATTCAATTTTTTGTAAACAAATAAGAATAAGGATATTAAAATATGCAGATGAAGAAACTTTGAATATTTTGAAGCGCAATGTAAACAAATCAATAAATGTTGACGTTTATTTGCTTTCTTCACCAAGACTTAGACATTGTGGGACAACATCATAATGGACATAGTGTTGCCTCGGGTGATAGCAAGGGAGATGTGCTGGAACATCCAGGCGGTCTCTCGGGGCTCGTTCCTACAAGTGACTGTCATCCATCTAATGCCCTGTACGAATCGGGACCGAGGACACCTGACGTTTCGATCAGTCGATTAGGCTGAAAAATTAAACGATTGGTTAGGGAGCTGTGTTATTTATAATTTTTTCTGTTTTTTCAGTGAACTGAGCTGTAGTGCCGAGATTGTGGGATTGACATCAGATTCTGTTGTTTTCTTCCTCTGACGTATTTGCCGTCCCAATAAAATAAGGTGATTAGCATTGAAAATGGTGACCCGCTCTCATTCCTTTCTTCCATCCATCGTCACGATCACATTCACCTTATTCTAAACTACAAGTGAACAAAGGGACTGGAAAACCTACCCGAACTGCTTGATAGCGCCCTCCTTTTCCGCGAAGAAGAACAAGAGCGGCTTCTCTAACCATAGTTTGTTGGGTGAAGAGTAACTTTTTTGTGATCGTACTTTCTTGCTGCGGCTGGAAATAAATAGAACAAATGAATAGGACAAATGAATAGGACAAATAAATAGGACAAATGAATAGAACAAATGAATAGGACAAATGAATAGGACAAATGAATAGGACAAATGAATAGGACAAATGAATAGGACAAATGAATGGAACAAATGAATAGAACAAATGAATAGGACAAATGAATAGGACAGATGCTAAAAAACACAAGAAAATAATGTGAATAGAGTTTTAAATAATATTGTATGTGATTCAATGTTGAAACAAACTTATTCTTGTTGATGTCAACAATTGTATACAATTAGTTTGAACACAAGTTGCTATTTGAACTATACTAGCAAAATTATGCTCCCTCTTATCGGCCAAAAGAGGAGGTAATACTTGGGAGGATGGTATCATGACGAACGAACATATACTACACTACCCTTCCAAAGGGGGAGGTAATGCCTGGGAGGATGGTCTCATGATAAACGAACATGTACTACACTACCCTACCCCTTCCAAAAAAAGGAGGTAATTCCTGGGAGGATGGTCTTATAACAACAGAATAAAAAAAGGAGGAGGTAATGCCTGAGAGGATGGTAATGACCATAGAACATATACTACCGCACACTCCCTGAATTAAATATTAAAGTATAGTACATTGGCCGTAAATAATATAGTAAACTGAATTTAGAATTAAAAGATAGTAAAAGTATAGTTCGGCTTCAGACAGATACCAAATCTCCATGAGTAACAGATTGTGTGTTCATACCTTTCTAGCACACAACCGATTATAGAGGTAGGAGCATAACTCTGCAGTGGGCGATTCTACAGTTGAACAGCAGGTGCGGAAAGTGGGAGTTACCGACACGGACTGTGGATTCAGCATTTCCAGTAAAGTAGTGGTAACATCACTTTAACTTGGAAAAAGTAAGAACCCGCCTCTACTCTCCAACATGATAGTGAAATAGTATGGTAGACTAGGCTAATGCCTAGGAAGGTCGACCAGTCTAGGAGAAGGAAAACTTTCAAATAACACCTAAAACCAGGTAGGTCTCCGACACTTTAATATAAAGAGTAAAAATAAAAATATTTCTCAATCTTTATTATAGACTATTACACCAACGGCTCAAACGGTAATGGACTCATGCACACACCTACTTACACATTTCTGTGTAAGTAGGAAAAACGAAAAAATATATAAAGGGTGCGTAATGTATTTGAAGACAGATATATACGTAGACAAAAACGAGTCTTAGGAAGAGATTAATAATGTCTTTTTACTGAAAACGTTTTGAGGAGAAGAATAAAAATATTGTGTTGTTAGAAATAAAAAAGTTGTTCTTTTAAAAAGCCTTGCTTTCATATTTGAAATTATTTTAAACAATAGAAGTCGTTAAAAATGCAATTTTAATAACATTTTTTTTTTATCCAAATTTTCAGGTAAATTCTTTCTTCAAAGAAATATTAAGAATTATTTCTATTTTTTGCAGTTTTTTTTTTTTATGCTGCTGTTGTTGACCGCAAGGTCATGGATGGGCACTTCTGGTCTTGTTTCAATCCTTAAACATTTGAATAAAAAAGTCGCTCTTTTAAAAAGCATTGGTTTCATGTTTGAAATTATTTTAAGCAATATTGTGCTGTAATTTTATTCACATTAAAGTTTCCCTCAGCTTCGATAACAGCTTTTATCGGAGGTATGAATCGCCTACATTCTTGAATCAGGTGGTCCTTTTTAATATTGGACATGACTCTAACTACGGACACATTTAAGGATTACTTAGCGTTCAGAAGGTGCTTAGTAACCCCTTTCTCAACTACATAGTAGTCCAAAAAATTAAGATCTGGGGAGCTAAGAGGCCAAATGTTTGGAGTCATGTGATCATGAAAATTTCCCGTGATCTATTGCTGCGTTCCGTGAGCCTTATGTGATGGTTCCTTTATCTTTTCTAGCATAAAATGACTTTTATTCATTACATAAGATTTGTAATATTTCAGATTGTTCCTTCCGACACACAGTGTTCTTTTTCAACCTATGTCATGGATCTTCTAGGATTACCACCAATGGTGTGCTGTACTTGCCAAATAAATTAAGAAGTTTAATGCTTTCAGTGCATCTAGAATGTCTCTTACCTTTTGATAATGATGATGTATTTCCATCTTAAGCCTTTAACTCTTTGTAAACGAAAGATCAAACGACTTTTAAAAATGGTTCTCTTTCTAAATTTATATATATATATATATATATATATATATATATATATAGTAAGCTATGAAAATATATTTATGACAATTAAGCTACACAGGCTCCCATGTTTTATCCCCGGGGGGGAATCTTCAGGCTAAAATGCTATCCCTGTTTCTTTGTTGTGTCAAAATAATGGATGACCTTATTTTAACACATGGTTCCTTGTATTTCTATTTTAGGTTTTAGTTTTTCAGTTTTTAGGTTTTAGTTTGGTTTAGTTCTTTTTTTTACTTTATCGAGCTCTCTTAATTTTGATTTTCTCAATTAATCGAGCACTCTGCTGGGAATTTTTCCTACCATCTTATAAAAGAAGTTTTTCTTAAGTGATCACCTTTTCCCCAAGTGAATATTTTACCTTTATATATTCAGTTTGCCAAATTTTTATCAGAAATCAACTTGGATTTTCACCATATTTTCCCTCCGGTATTTTTGTTATGACATGTTTTTCACTATTCAACAACATATACTGCAACCCTCTAAAGATTGACAAAATTTGACTAATTGAAAAAAATAGACTTATCCAAATTTTGACATGAAACACGCGTAAGGGATAGGAATGAATATTAAATTTGAATAAATTATTTTTATGTGTTAAATGAGAGATGTAAAAAAAAAACTCATCGAAGTACAGAAATAAAGAAGTTGTTAAAACCAATGAAAATTATGGTTTTGAATTAATTTACGATGTTCTATGGAATGCAAATATAAGATTAATATATACATACATATATATATATATATATATATATATATATATATATATATATATATATATATAATTAATTATGACAATATATGTATTAGCATATACTATCAGTGCCATTTAATTAGCAGTCTCTTTAAAAGATTCAGCTCGATGATTTTCAATCAGTAACAACAGAGCATATATAAGTCAGGTTCATTTTATATTTCAATAACCATGTTTTTATTTTTTGATTTTGATTTTTTCACATAACATTTCTGTGAGATGTAAAAAATACATCTCACAGAAATGTTATGTTTTTTGGAAATGTGAAAAGAAATAAATAAATAAAAACATGGTTATTGGAATATAAAATGAACCTTATATATATATATATATATATATATATATATATATATATATATATATATATATATATATATAAAGGGACATTTACTCCGTTAATTCCACACAACATCGGACGTCACTTCTACAAGACCAGGAAGGATTCTTACGAAATAAAGATAAGGTTAATACCTTTTATTTGTTTAAATCTCTGATGAAGCTTGTGATACCGAGCGAAATTATTAGAAAAAAGTCAAGATGAAACAAAAAGTAGTATTTTGATTTTAATAAAAATATCTGCATCTAACACATGGTTTTTTGAAGGCATTCATTTAAGTTATATATATATATATATATATATATATTTATACGGCACAATCACGTATATATATATATATATATATATGGCACAATCACGTTGACACACTGGTTCCCGTTAGATCACCGAAGCTAAGCGGCATCGAGCCTGGCCAGTACTAAATGGGTGACCATTTAGGAATACCAGGTGCTGTATGTGATCTCTGCTTATCTCGGCATTGTTTCCAGTCGTCTTGTATTACTACTTGCCATTGGAATCAAGCAGTGCCGACTCAGGAGAGCGGTTGTTGGGGATTGCGCAACCCTTGCAATTACAAATTCACGCGCGGGCAGCCCCTGGTGGGGCACTCATACGTCGAAAAATCGACGGGAGAGTCCATCATATATATATATATATATATATATATTACTAACTAGGTTACCTTGTATCAAGGCTAAAAGCCACTCGAGAATAAGGGTTAATGAGATGGAATGCTTGCCAGTTGAGAGATGAAGAATGTAATGAGAGGATTGAGAATAATTGGTGGAATTGACAAAATTCGAATTCTTGTGGGAACAGTTTACGACAGGAATCTGTTGACATTGGATTTGAAGACGATCATGTTGTAATCTGAAGGGAAGCAGTCTTGTGGTAACGCGTTCCATAGATGGAAAGCCCTTGCGAAGAAGCTCTGTTTGTGGAAATTTTGCCTGATGCTAAGCAGATGGAGGAAGAAAGGAGAATATTTTTTTCGTCATTGTAGAGAGATGAGTTCTTGCTGTGAATGTCCTACAAGGAGGAACCAGAGATTTTGAACTCAGTCGAGCACCTTCCATGGAAATAACAATAGGTTAAAGAAAGACAACAACGTATCTTCTGTGAGAAAGGGGTTGTACGGAATGGGAAAGATCATCCCCCAAATAGATTTCGGATCGATTTTGAACTCTGACTAGGTAACGAAGATTGCTCTAGACGGTGCATCCCCGATACTCACGGAAACTTTATGCCTCTTCATTCGTTGTGTAATTACAGGTTCCGCCATTGATAATTCTGAAACATAGAAACTATAAAATCAAATAATATTCCTGCTATCCTAAAAATAACGTATGTCCTCAAATACCTTACGCGCTACATATATTACGTTTACCTCTCCTCTCGTCAGCAACAAAGCATGTACTGGTGTAAATTTGAAGTTGCGACATTTCTTGGCCGTCCAGAAATGATCTTGCGGCTGTGTGTACTGCAAACTTCCCACCAAAATATCATGGACTTCGTGTTGGTTCCATTCTAGAATGTTCAGTGCTGTCTGAAATATAAAAGAACAAATATCTTTCAGTTCATCCAGGAGGTGATGGGGGGGGGGGGGATTGCATCCGGCGGAGAGTTTCATAATCTTATCTTCTCAAAATTTGTAGAAAATGTTATCTTTAAAATAATTAGCCGGCCTTCTATGTCTTTTGTTTGTTTCACAAAGAAATGCCTTTCGTAGCTCAACATTTGCCTGACGGCTGCAATATCATCTCCAAATGAGAGAAATGATTGAGAATTTCTTAATATAGATAATAGCTGAATCTTAAAGATTTTCATAATTATCATTCTAAAATAATATACTTAACTTTATTTTTGGCAAATATATGATTTGGTAGTTTGGTAGTTTTGTTTTACGGCATATCAACCCTTTTTGGGTTATTTAATGCCGAATCTGGTCTTGTTTTCTTCTCTTTTTTGTTTCTTTCCCCTTTTAATATCTGTTTCTATTTAACCCATAGTTGGGACCCTAACAGGTACTACCACTCCGGGTCAGGGTGGACCTGGGAGCAATGGTAATTAAGAGGAGGCTCCACACTCCCCAAAGTCCGTAAGCCGGATCTCACCATCGGATGTAGTTTAAGGTCATATCCAGGACCGGGAGTAGGGTAGGAAAAATAAAAATAAAAAAGGGGAGGGAGAAAGGGAGAGGGGCTGTTGTTTTTGTTTTTGGTTTTGTAGAACATAATTAAGTTTTACAAACCAAAAAAAAAAAAAAAAAAAAAAAAAACGTCAATGTAGGTGAATTTCGTCTCAGGGAGCCACAGGGCAGCCTGATCTGGTATCACCAGGCAAATATATGATGCCAATTTTGAAGAAAAATATTTCTTCAAAAAAATAAACTTTCAAATTAAAATGCATGATATTCTAGTCTGCTAATTAAACAGAAGATAACCCGTATGGATATTCTATAATTATAAAATAGCATATTTTGGTAAGTAATCTGTGTCACAGCTGCTCAAATCTTGAACTATTTCAAAATGGAGGATAAGCACTTCAAAGTGGAAAGAGATAGATGGTGGAATGCAAAGAGATGGGTGATGGAATGGAATTGGATGAGAGAGTCTTCAGTATTAAAAACAAGGTGGAGTACTATAAGAATTGCTTGGAAAGAAGAAAAAGAGTAAAGTTTGAGAAGAAGGTGGAAAGATGGATTGCAGATGGTATTCTCTTACCGTGGAAAGGTGGTGCGAAAGGAGGAGTGCTACTATTGATGACAGTGATTCAGGCTATAAAATTAAAGGCAGGTGAGTACTACTAGACGTTAGAGAATTAAACTACTACGCAGCATGCCATACTGCGAGCGACATAATGGATGGTGTGATGAGACAATGAGGAAGTGAAGGCAGGAGGAGCTATTTTATCAACATCGGTGTGGGCACAAAAACAGAAACCAACCCGAATTCACTTCAACAACAAGAGCTAAAACTGGGGCCATAAAAATCAGCTCCCAGAGACAGTCTAACAAAAAGGCGTAAAAAAGCCAAAAATTTTGATCACGTGGTGTGCTCTCAACTACGTCAGCCAAACCACTGGTGAAACAATATAAAAGCTGACTTTGTGACACAATCTGTCTCTTCCCTCTTCTCTCTTTCCTCTTTTTCAGAGAATACATGTTCGCCTACTCTCGCCTTTGGGCGAGGGGTGCCAGCGTATCGGTTGACTACTAAACACACATACACACACACACACACACACACACACACTCATATCATTCTTCAACACACGCAACCTCACACTTCTGACAAACACACACACATACAAATGCCTAAACAACTTATCAACTCACGTGCACGTACACACATTCGTACAACCACGAACAAAAGGTGACACGCACATTCACACACTTCAACGTATTATCGCCAAGCCTCACACATGGCTACACACACACATACAAACATGGTCGCACACACGGCTTTCTACTATTCTCGGAACTGATTTCAAACTAACATTTTACCATGTAAGATTTGTACATATATAAATATTTTGTGTTACATTTTATTCCTCCTTCAACTTATGCATGCGTTATCTTTCATTCAACCTTCAATACGTTTTTCCATGTTTTATCTGTTTTTACTCTTTTAAACATTTCTTCAACAATCTAAATGTAAGAATGGACCTTAGCATTTTCTCTAAGACACAATAGATAAGCTAAGGTCCGCGCTGCTACAGAGCTACAATCATCGACCTTAAGTTGGGCTACCTGCAATTAAACATTGCAGAGAAACTATGGCAGAACCAGCCGATGCACTATAAGGGCAAAACTTACTGCCTCACTTGGTTGGGGTTCATGGCAGCAGTCCTAAAATCCATACTGATGAAGGATAATAAGATAAATAAAGGCACTGACTCGTACATAACCCTAACCCTAACCCATACGTTGATAATATTATGATAGATGTAATAAAGGTATCGATGGAGAAAGTGGTGGATCATCTTAAAAAAATTTGAGGAAACGGTAAAGTCAACAGAAGAAGTAGTGCTGAACTTTAAGCTGAAGTGAGTGAATTGGTTTTGGGAAGGGGTAACAAGGCACCAAAGGTTAACGGAGAGATGAGTAGGAAGGGATTGCTCTCTGTGGTTGCTTGTTAACTGAGGCTGTCAGAGTCAGATACATTGGGAATGTAAAGTCTACCACAGTGATAACGGAGATCTTAGCAGTGGTAAATGAAGAAGATTCCATAACCAGGATTTTTCACACCCCGAAATCGAAAACAGGAATAATCTTTGAGATATTCTATTGTCAAATTGTTTGTTTACTTTTAAAAACTGTCACGTGATTCAAATTAACCAATCAAACGATAACCCGAAGGCAACTATTTGAAACTGGATAAAAATTGTCATCTGCCGAAGACATCTTAACCCTTAAATGCTTTTTGTTTCAAATATGACACATTCCAACAAAATGCCTATCTAATATAATACTCAACGAAAATGTGTCAAACTGCAACTTCTTTCACATCTTGAACGAGCCTGTTTGCAAGTGTGAGTAGGTATTAGTATGATGTTGCATCAGCACACCCGCTAAATTGGTAATCAGTATCTACGATGTCATGGGCGAATGTCATGGGCGAATGTCATCTGCCTAATTCAAGAGCCTAAACTTTTAAATCTGGTTATTATAATGGTAAGTAAAAATTATTTTATGATTCTTTAGTGTATTATGATTATTTAGATGCATATATTGTAGTGTTTTGTTATACATGTAAAATTTTATGCCATTTGTTGCACATTTGCAACATCATTTATTTTTGTTCAATAAATATTTTTTCCCCCAAAATCATTTATACAACTTTACATTACCCCTACGAAACGTTTTTTACTTTTTTCAAACCAATATGAAAAATAAAGCATTTAAGGGTTAAGTGCGAATTCAATAAAACAATTTGAATCCGTTAAAAAATAAATGTACAAACTTTTATTTTCACTTGATTCACAATAAAATATGGCCGTTTTGAAAAATAAATTCTAAAACTATTGCTACAGGTGTAGTCATACATGATGGATTGGTGGCAGAAGATGCAGTTTGCCTAAGAAAATGAAGGGAATCTTATTAAACCACATTTATATGGTTTAATAAGATTCCCCACTAAAAGGCGTTAATTTGGCATTGAAAAGAGGGGCAGGAGAGATGGAGATTAGAACTGATTCAGCCACAGTACGGAGAATACGGACTAAATGTCCTGAAGAAATGATAATGAAATGCAGATTGGGAACACTGAGAAAGTTGATATCCATGTTTGAATTATGAATGAATGTAAAAACACGGCAAATGCACTAATGTAAATCAACAAAGAAGTGGTTGACTGTCAAGGGGAGGGGGAAAAGCCCGGAGTATCCCTTTTTTTCCGGAACAGAGAACTAGAAGAGTTGCATAGTATGCATTATATGGAAGTGAACAGAACTTTATATTTGGTATAAAAGTTGACCTTCTTAAAGGTCCAGAATGTACGTCTCAGTGGCCAAGTGGATAAGCTCCCTGCCTTCTAACAAAGGGATAAGTTTCTTATATTTTTTTTAATTATCAAAAATATAATTGTCTTCCCAATTTCTTAGCTTTTCAAAAACTCTTGCTTATTCTTTTTTTTTTTTCATTTTCATGTTGTGTGAAACGCAATTTCGATATTCATATTTTTTAAAACTATTAATCGCTTAAAAATCTTCATTAAATAATTCTTTCAATTGCATAATTAAGTCAACCAGCATGCATTTCAAGGCAACCATTTTATTCCTTTAGATTTATAATAATTTGGCTCTATTAATAATTTACTGACCACACGATACTGTAATAATCATTTTTAAATTTCAAAATCCTTTTTCAAAAAAATATTTTCTATAATGAAAAGCAAAACAAAATGAAAGTAAAAATAATTCCAGGCAACGCCGGGTAGGGACTTCTACTTGTATATAAAATGATTTTATAAGTTATAAAGAATTACAGCATACCTTGACTAATTCAAATTTATCTGTAGAACTATGTCTTCGCAATTCAGACCGCTTTCTCTTCAGTTTCAGTGACCCTGTGCCTTTAGTTTTCTGGAAAATGGATTAAAAAAATGGATGAAACATGGATAAAAAATGGATAAATAAATAATTCTGTGTGTTTACATCCTTTTCTTTTTTTAATTATTTGGAAAATTATAATAAAATTTAAAAATAAAAACAAACTAACTGTAATAAGTAATTGAGAGTAGCGTCTCTTATTTTGATTATCTCCCCTTTCGAGAACTCTTCTGTTTCTACTAAATACGGAACTAACAATGTATTGACACTGTGTGCTGAATAAAGCTTTCCCAAGTCGACTGCTGTTCCTGTTTCTTATTACAGCAACAAATCGTTAAAATCAAGATAAAATTTCATCACTATTTTTTATTTTTTCAAGAAAAAAAAAGTGTAAACAAATCAAAAATGTAATCACTCATAAATTACTGCTATTAGCGCACAGCAGAAAGTGTATATGGTTTTAAATAAGTGTAATTAATATTTTTAGCTTTCATTTTTTTGACTATTTATAGATACATGAAAAAGATGAGAGAAAAAAAGTAAAATTATTTTAACATTGTCTATTTAGTGTTAAAATAATTACATTAATGTAAAAAGCTGCTTCTTTCTGTGTAAATATGTTTGTTATATCAAAAGAAATATATCAAATACATATGTTTTTAAGAAACTTTGTGGTCATATTTTTCAGTGGGTAAATGCTTGGCATTCCTGTCTTTTTATTTATATCCAAACTAGCTAAAATATTTATCCCTGGATGGGTTCATCATATTAAGAAACTCTTTCGCCTTTAATAAGTGTCAGAGTTTGGATCCTCAAATACATCAACACAATAACATGGGGTTAAAGTATATGAAAATAGAACTTATACAATTGAATTTTGTGTGTCAATTTTGTGGTGTTAAGTCGATATTATAGGGTCTTAAAATGATCAAAATGCGAACAAATTTTGAAAATCTACATTAGTTTGTATAATTTACAGTTTACATTTTATTAAAATAAGAGTATTGATTTACTCCTCTCCAGGAGTTAGGCACAAGGCCAGTTTTTATCTTACTCCCACAAGTAAGATGTGACCCAAGGTCGGGTCGGAAAAGTGGGGTTTGAAAAGCCAGCGCCCGAGAGGTGAGCACTCTGGCCATTAAAAATTGCCTGGGCAGCCCCGTCGGCATTCCCCGGTAGGGACACCTCAGGCAGTAAGCAATAAACTTACTCCTTCCCAAAGAGGGAAGGCGAAGCCTGGGAGGGTGGACCTCCTAGAACTGCACAGGACAGACCCACAGACCGGCGTAAATCAAGCCCCGAAGGCCAAGACAATACCAGTCTATGGGGTGCAGTATCCATCGGAACAGATACTACACTATGATCTTAGCCAAAAGGCCAAGAACAAGAAAAAAAAAAGAATAAGAAATAAGAGTAACAGTGATTTCATGAATCCTTGTCAACCTCTTTATAAGAAAAGAATAAATATGACAGTTTTCATAGGAAGGGGATAATTTCTACAAAATTTCAGGTTTGTATATCTTATAAGTCCTTTTACAAACCGTAATTCTAAAAGACACCATTTACTTTAGATATATTGATGATATTCTAATTTTTCTCCCCAACGAGCATAAAATAGATACTCTAGCACAAATACTCAACAAAGTTGAACCCTCTATTATTTTCAGTTTCGACTTCCACTGCTTTTCCCCCCTGGATTTTTTCTTCCTACATCGTATAAAAACGTTGAGTTTTGTTTCAATAAAGCCAAATCACCAAACGAATATGGTCGAACCCATCAACCGAAATATCTTGATTCAGCTTTAATGATGTATTTGTGTCCTTAATTCTACTAGCATGTCACTTGCTTATCCACATTTCCATAAACTAATTTTACATATCTTATAGCCTAAAATTCAGTTAGTATAGATCAACTAAAAGAATACCCGTCCCAGGGTCATAAAATTAATTTCCCAAAACAGTTTTGCACCACTTTTATGTCACCTTACAAAGATTAAAATAATGCTACTAAACCTTATGTCTATAATCCTTATTCCAATTTTGATCAAAATCAATTACATGATTTTGATTTTAGAATGTGTCTAAAATTCAAGGCCTAAGGTTAAGGGGTCTTAAGCAGACTCTTGCTGTCTAATGTCTATGGATCAAATTCAATGCAAATCTGAAATATTTGAATCAAAAATAAAGAAACTTACCGAATTAATTTCCTCCAAAATTCTTTCAATTCCTGTGAGAGCTTCTTGTAAGAAGGCACAGTCTTGATGTTGCATTGACGTTGACTTGTAAAGGCGAGTCAATAAAAGAGGGTACCTAAAAGAAGGACACGACAAAATCGGTTATTATTATCAAAAATTATTTCCAAAAATCATTTGTATATGTTATTATTATCAAAAATTATTTAAAAAAAATCATTTCTATATGTTATTATCAAAAATTATTTCCAAAAATCATTTGTATATGTTATTATTATCAAAAATTATTTCCAAAAATCATTTGTATATGTTATCATCAAAAATTATTTCCAAAAATCATTTCTATATGTTATTATTATCAAAAATTATTTGAAAAAATCATTTCTATATGTTATTATCAAATATTATTTCCAAAAATCATTTCTATATGTTATTATCAAAAATTATTTCTAAAAATTATTTCTATATGTAATTATTATCAAAATTTATTTCCAAAAATCATTTCTATATGTAATTATTATCAAAAATTATTTCCAAAAATCATTTCTATATGTTATTATTATCAAAAATTATTTCAAAATATCATTTCTATATGTTATTATTATCAAAAATTATTTTCAAAAATCATTTCTATATGTTATTATTATCAAAAATTATTTCAAAAAATCATTTCTATATGTTATTATTATCAAAAATTATTTCCAAAAATCATTTCTATATGTTATTATTATCAAAAATTATTTCCAAAAATCATTTCTACATGTTATTATTATCAAAAATTATTTCCAAAAATCATTTCTATATGTTATTATTATCAAAAATTATTTCCAAAACTCATTTCTATATGTTATTATTATCAAAAATTATTTCCAAAAATCATTTCCATATGTAATTATTATCAAAAATTATTTCCAAAAATCATTTCTATATGTTATTATTATCAAAAATTATTTCCAAAAATTATTTCTATATGTGATTATTATAAAAAATTATTTCCAAAAATCATTTCTATGTTATTATTATCAAAAATTATTTCCAAAATTCATTTCTATATGTTATTATTATCAAAAATTATTTAAAAAAATCATTTCTACATGTTATTATTATCAAAAATTATTTCCAAAAACATTTCTATATATTATTATTATCAAAAATTATTTCCAAAAATCATTTCTATATATTATTATTATCATCAAAAATTATTTCCAAAAATCATTTCTACATGTTATTATTATCAAAAATTATTTCCAAAAATAATTTCTATATGTTATTATTATCAAAAATTATTTCCAAAAATAATTTCTACATGTTATTATTATCAAAATTTTTTTTCCAAAAATCATTTCTATATGTTATTATTATCAAAAATTATTTCCAAAAATCAGTTCTATATGTTATTATTATCAAAAGTTATTTCCAAAAATCATTTCTACATGTTATTATTATCAAAAATTATTTCCAAAAATCATTTCTACATGTTATTATCAAAAATTATTTCCAAAAATCATTTTTATATCTTATCATTATCAAAAGTTATTTCTAAAAATCATTTCTATATGTTATTATTATCAAAAATTATTTCCAAAAATCATTTCTATATGTTATTATTATCAAAAGTTATTTCCAAAAATCATTCCTATATGTGATTATTATCAAAAATTATTTCCAAAAATCATTTCTATATGTAATTATTATCAAAAATTATTTCCAAAAATTATTTCTACATGTTATTATTATCAAAAATTATTTCCATCGCATTTCTCTTGTATTTTATTCAATCTTCTTACACCGGTCTACGACGATAAAGATCTTCATCTCTTTCTATTTGTAAACCTACCTGTCTACCTTTCTTTCTTACTGATTATACCAACAACCACAACAATAAAAAAAAAACAACCTGTAGAGAAGAGGTGTTGTTAATTGAGAGTGTCAAGACAGGGGATAGCCATTTTGCTGAGTCGGACGTGTCTGTACGTATCTGACTTGAATAAGAAAATGGTCACCAGAGTTCAAAGGAAAACACCAACGTCTTTTCTAAAATAATTTAAATCAATCTTTTGCTGGAATATATGGATACAGGAATGTAAACATGTAAGGCAAGTTGATTGGTTGGTCGGCATTACAGTAGGAATGTAATATAGTCCCCGTTTGTCTTGAGTATGAACTTGTATCTCGTCCCCTGCCGATTCCTGTTGGGAGATGAAGAAGGCAATACGGCGTCCTGTCAGATTTGTATCTCGGCTTAAACTAATTTGTATTTTAGTGCCAAGCTATGTCTGGGCGGAAACGAAAACGGATGAAAGTCACATGCATGCACAGTGATGTGCCAATCGCCTGTGTATCAATATGTGAGTTTGGAGGTGCCTGTTGTTGCCAACCGAATCACAACTTATTATTACACAAGGGATTGTATGTACATATAAGAGAAAATAGATCTTTCGTAATGTAACTGCTTTCGAATTGAAGCTGATTAAGTAGAACATCAACCATGAAAAGAGTAGCCATTAACTCTTAACGTTGAAGCTGCACTGACAGGAAGTGATATTCGTATTGCCATACCCCACGATACCGCACAAAATTATAACCTTTTGTTTAAATTTATTTTTAAATAGCTTTAAAACATGACAGCTGAAGGGAAATAACTGACATTTACAATGGATTATTACAATTTTAGTGACAGGAGATTAATAGAGGACATAACAAGAGCGAGATAGATGGTGGCCTAAGGGAAAATTGGGGTGTTTTGGATAAATGAGAAGCAACAATTGGCGACATAATCTTGCCTACCTCTCTGCCTTGGTGATGCAAGCATATCGGTAGACAGCTGATAATCTGGGCAACAACTATCAAGGAGGACTTCTTTTTTTTTAAATGGAAATCGCTCCAGACAAGGCATGAAACCACTTAATATAAGAAGCTAAAAAATTTTTTTAAAATACTTTAAGGTCAAAAACCTAGCCGACGATAAGTATTAGATGAATAGATCCCGACCCAAAAAACAGCCATTCTTCCCCCTTTGTCAGAAACATCGCTCATAGAATGTGAGGACTACAGGACAAAATAAGGGGAGCGAGAGCTACGAGGCTGCCGAAAGTAAACCCAAAGTTAGTCACTTTCTACTCTCTTCTTTGGCTGAGCTCTCAGGTCCACAGGTGGTCGATCTTCAACGATGGCATCGCGATTGGTTAGCCATCTCATGCGACCTTGCTTAAGACCGTCGTGCACGGATCACCGTAGTTTAGGATGTGGCGGAGGTCAGAGAAGCTAGCTCAAGCTGACCAGCATGAACGCCGTTGCAACAACACGAACAATTGCCAGATTCCTTAACAAAAAGAGGTGCCTCTACACTAAAATTTAGAAGTACTTGATACAGCTAAGCTCAGAAACAAAAAAAAGAAAGAAGTACTAAACGAAGGGATCATGATTTATCTCCCTTGAACCATTCGGAAAATGAGTTATTTCCCTTGAAATATTTCTGAGTATTTATCGTTTGGTTTAACCCGAGTAGAAGTCTTCACTCGTAAATAAATTGTGATACACGAGAGACATGAGAAGAAACGTCATACGGTCCAACACTGCGTTCACATCGTCATCATATTTGGCTTAACATCTGTTTTACATACTGGAAAGTGTTTGCCGGCTTCTAGAAATTGTCTTCCAAATTAACCTATCTCTGGCCGGGTTTTTATTTCTATCCCTTCCTCTTAAATCCATCCTTATCACTTTCTCCCATTTTTTCCTCGTTTTTCCCCTGCCAACTGACCCTTTTACCTCAACTGTTCTACATCTACTAATCCAAGGTTATATTCATGTGTAATATTAATCTGAAAAAGATCTGATTTGTGCAAGCAATAACAATGGTCATACTAGCTGTTCCTACCCAGCGTTGCCCTGGAATTAACAAAGAAAATTTTTGAGTACTCCTGCTGATTACAAATTCATCGATCAGTACCGACTGTTAGTATTTCTCAGATTAGGTAAGGTAAGATATTGCTTAATGGCACATCAACCCTAAGGGTCATTTCATGTCATGAATATAGAAGAAAATATCCTTCATTTGAGTCTTAAGTCAGTGGGTTATTTATAGTCATTAGTTAAGAGCTTTGGTATTTTGAATTGTTGTCATTTTGGTGACGGTTTTTATGCTTCAAGTTCTTTATATCTTCAAATGTTTAATCATGGTTTTTGGTTTGGTTGTTTTACGACATATCAACCTTTTTCGGGTTATTTAATGCTGAATCCGGTCATTTTGGTGAAGGTTTTTATGCTTCAAGTTTTTATATGTTTAAGTATTTATTCATGGTGTTTAGTTGAGTGAAAAGGGGGTAGGAAAAAGAGGGGAGAGGGAAGAATAGGGGAGGGAGGGTAATTGTTGTTTTTTGTTTTGGATTTTGCAGAACATGATTGAGTATTGCAAAGGAAAAAAAACAATAAAACATCAATGTTTGGTGCATTTTGAGTCAGGAAGTCAATAACTTCAGACAGTCTGATTTGGTAGCGCCAGTAGGTTCTATTTGACCAATAGATGGGGCCCTTACAGGTACTACCACTCTGAGCCAGAATGGACCTGGGACTAAGGGGCAACTCCACATTTCACCACAGGTCCCAAATGGAGGCCTCACCACTGGATGTCTTTTAATGTCATACCCAGGATCACTCAGATTAGAAGAGAAGAGAATGTTTTTCTTCAAATTTAAGAGGAAATATGAAGGTTGATGAGAACAATAGTCCAAAAGAAAAACAATGTACAGATGTCTAAAACAAAAATACCCCTTTCACAAACTGTTGAGCTGGCTATAATTGTCATCTGATTGCATATTTAGAGCAACGCTGGGAATTTATGCCCTGAAGATTTGGTAGCGTTCTCACAATTGTGATATTTAAATCTAAATCATAGAATTCTACCTCGAGCTCCACTCCGTCTGGTGGTTCCTGCAAGATGGGGCTACACCCCAAACAGCTAATCATAGACTTGCTTAAAGAAATGTTTGATGACCGTGTAATCTCTAGAAGTACTAACAATCTGTGGGAAACTCGTTCTCCAAATCTGACTCTGCTGGATTTTTTTTGCTGTGAACATATGTCATCGACAATGTATTAAAGGTCCACCCAAACATTTTACACAAGTTAAAAGGAAGCAACTATTGATTATGTAAGGGTAATTCCTTAAAATTTGCGTGAGCAGCTTTATAGGGAACTTTTCAGTGAGCGTAAATGTCATACGCGAGACAGAAATGGTGCTCACATCAAAGACACCATTTAAGAGGGCTATACATGAAAATACTTTTTAGACATTTTTGACTTCTGTATAAGAATGAACTATATGACATGCAATGTGGTTGGCTTGACTAATACAGTAATTAGCATAGCCGAGCTTTATTCTGGTACTTGGCGCGACATTCACCATGGGCAGATTGCGGCGACTTTTTCCGAAAGAGGAAATTTCTAGAAAATATCAAATTCACAAGCAGTTTCCAGTTGCACCACATATTTTATTTACCTCCTCTCCAGTGGATTAGCATGCGGTGGACTACAAAAATGCCTGAGCAGCCCCATCGGCATTCCTCGATAGGGGCGCCTCAGGCGATTAGCAATAAACTAACACCTTCTCAAAGAGAAGGTAAAGCCTGGGAGGGTGGACCTCCTGAGACTGAACAGGACCACACCCTCAGCCAGACAGCAACAAAGTCACTGTTGGACTGATTGTCGCGTATGTATCCCCCGACTGGTAAGAACACACCTACTGTACAGTGTTTTACACAGACGCGACATTGTCCTCCAACATAGAACATGTGGTATTCCGAAGAGGTCACCCATCTGGAACTGATCTGGTTCAATGTTGCTTAACTTTGGTGATCTAATGAGACCCTGTGAGTCAACATGATTATTTATCATCTATAAGTAGCCTGTATACAATGATGCAGCATCCCATTAGCATGTCTGCTAAATGAACCACGTACTTTGAGCATCATAGCATGACCACTACTTTAATGGAATGTATTCTGATGGACTAGTAGTATTTGTGCCCCCTCGACTAACCCAACAAGCAGCAAAATCCCACCCTTCATCATAAAGGTCCCTAGATGCCGGAAAGCTTTCTACTCTAAAAATTTATTCCCTCAAACTGTGAAACTTTGGAATTCTCTCCCTGTTTCCTGCTTCCCTGACTGTACTAACATGCAGAAATTTTTTTTAAATTTTAAATGATCAAAATCCATTTTTGTATAAATAAAATTTCCATCTGTATTTTCAAAATGCCAATGTGCAATTAGCAATCAATATCAGGTGGTTTTATATTTTTAGACGCTTTGGACATAATAATAATTTCTCATCTCTAAAAGTGCTTGGCATAGTAGATGTAGAACAGTTGCGATAGCAAGGTCAGTTGGCAGGTGAAGGTCAAGGAAAACATGAGAGCAAATGATAAGGATAGATTCAAGAGAAAGTAGGATAAATAAAAATAAATAAATGAATGAAATCCTGATCAGAGATAGATTATTTTGGAAGTCATTTTCTAAAAGCCACCCAACACATGCCAGCATGTAAAATAGACGTTCAAAACTGCCGTCGTTGTCACGGACTTCTTATCTCTAAAATTGCGACAACACTTACTTCATGATCCTCTGCACTGGAACGATGAGAAAAGACTTTAGATTCATTCGCCGGAGTTTTTCACTGTTTTCAGCTTGAGAGACCTGCAGGAACGCACGCAGCACTTCCTTTTCGTGTTCCAGCTGCTCAAGAAGTTCAGTTGCTGGCGTCTGAAAGGAAGAGAAAAATCAATCAAACATCGATCAAAATTGAACGAGCAACTGAAATGCATTTGACAAAATTGTTGGCTTTTTACCAAAACCTTCTCCATCATCATCATCATCATCATCATCATCATCATCATCATCATCATCATCATCATCTCACATTCATTTGTTTTCTATATTGGGTAAAATCAGCCTTTTTTTTGTCCAATGAGAATATGCCAGTGCCAGATTAATATAGTGGTGAATCTACATGAAAATAATACAACTGAATTTGGTGGAATACTGACCAATACTTCTAGAGCCTATAAGTATTTTAGTAGTAGAAGTAGTAGTATTAATATATTTGCCCCCTCCTTCCTATAACCCACTCTATGGAATTTGGTGCAATTCTGTTGAGTACTTTTGAAGCCTACAGCAGACAGAAAATGTTTAATTTTAATATATATTCGTTTGATGTCTAAAAAGATTATGCTGATAATATGGAGAATTACAGACAAGCAAAATACTGAAGCTGATACACAAAGAATGCATCAGATGCCACCAACCTGGTTCACACAGTATTTCTCAAAAGGTTGAAACATATCGAAGGATTCCCGAAATAACTGTCCAATGTTGACACTTTGTAATTCCTGCAAAAATAAGTGGAAAAAAAATTATTAAAAAAGTAAAATAAAAAGGATATATTTTTATTCAGTTAAAAAAAATAGCAAAATATGGTAGAAGGTCAAGGTTATTGCAAAGTTAGGGAAAAACAAGTGAAAGGTCACTTAGTGCCCGCCATTTTGTGACACTTTGGTTTTTCATTTTTTTGTACAATGAAGAAGATGCAACCTATGCAAAAGATATTCTAAACATTTGGCAAATCTAATTCTGATTATTATTTTTTTTTTTTTTTTAACGTAGTTCACCCCAAACAAGGCAGGCTGCCACTGTAGACGTAAGGGGCTACTGAGAAGAAAGAAAAGGGGAGAAGGTGGGGGGTGGGAGGTCAACCTAAACTGGGATCTGCGCAGCGAGATGTCCGTTTACATAAATTTCTGCATGTCAGTACTGTCGGGGAAACAGGGGGCAGGGAGGGAGTTCCAAAGGCCAGCAGCACGAGGAAAGAAACTATTTGAGAAGAAAGCTCTCCGGCATCTGGGGACCTCCACAGTAAATGGATGGGATTTAGTTGATTGTTGAGTTGGTCTAGTGAAGTTACGTCGAGGGGACACCAGAGTAGCTAATTCACTGAGGCATAATCCATTGAAGTATTTGTAAAACAAGCACAAGGATACTACATTGCGGCGATGGGACAGGGACTAGAGCTTGGTTGACAGTGAGGGACCTATTAGGTTGGCGACTCTTTTTTGGACCTTGTCAAGGAGGGAGAGAGTAGTAGATGACGCACCACCCCAGATGTGGCAACAATACTCCATTCTTAACCCTGATTGTAAATACTCATAAAACCGCTTGAATTCAATGAAATAAAATGCATTCATTGCATAAAATGCATTCATTGCATAAAATTCCATCAATCCAGGACTCAACACACTTTTGAAAGGCATTTTCGGTTGCATTTTTTATCGTATCACCAATGTAACAAAACTTTCACTTTCATACATCACACCGCCTCCACATGCTTGATAGACTCTTCCTTTGGTCGGCAGTGGTAACGCTCTGCTGGTTAGTAATGGCAGAAATTCTCTGAACTTACTGCATCCACTCCTACCTTTTGCAATCACACTAGCACCTGCTCTACCCTGTGCTCCGATCGTATCACCAATGTAACAAAACTTCTCGACAATCTCAATAGCTTCGCCATCTAGATATACTTTGTCCACATTGCGAGATGCATTATCAAGACCATATGCTGTTTTGTTAAACTGCCAGATAACACCATCTTCTTTTATTTTATAGGCAGCATAACATATATATATATATATATATATATATATATATATATATATATATATATATATTATATATATATATATATATATATATATATATATATATATATATATATATATATATGCATATATATTATATATATATATATATATATATATATATATATATATATATATATATATATATTAATTATTTATTACCTACAGACATCGATGTTTCATGCTAACACAATCTTCAGTGCAGGAAGTTAATTCTCAACGGTCGTCGGGCTCGAACTCCGATCACAAATCGCCACTGATTCGTAGTCAAGAGCATTAACCCCTCGGCCATAGGGAATTAGCTAATAATTAAGGAGAAATTTAACTTTGTAAATAACGAGTCGGCGGCTAATTTACACGAGCAGTTTAAAGTGATCAACAAACTGTGTTTGGATCTTGCATGAAGCTATTTGTACTGCTTGTTATTAAACTCACTATATATATATATATATATATATATATATATATATATATAGAGAGAGAGAGAGAGAGAGAGAGAGAGAGAAATTTGATACTTAGAAGGCAATTCAATGCAGAGGTGTGACGGATAGACACAAGTTGTAACAATTAAGACATATAATGGTGGAACAGGTTAAATAGTTTCACCCTTAATACAATGTATACATACACACGTTCCACCATTATATGTCTTATTTGCTCCAACTTGTGTCTATCCATTACACCACTGCATTGTATTGCCTTCTAAGTATCACATTTCTATATACAAGTAAAAAATGCTTCTAGCAAACTGCATAAACCTCTTATATATATATATATATATATATATATATATATATATATATATATATATATATATATATATCCCTGCCCGGATAAGTCATAGCCAGAAACATGTATCCATGTCTTCCTTTTGTGCATGCAAAAATTAATTTATAAATTAATTTTTTTAAAATCTATATATACGAAAATGAATTTATAAATTAATTAAATATATATAGTAGTAAGTTATGAAAATATATTTATGGCAATTAAGGTACACAGAGGCTCCCGTGTTTTATCCCTCACGGGAATCTTCAGGCTAAAATAGTTTTGACGGGTGTTTTTATATACACGGCTAGCTAGTTAACCAATCAGATTCTTTGTTGTTCTCTTAGCCAATCGTTGTGCTTCTCACAAACAAAGGTCCGGTTAGTTTTACTTCTTATTTCCTGTTCTATTGTTCTGTTTTCTATAGAGTGGCCTATATCCTGTTTCTTTGTTGTGTCAATATAATAAGTGAATTGATTTTAACATGTTGTTCCTTGTATTTCTATTTTAGGTTTTAGTTTTTAAGTAGTAAGGTTTTAGTTTAGTTTAGTTTTTTTACTTATGTGTTTGTTTATTTATTTATTTATGTATTGTTAGCCTAAGGTAAATTTTATTCTGTGCAGGCAGTTGTTTGCTATCTCACTTCTACAGTTTAATAGATTTTGGGTATCTTTAAAGTTTAGGATTTTAAATTTCTCATTCAGACATAATCTACACGGGTTGTCTAAATTTCTACATGTACTGGCCTGTCATATTATTTTCCATTCAATTATTGGTGAGCGTACATTTTAATTGACCTCCCAATAATGGTTTGCTAGTGCTGTTTTAATTTGACGATCTCTGTTTTTAAATGTGCTTTTGTGGTCATAATATCTGGTTTTAAAATTATATATATATATATATATATATATATATATATATATATATGAATAAAGATAGGAATAAAATGTTCCGACGTAATGGAAAATGAAAAAGGAAAATGAAAAAAATTATGTATCCATCAACGTTTTGTCTTTATTGTAAGACTTCCTCAGGATGATTTGTCTGAAGAAAAAATCATACAAGTATAAATTTGTTTTGTCTGCAGGCTCAGATTGTTTTAGCTCTAAGCCTGCGGACACATGGAAGTACAAGAAGAAAACAGAACCACAGGAAAAACATCACCACATGAACATAAACGGCAAGAAACATCATAAGCCCCCCCACCAAAAAAAAATGGCGCCAGCCTAGGCTGACACCACACAAAATATTTGTAGAGGGTCAAGGAGGATGAGAAGACCGAGGAGGGACAGCACAAACCAGACCTATACTGGAAGAGTGCAGAGAATACTGGGACCTTAGTGAGGCTTATTGCCACCCAAATCCCAGAGAAGATCAATGGTTCTTACCAGTGAGAAATCAATGGTAATCGGCTGTTGCGATACCGCAAGTTCATTTGTGTGATAACTCCTAGTGAGTACAATAATAATGATAATACTCTCTCTAAGCTTTGCCACATGATTGAGAACAGAACTTCCACCCTGGAGGTCAGTTGTTCCATTGTGCCAACACATTATTATGGATTAGCAAGTTATACCAAAGTAACTAGTAAACTATATACTAAAGGAATCCGCAAGATTGTATTTATTTTTAGGGCGGTTTCACTGACCTTGCACATAAGTATTTCCTAATGGTCACCCATTCGGTACTGACCAGACTCAACTTTGCTTAACTTCAGTGATCTAATAAGAACAAATGTGTCATCGTGATCATGTTGTAGGAAATATTGCATTTTAAAATGAAATATCACACATTCCAATAATGTTGTAGGGAATATTGCATTTTAAAATGACATATCACACATTCCAATCATGTTGTAGGGAATATTGCATTTTAAAATGACATATCACACATTCCAATCATGTTGTAGGGAATATTGCATTTTAAAATGGCATATCACGCATTCCAATCATGTTGTAGGGAATATTGCATTTTAAAATGGCATATCACGCATTCCAATCATGTTGTAGGGAATATTGCATTTTAAAATGGCATATCACGCATTCCAATCATGTTGTAGGGAATATTGCATTTTAAAATGACATATCACACATTCCAATCATGTTGTAGGGAATATTGCATTTTAAAATGACATATCACACATTCCAATAATGTTGTAGGGAATATTGCATTTTAAAATGACATATCACACATTCCAATCATGTTGTAGGGAATATTGCATTTTAAAATGACATATCACACATTCCAATCATGTTGTAGGGAATATTGCATTTTAAAATGGCATATCACGCATTCCAATCATGTTGTAGGGAATATTGCATTTTAAAATGGCATATCACACATTCCAATCATGTTGTAGAGAATATTGCATTTTAAAATGACATATCACACATTCCAATAATGTTGTAGGGAATATTGCATTTTAAAATGACATATCACACATTCAAATCATGTTGTAGGGAATATTGCATTTTAAAATGACATATCACACATTCCAATCATGTTGTAGGGAATATTGCATTTTAAAATGACATATCACGCATTCCAATCATGTTGTAGGGAATATTGCATTTTAAAATGACATATCACACATTCCAATAATGTTGTATGGAATATTGCATTTTAAAATGACATATCACACATTCCAATCATGTTGTAGGGAATATTGCATTTTAAAATGGCATATCACACATTCCAATTATGTTGTAGGGAATATTGCATTTTAAAATGGCATATCACACATTCCAATCATGTTGTAGGGAATATTGCATTTTAAAATGACATATCACGCATTCCAATCATGTTGTAGGGAATATTGCATTTTAAAATGGCATATCATGCATTCCAATCATGTTGTAGGGAATATTGCATTTTAAAATGACATATCACGCATTCCAATCATGTTGTAGGGAATATTGCATTTTAAAATGGCATATCACGCATTTCAATCATGTTGTAGGGAATATTGCATTTTAAAATGGCATATCACACATTCCAATCATGTTGTAGGGAATATTGCATTTTAAAATGGCATATCACACATCCCAATCATGTTGTAGGGAATATTGCATTTTAAAATGACATATCACGCATTCCAATCATGTTGTAGGGAATATTGCATTTTAAAATGACATATCACGCATTCCAATCATGTTGTAGGGAATATTGCATTTTAAAATGACATATCACGCATTCCAATCATGTTGTAGGGAATATTGCATTTTAAAATGGCATATCACACATTCCAATCATGTTGTAGGGAATATTGCATTTTAAAATGGCATATCACGCATTCTAATCATGTTGTAGGGAATATTGCATTTTAAAATGGAATATCACACATTCCAATAGCATTTATTTCAAAGTTGAGTGGAAAATTTTAATAATACAAAGAGCGACATTATTTTCCTACAAAAATTGAAAAATTGCTTCAATATTTTAGTTTCTGCGTTAAATGTAATGTTGAAAACTATTCTAAACCAGAAACCCTGTGTCAAATTTCCAATGAGACCTCAAATTTAGAAAATGCCTTCAGATTTATGAAACCAAGCGGAAATCTCATCTCGGGTTCTTTGATGATTTCATTAGCTCGAAAGAAAATTATCTAAGATGAATTTAAAATCCATGAGATGCTGCAAACAAGTAATCTAATAAAAATCCAGACTGCTGACTCACTGGTTGAAATATTAGAGCGAAAAGTGTAATTGGATGATTTCAGCATCTTTGTCATGACACACACAACAGTAAATTGAAGCAGAGATTTTTTTGTTATAAAGATGATCACTTTTTGATGCGAGTTTTGAAATCATCATATCAGAATAATCTTTCATGACTTTGGTTTCAAATCTGGAAAAAATATTGGCAAGATTAGATTCCAAAAGAACTCAAGTCACATGATATGATTGATACAAAGTATATTCACATAACCAACAGCAGTAACTACTACTATTACTACTGCTACTACTGCTGCTGATGATTATGATGATCCTTATTGTAGTTGAAGATTAAATAAATTATTGCATTGTAGAAAATATACCATCATCATCATCATATTCGGTTTAACGTCCGTTTTATATACAGACATGTGTTGGGCAGCTTTTAGAAATTGACTTCCAAACTAACCCTATCTCTAGCCAAGCCTTTTCTTTTTATTCCTTTTCCTCTCAGGTACATTTTTTATCACTTCTCCCCATGTTTTCCTTGGCCTTCCCCTGCGAACTAGACCTCCTACGTGAACCGTTCTACATCTACTGACTCAAGAACTCCGATACATTTTTTCTAACATGACCAAACTAACAAAGTCTTCTTTTCTGCACAAACCTTAATCTATGGTAGAAAAGGGCTTTATTAGAAAATGAATGCCTTTTTATATACTAAAATGTTGAAGAGAATCTGGAGGGAGGGTGAAAGGCGTATTATTAAGTTCGGAGAAATGGGGAAAGGGAGAGGGTAGGTGTAAATATGTATGATCAGGAAAGGGAGAAAATGTTCCGACGTAATGGAAATTGAAAAAGAAAAATCAAAGAATATTATTTATGTATTCATCAACGTTTCGTCTTTATCATAAGACTTCCTCAAGATGATTATTCTGAAGAAAACATCACAACACGTACAGAATGTTTTGGCTGCCGGCTCAGAAACTGCGTCCGATTTTAGCAGAAAAATCAAAATATGAGATACAAAATACCGTTGCTAACCATCGCCATAATCTATTTGTATTATTCTTCACAATGCACAGATTCATATTGACAGGAGAGTCCATCATAGAGAGAGAGAGGGAGAGAAAGGGAGAGAGATATGGAAGAGTCCATCATATATCTACGCTGGGTATGTATATCTTAATTACAGTAAGTGAACCTTTAACGGGATGATTGACACTGTGAAAATAATGACGATGAGACAAGATAAGATGGAGAAAGCCTGGACGACATGGACATAAACTTAGAAGAACCAGATCAAGATCACAACCGTAAAAGAGAGAAGGAGGGGGAGAGGAGGAGGAGGGGGAGGGGAAGGGGAGGAGGAGGTGGAGGGGGAGAGGGGGAAAGGAGGAGGAGGTGGAGGAGGAGAGGAGGAGGTGGAGGTGGAGGGGGAGAAGATCAAAGCATCTCTAAACATAAAACAGAGTATATAAGAAGCTGAAGATATATGCGAGGCAGAATCCCTCTTCGGTTCTGGTAAGCGTAGTGTAGTATGCTTTGCTTTGTTTACATATAAAAAACATGAGGGGGGGGGGGGAGTGATAAGGATGGACTTGAGAGGAAGAGAGATAAATAAAGACCTGGTCAGAGATAGGTTAGTTTGGAAGTCAATTTCTAAAAGCTGTCCAACACATGCCAGCAATGCAAACGGCATTACATCCCACTAAGTACAACCTTTTTACGATGGGTTGAAATTAATTTTCAGTACTTGCCAACATGTGAAACGGAAGTTAAACCGAATATCAAGAAGAAGAAGAAGGAAAGAATTCTAATCTACTAATTCCACCAATCAAAAAGGAGGAGGAGAGGAAAGGGGGGGGGGGTAAGAATTGTAATCTACTAATTCCACCAATCAAAAAGGAGGAGGCGGAGGCAAAGATGGAGGAGGAAAGAATTGTAATCAAGTAATTCTATCAATGATGGGCTGTAATTGGGTGACTCTCCCAGTTAAGGGGCGGAGCTTAATTTTTTAAAGGAAGGGGGGGGGGGGATGATCATTAAAAGAAAAAAAAAGAAGAATGCTCCTAAGCCAATCATATGGATCATTGCAAATCTCAATTATAAAGTGAAGTGAATCAGATTTTACCTCATCATTTTTCGTTTCAGCTTCTTGTAGGATCTTTGATAACTGTTCAGTGAACTTGTCATTTATCTTAATTAATTCTTCCAAATTTAGAAATATGGCAGAGAGTTGTCGGTTCTCAAGAAGGGCTGCTTTCTTCATTGGAATGTAAAATTCCTGAAAAAGATTGAAAAAAAAACAAACTTGTTTTAATTTAGACGAAAATGTTTTTAATATTGGAAATTTTTTTGCCGACAGTATGTTATGCATTCAGCACCCCCCCCCCCTGTTCGTAATTAATGCTATTGTATGCGCGGGTAATAAATATGGCTGACATAATGAGAACAAGCTACTCCCATGGATTAAATAAAAAGTTCCGTTTGAAATTCCATACAAAGTTTGACATAATAACGATTCTTGAATTCAACAAAATGCACCTGACGAAGGTCGGAGATTATATCAACCAAAATCTTCTGAGGATAATATCCAAGATGAGAACAGTAGTCCGAATAATCCGAATAATCCGAATAATCCGAATAATCCAATATTACTAAACAAACGATTTATTTAGTCCGCAAAGCTGGATATAAACAAAGAATACAACAAAGTGAAAATTTTTGTATGAGACTCATTTTTCACTTTGTGGTATTATTTGTTTATATCCATCCCCACAAACTAAATAAATCGTTTGTTTAGTAACATTACCCACACAAATAATAGCATCAACAACAAAAAAAAAAGCAGTTTAATACATGACAGATTAAAATGTATCAGCTTTTAATACAAACTTCCTGAGATCCTCCTAATTACAACATCGTTGCAACAAATTGAAATTAGTTTTCACTATAGATAATTTAGATGCTGGACTTGGTTTATTAATGACGCACTACACCGGGAACCATCGTGAAATGACTTGGCTCTACGAGCACCTCTCCATTGTCATTATTTGAGGGAATGCCTTGAGCCTGCTCTCAGCCTACCAAGCCAGCAGGACATCCAATGAAACTTCCTGATATTCCAGATATTTTTTAAAGATGAAGAGTTATTAATTAAATCATTTTTCTCCGGATTATTAGTTTTCAACGTTTCGAACGATGTTCCCTTCGTTCTTCTTCACATGAATTGTTCATTTATTGTTTATCTGCTAATGCCAGTCTTCTCAACAGATTTATATTCCAACTGATCATCATGGAGACGAGCGGAGTGATTGACCCTACCACGTGGGACTTCCTCAACCGCCTTGGTCTATTAATGTACAGCCAGCAAGGCATCCGGTGAAACTTCTTGATGTTGCATTAAATTGAACTACGAAATGCAGTTTTTATTTTGTGGACAAGATTTATACAAATAGCTTTATTCAAAATAAAGCTAAAAATTAATATTTTACTTGTATTTAGATGAACTTTTTTTTTTTGCAACTGTCAAAAACAATAACAAACTACAAAGAAATATAAGCATGACATTCGCCGGAAGAATGTTACTGAGTTAGCAGTTCTTAGCAGTTTTTGTAATCCTTACTATCTTATTACAATGCTATAATGTTTTAGCAGTTCTTAGCAGTTTTTGTAATCCTTACTATCTTATTACAATGCTATAATGTTTTAGCAGTTCTTAGCAGTTTTTGTAATCCTTACTATCTTATTACAATGCTATAATGTTTTAGCAGTTCTTAACAGTTTTTGTAATCCTTACTATCTTATTACAATGCTATAATGTTTTAGCAGTTCTTAGCAGTTTTTGTAATCCTTACTATCTTATTACAATGCTATAATGTTTTAGCAGTTCTTAGCAGTTTTTGTAA
Organism: Sepiola atlantica; assembly: GCA_963556195.1. Classification (NCBI taxonomy): domain Eukaryota; kingdom Metazoa; phylum Mollusca; class Cephalopoda; order Sepiida; family Sepiolidae; genus Sepiola; species Sepiola atlantica. The sequence goes on from OY744516.1 coordinate 229,874,568, forward strand.
TCCTTACTATCTTATTACAATGCTATAATGTTTTAGCAGGAGTTTCACTTGCCGAAAGAAAGATTGAAGACACTGAAGACAGAGATAGAGGGAAATATGTATTAAAATTGTTAAATTAAATAACAATACAGATAAGTCTTGCAAAACTAATTGAGTTTGCGGCTTTAAGAAGTCCAACTAATAATAAAAAGTTCTTTAACGCCCAAGAAAATTAGAGTGCCCTCTGAATTGCTCAGGTTCCAATTGACATTCTCAACTTTAGGAGAAATATTCCCTAATTGTTGTCAGAACGGGATCATATTCAAAAAGAGGAAGATTAAGATTTTTTTTTAATCAGCCCACCAAAACTAAGTGTCCGTTGATTGGTCAAGAAAAATCGTCTTGGCCAATCAACAAAGGCTTTTTCAGAATAAGAGGGGTGTCATGATGGACAAGAAGAGAACCACTCGTGAAGAAAGGGAGGTAACCATTTTTTTATAATGCTCATGAAAAGTTATGTAGCTAGATAAAGTAAAGTAAATATTCTAAACTGATCTTTCATCTTGAATTCGCCCCCACCCTAAAAAAAAAACGGAAAAGAACTCCCTGATTGGCTTAAAAAAAAACATAATAGGGAAATCTTAAAGTCTGAAATATGATCAAATCTGCCACTTGCTACATTCCGAGAGTTTCAGACTTCATTACAAAGATATATACTTTTCTACATTCTGAAAGTTCTCTGCATCATATTAATAAGAGTTTCATATTTTAGAATATTAAATTAAATGTGTTCAACATTTTAGAATATTAAATAAAATATGTTTAATATTTTAGAATATTAAATAAAATGTGGTTCATATTCTAGAATATGAAATAAAATGTTTTTAATAATTAAGAATATTAAATAAAATGTGTTTAATATTTCAGAATATATAATAAAATGTGTTTAATATTTCAGAATATTAAATAATGTGTTTAATATTTTAGAATATTTAATAAAATATGCTCCATATTTAAGAATATAAATAAAATGTGTTTAATGTTTTAGAATATTAAATAAAGTGTGTTTAATACTTAAGAATATTAAATAAAATGTGTTTTATATTTCAGAATATTAAATATAATGTGTTTATTATTTAAGAATATTAAATATAATGTGTTTATTATTTAAGAATATTAAATATAATGTGTTTAATTTTTTAGAATATTAAATAAAATGTGCTTATTATTTTAGAATAGTAAATAAAATGTGTACATTGTTTTAGAATGTTAATAAAAATGTGTTTGATATTAAAGAATATTGAATAAAATGTGTTTAATATTTTAGAATAGTAAATAAAATGTGCTTCATATTTTAGAATATGAAATGAAATGTGTTTATAATTTTAGAATAATAAATAAAATTTGTTTAATATTTTAGAATATTAAATAAAATGTGTTTAATATTTCAGAATATGTAATAAAATGTGTTTAATATTTCAGAATATTAAATAAAATGTGTTTAATATTTTAGAATATTTAATAAAATATGCTTCATATTTTAGAATGTTAAATAAAATGTGTTTAATATTTAAGAATATTAAATAAAATGTGCTTCATATTTTAAAATATTAAACAAAATGTGCTCCATATTTAGAATATTAAATAAAATGTGTTAATAATTTTAGAATATTAAACAAAATGTTTTAGATTATTAATAAAATGAGTTTAATATTTTAGAGTATTAAATAAAATGTGTTTAATACTTTAGAATATTAAATAAAATGTGTTTAATATTTTAGAATATTAATAAAATGGGTTTAACATTTTAGAATATTAAGTAAATCGGTTTAATATTTTAGAATATTTAATAAAATGTTTCTAATATTTTAGAATATTAAATAAAATATGCTTCATAGTTTAGAATATTAAATAATTTTTTCTTAATATTCTAGAATATGAAATAAAATGTGTTAAATAATTAAGAATATTATATAAACTGTGTTTAATATTTAAGAACATTAAATAAAATGTGTTTAATATTTTAGAATATTAAATAAAATGTGGTTCATATTCTAGAATATGAAATAACATGTTTTTAATAATTAAGAATATTAAATAAAATGTGTTTAATATTTCAGAATATATAATAAAATGTGTATAATATTTCAGAATATTAAATTATGTATTTAATATTTTAGAATATTTAATCAAATATGCTTCATATTTAAGAATATAAATAAAATGTGTTTAATGTTTTAGAATATTAAATAAAGTGTGTTTAATACTTAAGAATATTAAATAAAATGTGTTTTATATTTCAGAATATTAAATATAATGTGTTTATTATTTAAGAATATTAAATATAATGTGTTTAATTTTTTAGAATATTAAATAAAATGTGCTTATTATTTTAGAATAGTAAATAAAATGTGTATATTGTTTTAGAATGTTAATAAAAATGTGTTTGATATTTAAGAATATTGAATAAAATGTGTTTAATATTTTAGAATAGTAAATAAAATGTGCTTCATATTTTAGAATATGAAATGAAATGTGTTTATAATTTTAGAATAATAAATAAAATTTGTTTAATATTTTAGAATATTAAATAAAAATGTGTTTAATATTTCAGAATATGTAATAAAATGTGTTTAATATTTCAGAATATTAAATAAAATGTGTTTTATATGCTTCATATTTTAGAATATTAAATAAAATATGTTTAATGTTTTAGAATACTAATAAAATGTGTTTAATATTTTAGAATATTAAATAAAATGTGCTTCATATTTAAAAATATTTTTAAAAATGTGCTTCATATTTAGAATATTAAATAAAATGTGTTTATAATTTTAGAATATAAAACAAAATGCGTTTAATGTTTTAGAATATTAATAAAATAGGTTTTATATTTTAGAATATTAAATAAAATGTGTTTAATACTTAAGAATATTAAATAAAATGTGTGTAATATTTTTGAATATTAATAAAAATGGGTTTAATATTTTAGAATATTTAATAAAATGTTTCTAATAATTTAGAATATTAAATAAAATATGGTTCATAGTTTAGAATCTTAAATAATTTTTGTTTAATATTTCATATTCTAGAATATGAAATAAAATGTTTTAAATAATTAAGAATATTAGATATTAATTATAAATGTGTTAAATACATTAGAACATTAAATAAAATGTGTTTAATATTTTAGATCATCTAATAACATGTGTTTAATATTTTAGAATGTTTAATAAAATGTGTTTAATATTCTAGAATATTAAATAAAATATGCTTCATATTTTAGAATATTAAATATAATGTGTTTAATGTTTTAGAATATAGAATAAAATGTGTTTAATTTTTTAGAATATGTAATAAAATGTGTATATTATTTTAGAACATTAAATAAAGCGTGTATATTGTTTTAGTATGTTAATAAAACGTGTTTGATATTTTATAATTTTAAATAAAATGTGTTTAATATTTTAGAATATTAAATAAAATGTGTTTAATATTTTAGTATATTAAATAAAATTTTAAAATATTAAATAAAATTTGTTTAATACTTTAGAATAGTAAATAAAATATGCTTAATTTTTTAGAATATTAAATAAAATGTGTTTAATGGTTTAGATTATTGAATAAAATGTGTTTAATATTTTAGAACATTTAATAAAATTTGGGTAATAATTTAGAATATGTAATAAAATGCGCTTTATATTTAAGAATATAAATAAAATGTGTTGATTATTTTAGAATATTAAATAAAATTTGTTCAATATTTTAGAATTTAAACAAAGTGTGTTTAATATTTTAGAATATTAAATAAAATGTGCTTCATATTTTAGAATATGAAATAAAATGTGTTTAATAATTTAAAATATTTTAAAAAATGTGTTTAATATTTTAGAATATTAAATGAAATGTGCTTAATATTTTAGAATATTAAATGAAATGTGTTTAATATTTAAGAATTTAAAATTAAATATGTTTAATTTCTTAGAATATTAAATAAAATATGCTTATTATTTTAGAATATGAAATAAAAACGTGTTTATTATTTTAGAATATTAAACAAGATCTGTTTAATGTTTAAGAATATTAAATAAAATGTGCTCAATATTTTAGAATATTAAAAAAGATGTGTTTAATATTTGAGAATATCAAATAAAATGTGTTTCATATTCTAGGATATATTTAAAATGTGTTCAATGTTCTAGTATATTAAATAAAATTTGTTAAAAATTTTAGAATTTTAAATAAAATGTGTTTAATATTTTAGAATATTAAATAAAATGTGTTTAATATTTTAGAATATTAAATAAAATGTGTTATTGTTTTAGAATGTTAATACAATGTGTTTAATATTTTAGAATATTAAATAAGATGTGTTTGATATTTTAGAATATTAAATAAAATGTGTTTGATATTTTAGAATATTAAATAAAATGTGTTTAATATTCAAAATATTAAATTAAAAATGCTTCATATTTTAGAATATTAAACTAAATGTGTTTAATTGTTTAGCATATTGAATAAAATGTGTTTAATATTTTAGTATATTAAATAAAATGTGTTTAATATTTTAGAACATTTAATAAAATTTGTGTAATAATTTAGAATATGTATAAAATGTGCTTCATATTTATGAATATAAAATAAAATGTGTTGATCATTTTAGAATATTAAATAAAATTTGTTCAATATTTTAGAATATTAAATAAAGTGTGTTTCATATTTTAGAATTTAAAATAAAATGTGTTTAATATTTTAGAATATTAAATAAAATGTGTTTAATATTTCAGAATATTAATTAAAATCTGTATAATATTTTAGAATATTAAACATAATTTTTTTATTATTCAAATATATCAAAACAAAATGTATTTAATGTTTTAGAATATTGAATAAAATGTGTTTAATAATTTAGAATATTAAATAAAATGTGTATTTTATTTTAGAATATTAAATAAAATGTGTTAGTTTTTTTAATGTTAATAAAATGGGTTTGATATTTTAGAATATTGAATAAAATGTGTTTAATATTTTAGAATATTAAATAAAATGTGTTTAATATTTTAGAACATTTAATAAAATTTGTGTAATAATTTAGAATATGTAATAAAATGTGCTTGATATTTAAGAATATAAAATAAAATGTGTTTAATATTTCAGAATATTAAATAAAATTTGTTTAATGTTTTACAATATTAAATAAAATGTCTCCGATATTCTAGAATTTTAAATAAAATTCAAAAATATTAAATAAAATTTGTTTAATATTTTAGAATATTAAATAAAATGTGCTTCATATTTTAGAATATGAAATAAAATGTGTTTAATAATTTTAAATATTTTTAAAAATGTGTTTAATATTTTAGAATATTAAATGAAATGTGTTTAATATTTAAGAATTTTAAATTAAATATGTTTAATTTCTTAGAATATTAAATAAAATATGCTTATTATTTCAGAATATGTAATAAAAACGTGTTTATTATTTTAGAATATTAAACAAGATCTGTTTAATTTTTAAGAATATTAAATAAAATGTGCTTAATATTTTAGAATATTAAAAAAGATGTGTTTAATATTTTAGAATATCGAATAAAATGTGTTTCAAATTTGTTAAACATTTTAGAATTTTAAATAAAATGTGTTGATTATTTTAGAATATTAAATAAAATTTGTTCAATATTTTGGAATATTAAACAAAATGTGTTTAATGTTTTACAATATCAAATAAAATGTCTCCAATATTCTAGAATTTTAAATAAAATTCAAAAATATTAAATAAAATTTGTTTAATATTTCAGAATATTAAATAAAATGTGCTTCATATTTTAGAATATGAAATAAAATGTGTTTAATAATTCAAAATATGTTTAAAAATGTGTTTAATATTTTAGAATATTAAATAAAATTTGTTTAATATTTTAGAATATTAAATTAAATGTGTTATTGTTTTAGAATGTTAATAAAATGTGTTTACAATTTTAGAATATTAAATAAAATGTGTTTAATATTTTAGAATATTTAATAAAATGTGTTTAATATTCAAAATATTAAATTAAAAATGTTTCATATTTTAGAATATTAAACTAAATGTGTTTAATGGTTTAGAATATTGAATAAAATGTGTTTAATATTTTAGAATATTAAATAAAATGTGTTTAATATTTTAGAACATTTATTAAAATTTGTGTAATAATTTAGAATATGTAATAAAATGTGCTTCATATTTAATAATATAAAATAAAATGTGTTTTATATGCTTCATATTTTAGAATATTAAATAAAATGTGGTTCATATTCTAGAATATGAAATAAAATGTTTTTAATAATTAAGAATATTAAATAAAATGTGTTTAATATTTCAGAATATATAATAAAATGTGTTTAATATTTCAGAATATTAAATTATGTATTTAATATTTAAGAATATTTAATCAAATATGCTTCATATTTAAGAATATAAATAAAATGTGTTTAATATTTTAGAATATTAAATGAAATGTGTTTAATATTTTAAAATATTAAATGAAATGTGTTTAATATTTTAGAATATTAAATTAAATGTGTTTTATTTTTTAAAATATGAATAATATGTGTTTAATATTTTTGAATATTAACTAAATATATTTTAGAATATTAAATAAAATGTGTTTAAGGTTTTAGAATATAAAATAAAATGTGTTTGGGGTGAGAGGTTTAACACGATATCAACCATTATTACAAGGTCATCAGCATTATCGAGTGGGCTATGGGCATCTGTCACACAAGACTCAGACAGTGTTGTCAAGAATAGGTCGAGAAGTGAGGCTTGCCGGTCTTAGCAATCGTGGAGGCGGGTCAGGAAAATGACAGTTTGTGGAAGGGAATGTGCAATCGAGAAGCTATGCATGTTGTTACCAACTGGGTTTGTGTAGAAACCAATACAATCTTTGTGGTGGATATTGAAGTCCCCAAATACATGGATTTGGGCATTCAGATCCAAGGAAAGTGCTGTGTCTATACTATTTGAGACATAGCCAAGTCGGGTATAGTTCTCGGTCAAGGGAGAATGGTAGAGGAAATACAAGTAACTAATGCTGTGTTGTAAGGTTAATCTAAAGCAGATGTAGACCTGATGGTCAGATTCTAGACTAAGTTCTCTAGTCAAGGGGAGGGTATTATGAATATAGACACTGAGCCCGTGCATGTGTTTGTCAGTCTTTACGGCAGAGTGGGAGGCATCCTGGCATATCAAAACGATTAGAAGAGGTTGAGAAGTTTAGATTAGTTTCGCTTAGTGCTAGGATACCTGGGGAGTTGACAAGGAGGAAGGATTCTACATCATCAAGATTAGTTCTAAGCCCTCGGTCATTTGTGAAAGAGAGCCTCAAGGGAGGAAGCAATTTGTTTTTTTTTATGTGGAGCGTCTAGTTCTATTGTTTTACTCTTTGTTCTCATTTTCATTAGAGCGAGTTAGATAAAATGTCAGAAAACAGATTTCACACAAATAGACTCTTAGTCGAGTCGTTATCTATGGCGTTGTAGTCTGCACTGGAGATAAGTGCAGAGTCCCTTTCAATGCACTACATCGCACTACAGTTATCTCGATATTATACAACTGTTCATTATATATATATATATATATATATATATATATATATATATATATATATGTATATATGTATATATATATATATATATATATATATATATATATATATATATATATATGATAAATGCTATTCACTAAACAGGACACTTGTTATTTCAGAAGATAGTTGACCTCAAATGTGAGCTTCTGAGGACGGGAACTAGTTGGTTCATCTTTTTTTTTTAACTGCCAAATTGAAAAAGCCTATATTTGGAACACTAAGAAGTTTCATTGGATGTCCTGCTGGCTTAGCAGGTCAAGAACAGGCTCAAAGAATTCCCTCAAATAATGGCGATGGAGAGGTGCTCGTAGAGCCAAGTCAATTCATTATGGTCCCTGGTGTGGCATGTCATTAATACATTGATAGACCAAGATGGTTTAGGAAGTCCCGTTCCCGTCGTCTCCACAGCGATCGGTTGAAATACAAATCTGTCGAGAAGATCGGTGCATTTTGATCACTTGCAGTCCTCTGCTAACGTTCTTCTTCTTCTTCTATTCATTAAACGTCACTTTTCCCTTGGGGTCAGGGGTCAGACGTTTTCTGATATTATGCAAGCTCACTCTCCACTTCTCATGGTTCAGCAGGTCAGCAGTCTCCAAATCCACTCTGTGCAGTTTTGTTCAATCACTTGCCTCCAAGTTTTCCTTGGCCGGCCAACCTTCCTGCGATTTATGACATTCATGCTTCTGCAACAGTTTATCCAGGAGGATGAACGTTCCACATGACCATACTAGTGCAATCGATTCATCCTTAAAATAACATTGGTTACTTTATTTCTAGCTAGATTGTAGGTTTCTTCCCAATCTGCAAAAGTTATTCCATATATCACTGACCTGTGTTCCAGTAAGATAAAACAGCAAAGCTGTTTTGTTTTTTAGGTGAGTTTATTTTTGGTTTATGGTTATCTTTTCATGTGGGGGTCTGGTCAATGATTTTATCTAAGTGTCACATATGCAATTTCTATGTTTTAATTGGCTAAATTTTCTAGGTTCAATCCTAACTCTTTCCAGCATATTTTTTTTTCCTTTCTTTTTTTTTAAAACTCTATTTTCATTAAAACTCTCTATTGGCTGCAGCACAAAATGTCATATATGACCAGCACGATAAATAAATTATCATCAAGTTTTGAAATTCACTTGCAAACTTTGGAAGTTCCGGTAAACTTTTCACCATTGTTAATCCGGAGGATTTTGTTTTAATTTAGCAGCCATCTTGGTACTTGCTGAGAATCCAAGATGGCCACTAAACGTCCTCCAACATAAAAGCACCATAAATTGCAACAATTCTTAAAATTATTGAGTCATTACACAAGGACTCAAGTGTAGGCTCAGTTGGTTAAGATAGGCAGTGTGTACATGTTCATTGGCTAGTTTGAATTTATGACAGCCAATCAGAAACTCTTTCATTCTACACATTAAGAATTGATTTCTGAGAAAGTGAACAACAAGTAAATTAGGAATATATTAAAAATCGATTCTCTTATTTCTGATCTGATAATTGTAACAATTGTAAATCTATTAAAAGCTCAGAAAATGCTATTTATCAGCGATCAGTGAAGCCAGACTGAAAATTTCTACGTAATAAGTGAAAATTGCTAAAGATGTAAGAACTACTTAGGCATATTACTTACTTCAAGCAGAATTTTGAGGTCCCTGCCATAATTAACCTCTGTTTCCATCATTTCCTGAATAGTTTCTTTCCGCTCAATTCTCTTCCGAGCGCATGGTTGGCAGATAACATCTCCAGTACTTGGAGGATTATGGACAACAACCTCCACACAGTCCTGGCAAATCATCCCCTACAATTCGAAAAAAATATATAATTAGCAAGAGTTATCTCAGAGAAATTGTATTTTAGAAAAAGTTTCTTAAGTTAAATTGTTCAAAAGAAACCAACTTTGAAATGCAAAAAATAAAATAAAATGAAATGTTGTGAACGCTCTCGAATGAAAGTGTATGCGAACAAAATGATTACTATAAAATGTTATCGCAAAAAAAACAAAAAAAAAACGCTTTATCAACATGAAAAGACAAGAAGAAGCAAATGAAAACAAAATAATATCCTGTCCGATGGCTAAAGTGCCGTAGCCACAAAAACTGTCATAGAACACCTGGTTGGCGACTGATGGGGACAGGATATAGCATGTGCAATCTAACATTGTATGAAGAAAAGAAAAAATTAAAGTTTTTGCATCAGCACTAAAAATGAATAAACTCAAATTCATAATTACATAAACAGCTGAGTGTTCCTGCTTAGATTATAAGTTGGCTGATAATAGTGCCGTTAGCGACTAAGTTTCAAGAAGCTGACATGGTTACAGTCAATTCAGTCCAATGGTAGGGATAACAAGAACAATATTCAAAAAAAGTAAAAAGAAAGTGTACAAAAACATTAATGATTAGCAATAATTATATCAGTAAAATATATACTTATATACTTATATATATACTTAAAGTTGAGATAAACAAAATTAGAACATTATTTATATCAGTTCCAAGAATTCAAACACAACGATTATATGGCGTACGATTGTTTCCAAGCCAATTTGGAAAAAAAAAATTTTATTATATTTTAAATGACTCCATATATATATTGTTGTGAAGTTGTTCCACAGTAAATAATAAATAAAGGAAGTCAAGTCGAGGGTTGGTTTAACAAGTGTATTAACAAAGTAAGAAACTGACTAGCTATTGGCTAGACAGTTACAAGACTGTGCTTTGTCTTCTGGTGACTCGTACTATTTATAGTGACAACCGGTGTAGTTTCTCCTGTGTAAGAACGGCCGGTGTAACATTATATATATATATATATATATATATATATATATATATATATATTAATTTTTAAGTAAATAATATTAAACTAGCGCGACCCGTGTAAATTACACAAAATGATGTTTTTAATACTAATTATCTTGCTGCTAATCTATACATTACTTTGTAAATGCTTTAGATTAAATTAAATTTGGCTCCAATTCATGAGTAGTATACAAAGATTCGGAAGGTCGTTGCTTTTGATGTAAGCGTGACACACAAAATAACACACACACTATTGTATTAATATGTGTCTTCCCGGTCGTCCCCTCCCTACCTCCACCCCCCCCCCCCCTTCGATGTAGAAAAAAAATTCTTAGAGGTTGGTTGGGATCGAACTATAAACCAGTCAGGCTGACTTCAAAAACCGACGTCAAAATCCTACATTGCTAACCATTGCACCAAAGGGAAATACTTTAAAATATTACTAAAATTAGATGACTTGAATGTTTTTCAAAATCTAGGTGCGGCACGCATGCGCAGAGCTTTTGATGTAAGCATGTCACATGAACACACACGCTATCGTATTAATATATAGATTATTTTTACCTACATAGGCTAGCTTTCGCTCTCATCAGTGTAGGGAATGATAATCTCAGATGGTCGTAAGGTTCGAAACCCGGTTACAGAATAACCCTAGACTCCGCAAGCAAGCGTCATAACCAAATAGCCATGAGAAATTACCACGTCAAGAAATGAAATTCAAGTTCTATTTTATGCGAAGGGAGGCACATATAGAAAAACTGTCTGGAGAGTATTCAACGAACATTACTGCCGTAGGTGCACCTTCAAAGCTTTGTCACTAATTCATATATATTGCCTATCTGCTACCAACGGTACTTTTTTTTTTATGCGTCTTTCTTCCTACATAATTTTATATACTAACTACCATATCCCAGAATAGTTCTTAAGGGTAATGTTTAAATAGTATTATTATTATTATTATTATTTATTGATTTACTTATATATATATTTAAGAATAACTGAATTGTGTCTACATTTGGTTATTGGGGAAGTGGTATTTTGATCAGTATCACTGAACAGCTATGAATTTAATATCTGTTCTGTTTTTAAATATAGTTGAATCCCCTTTTGTTTTGTGAATTTTCTAGCGGTAAGTCGGCTTATGCAAGTGCTAACTCTGCGATATGCTAAACTCTAGGAATTTAAACTGCATTTTTTTTCTTCGTTTATAAATTACCCAAAGTTTCTTTAGACTATCTTCTTAGTATTCTTCATCCAATTTATTTTTTAACAGGCCTTTGATTAGTCTTGATTTAATGATGTCAGTCTTCCACTCCAGGCTCGACGGTCGTGAGGATCTAAGTTTGTAATCCCCAGGGCTGCAAGGTCACTATATATATATATATATATATATATATATATATATATATATATATATTATTTGTAACCCCTATAAAACCTCTAGATGGGCACTGTAAGTGTAGTATTAACACAGCATGACGTCGCTAGCTATAGATGCATCGTTCCTTTCATTAAGTTGAATGCTCTTATGACGTCAAGCCGCCGGAATAAGTGTTAAGATTATCACTGTTTATTTGGCTATCCAGCAGTGGTCGAGTGGTTCTAGGTGCCGGGATTTGAGTTGTAAAATACTTGTAGCCCAGGGTTTCGAATCACACGACCAGTAGTGAATAGTTATATCTCTATGCTGATGAGTCCCGATTAAAAAGGACGAAACGTATACGTACATAGATAATATACAAATGAACAAATATTTATTTATTTATATATATATATATATATATATATATATATATATATATATATATATATATATATATATATATATATAGAGAGAGAGAGAGAGAGAGAGAGAGAGAGAGAGAGAGAGACAGACAGACAGACAGACAGACAGACATAAGAAAGAATGGCGTAAATAAATAACGGTATGAATAAGACTTTGTGATGATTTGATGACATGAAAAAATGAGTAAAAATAAAAATCTGGTGTAGAAACGTATCTGTAATTTGATTGACCCTACCCTTTCTTCTCTGCACCCTCTTTCTCACAGACGTGATGTTGCTAGTCTCAGTCTTTTCTATAAATACTATCATGGCATGTGTTCTTCAGAATTATGTGATTTATTCCTCGCTTCTTTTGTTCCAGCTCGTTTGACTCGTTGGTGTAGTGGTCTACATTAATTCGCTGTTTTGATACCGCATTGTAATACATCTTCCTATTCCAGTAGCTTCTTTCCAAGAACTACAGGCTTGTGGAACTCTCTTCCTGCTGACTGTTTTCCTCCTACCTAATATCTTGGCCAATAGGTATCTCCTGTCTTTGCGATAACAATATTTGTTCTTGCTAGCTCCTTAAATCAAGTGGCTTCATGCCTTGTCTGGAGCGATTTCCATTAATATATATATATATATATATATATATATATATATATATATATATGTTTTCCATATTCATTTTAGTGCATGGTCAGACGTATTGATATATATTATAATTTAGCATTTTGTGCCTGCCTGTCTGATGGTCACTTATATGCTCCAAAACTACTCAATAAAATTGCACTAAATTAGACATGAAGCATTCTTGAGACATTGAGTGTGTACTTTAATGACCAAACGATCATTTTTATTTCTAAGAAAAAAAAGAAGAATTTTGTAAAAATATAAAAAACGAATAAAATGAAAGTAGAAAGTGTCTGGGCAACGCCGGGTAAGTACAGCTTTTTAAAGTTTACAAAATTACATAAACAATTTAATTGAAAATTTAAAATTTAAAAATCAAATAAACAATTGTTCTAAATTTTTGTTTGATAATCCGAAAATTGATAAGTAATCATGGTGCCTATTGACACAAATACACAGGTGAAATATGACAGTTCAAAATAAATTAACAGGAAAACTCTTTGATATACTTACGTATCAGGCAAAAATACATATCGACACCAAAAATTATGGAAAATTATCGAGTAAAATTTTAGTAATAAATAAAATTAATTTTTTACTCATATCTTTAAGCCAGCGTATCGTAAAAGATTATTTCCCTTCTTCTAATATGAAAACGCCATGCGGTCTTCTCCATCGGAGTTCGTAGACTACGAATAGTAAAATAATTTGATGTTTTGTTAAAATTCAACTTGATAATTTTCCGTAATTTTTGGTGTACACAAATATTTTTTCCTGATACGTAAGAGTTTTCCTGATAATTTATTTTGAACTGCGATATTTTAATGTTTTCTTTCAAAAGAAAGCTATGATGATCAAGGGATTGAACTAACTGTCACGACCAACGCAGTGACTGAGTTTATTTACTCCTCGCGGAGTTAGGCACAAGGCCAGTTTTATCTTACTCCCACAAGTAAGATGTGACCCAAGATCGGGTCGAGCAAGTGGGGTTAAAAGCCAGCGCTCGAGAGGTGAGCACTCTGGCCATTTAAAAATTGCCTGGGCAGCCCCGTCGGCATTCCCCGGTAGGGGCGCCTCAGACAGTAAGTAATAAACTTACTCCTCCCCAAAGAGGGGAGGCGAAGCCTGGGAGGGTGGACCTCCTAGAACTGCACAGGACAGGCGTGCAGTATCCATCGGAACAGATACTACACTTTGAAAAATTTATTTGCAGAAAATACATGTTAATATTCAAAACAAATTAGGCACAAGGCCATCAAAAGTGTGGGGGTGGGTGTCGTTGGTCATCCTTTGTCAAAGGTAATAAAATTGTCTATCCTACTCTTAACTAGAATCATCTCAGTCACCACAATACCACATTTACTCTAGGGGCCGTCCTACTTAGGCTATTGTAAAATAAGTTTGCAATCTTAAAATTTTCCTTCAGGGTTTTTTTTTTTTTTTTTTTTTTTTCATATATAGTAAAATAAATAAATAAATAATATGGTTATATTTACAGAAATTCATTGGAGTATAATGGGGTAGGGGAGAAAAGCAAAACCCAGTTAGTAAGACCCTCCTGACCCTTTCTAAATATTAGACTGCCCACTGTTTTCCGGTTTGTTCCGACCAAAAAAAAAAGATACTACACTTTGATCTTAGCCAAAAGGCCAAGGTACAAGTTTTCTAAAGCTACTTCCTGAAATCTTAAAAACACGAATCTACGCAGAAGCACTCCGCTTATAATAGGCATAAGCAACTTCCACCGTACAAGAGAATCTTTTTTAAAGTCAATAAACCCGATGAGGCTGAGTGCTTGTAATTATGGTCATCACTTTCAAGCAGGAGAGCCACTGCCGCCTCCGTCATTCTCTCTCCCTCCTTTCGGGAAGGAGGGGGGGGGCTGTTTTTTTGTTGTTGTTTCTTTCATCTTTTGAATGATGGAGAGCTTCATTCAAATAAATGGATAACAAACTCAGCCTCCATACGTTCTGGCAGACAAATGAACAAGAATAACTAACTTTCGAATCATGTAATTAAATCAACTAATTAAGTTTTCAACCATTATCTAACAAATCTAAGACAACCATCAATTTGACTACATTTCAAATTAATTCTTCCTTCTTTTCACTTTGCGTATACATAGCTAGTAGAATGCCCATCCCGGGACGGGTATAAGCAATAAATACAGTTTTATTAGTTTTAAATTTTAATCTTTTTTTTATTTCACTTGCGGCAGAAAGTATGGTACATGGTAAAGTTTTTAAAAAATAAAAAAATAATGTCCCCATGTTATTCACCTTGTTGCCTCTAATACATATTCCAGAATTCATAATAAGTTCAATAGTTTATGGTTTTTACCACGCACATACATATTATTGACTCTTACGCACCGGTCCCTTTTAAAATGTATTACTTAATATAAGTAAAAATTTGATACAGAGCAATTCTTTTCTCTTTTAAATTTTTTGTATTTAACTTATTTTAAAAGCTTTTATGGGGAGGGTGCGAGTTTACAAAAAAATAACATGGCCATGTTACTCACCGTGTTGCCAAGAATATATATTCCAAAATTCATAATGATCCATTTACTAGTTTAGGAGATTATGCTATGATATATATATATATATATATATATATATATATATAAGTTTAAATAAATAATATTAAATTATTTTAACCTACATATGCCAGCGTTTCTAGCTTTTGCTCTCATCAGTGTAGGGAATGATAATCTCAGACAGTCGCAAGGTTCGAACCCTTGCTACAGAATCAACCTAGACTCCGCAAGCAAGTATCACAACCATACGGCCACAAGGCATTACCAAAGAAGGAAATTTAAGTTCTATTTATGCGAAGAGTGGCACATATAGAAAGACTGACTAGAGATTCTACGAACGTTGTCGGAATTTACCTTATAGCTACGTGTCAGTCTATTTTTAAGGGAGGTGACGGTGGTTAAGTGAAGATCGACACGGACTGAAGACCTGGGTGTTCCAAGTTCGAATCCAGTCGGTTCCACATTACCACTTTCACTTAGGGATGTTGGCAACCTTCTCGTGGTCCTTCCCGTAAGTACCCGATGTCTTTTCAGAAAGTTTTCTAACTAGAAAAACGTCGGGGAAACTAATGCCAACGCCAGAATCATCTGATTCACACGAAAGAAGAAGAAGAAGAAGTCTATTTTTAACTTCCCCGAACAGGGCTCAACTTTAATCTTATTAAGGGGGCTTATAACAATATATACATATATATATATATATATATATATATATATATATATATATATATTTTGATTTTATTCCATTAGTTGCGACAAAACAAGTTTTGTTTCATTGGCGCAAATATATATTTTGCTCTGAATTTTCATTGAGCACTCTCATAAACCCGGTTTCAACTTCCTTCGGATTCATACCCCCTGGATATTTGTAACAAGTTAATTATATATATATATATATATATATATATTATTAATAAAAAAAAAAAATAAGAGCGTAATATTTATTAATGTTTGTATTACAGAAGTGAACCGTGTAGTTTTGAACCCCCATTTGAACTCAAGAACCTATATGAAATTTCAAACTGAACCCTTATTTAATCCATGGGGGTAGATTGTTTTTGTTCTGTCAACCATGATCGGGTAGAATTCTTAAGTAAATGTTATCCTATTCTTAGTTAGTATCACCTGTAGTGAGGATTGAACCTTCAACCTCCAGAACACTGTCACTTAAAACTGATTATTACTTAACAACTTTATCCGTTGCACCACTTGTCCATACGTTTGATATGAAGATTCCAGAATTTGACAATGCGCACCTGAAGATGGTCGGAGGTTACATCAGCCGAAACGTTGTGAGAATAACATCCACGATGAGAACAGTAGTCGGAATAATCTAAATAATACAAATTATAAATCCCCATCTCAAAAAATTACGAAATACATTGAGGCAAACTAGCGCTGCCTGCGAAAAATTTAAGAACCCAAGAAACTCCTGCTACCACCCCTGAACACCATTGATTTAAAAGTTGAAAAATATAATCATAACCTCTTTCTGGGAAAAGAGTCGATAGTCAGTTACACCAACAATGAGGGGTCCGACCAACCAAGGCATGACACGCGACAAGGACACGGATAGTGATATGTAGATAAATCTATCTAAATACAGTAAAGATGATGAAAACAAAAAGAAATTTAAAAAAAGAGAGAATATGGGACGAGTGGTTGAAAAAATGTAAACTTTTTAAAAACAAATGGGTTTAAACTATTTTGTTTTAAACCCATAATTAACAGTCTTCTCGTTTGAGGAAAGCTCAAATAACGATCTATATTTTTTATGTTACTTAGTTTTTTCTGAATTCTGGTTTCCTCTTATTTTGTCCTTTAGTCCTCACATTTCAGAGACAGCTGACAAGCTGAACTGTGAGAACTGAAGAATGAGCTTGCGAAATATCAGAAAACGTCTGCTGGCGTTAAATGAAAAGAAGAAAAAGATCAACTTTAAAATCGTTGTAAAGTGTGAAAAATCTGCATAAAAACATTATGATTGCTTCATTATTCATTGTATAATAAATCGGGAATGTTCTTGCCAAGAATATATATTATAAGTGGAAGTATTTCATACAATACTATTTTCGATCATTTGTTCGCTACAATAAGAAATATATTCAACTGTCCTCATTTAAGATCTCATTTTTTTGTAATAGTAATAACGTTTCAACGGATGCTTCAGTGTGTTCATTAACTCTATTTATGTGTCTACTAAAATTTTTGTCAAACATAAATCGAAAGAATAGCAAGTCTTTTCTTTGTTTTTGTTTTAATATTTATACAAGGCTATTAAAGAATGGATGAGAGTTCTTGGGTTAGTAGACGTAGAACAGTTGAGATAGCAGGTTCAGTTCACAGGGGAAGGGCAAGGAAAACATGGGAAGAGGTAATAAGAATGGACCTGAGAGAATGAGGGATAGATAAAGACCTGGCCAGAGATGGGTTAGTTTGAAAGCCCAACACATGCCAGCATGTGAAAACCGACGTTAAACTGATGATGATGATGATGATGATGATGATGATGGTGGTGGTGGTGGTGGTGGTGGTGGTGGTGATGATGATGATGATGATGATGATGATGATGATGATGATGATGATGATGATGATGATGATGATGATGATGATGATGATGATGATGAACTAAAACAATAATGTCAGACAGATGATCAATATTGATTATCAAGTTCGACTAAAAAAAAATCAATCATTTATTCAGATATTCATTAACATTTGTGTAATAAAAAATCAATAGTAATCCATATTGGTTTTTCAGGACGGATAGCAAAATTTAATGAAGATATTTATTGAGAAATGCAATTTTAAGCTTAAAATGTTTTAACGGGAATATGTATATCTCCTACAAGCATTCATTTATTCATGAAGACTCGTATAGTTACAGATGGACGAAATAACCTCTACTTTTCTCCCTCTCTCTTGAATATTAATCCAGTCTAATAACAACACTTACAAATATTTATGAAAATCAGACTTGTATAATTACAGATGGCCCAAACAATCTATACATTTTCTCCACCTCTCCTGAACACTAACCCAGTCTACTCGACAGTATAGGTAGATGTGTGCAAAACAGGAGACTTCGATGGTATGGCCACATTGAAAGAATGGATGAGAGTTCTTGGGTTAGTAGATGTAGAACAGTTGAGGTAGCAGGTTCAGTTCACAGGGGAAGACCAAGGAAAATATGCGAGGAAGTGATAAGGATGGATTTTAGAGAAAGAACGATAAATAACGACCTGGCTAGCGATATATTTGGGTAAACTATAAAATATAGATTTAAATAAGTTACGCTAAGACAAACATCCGTAAATGTATTAAGTAGAAAAACAGACCAAGACTGTTTTAAATGAGTGTTGAGAAGTCATCAGAAACAGGAACAAAAAACAAAGCGAATAAGAACAAGTGAAAAAGACTATATGGCACTGAAAGTATATGCTATTTTCACTGCAGGTTAAATACAATGAAACTGGACTCCTATTCAAAAGATCTGGAGAAACATACAAAATTAAAAGTTATTAGGGTTTTGTGTAACTAAAAATGTTTTATGTTCATAAATAAATTCTTGTCGGGTATTGCAGAATTGTTTTTAAATTTCTTGTTGCAGAATTGTTTTTAAATTTCTTGTTGCAGAATTGTTTTTAAATTTCTTGTTGCAGAATTGTTTTTAAATTTCTTGTTGCAGAATTGTTTTTAAATTTCTTGTTGCAGAATTGTTTTTAAATTTCTTGTTGCAGAATTGTTTTTAAATTTCTTGTTGCAGAATTGTTTTTAAATTTCTTGTTGCAGAATTGTTTTTAAATTTCTTGTTGCAGAATTGTTTTTAAATTTCTTGTTGCAGAATTGTTTTTAAATTTCTTGTTGCAGAATTGTTTTTAAATTTCTTGTTGCAGAATTGTTTTTAAATTTCTTGTTGCAGAATTGTTTTTAAATTTCTTGTTGCAGAATTGTTTTTAAATTTCTTGTTGCAGAATTGTTTTTAAATTTCTTGTTGCAGAATTGTTTTTAAATTTCTTGTTGCAGAATTGTTTTTAAATTTCTTGTTGCAGAATTGTTTTTAAATTTCTTGTTGCAGAATTGTTTTTAAATTTCTTGTTGCAGAATTGTTTTTAAATTTCTTGTTGCAGAATTGTTTTTAAATTTCTTGTTGCAGAATTGTTTTTAAATTTCTTGTTGCAGAATTGTTTTTAAATTTCTTGTTGCAGAATTGTTTTTAAATTTCTTGTTGCAGAATTGTTTTTAAATTTCTTGTTGCAGAATTGTTTTTAAATTTCTTGTTGCAGAATTGTTTTTAAATTTCTTGTTGCAGAATTGTTTTTAAATTTCTTGTTGCAGAATTGTTTTTAAATTTCTTGTTGCAGAATTGTTTTTAAATTTCTTGTTGCAGAATTGTTTTTAAATTTCTTGTTGCAGAATTGTTTTTAAATTTCTTGTTGCAGAATTGTTTTTAAATTTCTTGTTGCAGAATTGTTTTTAAATTTCTTGTTGCAGAATTGTTTTTAAATTTCTTGTTGCAGAATTGTTTTTAAATTTCTTGTTGCAGAATTGTTTTTAAATTTCTTGTTGCAGAATTGTTTTTAAATTTCTTGTTGCAGAATTGTTTTTAAATTTCTTGTTGCAGAATTGTTTTTAAATTTCTTGTTGCAGAATTGTTTTTAAATTTCTTGTTGCAGAATTGTTTTTAAATTTCTTGTTGCAGAATTGTTTTTAAATTTCTTGTTGCAGAATTGTTTTTAAATTTCTTGTTGCACAATTGTTTTTAAATTTCTTGTTGCAGAATTGTTTTTAAATTTCTTGTTGCAGAATTGTTTTTAAATTTCTTGTTGCACAATTGTTTTTAAATTTCTTGTTGCAGAATTGTTTTTAAATTTCTTGTTGCAGAATTGTTTTTAAATTTCTTGTTGAAGTAAAAACCAGAGCTGTATGTTCTAAGGTCCGACGCCAACTCCAAGGATTCCAAAAATTCTGACTCCGACTCCTAGAATTCCAAAATATCCGACTCCGACTCTTTCTTTTAAAGTCTTCCAATATTCTGACTGTCTGTTGATTCTTCAGAGATTAAAAAATCCGACTCTGACTATTAGCATTCTTACGAATCCAACTCTGACTATTTCCCAAACCTCTGACTCCCTCCGGCTCTGACTCCGCAACGCTGGTAAAAACTGGAATTATCACAAGAAGGACACTTTCATCATCCACATAATTGGTTGATGATTAAACTTTATGAACTCTAGTTTAAGACTCACTCGACTTGGTAAGCTGTTTTAAATGGGGAAGGGGGGTATCAGATTTAATTATAAAATTGATTTCTTTTGCAAAATCAAATATTAGGTTAATTCTGACTTAAAAATGATTCAAAAAAATAATTTTTCATAAAAAAAAAGAAAGGTTTACTTTTTTGAACTGCATGTCTGGAATTTGTTTTTCAGCTGCGAATGACTCAAGTAAAATCATGATTCAAATGAATTATGTCTGAATTGTTTCAGATTCAATCGCTGTGTAAAAATGATTGCCACTTTGATGGTTGTTTTCAATCTTAATAATCACAGTTGAGTAATAATCGCAGTTGAGTAATAATCGCAGTTGAGTAATAATCGCAGTTGAGTAATAATCGCAGTTGAGTAATAATCGCAGTTGAGTAATAATCACAGTTGAGTAATAATCGCAGTTGAGTAATAATCGCAGTTGAGTAATAATCGCAGTTGAGTAATAATCGCAGTTGAGTAATAATCGCATGTGGATGGTTTGCTTTGTCAGTCTAACAACCATTCAACCATTTTTGGTTATTTAATGCAAAAGCACAATACCTATCATAAATAATTCATTATATACAATTATTTGAATCAAGTTGTTATTTTAGCAAAATGAAACAATGGGAGACCTACTTGTTAAGTTCAAAACTTGGGGGATGCTATGGAAAGTAAAAGTCTGAGAGTGAATGTCATAAAGACTAAAGTGATGATCAGTGGTTGTCGTGTTGGAAATCCCCCAGAAAGATTTCATGTTCAGTTTGTGGTAAGGGAGCTGGGTGCAATTCAATCTTTTGTGGTACTTGTAAGCATCGGGTACACAAGAAGTGTCGTGGAATTACTGGTGGGTTGAGAGATGATAATCAGTTTGCGTCCCAGAGAAAAGAACTCAGATGTGGAGAAAATATATGTTGATGGTGTTCAGAAGTTTTGTTTCCTTGGTGATACCATTGGAGCACAGGGTAGAGTAGGTGTTAGTGTGATAGCAAGAATTAGGAATGGATGAAGTAAGTTCAGCAAACTTTTGCCATTACTAACTAGCAGAGCGTTACCACTGTTGACCAAGGGAAGAGTCAATCAGACATGTGTACGAAGTGTGATGATTATGTATGGAAGTGAAACCTGGTCAGTGATGGTTGAGGACATGCGTTGCATGAAAAAAAATGATATGAAGATAATATGAAGGATGATGAGCTCAGAGAAAGATTAAATCTGGACAGAATAGGGAGATGTGTGCAGAACAGGAGACTTCAATGGTATGGTCACGTTGAAAGTGTTGGGATGGGATACCGCACTCCCCCCAGTCACTAAATAAGTGAACTAGTCTGGACAATAAATACGACTACGAACAGTAATATGGGGTTCGATTGTATTCTGTTAAATCCTATTGGATTACCTGTAGTTACTATTGTTGTACAAGATATATACGTTGAAATAAACAATACTATTTTAAGACCTTTACACTCTGGGTTATTTTGTTATTTATAACTACTTACCAAGTTATATCAGAAAGAATGGATGAGAGTTCTTGGGTTAGTAGATGTAGAACAATTGAGGTAGCATAGTCAGCCCACAGGGGAAGGCCAAGGAAAATATGGGAAGAAATGATAAGGATGGACTTGAGAGAAAGAGGGATAAAGACCTGGCCAGAGATAGGTTTATTTGAAATCAATTTCTAAAAGCCATCCAACACATGTCAGCATGTAAAATGGATATTAAACAGATGATGATGATAATAATGTACAATTAATTGAATACAAGTTGCTATTTGACTCATAATTAGTTGGAGCAGACATCAATATTTGTGTATAAATGACCTCGATAGATCTGATAGGATTTGAATTCAGCAATATGGCCGTCACTGCATCAGCAAGACTAAACCAGTGTCATTCGTCAGTCGGAGACAATTCATAAAGAAAGCACACCAAGCGAAATATTAACTGACAATGCCACTACCTTCACTTGAAGGCACTTCAATGAGTTTGACAACAGTTGGGACATGCATTTGCGGTTTTGGTGCACCCATGCACCAGCCGGGAATGGCATCATGGAACACAGTCATAGAACTATCGAGACAATTGCATCCAGAAAGAATTGTTTCGCATTGGACTTGGAGGTCGTCTACTGACATAATATCATGTCCAAACACAACCGATCACCTTCCACGGCTCCGACTGATACTCTGCATGAATACCACATCAGGGTATTGATGACACGCCTGAACAGTGATATCAACGCCAAGAGTCACTCGAAGATAAAAGTGAATGATACGGGAATGAATGTCAGCCAGAAAAGATGAGGAACACAATGGGAGTACTAACATTGATCAATAGCATGAACTGCATTTAATTACTTTTGGAGCGGCCCATGACAGGACTTTGTCGACATTGGATTTGAAGCTGACTAAGTTGAATTGACAGGGAAGCAGTCCTGCAGTAATGTGTTCCACAAGTTGGAAGCCATTGTTGTAGAGAAGCTCTGTCCATGGCAATTCTGCCTGACGCTATGCACATGGAGGGAGAAAGGAAAGTCTTTTTCGTTGTGCTAGCATATATGAGTTCTTGAATGTCTTACAAAGATGAACCAAAGAATGAAGCTCAGTCGAGCACCTTCCATGGAAATAACAATAGAGTAGAGAGAGACTAGCAACCTCTCTTCTATTAGAAAGTGGTTGTAGGGAAGAGAAGGGATCATCCCGCACTAGATTTCGAAGTCGGTTTTGTACTCTATCAAAGCAAGAAAGAGTGCTCTGTGCAGCACCTCAACCCCAGATGTGGCAGCAGTACTCCATCTTTGGACGTATCTGACTCTTACAGAGGTAGATGATTGCATCTGGTGTCAGGTACTTTCTGGAGCAGTAGAATGATCCAACCATTAGCAACAGTCTGGATATACGTCTTCCATTTTAGATATGTTTTATTCTCTCGCCAGGTAAAAAAAAAAAAAAAATATTTAACGACATTTCGGGCACGTCTACTACACTTATGTGTCACTATTTTGTTCATACAAGTGGAATTCTTGTTTTATACTTCACCAACAACATCTTGATAAGCAACTCACTGGTAATGTATGACATTCGTACATGCTTAAGTGGAAACGACATCAGCCCTAGTTAGATGGAAACGGTGGAGGTCTTGGACTGCCAAAAGTGTTCAAGTTGGTAAAAGATAGGCATCCAGCCGTAAAATTGCCTTAAATACAATGTCTAGTCGAAATACAGCAGGAAAAAAGAAAGGCAGTGCCAGTAGCACTAATGCTGCTGGTAATGTCTTGGGCTTCGTAGATCCCAGGATGCGTGGATCTTCAGGGCCTATGGATTCCATCAAGCCTTGCCAAAGACAGGAGTGGAGAGGAAGACTTAGATTTCGAGACTAGACAATCAGGCCCCACCCTCATCAGAGGATTAATTGTGGCCTGATTCAACAAATAAACCGGTTGATGATGATGATGATGATGATGATGATGATGGTGGTGGTGGTGGTGGTGGTGGTGGTGATGATGGTGATGATGATGATGATGATGATGATGATGATGATGATGATGATGATGATGAATCCCAAGATGTTATCTAAAAAAGGGGTTTCTTCGAGGAGAGAGCCATTCATTTCGACTGGGGCAAAATAAGGATTCTAGCATCGGTGATAAAAGGATAGAAGCTTGGTTTTAGATGCGTTAAAGGTATAAGTCATCTTTTCCCCCACTGCACCACATGTTCTAGATCCGAAGAGAGGGAGTCAGCGAGATCTTGATCACCAGTGCTCTTCAAGATGCTGCCATAGACAGTTATGTCGTCTGGGTAGATATCAACAAATTATCTCAGAATATAATTTGCCAGATCATTAATGAAGCTCAGGAAGACTGTTGGCTCCAGAATAGATCCTTGAGGCATGTCGGTGTTGATTCGATGAGCTTCCGACCTCTGACCATTAACAATTACTTTTATAAACCTATCCGAGAGGAAAGGTTTGAAGGTTGCAAAGACAGTGCGAGCAGGCAATTTTGTGATTGTATGCGATATTACAGTTAGAACATCAGCAGTTGATCTTGCAGGATGAAATCCGTATTGTTTGTCGCTAAGTAGGTCTTTATTTCTGAGGGGTGTGACAATTGCTTGATTTAATACAAGCTGTTCATGGTCTCTTGCTGTTTGTTTGTGAAGCGATGTTTGAATAAAAATGATTTAAAATGTAGAACAGTTTGTCAAGCTCTTTCTACCCTATAAAATGGTGACCCCCGACGTGATCTGAACATGCAACCCTACAAAAGAAAAAGAAAATAAATAAACACAAAGCATCTCCACAATAAAACAATGGTGGACCCAGGAAACAGCAATTTTTTTGCTCCTTGTGTCGGAAACATCGCTCATGGAATTTAAGGACTAAAAGCTCTAAGTGAAACGAACCTTCGATCCTCAATCTCCTCTCACCACTTTGACATGACTGACTACCTCCCACTCTACCGTAAAGACTCTGACAAACATATGCACGGGCTAGGAGTTTATGTTCGGAACACCCTCCCCCTGACTAGAGAACATAGGTTAGAATCGGATGACCAAGACTACATGTGCTTTAGATTGACTTTACATCACAGCGTCAGTTACTTATATTTCTTATACCGTTCCCCTTCGACCCAGGACTGTACCCTGCTAAACTGTCTCTGAAAGCATAGATAGAGCATTCTCAATTGACTCGAATGCCCAGATACATGTATTTGGGGATTTTAATGCCCACCACCGCGACTGGTTGGGATTCTCTAGCCTTACTGACGCAGCCGGCAACTCTACGTATAATTTCTCCTTAACTCACTCCCTCTCTCAGACTGTCGATTTTCCGACCCGCATCCCCGATCGAGTAGACCAGCAAGCCTCACTTCTAGACCTTTTCTTGACCTCAATGCCCGAGGCTTGTGTGACGAAAGCTCATAGCCCACTCGGGAATGCTGATCACATTGTGCTAATCATTTATATAACCCTAAAAAGTCGTCCAAAAGCTGATGAACCGTTGCTCAAAATAACGAGATACTACGAGCAGGCTGATTTTGAGTCAATCAGAGATCACATCAGCGACACCCCATGGAGGGAAACCTTCTCACTCCCTGCTGACCAGTGTGCAAATGAATTAACTGAATAGGCTAAAGCAGGAATTGAAGCCTATGTCCCCATGCGAAAATTCTTCAGCAAGCCTCACTCTCCCCAAGGGTTCACCTCGGAATGTGCAGCTGCCATTGCCGAGAGGCAGCAAGCATTCCGTAAATTCGGCCGCCATAAGTCAGCTACTAATAGACATACATTTATAGAGTCAAGAAATAATTGTAAGGCCGTGATAAGCGAAGCAAATAGAAGGTATACTGAGTTAACAAAAAAACGCATTCAGTCACAGAAACTAGGTACTCGCGATTTCTGGAAAATCTACAATAGTGTAGTGAACAATGGTCAATCAACGATTCCTCCACTATCAAACCACAATGATGTCGTTTGCACGGCAACTGATAAGGCTGAACTACTTGCCCAGCGTTTCGCCTCTAACTCCACTTTGAACTCTGATAACCACCCCCTCCCCAAATTTCCATTGCGAACTGAAGCCACACTTGATAACCTGGTCATCACCCCATCCCAGGTCAGAGACATCATAAAAAACCTTGACACATCCAAAGGTTGCGGGCCTGATCTCATACCAGTAATAGTAATAAAGAAATGCTCTGGCCCCTGTCCTCTCCAAACTCTACAACAAATGCCTAGCTGAATCTTGCTTCCCCGATAACTGAAAAATTGCCTGTGGTACCTGTCTACAAGAGTTCTGGGAATAGAACCGATCCTCAGAACTACCGCCCAATCAGTCTACTGCCGATCTTTGCTAAAATCTTTGAATCCTTAATCAATCTAGCGATAGTCCGGCACTTAGTTAATGCTCAACTTCTTTCTGACCGCCAGTATGGATTTAGACAAGCACGATCTACTGCAGACATCCTAACGGTCATCTCTGAACGCATGTATCATACACTTGACAAGGCAGAAGCTAGGGCAGTAGCGCTTGATATATCCAAGGCCTTTGACAAGGTATGGCATAAAGGGCTTCTACTGAAAATACGCTCATACGGTATTATTGGGCAATTACTTAATATAATTAGATCCTTCCTAACCAAAAGAGAAATCCAGGTTGTCCTCGATGGCCGTTCATCTAAGCAACATGACATAAATGCAAGTGTACACCAGGGATCCATCCTTGGACCTTTGTTGTTCCTGATCTATATAAACGATCTCCCTGATGAATAGAGTCTGAGATCGGTTTATTTGCTGACGACACCACGCTTTACTCTCGTCATGTTGGCAAAACAGACGTGATCATATCCGAGGCAATGGCTGAATCCTTAGAAAATGACCTCCAGGCTGTAGTGGATTGGGGTAATAAATGGTTGGTAACTTTTAATGCCGCAAAGACAAAGCTCCTTTCCTTCAATAACTACAAGAAACCTCTCCAACCACCGATTATCATGGCAAATGGCACCCTGCCTGAGAGTTCATCTTTCAAACTCCTCGACCTAACCTTCACACGTAACATGAATTGAAACAAATACATTGAAGAAATTGCCAAGGCTGCAGCAAAGAAGATGGGCTCCCTTTACCGTGTTAGTAAACTCCTCACACCTGACATTATCCTATATCTCTACAAAGCTCATGCATGGAGTATTGTTGCCACATCTGGGTTGGTGCATCATCTACTAGTCTCTCCCTCCTTGACAAGGTCCAAAAAAGAGTCGCCAACCTAATAGGTTCCTCACTGTCAACCAAGCTCCAGTCCCTGTCCCATCGCTGCAATGTAGCATCCTTGTGCTTGTTTTACAAATACTTCAATGGATTATGCTCCGATGAACTGGCTACTCTGGTGCCCCCTCGACGTAACTTCACTAGACCAACTCGACAATCAGCTGAATCCCATCCATTCATTGTGGAGGTCCCCAGATGCCGGAGAGCATTCTACTCAAATAGCTTGTTTCCTCGTGCTGCTGGCCTCTGGAACTCCCTCCCTGTCCCCTGTTTTCCCGACCGTACTGACATGCAGAAATTTTAAACTAATGTAAACAGACATCTCGCTGCGCAGCTCCCAATTTAGGTTGACCCCCCAAACCTTCTCCCTTTTTTTCTCAGTAGCCCCTTACGTCTACAGTGACGTCCTGCCTTGTTTGGGGTGAACTATGTTAAAAAAAAATTTTTTTAAATAAATATAAAAAAAAGGGCCAAAATAGTTGAAATGGGAGTTTCAGGGCTGTCAAAAGTAGATCAACGGTGCACTTTTTACTCTTCATAATTTAATTAGCAAACGATACTGCAATAATTACATTTAACTTTCAGAATTCTATTTCTTAAAAAAAACGGCATAGTTAAAAAAAATAATAATAATGAGTTCGTAAAAAACCAAAAGAAAACTAGTATATTTAAAAAAAAAAAAAGAAGCAAACTAAAAAATGAAAGTCCAAAGATCAACTAGTTTTGAATAAAATGGGTGAGTATCTTTTACAATAATACGCAGAGTTACGGACGGGGTCCAAAAAACGAACGAGAACGGGGTAAAAAAATAAATATACAAGTGATGGTGACCTACGTCGAGAATAGATATTTTCCTACTTACCTATGACATTTGTTTGTATTTTTACGTAGTATAAATGGGTTTTTATTAGATATTAAAAAAAAATTCTTGTTTTTTTTGTGCACAGAATTTGCAAAAAGAAAATGGCCGCCGATCCTTATTCTCGTTACATACCCCCCCCCCCCCAGTGTCGCCATTTTGGACTTGTGCGATGTTGGTGTGACGAATAATTTAATTTCTAATAAATAGCAATTGGAACGAGTTAAAAATACAAACAAATGCCACAGGTAAGTTTGAAAATAACTTTTATCGCCTACAGTTACTTTTATTTGTTGTATATTTGTTTTTGAGCGTTTTTACTCTGCTGAGTATTGTAAAAGATACCCCGAACTTGAATTCAATATTTAATCGCTGGCGGCCATATTGTTTTTTACTATTTTAAAAATTCATTACACACACACAAAAAAAAAAAAATTGAAAATTTTTTTTACACAAAATACAACTAAAAGCAAAAAACTAAAGACGTTAAAAAACGATAATTTAAGAATAAATTGTCGAAATGAAAATGGCCGCGACGGGTAAAAAATTAAAATGAAAGCAAGGTTGCAGTGTTGGAAAGTATCAGGTCCGACTCCGACCTCTAGGATTCCAAAAATTCATACTCCGACTCCTAGAATTTAAAAATATCTTACTCCAATTCCTTATTTTAAAGTCTTCTAATATTCAGAATGTCTGTTTAATTTAGGAAAACTCGTCACAGGAAAACTCGTCAATGGAAAATTCGTCAATTTTGGCCAAGTAGGAAAATTCGGCAATTATCGAATAAATATCGATTGAAAATAGATTTTAGAACCGTTTTTATAGGAGATATACTTGTAAATACGGGGCTACCCCCTCCCCAGTGAAGAACATTTTTTATATTATTTTTTTGTTTACGAACCGGGCTATGTTTTAGATAAGATTTTCAAGTTAAATTAAATTTTTACGATATCTTTTGTTTATTAAATTGTTAGGTGAAAGTACAGAATAGTTAACAAAGCCCCCCCTCACTCCATGTTAAGAATGGCTTTCTAAATAATGTTATTTCAACCCGGTTCGTAATTACGTTACGAAATTAAAGGGTTGGACCTGGTTATTTTTTACATAACATTTTCAAGTTAAATTCAATTTTTACGATATCTTCTGTTTATTAAATTGTTACGTGAAAATACAGAATAGTTAACAAAGCACCCCCCTCATTCTCCCCATGTAAAAAATGACTCCTAAAATGTAAAATATTTTTAAAAAATTAAGTGTACACCGAAAAAAGAAAAAAGAATGTTCAGTAAAAAGTTGTGAAAAACGGACTGTGGTAAAAGACGAACATGTGCCAACTTCTGCCCTAAAACGATAGAATGATCCGAAAATGGGGATTTTACGTTAAATTTATGCGAAACTGATCCCTCACTTTAAATTAAAAAATATTTTTTGTTTTTTTTCTTTCCGCCAAGTTTTTCAAGGTGTTCACACGTAATTGCCTAAAAAAGTAAAATCTCATGGGGGTAGAGGCGATAACGGAGGGTTCTACAATAATACCGAAAATTTCATTACGATTTGATAATTCTCTGATTTTTTGTGGATTTTTTTTTAAATCAGAGGTATTCATTTTTTTGGTTATATATATAAAAAAAAAACTTTCACTTTCATTGTTCGACTCTAAACGTTAAAATAAATGAGAATTTTTTAGGACAAAAAATATTTCAGAACAAGAATCGATGTTATCCAATATTTAGAAGAATACCAATAGAAATGGGCGAAATATTTTAACGTTTTCTATAATATGAAAACATATCGTTTGTTAAATGGATATTTTTATTTTAAACTCATTAAAATATCATTGATATAATTTTATCAATGATATTTTATCAATAATAAAAAAAAAACATACCATTCCATTGATACTCGACCGTAACAAGTCATTGAAATTACCAGCAGTCGGTAAGAAAAACGTCATTCATTCATTCATTGCCTTTCTATTTACAACTTGTAGTAATAACGGTGTGAATGAATGAAACGCGGACGTTTGAAACAGAGGTCGCCTCGTTTGTTTGTTTGTTGTTGTTTTTTGCTGTTGTTTGTTTTTGTTATTTTTTAACCCCCGCCCCCAGATTATTGTCTATTATCACGATAAGGGAAAAATAAATCTAAAAATTCTATATTTATTTGGTTATCCTACTAACGGTGCTTCCACACAGAATGCGATAAATTATGTGTATAAGCATTCCATTAGGAATGGTATTATGTTGTTGTTTCTGTTAAATAATATTAACCGAAGAATATTTCGAGTTAAAATCCAAGTAGTATTACACACGAAAACGTGCAAAAAGCACGGTTGAAATCTATGAACTATCGATGAAATTCGTAAATAAGCCCCAAATAATCCAATATGGCCGACCACTGTCACATTTTAGATCGACCGGAATGTGTTGAACGAAAAACGAACCCTTCACAGAAAGCAATAAGCAATAAAGTTTACAAGAAGTGTTAATAAAGAAATATTTGTTAACACTAAATTATTTTTATACCTAATTTAAATTTTTGAAATAAAATAATATATATTACACATGGCTTTTCTTTTCGTTTCACCAGGTCAACAATTCTGTTTTTCTATCGCATCGTCCAATATTTTTTTCACCCAAAAGCGATGTCTTCTTTTCTATTTTACTAATTAATAGTACATTGATTTTACAAAAAAAACAAAAAACTTCCAACTATCATATGAAAATAATAATAATAATAATAATAATAATAATAATA
This sequence comes from Sepiola atlantica, assembly GCA_963556195.1. Lineage (NCBI taxonomy): Eukaryota > Metazoa > Mollusca > Cephalopoda > Sepiida > Sepiolidae > Sepiola > Sepiola atlantica. The sequence continues at coordinate 229,905,543 of OY744516.1, forward strand.
ATAATAATAATAATAATAAGGCAGATGCGACGTACATGGAGGACCGCTGGCTTCCGGTGGAAAAAGCTTGAAGTGTGTACGGATGCCTGAAAGTGATACAACAATTTTTTAATTTTTTATTCATATTAATTTCAGATTTTTCTTTTTTTCATATTAATTTCAGACTTTTCTTTCATCATATTCTAATAATTAACATAATACAGACTATTTGAAAAATAATTTTACGGTTTAGGGTTAGGGTTAGGGCATTTCCATTTCTAAGAAAAAAGTTTGATTCCGGAAGTTACTCCATTTCCAAGAAAAAAGGTTTTTACTATTATTACAAAAAAATGTTTTGAAAACAATCAAATAAAAACAAATAAATTATTTTTCAAATAGTCTGTATTATGTTAATTATTAGATTATGATGACAGAAAAGTCTGAAATTAATATGACAAAAAGGAAAGTCTGAAATTAATATGAAAGAAAGAAAAGTCTGAAATTAATATGAATAAAAAAAATTGTATCACTTTCAGGCATCTGTAGACACTTTCTTCAGCCCTTTTCCACCGGAAGCCAGCGTTCCTACCTGTTATGCGCATTCGCCCAAATATGTTGAAATGTCTTGTATTTTGTGAAACAGCAACATAATATATGTGTTTTGATTTTTTATGAAAATATAATAAAATAGCTTAGTATTTTAATAGTAATTTTTAAAGCAAATGTCTTATATTTTGTGAAACAGCAACATAATTTAAAGTATTTAAAAAGAATAATAAAAGCGTATACAATAAAGAATATTGACGAAATAATTTTGTTTTATTCGGCGCCGCCAGATAAATTCTTGAAGGTAGCTGTTGAAGTTGTCAGCACTAGACATTTCAAAACTTTATTTTATCAATTAAAAAAAAAAAACAGATTTTTTTTCTTTTCGATTAAAAATTTGTTATATTTTCATAAAAATATAAACAAGCATATATTTGATAATTTGTTTTGCTCATAACTTATTTTATTATACTAAAAATACTATTCTAAATTTTCTGTTGAAAAAAAAGTTGCTTTTATCATTTATGATCATCCGTACTTGAAATTTACTGCAGGATACACGGAAGTCAGCGGAATCGCGAACCCTTCTGGAGAGCCAATATCTTTGTTTCTTTCTTTCTTACTTCCTCTCTCTCTCTCTCTCTCTCTCTCTCTCTCTCTCTCTCTCTCTCTCTCTCTCTCTCTCTCTCTCTCTCTCTTAACGGGTATCTTTTAGAATGATCAGTACAGTCGCGGACGAGGTCCAAAAAACGAACGAGAACGGGGTTATAAAAATAAATATGCAACAAGTGAGTTTAACCTACGTTGAGAAGAGATATTTGTCTACTTACCTATGATATTTGTTTGTATTTTTACGTACTATAAATGGGTTTTTATTAGATGTAAAAAAAATTTCTTGTTCATTTTCTACTCGTATTCTTTCTAGACAAAATGGCGTCTTCTGCTCACTTCCTTACGAGCAAGCGCCATCTTTTTTTTGCAATGTTCGAGTGACAAAACTATTGCTTTCTAATAAATAGCAGTTGGAACGGTTTAAAAATACAAACAAATATCACAGGTCAGTTTTAAATTAACTTTTATCGACGACAGTTACTTTTATTTGTTGTATATTTGTTTTTTTGAGCGTTTTCAGCGTACTGATCATTCTAAAAGATACCCAAATTGCCTGGGCAGCCCCGTCGGCATTTCCCGGTAGAGGCGCCTCAGGCAGTAAGCAATAAACTTACTCCTCCCCAAAGAGGGGAGGCAAAGCCTGGGAGGGTGGACCTCCTAGAACTGCACAGGACAGTACCTCAGACCGGCAGAGTCAAGGCCCGAAGGCCAAGACAATACCGGTCTGCAGAGTGAGCATCCATCGGAACAGATACTACACTCTGATCTTAGCCAAAAGGCCTTTACTGTGTGGAAGCACCGTTAGTAGAATAACCATTTATTTTTTGTACTTGTAATGAATGAGCAGCACCCAGAGAATTTCAGTACTTACGGAGTCAATTCCGAGTCTTGACGGAGATTTCTGAGTCAGTCCTGAGTCACAGGCGATATGAATAAAAAGGCGCGGTTACATGTTTGCCAGGGTTAGAGAATATCTGAAATTTGGAAGCGGCAAAAAACTGTAAAAAAGCCAGACGACACTAAAACATACGAGTGCAAACCCTTAAACCAGATTATATTAGGGTTAGATTAGTTAGCCCCTAAAAAATAAATAAAGTTGAAAAAACTTCCTCAAATTAGTAAATAAATAAAGTTGATTCATTTACTAATTGGAAGAACATTATTAAACCTATTCTTAACACGTCAAGACTCGAGATTCTCTGTCAATAATCGGGACTGAATTAGTAAGTACTGAAATCCTCTGGATACCCATTCATTACAAGCAGCTTAGGCGCCTTTTCAGTATTTACCTGCCACTTGTTTTTGGCATTTTATACGGACCAATTTTCTGTTTGTGTAACTACACTTACCTATTATGTTGCTAGAGAATTCGACGATTGTCAAAAAGTTAACAGAATAAAAAGGGGTGGAAAACCAATAGGCAACAAATAACTATTACCAAAGGCAATAAAAATTACTTTTCTACCTAACTGGGTCAGTTTCTTTGTGTGTTTCAAGTATTTTAAAGTGTTTTTATTACAGTTTAATATTTCGTTCAATAAGAGCTACATTTTCAATATGGCTAAACGAGCCACATAGCGGACATATCTGAAGTTTGTTTGATGGCTGTTTCGTCCTTTTGAATAATAAATAAAATGGTACAGGATTAGTTGTGCATGTAAATTTCCGGGCCATTCTAACTATTTAGGGCAGTTAACTAATCTTTTTTTACCACTAACCCTAAGTCCGACCGGCAAAGTCGTAATACCACACGTAATCGCTTTTAAAAAGTAGAACCCGTCCACCCCGGAAATGGTGGATCATTTTATGCTAAAATTATATGCTAAACTGATCCCCCAATCTGCATTCTAAAATAATTGTTGTTTTTTTCTTTTCACGAAAGATGAGTAATACATGTAATGACTAACGAGAACAGACGTAACTTGGGAAAGCTTTATTCAGCACACAATGTCGGTACAGTATTAGTGCTACTATTTATAGTGGTTAGTAGAAGCAGGAGAGTTCTCCAAAGGGGAGATAAGTCAGAGTAAGGAAAGTTACTCGTAATTATTCATTACAATACAATAAATAATTTTTTAAAAGAATGCAGTATTTACAAAGTACAGGAAAAATGTTTAAAAATGAAATAAAATTTGTGTCAACAAAACAAATTGTAAAAAAAATTTTTTTAATTAAATATAAAAAAAAATGTTTAATTTTTAAAAATTAATTTATTTTTACATTGGTGACCTTTTGTCCGGGTTTGAATTATTTTGGTAGGCTTTTGTCCGGTGGGCTGTTGTCCTACCACCCGATTGAACATCGGTCAGATAATAAAGCTAATCTATCTGTAGTCCCAAGACATAGCAACCATGTTCAGGTAAACAACAACAAGAACAACAAAAAAAAAAACAACTTTAATACCTAACCATAACAAAACCCAAAATAATTTTCAGTAAAAAAAAACAAACCTAACCCTAACGACGCCATAAACCCTAACCCTGAAGACGCCATTTTTACCTGATTACAAATGAAAAATAATTTTCAGTGATCAAAGTGTAGTATCTGTTCCGATGGATACTACACCCTATAGACCGATATCGTCTTGGCCTTCGGGTCTTGATTTTGCCGGTCTGTGGGTTTGTCCTGTGCAGTTCTAGGAGGTCCACCTTCCCAGGCTTTGCCTCCCCTCTTTGGGGTGGAGTAAGTTAATCGCTTACTGCCTGAGGCGCCCCTACTGGGGAATGCCGACGGGGCTGTCCAGGCATTTTTTGTAGACCAGTGTGCTCCCATTTTCGAGCGCTGGCTTTTCAAATCCCACTTTCCCGACCTTGTGTCACATATTCCTGCTGTGGGAAGGAATTGAATATCACCACCACTTGTAAATCCAGCCTCGTTTTTAAAAAAATTTTTGATAGACTTGGCGTCGGTACTTACCGGCGGTTCACGTAAACATCTGGAAAGTACCGACGCCAAGTCAATGTTAGCGTTGGTACTAATCTGAGAAAGCACATCAAAAATATAGATACAACTAAGTGTTCCAAATGCAATAAAAGTTACTTTTCTACCTAATTGAAAAGAAGACAATGACGAAAAATAAAGTCATCAGACTTCGTATATATTCGCCCAAACGTCTGTCCGCCATCTTTGATGCTGAGTCTAACGTAATATATTTGACCGCACTCTTTAATTGAAAAAAAAAAAAACGTTTGCAAAGAATTTAAAACAAAAAAAAATAGGCAGTTAGGTAGAAAAGTGACTTTTATTACCTTTGATAACAGTTAGTTGTTGACTATTGTTTTTCTGTATGAATGTGTACGAGTATAGTACCGACTGCAAAGTGGAGATCACGCAACGCCAATCGCACTGCCTCCACGTTGCTTACAAAAAAAAGGACCTGGCAACCAGGGTATTTTTGTAAATACATTTATTCAATTTTAAAACCCAAAGAAAAATCATCACATTTGTTACAGTTTTCGTTTCAAAAAACTTTCTGTTTATTTTCTTTTTTTGTAAATACATTTATTCAATTTTGAAACCCAAAAGAAAAAATCATCACATTTGTTAGTTTTCGTTTCAAAAAGCTTTCTGTTTATTTTCTATTTTTGTAAATACATTTATTCAATTTTGAAACCCAAAAGAAAAAACATCACATTTGTTACAGTTTTCGTTTCAAAAAACTTTCTGTTTATTTTCTTTAATAAATTAATTTATTTTTGACAATCACTTGTCTGTTTGTATTTCAATGATTTCAATTTAAAAAGAAAAAACAAACCGCTCGGTATGTTTTTGGACGGGACGCAAAAACGGTGCCACCAACATCAGTGATCTCCACAGCCGACTCATATCGGTACCATACTCGTACACATTCACCTTTTTTTTTTCACCCATTTTTTCTGTTCTTGATAATCGCCGAGAATTCCGTTTAATTTTTTACCCAATAAATTTAACGTAAAATGATCACCCATTTCATGACCATAACCAATTTTAGGAAACAAAAAAGTGTTGTATCAGTATGTCATAGCTGATTTGTTTACCTTTTAAACTTCCGGTAATTATCTGCCCTTAGCCTGTCCCCACTTCCTGTCTGCACTTGTAATGGCGTCCTATGTAAATAAAATTTGTGTTCATTTACTCTCCGTCTCTGTTTGTTCTTAATCCAAGCCATCCTCGATCGGCGACAACACAACATGGTGTCAGAAGTGGGATCCAAGGACACAAGAATGTTTTTCAGTGAAAATCACACTTTATAGTGATATTTGTCAGATTTAGGTGACATTACACTCGTCCCCGGAAAATATGCACGTGCGCACAACTATACGCCGAGGTAAGAGGAATTTGACTCTACTGTTTTGTTGATTTCTCATCATGGAAACCCCCCATACATTAGCCCCAAGGATAGACTGGTCCAGTCCCAACTTGGGAAAAGAAATGGACATTTTTTACGTCAGGCCACATTATATTTTGGTGGGCCACTTCGTGACGTGGACGACGACGTGAAAGTAAATTACCTCCTTTTGTGGACTGGTGTCGAAGGGCAGGAGATTAGCGACCACTTCGTTTTTCAGACGGATTAAAGTAAAAATGCGGACAACTACATGAGACATTTCAAGAATTATGTCAGTCCTCAAATTTCCGGGTGTCTCGGCACCAACTTTTACAGAGTCGCCAAGAGGAGAATGAGCCAGCCCACTCATTTCTAGAGGCTGAGGCAAATAATAAAAAATTGCGAATATGACCCCATAGTCGAAGAGACAAACTTGGTGGACTTATTTATATTTGGACTAAACCTCAAGTCAACCCAAAAGTCACTGTTAAAAGAAGGTAGGGGTTTATCAATAACGACAGCCTTATGTATAGCAGAAACTGAAGAGGCAACAATCAAACAGGTGGAGGCAATCCGGACTCCACTTGAGAAGCTCAGTGCACATGCTGTCCAATCAAATTGTGCCCCCGAGTACATACACACATGTCGTTTTTGTGGTAGAGGTCACCATGAAGGAGAATGCCCAGCCACGGGTAACACCTGCCTGAAATGCAGGAAGACAGGTCACTTTGCCATAGTTTGTCGCTCGGCAAAAAGAAGCAGAGGCAAAGAACAGGGTATCAGGATGGGAAGACCTCAAAGATACTCCAACAATACAAGTCGAGACAGTAGAATCCACACAGCCACCCAAAACGACAGCGAAGATGAGCCTGAAAATGGAGGACTCTATTTTCATTCTGTCGAATGCGAAGTTCCCTTGGGCGCAACAGAAGCCTATGTAAACTTAAGAATAGGCAACAAACTAGCCCAGATAGAGATCAAAGCAAAAATTGACACAGGAGCTATGAGCAACCTGCTACCCCTGAGTGTGTTCCAGCAATTAGTTAAGGTACCACTGCACAAAACACCAGTGAGACTATTTGCAGTTGGAGGCTCTGCGATAGAGCAAGCAGGATCATGCATTCTGGGAGTGAAATACCAGGACAGATTCACTAGTGCGACATTCCATGTGGTTAAAACCAAGGGGTCGATTCTGCTTGGACTACAAACCTCCAGAAAGTTGGGCATGGTGACTTTCAATTTGGCAATTAACACGAACGATCCACTTAAGAACCAAAAGGAATGCCAGTCTGAAATGAGCACGAAAGGAAATCCTGTCCCAAAAGGGAACCCCAAAGTATGGCAACAGATTCTCCACAAATTTTTAGATGTATTTGACGGCATTGGATGCCTGTCCAGGGGAATATGCGATAAATGTAGACCCAACAATAGCCCCAGTTGTACATCAACCCCGGCGAGTCCCTGTGGCCTTAAGGGACAAATTTAAAATTGAGCTTGATTCACTGGTAAATCAGTGTATCATAACTCCAGTGACCAAACCAACCTCATGGGTCAACTCATTTGTCTGTGTCACAAAGGCCAATGGATCAGTCAGGCTATGTCTAGACTCCAAAGACCTGAACAACGCCATACAGCGACCACATTTTGTGACCCCCACATTCGAAGACGTGGTCTCAAGGCTACACGGTGCAAAATGGTTCACCACGATACATGTCAAATCTGGTTACTGGCAAATGAAACTGAATGAGAAATCAAAAGAAATTGACAACATTTATCACCCCATTTGGTAGATACATGTTCAATAGATTTCCAATGGGAGTGAAGAGCGCCCAGGATGAATTCCAGCGAGCCATGTTTGAGAACTTTGGAGACATTAAGAATGTTCACCCTATCTCCGATGACACAATCGTGTACGGCTTTGAAGAAGATGGTAGCGACCATGACCAAGCACTCAATCAGCTCCTTCAAAGAGCTAAGGAAAGGAACTGCAAATTCAACCCAGACAAGTTGGTGGTATGCACATCAGAAATACCATTCTTTGGCCACATCATATCCAGAGATGGTATAAAACCAGACCCCAAAAAGTTGGAGGCGATTGCCCAGATGCAACCCCCCAGCTTCCTTGGACTAGTTAATTACCTCAACAAGTTCTCGCATCATCTCTCAATACTGACAAAGCCATTACGAGACCTGTTGTCTAAGGACAATGATTTTGTCTGGTCATCTCAGCAACAAGCAGCATTTGACAGCATCAAAGAAGAAATCCAAAGATCTGCCGTACTGAGGTATTTTGATCCAAAGACATCAATCATGATACAAGTGGATGCTTCTGCTGCTGGACTCGGTGCAGCTCTCTTGCAGAATAACATGCCAGTTGCTTTTGCAAGCAAAACCCTATCTGGACCGGAGACACGATATTCAAATATTGAAAGGGGGATGCTTGCTGTTGTTTTTTGCCTAGAAAGGTTCCATCATTATGTATGGGATCACAGGGTAACGATTCAGACTGACCACAAGCCATTAGAATCAATCGCACTCAAGAACCTGGTACAAGCACCTCCAAGACTGGCAAGGATGCTGCTAAAGATTCAAGGGTATGATTTTGTAATGAAATACAGCCCAGGCAGAGCAGTTTCCATAGTTGACTGTTTGTCAAGAGTGTCACCCAGACCAGGCAATCACATTGTAGGCATCGACCTCAACATCCACATAATGAATACTCAGCTAAGTGCATCACCAACTCGCCTACAAGACATTAAGATGAAAACCATGAAGGATTCAACTCTAAGAGAGCTCATCAACACTGTGATGACCGGATGGCCATCAGATCACTTCGGTTGCCCCAATTGCTTACTCCTATACTGGAATTTTAGGGATGAAGTTGGGATCCAAGATGGTGTCTTACTGAAAGGCAACAAAATTGTCATACCCGCTTCACTCCAACCAGATGTTCTGCAACAACTGCACTTATCACATCAGGGAGTAGAAAAAACCCGGCTGCGGGCCAGAACTGCTGTTTACTGGGTAGGAATAAATGAGGACATTGAGAATATGGTTGCAAGATGCCCCACATGTCAAAAGTATCAACCAAGTATCCCATCAGAAACATTGCTTCAACATGAAACCCCTTATTACCCATGGCAGTATATCAGCACAGATCTCTTCACAAGGGAAAGAAATGAGTACCTTTTAGTGGCAGACCAATATAGCCGCAGTCCATTTGTACGACACCTGCAGTCACCAACATCTGCTGCAGTGATCAAGCAGATGAAACAAATATTTGAGGAACAAGGTGTTCCTGAAGTGGTCTATAGTGACACAAGTACGGAATTTGCCAACTTTGCAGAGAAGTTCAACTTTAAGCACACAACATCATCACCACATTACCAATGGGTTTGCAGAAAGAATGGTTGGCGTATGCAAGAAGCTACTTCTGAAGCCCCGAGAAACTGGCAATGATTGCCATTTGGTGATGATGTCATATAGAGCTACACCGCTTTCAACCAACCTTAAATCTCCAGCCGAACTCCTCAACGGGAGGCCCATCCGAACACCACTAGTCTCTAAGCGACAGCTCGGAGATGAGCAAACCAGAGACATAATGCAATGGAACAAAGACAAGACAAAGAACCGGTATGACCAACGGAATAGCCATCGTCATCCACCATTGCAGGCAGGTCAGCAAGTCCACATCTAAGATGAGAAAACCAAGTTGTGGAAACCTGGAACAGTCACACAAACCACTGCAGAGTCAAGGTCATACCTTGTAGAATCCGCAGATGGCAGTATTCATCGAAGGAACAGACAGTTCCTTCAGCCCGCAAGAGCGGAGTTGACTGAAAGTCTATATAACAATAGACACAAGCACCCACTAACAGTTGATATTAATGCACCACCCATTAGTGATGGGATGCGTGTATACCCAAGCGACTGTGGTGTGATCTCTCCATCTAGCCAACACTATACAAGCAGCCAATCAGAACCTACATACCCTACATCAGTACATAATGCACAAACTCTGCTCACAACTGCAAGGCCATATGCCGAGCCATATTTGGAGCCACGTCGCTCTGGATGTCCCCGAAAGATACCACAAAGATTGGACTTGTAATGCTTAAAAAATAAAAAATAAATAAATAAATTTTCAAAAATCAAATAAAAAATCACACCCTCCTTGTTTAACTTAAAGAAGAGAGATGTATCAGTATGTCATAGCTGATTTGTTTACCTTTTAAACTTCCGGTAATTATCTGCTCTTAGCCTGTCCCCACTTCCTATCCGCACTTGTAATGGCGTCCTATGTAAATAAAGTTTGTGTTCATTTACTCTCTGTCTCTGTTTGTTTTTAATCCAAGCCATCCTCGACCGGCGACAACACAACAAGTGTAACTAAATTTTTATTATTATTTTGTTTTTTTACAACGGTAACATTTTTTTTGTAGGAACGGGTTGTTTTTTTTGCACTTTTTTATTTTATTTCTACAACTCCAAAGTCAAGTGATATCATTAGTTTTTATTTTTTGCTCGATAATTTCCGTAATGTAGTGAATTTATTCCATAACATTACAATATTTATTTCTGTTTGTACTGCGTGTTTTTCTCTTTTTGTGATTTCGGAACACTTGTCCTCTGAATATGTGCGCTCTGGCCATCTCTTTGCTCTCCGCGTTTGAGCACCACCAGAAACGAACCCCAAAACGCACTAGTTTACCCATGCAACATAAACTGGCGAACGAGCGCTGCTGTATACTTGTATAGCCTCTACGGGTAATGCCTTAACGTTTTAAAGAAAAATGTGAAAAAATACTCAAAACCTAAAAAAATTACTAACTACATACAAAACGAAAAAAGAAAATCACTTGCGTGCTATTCTGTACAAGTCTGGAAAAAAATTTAATTAAAAAAAAAATCTGTAAAGGCAAACACAAATATGTGTATGGCCGCCCCCCCCCCCCAAAAAAAGTTACTACAACATTAAAACGCATGTTATTATCATTTGCGAGCTACTCTGCCCGGAAATTGGTGATGGTCAGGAAATGGGTGACCATTTTACGTTAAATGTATATAGGAAAGTGATCTTCCATTCTAAAATCTAAATTATTTGATAAAGTTTTAAAAAATAGAAGAAAAAAAAACGGAATTCTCTTGCAACATAATACGTCATGTGTACACAGAAAGGATTTTAAAATATTTAAACCCACAAAAAAATCAGATTAAAAGAACGCCCACCCCCATTTATATTTAAAATAAAATAAAATTGGATAAGAAAAATAACCCACCCCATTTTTTTTCGCCATTCAGCACTAACTGGCCAAGAAGTGGGAGCTCAATTTACGTTCAAATTATATAGGAAAGTGATCCCCCCTCTAAAATCTAAAAAAATAAAAAAATTATTTATTTTTTTCTTTGCCCCCCAAAAATAGAATCTTAATTTTTATGGGGGGGGGGGAACTACGGTGGGTGTGATTCTATACATTTACCTCTATTTCAATGAATCTTTGATTAATAGTAAATCATAATAAAATAATAGTCTTTAGCAAAGTTACTTATAGGCGAGAAACATACTCATACACAGATATCGCGATCTTGTCTGATAGTTTTATTAATACAGATATGACTGGCACGTTATTAAAAAAGAATGAATGAGAAAAATCGATTCTTTCTTTGTTTTCGTCTCGTGATATCGTAAACTAGTTCCTACAAATAATTTTGACAGATGCCATACTAAAATGATAAAAATCGACTATCAAATAATAAAAACAGCACGGTTGTTTATTAACTGTTCAGTGTTCAAATTAATAGTTTGCACAACGAAATAAAAAAAAACATTCTGGCTTCAGTGAACTATCTTGAAAGAAAATACGGCGCTTCTGCAGTTTCACAATGTCATGTTAGGCCTCTCTTAAAAACAAAATAGCTAAAGAAAAAACTTTGTTATGTACTTACGTGGTAGCTGAAAATAAGACTGTACACCAATAATTACGCAAATTCATCCAGTATTTATTAAATTAAAAATAAACACGATTTGGCACATGTTCGTCTTTTCCCACAGTCCGTTTTTCACAACTTTTTACTGACCAATTTTTTTTTATTTTTTCGGTATACACTTACCTATCAGGCTGCTAGAGAATTCCGGGATTTTTGGAAAAAAAATTCAAATATTTTACATTTTAGGAGGGGGATCAGTTTCCAATGTTAATTCAACGTAGACTGATCCCCCTCTTTTTGACCATCTCAATTAAAAAATATATATTTTTCCGTATACAATTACCTATCATGTCAGTAGAGAATTCCGGAGTTTTTGGAAAGAAATTTTTTTAAATTGAGATTTTAAGATGGGGGATCAGTTTTCAATGTAAATTCAACGTAGACTGATCCCCCTCTTTTTGACCATCTCAAATTTTTTAAATTATTCTTCTGCTTTTTTAAATTTTTAAAAATTGAGATTTTAAGACGTAAAAAGTTGTGAAAAACGGACTATGGTAAAAGACGAACAAGACTGATCCCCCGTCTTAAAATCTCAATTTTTAAAAATTTATTCCCCAAAACCCCGGAATTCTTTCGCGACATGATAGGTAATTGTAAGCAGAAGAATAATTTTTAAAATTTGAGATGGGATCAGTCTATGTTGAATTTACATTGAAAACTGATCCCCCGTCTTAAAATCTCAATTTTTTTTTAATTTCTTTCCAAAAACCCCGGAATTCTCTATTGACATGATAGGTAATTGTACACGGAAAAAGATTTTTTTTTTAATTGAGATGGTCAAAAAGAGGGGGGATCAGTCTACGTTGAATTAACATTGGAAACTGATCCCCCCACCTAAAATGTAAAATATTTGAACTTTTTTTCCAAAAAACCCGGAATTCTCTAGCAGCCTGATAGGTAAGTGTACACCAAAAAAAGAAAAAAAAAAACTGGTCAGTAAAAAGTTGTGAAAAACGGACTGTGGGAAAAGACGAACATGTGCCCACGATTTTATCTATATGTCGCCATTTTTCTTATATTTTGACTTTTTTCCACAAGTTATCACCCTTGCCTGCTTCGTAAGATGAAATGTCTACAAATACGTAAGATCGTTTTTTTCTTCTTGTCAATAATTCAATAAATACTGGATGAATTTGCGTAATTTTTCTGTACAATGTTATTTTCAGCTAACGCGTAAGTACATAACAAAGTTTATACATTTGTTTAAATATTTTAATGTCATTGTTAAAATGCAAAAGCACCGAAAATACAAACGCAACAAATTAAATTTTAGACTCGAACTTCGGAATAATGATAATAACCGAAAAAATCGTAATGCTCATCTATCTAGCCTTATTTACTTGCTTCCCCACAAGAGTAAAGATAGACACAAGGTCAGTTTTTAATGTGGGGAGATCCAGGGTGAATGTAAAGATTGACGGTCTAAACAGAATGCGATAAAAAGTTGTGTATAGGCGACATAAATGGTTTTATGTTGTTGTTGTTTTTTAATATTATTAAATAAGAAACCATTTCGAGTTAACATCTATTTAGTATTACGCATCTAATTAAAAGAAAAACACATTTTATATGTGTAAATATGCTTGAAAAAATCGAGATTTTAGCAAAATGGAGGTTTACGGAAGTGGTGTTTCTCATGGAGCCATGTTTTTTTTTTGGTATCGCCCAAGACGAAAAAAAATTAGAACGTCTTTTTCCCCCTATTACTACGTAATGTTACGTTGGTTTTAACTCCAAAACGTTATTAATGTCATAATCTATATATATATATTATCGCCTATAGAGTAATTTTATTCGAATTTTTGAACAAACGGTTTAGACTGTCGATCTTTGCATTTATCGAATCCATCTCCCTAAAAAGGCGTAATCTGGGGTTATCCTACTAACGGTGCCTCCACACAGAATGCGATAAATTATGTGTATAAGCATTAGGAATGGTATTATGTTGTTGTTTTTGTTAAATAATATTAACCGAGGAATCATTTCGAGATAAAATCCAAGGAGTATTACGCGCGAAAAGCACGGTTAAAATCTATTAACTATCGAAAAAATTCGTAAATAAGCCCCAAATCATCCAATATGGCCGACCACAGCTACGTTTTAGATCGACCGGAATGTGTTGAACGAAAAACGAACCCTTCACAGAAAGTTATTGCTTTCTATGTGTAAAGTTTACAAGAAGTGTTTGTTAACACTAAATTATTTTTATACCTAATTTTTTTAAAAAATAAAATAATATATATTTACACATGGCTTTGCTTCGTTTCGTTTCTCCAGGTCTACAATTCTATTTTTCTATCGCATCGTCCGACATTTTTCCCCCTCAGGGCGATTAGTCTTTTAACGTCTTCTTTTTTTAGTAAAATAGTTTACTAATTAATAGTACATTGATTTTACTAAAAAGAAAAACTTCCTACTATCATAATATGAAAATGTTATATATATATATATATATATATATATATATAACTTACTAATTTTTTTTTACTTTTCTGTGTGTAAGCATCGTTAGTAGATAATCTAATCTGGATTGGGATAAAAATTGCCCCAGTCTAGAAGAATTTCTCCTTCACTAACCGAGGACAGAAAAGGTGTAAGTATTATTTGCCGCCTCTGCAAGAGGTTAAACACAATGTCAGGTGGAGGTTTGAAAAGCCAGCACATTAGGCGAAGTGCACTTTGACCTACAAAAAATACCTGAGCAGCCCGTCGGTATTTCCCGGCAGAGCCGCCTTAGGCGATTAGCAATAAACTAACCCATTCTGAGAGAGAGGGTAAAGCCTGGGAGAAAAAAGATGAAGTGACTTCTTTACTCACACTAGGCAACGAGTGACTTTCTTTTGTTTCCATAGGAAAATAAACATAAACAAACCACAAAAATAAGGATTAGTTAAAAATAAACATTAAATAAGTTTTTACAATTTTTTTTTTTTAATCCGTCCGCATAAAAACACCGGCAGTAAGAAGATTTCAAATCGATCTGACGTCATAATACAAGAAGCAGACTAAAAATAATCATCTATGTCTATAGATAACCTCTTTTTTTACATATATGATTTTTTTTGTTTATTATTTGACATTTTTAGAATATTGTACAATCTGTTGTAAAACTACATTTCTATATTTTATTTTTAATTTTCATTATTATTATGTTTTTGTCCAACGCCACAAATAACGAGAATTGCATTTCTCCACTGTGATTCATTCATGAAATCTCTCCGGCTTCTCTGCGAAACTGAAAGTTGTCAGTTGTTGAATGGAAATTATTGACCACCTTGTGACTTCGGATGAGTCATCATCGGATAACATGGACTTTCTTCCTCTCCATTTATTATTTCTTCTCTTTCTCTCTTGTTTTTCCAGAATTATTTAATACTAGGGAAATCTATTCGGCGTTAGCCGTGTGGAGATATATTGCTGGTCGGAAGGTTTTTAGGGAAAAATAATTTAAAATATAGTTACATTTACAATTTTTGCCTTGAAAGAAAAGTTTAAAATAATATTTGTAATATGAGGTCAAGTAATAAAAAAAAACCTGTTAGCGCGGTGGTGTTTTCCGTTTCTTAGCTGTAAAACAATATATTTTTTTTTATGGAAATCGCTCCAGACAAGGCATGAAGCCACTTGATGTAAGGAGCTAAAAAAATGACCACTTCAAGGTCAAAAACTAGCCAACGATAAGTGTTAGATGGATAGATTCTGACTTAGAAAACAGCAATTCTTCCCCTTTGTCAGAAACATCGCTCATGGAATGTGAGAACTAAAGGACAAAATAAAGAAAGCGAGAGTTAAGAGGTTGCCGCTACTCTCTCAGATTAATAGACTCTTCTGGCACAGGCCCATTAGAGTGAAGTATGGTTCTGTTCGATCTTTGGGGACCATCCTCCCATGTATTACCCCCTCCTTCGGAAGGAGGATTAGTTTATCGCCAGTTGCCTTAGATCCTACTTTCCTAAATATCGTTCATTAGTGATCCTAACGCCACCAAAAAAAAAAAATGTTCTCATGTTAAATTGTGAATTATTTTAAATCTTAAAAATACCAATAAAAATAATTATTTAAATGTTTAAATCTTTTTTAAATACATTCTTCACTGAGATATTCTTTGTTTAATTCTATTTTTGTTTTATGAAACGAAGAAAATCTAATTTTAAAAAAAAATGAATTTCGTTTCTTTACGTTTTAATATAATTTAATTATTTCATGGACCTAACCGATAATTGCCTCTAGTGACCCCAGATGGAATCGAAGGAAACTTTCAATGGTGTATTTAGTTTCTTTGAAAAATGTTATCCTTATTGAAACTTATTTGAATGTTTTAACTATTAACATATTGATTTCTATAACACAAACAAACATTGACTTTTTATATATAGAAGAAGAAGAAGAAGAAGAAGAAGAAGAAGAAGAAGAAGGATTTGCGGCATTAAAAAAATGTGGATAAACCTGTAGCAGTTACATGATTGACATCTATTTTCTTTTGCACTTGCATGTTATCACTCGCGGAGTGATTGGTATTTGATTCAGTTGGATAACACAGGCATGTGCAGACTCGCATATTAATATGCTGGGTGCACATGCAGATCTTGTCCCATTTCTGCCCAAACCGTTTGCCACCCAATTATGAACGGTTCCAGTCGAGATGTTAACATGAACATATATTTCCTGGTTCGCCTCTCGTCATGACTTGGACAAGACCAAAGACCTGAACTCAGTTCCTTTTCTATAGTACATGCCTGCCACCAAAACCAACTTGCCTTACATTCTTGTGTTCCTGTGTTGATGAAACTGTTAAATAAGTGAATATAAATTGTAGAGACGATGTTTGTCGTTTTAACCTAAACTTGGTGACCCTTTTTTCTTCTTCAAGACGAGTCAGATGAATACAGATGCAGCGACGTTACTACAAAATGGCTATCTCCAACAAGCATCTTATTACCCCCAAAACTCTACAAACCCTTTCAGGTATTACCTCCTCCTTCAGGAGGAGGTGGTTTATTGCCGGTCGCCTGAGACACCCCTACCGGAGAACGCCGACAGGCCCGTTCTTGTCTACTTTTATACTCTTTCAGAGTGATCCCTCCTCGAGGGAGCTGGATATTCTTCCACGTTAAACTGACGCCATGTTTAATCTTGCTGCAATAAGAGACGGGTATTTAAAAAAAAAAAATTTTTTAATTTCTTAAACTGGGAAAAAAAAACTGATCCATATAAATGTATGCAGGAATTCTCCCTTTTCTCTGCCCATTTTTGTTTTCTATTTATCTACTGCATACATTTTTTTTTTTTAGATACAATTATTTCTTTTAAAATAAATAGAAATCATAAAAAATATTGTCAGGATTTTTAGATGTCATTTTGCTCGGTGACACCCTGTTGTTATTATGGCGACCGCTGTCCAAGTGTGACTTATTTCTCTGGTTCCAAACTGGTCAACAGTAGAATTGGGTACACAGGGAATTGTTCTCCAATCATCAGAATTAGAGAACATACTCACGTACGTTACTACAAAATTGTGTGATGAATACTCGAAATATGTTGAAAATAGAATTTAAAAGAGACAGTTTTTTTTTAATCCAACGGCCATTTTTTTTTTTTGTCCCTATCTCTTGGGAGGGGAGCCGGGTGTCTACAACTACGTCCATATGCTGCTTTTACATAGCTGGGCCCAGCAGCACTGCGACTCCATCACTTAATGCAGTTGTGCTCAGTATCGCTCACCAGAAGCCAGCCAGAGGGCGCTCATCTTGTGTCGATCCGACTCCATTACACTAAGACGACCTATCTTTGTTACCCTGACAACCAATCTTTTCAACAACAAATATGTCCTTTCAACTACTACCGTAAATTGCGACAATCCCCGTTTATCATATTCTAGTCACACCTGATACCAGACCAAGGAGCAGTCCAGGGCCAACGATGACGTCACGCCAACGCTGAGGGACCATCTATCCTGACGAACCCAGACCACAGATCCTTATATCTTGTATCCATTTATAATTAATAATCATTATTTAATTTTAAATTCCTGTGTCAGCTTGCCTTGCTACCATACGCTTTTTATAACAATATGTTTCTATACTATTAGGGGTGGGAGGTAATGGGTCAAAATTTCAGATTCATGCGATTAGTATTTTTTGTGTTCATTTATACATAAATAACACTAAACAATCAAACATTTTGAAAATTTTGCAAAATTCAGAAGGTGCAGGCCACTAGTTTTTGGCTATTTTACATTCATGAAAACCTTTTCACAGCCTGAAAATGGTCCTTAATTAAAGTACTATATCAGATTTAACCATCTATATCCATTCATAGCTTTTGAGGATGTTTTAGGACCTGCAATGTCGCATGAAACCACTTTTTCACCGAAAAATGATGGATTTTAAGTCCCGTGGAGCCCTAACGGCTATTTTTGGCCTGCACCTTCTGAAGTTTGCAAAATTTTCAAAATGTTTGATTGTTTAGTGTTATTTATGTATAAATGAACACAAAAACATACTACTCACATGAATCTGAAATTTTCACCCATTACGTCCCACCCCTAATACTATTTATACATAGAGAATGCACTTTTTCCCCCAAGTAATAACTGAAAAAATTGTCACGCATCTAATGTCCGAAGTTCTCACAGAAAAGACGTCATCGGTCTTTATCTATTCTATCATTTATTCCATAAAAGATGTTCGACTGAGCTCCAATCTCTAGTCCCATCTCCCTGTGAGACATTCACCCTGAAGGTAAATAAGATTTATAATAAAAAAAATAAGAAAATATATATACAAGAAATTATTTTTAAAAACGTAAATGAAATGATAAGTTTAACAAAACTAAAAAAAAAATTTTTTTAATTTTTAACTTATTTTTACTTTTACCTTCGTCTCATCTTGTTTTCAGTCCTGCCTCTATCTGACACATTCCTGCATTGTGAATAGTTTTATATAAATAATTTTAGTAGATAGACCCTATAGTCATCATCATCATCATCATCATCATCATCATCATCATCAACAACCGGTTTATTTGTTGAATCAGGCCACAATTAATCCTCTGATGAGGGTGGGGCCTGATTGTCTAGTCTCGAAATCTAAGTCTTCTTCTCCACTCCTGTCTTTGGCAAGGCTTGATGGAATCCATAGGCCCTGAAGATCCACGCATCCTGGGATCTACGAAGCCCAAGACATTACCAGCAGCATTAGTGCTACTGGCACTGCCTTTCTTTTTTCCTGCTGTATTTCGACTAGACATTGTATTTAAGGCAATTTTACGGCTGGATGCCTATCCTTTACCAACTTAAACACTTTTGGCAGTCCAAGACCTCCACCGTTCCCATCTAACTAGGGCTGATGTCGTTTCCACTTAAGCATGTACAAATGTCATACATTACCAGTGAGTTGCTTATCAAGATGTTGTTGGTGAAGTATAGAACAAGAATTCCACTTGTATGAACAAAATAGTGACACATAAGTGAAGTAGACGTGCCCGAAATGTCGTTAAATATTTTTTAAATTTTTTTACCTGGCGAAAGAAGGAAAACAACGCTTCTGTTGAATTAATCAAAATAAAGAATCCTTTTGAAATATACTCGTGCGATGGTCGCAAGTAAAAAAAACAAACGTCCTTCTCTGCCGATCAATCAGGCCCCACCCTCATCAGAGGATTAATTGTGGCCTGATTCAACAAATAAACCGGTTGTTGTTGTTGATGATGATGATGATGATGATGATGATGATGACTATAGGGTCTATCTACTAAAAGTATACTTTTAGTTTATATTTGATTATATATATATATATATATATATATATATATATATATATATCTGTATATATATATATATATACTACACACAAACTTCAAGCAAACTACATCAGTGTTGATGCAGTTTGCTTGAAGTTTGCTTAAATCCAATTATATTTTTATAAATACGGGTTTTTTGTTTATCGCTTGTGTAAGAACTATTAAGCGTCTGATAAATTATTATATCAGTAATTCTTGGTGCAGTTATACGTTGAACTATTTTCTTTCGTGTAAGCTTACATGTTCATGCAGAGTGATTGATCTATTGGATAATCAGAACGCATTGCATCGAAGGTACTTCCGCTGAACTATTTACAGTTTTTTCCCTCTTTTTCTCACAGTCGGATTGAAGACATCATCCTGAGTGCACATGCGGCCCGCTCGTCCCGACTCTGAGCGGCATGGAACTTTTCCTTAACTTCAAACGTGTTCATAACCTCTTGCTGTTGTTGCTGGAGTGAAGATATGAATAAAACTGATTTTGAAAAATGAAAAGGAAAAGTGTGTCCTTCTAACCACGAGTTAATGGAAATTACCCCAACTTTCTTTTACATCATAAAAACAACTGAACTACCTTAAACTTCATTTAATAAAACGAAATCAAGCGTAAATAGCATGAAGAATATTAACTGTAAACTCATTTTGATTTTCAACTTTCCAACCACGACGTATACACTCTGCATGATATAAGTATGTCTGAAAAATATTTTATCAATTGAATAATTACTCAGTGGTAACGACACAAATTTTTTTATTTTTATGGAAGTCGCTCCAGACAAGGCATGAAGCCACTTGATGTAAGGAGATAAAAAAGAAAAACTACTTTAAGCTCAAAAAGTAGCCAACGATAAGTGTTAGATGGATAGATTCCGACCCAGAAAACAGCAATTCTTCCCCCTCTGTCAGAAACATCGCTCATAGAATGTGAAAACTAAAGGACAAAATAAGAGAAGCAAGAGTTAACGAGGCTGCCGAAAGTAAACCCAAGGTCAGTCCCTTTCTACTCTCCTAAATACCGATGAGGTCCAAATATTATTAAGACAAATGGATTTTAAGAGATTTTCATCATATTTTCTCCAATTATTTTTTTCTTTCATGACTGGTAGTCCCAGAAAAGTAAAAGGTAAACTTCGCATTATTTTTTTCTACTATTTTCTTTTTTAAATCAAATGTGGCAGAAAATTGACTCTCAACGGTCCTAAATAGTTTTCTGTTGGGAAATCCAGGTTGAAGACATAACGAACGAAACACCACTGCTAAAAAGAGATGTGTATTTCAAAATCGAAGTTTCACCATTTTGTAAAGAATTAGGTTTTTGTCGTTTCCATTAACTTGTGATTGGAAAGAACAAACTCTTCTTTAATATTTTTTAATCAGTTTTATTCACATTTTCACTTCAACACCAACAGCAAGAAGTTATGAACAAGTTTGAAGTTAAAGGTTAAGAAAAAGTTCTATGCCGCTAAGAGTTGGGACGAGTGCGCGTGACACATCTGTTCAGGTTGACGTCTTGAATCCAACTGTTAGAAAGCGAGGGAAAAAACTGTAAATAGTTCAGTGGAAATACATCCCACACAAAGTGTTCTGATTGGATAATAGATCACTCACTCAGGCTTATTGCTACTGGGATGTAAAGGGCTATTGTGATAGGAGCTAGATTTATAGAGGGGTGCAACACTGCAGCTATACGACAAGGACTGGAGATTGGCAGACAGTGCCAACCTATTAGATTAGAGATACATTTTTATCACCCTGTCCAAGGGGGAAAGACTAGTGGTTGGTGCACGAGCTCAGATGTAGCAACAATACTCGGCGAATGGTAGTTTTATAGAGATATAGGATACTGGCAGGTGTGAGAAGTTTTCTAGCCAGGTAGAGGGAGCCCACCTTCTTTGCAGCAAACTTGGCATCATCTTCTATGTATTTATTCCATTTCATGTTGCCTGAGAATGTTAGGCCAAGGGGTTCAAACGTTGGTCTCTTGGGAAGGGTGCTATCAGCCATGGCAATCGGTGGTTGAAAAGGTTTCTTATAAACATGGGGAACACTTATTCATGAAAATATCTGGAAGGGAAGGGGCACTGAGAAGGGGGAGTTATACAAAATGCTTTACTGGTTAACAAACCCTAACCCTAACCCTAAAATGGTTTGATTTACATCAATGTATCGGATGTTAGTGGGTACGTCAGCTAGTGTTTATTTGGTTGAAATATATTCGCTATGATAAATCACAAACGTAAGTCATAAACAGAATGTATTATAGACAAAGGGCTCATCAGGGTTCAGGCTGTTGACCTTTCAGGCAAATTGACCCTGTGGAAGTGACATCACATGATTGATTTGAGAGTGTGAAGTTGGCAATCGGTGTGAAGCTTTGGACCAACCAGGCAGTAAGTATTGTAAATGTCTGATGATCGTTAAAAGTAACAAAGCCGTGCGCTTCTAGTTAAGTGTCTCTTTTTATTTTTTTATTTTTGCCTTCTACCCTCCTTTGTCTTGCAGCCCAAAAAAGAAGATGGTTGAATCAATCATCAGTTCTTCTATAAGAACGCGAGCTGATTAATAATGATAAAGTAGTGTACAAAGAACACAACCGACTTTTGATTTTCAGCTAGCAACTGAAGTTCGGACGCTGAGAAGCCAGATGAAGAAGAACAAGGTATATTTCGAACTGAGTTGGACTGTTGCTTCTTTAATGATAACAATATTATAAACAACAGGGTTGATATGCAATAAATGGTTCTTAAACCCTTCCCCCAATGTCTCTTCCCTTCCAGGTATTTTCATGAGTAAATGTTTTCCATGTTAAAAAAACAAACTCTGAACATGTTGTATATTTCTTGGTCATCGATGTGAGTTTCCCGGTGTGGTGGATTATACAATATGGCCTTAGGGTCAACTAGAGCTATGTAAAGGAAATATATTGTTAATTGGCTGGCTTGGTCATGTGACTGTCTTTAATTTTAGATAGTTTTTTCAAGCATGCGGATATATTGGATCTGTGCTAAAGAAATGTCCAAGAATTTCTACATAAATGGCTTTTAATTGTCCACACACACAACACCATCAATTTATGCAGAAAACCGCTATAAACCGCCTTTTCAGTAATCGAATGCGGTCCATACTCTTAATCAATGTTAGTACTCCCATTGTGTTTCTCATCTTTCGACTGACAATCATTCTTCCCTAACAACATCTCAGGAAGAGACCAGACTACAGCTGTGGACCAGACGGCTAGAGAATGCCCTCCTCCTACTGACATGGGAATCCCCCATTCTGAAGCCTTCCTTCTCGGTTCAGAGGCACCCTGGCTTCAGTGAAAAACACTCAACCGCCTGAGAACGGAAATAGGACAATCAAAAGTTGATATGCGTAGATAGAGGCTACAAAACTGACCAAACCGTCTGTGAATGTAGAGAGCACGACCATACGATGCAACACTGCCTTGTCTGTCCTGTACTGCCCAACCGGTGCAGCCTAAAAAATCTTGCAGAGTCCAACACTAATGCAAAGGACTGCGTAAAAAAGTGGGAAACTGTTGTATGACCACATGACACTTCAAAGACACGCAAAGAAGATTCCATTGTATTTACCCTTATCCTCGAGTGGCTGTTGGCCTTGATAAGTGATGACCCAATAGTACAAAAATAAATGACCAAAGTCCATATTTGAAATATTCAAGTATACTTTTAGTCTAATGAAAATATATTCTGTTGCAGATATTAATGAATGTTGGTATTGGGAGAGTAGAAAGTGACTAACTTTCGATTTACTTTCGCCAGCCTCGTAAGTCTCGCTTCACTTATTTCGTCCTTTAATCGTCGTCACATTCCATGAGCAATGTTTCTGACAAGGGGGGAAGAATTGCTGTTTTCTGGGTCGGAATCTATCCATCTAACACTTATCGTTGGCTAGTTTTTGATCTTGAAGTGGTAATTTTTTTTTTTTTAGCTCCCTTTTTTTTTTAATTTTTTTTTTTTCAACATAGTTCACCCCAAACAAGGCAGGTAGCCACTGTAGATGTAAGGGGATACTGAGAAAAAGGGTGAAAGTTTTTTTTTTGGAGGGTCAACCTAAATTAGGAGCTGTGCAGCGAGATGTCTGTTTACATTAGTTTTACATTTCTGCATGTCAGTACCGTCAGGAAAACAGGGAGCAGGGAGGGAGTTTCAGAGTCCAGCAGCATGAAGAAAGATGGTTTTGGAGTAGAAAGCTCTCCGGCATCTGGGGACCTCCACAGTGAATGGATGGGATTTGGCAGATTGTCGGGTTGGTCTAGTGAATTTACGTCATTGGGGTACCAGAGCAGCAAGCTCATCAGAGCAGAATCCATTTAAGTACTTGTAAAACAGGCACAAGGAAGCAACATTGCGGCGATAAGACAGGGGCTGGAGCTTGGTGGATAGTGAGGGACCTATTAAGTTGGCGACTCTTTTTTGGACCTTGTCTAAGAGAGAGAAACTAGTGGATGATGTCCCAGCCCAGATGTGGCAACAATACTCCATGCACAAGCGGATGGTGGCTTTGTAGAGATATAGGATAATGTCAGGTGTGAGAGGTTTACTGGCACGGTAGAGGGAGCCCACCTTCTTTGCAGCAGCCCTGGCAATGTCTTCAATGTATTTATTCCAATTCATGTTATTTGTGAAAGTTAGGCCGAGGAGTTTGAATGATGAACTCTCAGGTAGGGTGTTATTTGCCATGACAATCAGTGGTTGAAGAGATTTCTTGTAGTTATTGAAGGAAAGTAGCTTTGTCTTTGCAGCATTAAAAGTTACCATCCATTTTTGACCCCATTCCACTACAGACTGGAGGTCATTTTCTAAGGATTCAGCCATTGCCTCAGATATGTGCGCGTCGGTTTTGCCCACATGAGGAGAGTAGAGTGTGGTGTTGTCAGCAAATAATCCTTATCTCAGTCTCAATGATATCAGGGAGGTTATTTATGAAAATCAGGTACAGTAGAGGTCCAAGGATGAATCCCTGAGGTACACCAGCATTTATGTCATGTTGCTTAGATGAACGGCCATCGAGGACAACCTGGATCTTTATTTTTGTTAGGAAGGGTTTAATTACATTAAATATTTGTTCAGTGATACCATATGAGTGCAGTTTTAGGAGAAGCCCTTCATGCCAGACGTTGTCAAAGGCCTTGGATATATCGAGCGCTATCGCCCTAGCTTCACCTGTCTTGTCCAGTGTATGGTATATACATTCAGAGATGACCGTTAGGATATCTGCAGTAGATCGTGCTTGTCTAAATCCGTATTGATAGTGAGAAAGAAGTTTAGCATTAACTAGGTGCCGGACTATCACTAGATTGATTAATGATTCAAAAGTTTTAGCAAAGATCGGCAGTAGACTGATTGGGCGGTAGCTTAGAGGATCAGTTCTATCTCCAGAATTCTTGAAAACTGGTACCACAGAGGCAATTTTCTAACTATCAGGGAAACAAGATTCAGTAAGGTATTTGTTGTATAGTTTGGAGAGGACAGGGGCCAGCTGAGCAGAGCATTTCTTTATTACTATTACTGGTATAAGATCAAGCGGCTTCATGCCTTGTTTGGAGCGATTTCCATAAAAAACAAAACTTTAAAAAAAACTACTTTCTGGATAAAATCAAGAAATCCTGCATCATACAAACATTCTTATTATTATTCTCATTCTCATTCTTCTTATTATTATTATTCTTATTCTTATTCTTATTCTTATTATTATTATTTTTATTCTTCTTATTCTTCTTATTCTTCCTATTCTTCTTATTCTTATTCTTATTCTTATTCTTCTTATTCTTCTTATTCTTATTCTTATTCTTCTTATTCTTCTTATTCTTATTCTTCTTATTATCATCATCATCATCATCATCATCATCATCATCATCATCATCATCATCATCATCATCAGTAAATGATTGTGCTTGCACGTTTATGAGTTTTATTAATGGCTTGTTTTTCTCTATGTATACTAGCACATAATAAGAATCATTGTAAATAAAAGATTCTACTTCAGGTCAACCTGTGTCAAATACCAACCATCTTCAGTGATGTGCAGAGGGAGGGGAGTTACAGGGCGGTGGCTCCGGGCATCCAAATTAGGAGGGGGAAGCATCCAATTATATTCAAACTATCTCTATTTCTCATCATATTTCTCAGTACTAGGTCTTATACTTGTGTCCCCCCTCCCTCCCGGCATCACCAGACCTCTGCCATCTTGAATCTAATATTAAGGTGAATGCTACTTAACACTAACCTCTTTCAAACACTTGATGCTTTTCTAGACAAAAAAAAAAGAACTGATACTGAAATCGGCAAAGTAAGCCAAGCATGAACGATGCCTTACACGTGAGTGCTTAATCGGCAACACCTATACTTCAGTATCAAAACTGAAAGTCTAAAAATTGCCCTTTCTTTGTGTAAAAAGGCAATATGCATTTTTTTTAGTGATGCATATGAATGACAGACGTTGCAAGTGTTAGATGCTCGGCCAGGGCAATATCTTTTAGTGAAAATATCTTTGGTGTTATGTTGGGCCACCCAGAAGTTTATTTCT
Source organism: Sepiola atlantica (assembly GCA_963556195.1). NCBI lineage: Eukaryota > Metazoa > Mollusca > Cephalopoda > Sepiida > Sepiolidae > Sepiola > Sepiola atlantica. The sequence continues at coordinate 229,931,323 of OY744516.1, forward strand.
CTTTGAAGTAGAGTAGGGGACTCATGCTGTGATGTTCACAGATCATCTCCCTGATAATCCTCTGTCTGACAGTTATCTCAAGTTGGAATCTCAAGTGGTGAGTGCTTGGGTGGTCAAGTACTGACCAGTGTGAAAGACTTGGTCAAGATAGATGAAAGAAGGAGACCTGGCCTTTGGGCATGACAGGAAGTTGGAGTTTGCTGGGAGCGCTGGCAATGAGTTTGAAGCGGGGTGCCTTTTGAGGCAAGGTGAGCCTATTTTGGGGCTCTTAGCCAAAGAACCGTGTGGACTTATATTTTATTTAGCCAGGATAGAGAAATCTCATTTGCAAGTCTGCCATTCAACTTGGGAACACGAGTATCATTTATAACCAACAAATAAATGTTACTTGTTGATAAACTGGACTCATAGTTGTTTACTTGGCATGAGAGTTCTTTGATGCAGCACTTTGACGAGATCGAACAACAACCTTGGACCGGCACGTGTGAAGACGATTACGGCCAGTGCAGTGAAAGCACAAGCATACATACCGGTTCACATTCGACTCTCTGTGGATACGAGCGATAAACAACCTGCAGACACATCAGAACGCCGAAAACTCTCAGTTGCAAACAGCGGTCTGGTGATGCCCGGCGCCAACTGTTTGATTGTATGCCCTAAAGACTTAAGTATAAATCCTAGGGCTGTGAAATATTGTGAGAAAGGGAGATAGTTTGAGAAGATTAGATGCTGGGGCCACCGCCTCCCCGCCTCGTCAGTGTCCCTCTCTGTATGCCACTGCTTGCAAAGTCTTTATTCCATATCTGGAATACAGTGGCAGGATGACATCAAAATCATTAAATTCTGAAACCTCCAGACTTTATTAGCGTTAGGGACATACTCATCAAGGTCCAACTTGAAAAGAGACTGTATTTGTCGATACATTGAAACGAGCCTTTTTGGACCCTAACACCCAAAAACCCCATCTTCCCTCCACACTCAATCTTCCTGGACCTACCGAGATTAAACCTCTAAAGGCACTCGAACCTTGTCTTCCGATACACATCACCATTACACGCTTTGGTAGACATGTCCATTGGCCCAAAAAATACTGTAAGACTTTATATATCTGAGCTATGCCATCAGATCATGACACTGTAAATTGAAAATCTAATATTTATATTTCGTTTCATTGGATTTATTTTCTTCCTTTTTTGCTTTTTCTCTTTTCAGCAAAACACAGATATTTTTTTCAATATAGAACATTCATTTTTCCCCCTGATTGCAATGTGCATGTTTGTTCAAATTTATTCATTTAAACTGCTACAATCAACAAGGCATATCTTGTTTTTTTATCGGATATAAACCTAAGCAGAGGATAATGTAGCAGTTATACATTGATGAACTTGTGACAATAAAGAGGAACACTCACCATCAGGAAAAAGAATGAGGTGCTTTGCATGTCGTATGCAGATTAAAAAAGGGCTTCTCTTCATAGGTGCAGGTGTTTATGGTGGTCTGATTTGCATATGTGGATATCAGGTGATATAAATGAAGAGGACAGCTGGGAAGGAGGAGAAGCGATTTTGGATTTGAGAGAGAAAGGCAGAGAGAAAGTGGGTTGCACGAAATTTTGTTGGAAATTGAATGACAGTCAAAATTTTTGGAGAAAAAGGCAGAAAGTGGGTTGCACGAAATTCGGTTCGGTTGAATTACAGTCAAAACTTTTTTTTTTTTATTTTTTAATTCTTTTATTTTTCTGGCACAGTTAGTTAACAGAACTATTTTCTTTCATGTAAGCTTACATGTCCACGTGGAGTGATTGATCTATTATCCAATCAGAATACTTTGTGTGGGATGTACTTTTGCTGAACTATTTACAGTTTTTCCCGCTTTCTAACAGTTGGATTCCAGTTGTCGACACAAACAAATGTGTTGCACGTGCTCAACCCAACGCTGACCACCATAGAACTTTTTCTAAACCTTTAACTTCAACCTTGTTTCTAACCGCTTGCTGTTGTTTTTGAAGTGAAGCTATAAATAAAACTGATTTAAAAAATGTCAAACAAGAGTTTGTCCTTCTTATCACAAGTTAATGGAAACGACAAAACCCCGATTTTTTTTTTTTTTACAATCCCTTAAGCTTAAGCCTTAAATTTTAGACATTTTCTAGAATCAAAATCATGTTCAGGGAATTAATTCTACTCTTTCGTCAGACGGGTATTCCTCTAGTATATGTATAAGTTTGGAGACAAAGTCTCTTTTTACCATCTCCCCATGGGGGTCGGATATGACATGAGATCGGTTGAATGTGGGGGATATCCAAAAGGAGCACTCAAATAAAAATGAAATTGCCCCAAGCAAGAAGACCAAACAAATATTACACTTCAATCCCTGCCCAAAGGTTATGCACACTTGCTTGCATTTCATTTTTAAAATGCTTCTCGTGTCATTATCATTTCCACGAGGCCGTTCTCCTACATAAATAAATTGTCCCTTAGTTTGTAGGGTTCATCAAGAGAGAATGTGCATCATTTCGGGGCTTTGCTCTCAGTAGTTTTATTTGCCCTCCCTTCCCTCACTTATGTGAGGCCCCATTATATTGTAGCGGTTACATGAGTGAACTATTATATATAGATGTACGTTAGTTTCAAGTGAGATGGTAATTCGGTTTTACGATTGCATAATCACTGCCTCTTTATGATGTGGACATATGACGTTTTTACCTGTAGCGAGATTCATACACGCTAACACATTTTGGCACCAAGACGAGACACAAAGTTAATTTTAGTTTGCAGTTTTCCTTCAAGCAGACAAGACGTAGCTTATCCTGTTCTCGACCTGACTCAACCACGAGCAGGCGAGATGCTGAACTCCAGGATGCTACATAATCTAACCGACATGAATCAGCCCATTTCTCTTTTGTTCCTATGTTCCCGTAAATAAATATTAACATAAATTTTCGTTTTATTTGTGTTGTGAAGCCATTATTTTCTTGTATAACATTTCTATTTCAGTCGGATTCGGCTAGACATACTAACTCTTCCAAGTAAGTTCGTCATTCTGACTTTCTTTCTGATTTATACCAGCTAAAATATTATTGTACAGACGCTTTTGGGAAAAGAAAGAAAACCCGTCATATCTTGGCCAATAATTGATATATTCTCAAAATTAGAGGATATTTTGCCGAATACAGCTCACTCAAAGAATACACCTTGAACCTCTACAACGCCTCCAAGCAGGATCTGAACCTGGAACATGCAGCCTTCATGGTATCCTTTGAGAGATGTCTGAAGACCAGCTCGTCCTTGGTGTTGCAGGCAGTAAGGTTGGTGTCTTTCTCAACTGTGCTTAACACATAATAGCCCATAGGGATGCAATCAAGCACATTGAGGGCCAGATGTTGGGACTGGTGAAACCGTGGCAGTTTTCAGACAGCGATTTCTGGGTTTTCACAGACGGGGTTACACGTAGCCTGCTGTCACACATATGCCTATCCGCAGCTACTCTCTCCACTCGGCGCTTGACAACAGTGGACATCAAATCAGTATAGCCATCTTAATTGAGTCTGGGTCCATGTGGGATTGCATGATGTGGTCTTCGCTGGAAACACACCTAAAGTCTATCACAGTTTGAGGAATTTGGTTTTCATGATGCGTGGAAGTTTGTGCAGATTGTAGTCTAGCCACGTTTCGTTCTGCGCGTTGTGCAACTGGTTCTAAGAAGAACCAGAACATTGCCAACTCGACTAGGTGTTTGACGTTGATGAGGAGTTTCTTGGCTTTTGTAAAGCGGTTCTCTTGGGCCTTGGCCGTGAATAATTTGTCCTTGCGGAGGAGTTGCAAAGAGTTCAGCAATTTCTTTATAATCGCCGACGTCCTTTTTTCTCGCCAGGGTCTGTCCGCATTGACTTGCCTGGATCTTGTTACGCTTTTTTATGCAGTTTATCAGCGAATTTCATTGTGCGGAAAGTTAGAACCCGTGCTACGATCCTTCCTGCTAGCCACTGCTTCCACATCTCCATCGCAATTCTCCAGCTCACATCTCACAGTCTTCAAGGTATGCAAGGGGCACTAATCTGCAGCTAAGAATTCCAATCTTTTTTAAATCTGGCATGTTATTAAAATATATATATATATATATATATATATATATATATATATATATATATATATAATTCTCTCCCCTTTGTTGAGCACTCTACTGAGGTTGACTGTTAATTTAATGCATATAGGTTTCAGCCATATTTGATCTAATATGACTGAAGAAAGCCAGGGAGTGATTTATAATTATAATCAAAACCCAGTATTTTTTCGCCTGGGTTCGCTTTCCCAGCTTGAAACTTAAGGTACCATGTTGATCTGAACTTTTGTAATATAAATACATTACTATGCTTTTCCCATCGCTGGGTTAGACACTGTTTGGAGGCTGACTGTGTTCATTTAATCAATATATTTCTTTGTCGTATAGCTGTCTTAGTAGTCGTGGGGGCAAAGATGTCGGATAGAAGTCAAAGGGTTCGAATCCTGCAATCTGTGGTACAATTATACTTAACCATACTTATGATTCTTGGTTAATATATGTATGTGGATATTGAAAAATATTTATTATAAATAAGTAATATATATATATACATATATATATATATATATATATATATAAAGTACTGTGTGGTAGGGCAAGAAAAACCCAGCAGAGTGCTCGATTAATTAAGAAATCCGAGATTTCGAAGGATTAAGAGCGTAAATATTTATTTATAAATTACAGAAACTCAATGCAACATCAGTACCGTCGGTTTCAAAGTGGGAGGTTGATCCCGATTATCGTCAGCTGATAAACATTTTCATATATATATATATATATATATATATATATATATATATATATATATATATATATATATAATCAAAAAGAACGATTCTCTTCAGGGACAATGTCTTATTTATTTTTGTTGCCGTCAACAATTTTGCTGCCTCAGGACAAAATGCAGAAACTGTTATCAATCGCAGGTCAACATATGTAGAGCAAAAGAATTGGCTTATATTGTCATAGATTGAGGTCAAGAAAACAAAACAAGTCGTCTGTTTAATATCAGTGGAAGGCAGAAGGCTGTAGCCCCCCCCCCCTGTTCTGGCACTGTAGATGCAATTAGAGATATCTAAAAGAATCAAGAAAAACATTAAAGTGCTATGTCTCCCATAATATATCGCTGTTCTATTAAAACTTTTCAAGCTAAAGAGATTTGCTGTAATTTTTTTTTTACTAATGTGTCACCGCTTATCAATGTCCGGGGTGGGGTGGGGGGGGGGGGGCAACTTGAGGATAAGGGTTAAAGAGATTGTTAGTTGGACGATGATCACTATTATGAGAGGATTGGAAATAATGAATGGAATGAGCAGAAGATTATTTAAGAGGAATTGATTATCCAAAGGGACGGCTCAACAAGTGTTTGTTTACATTAGACTTGAAGACGACCATGATGTAGTCGGTTGAGAAGCAGACTCGTTGAATTTTGTTCCACAGATGGGATGTTCTAGGAAAGAAACTTTGGAAATTCCATTTGGTTTTTAGTACAGAGAAAGGAAAAGGAAAGTTCGGTGCAGTGGTTGTAGCTAGACGAGTTCTTGCTGTGAATGTTTTACAGGGGGAGGGGCACAGGGATTGGAGCTCAGTCGAGCATCCACCATGAACCTAATGATACAGTAGAGAGAGGCTAGCAACATCTCTTTTGTGTGAAAGAGGCTGTAGGGGCAAGAAGAGATCATCCCCACGAGATGAGGAGTCAGTTTTGTACTCTATCATCTCCCTCTTAGACAAGATCCAAAAAAGTCGCCAACTTAATAAGTCCAGCCCCTTTCACATCGCCGCAATGTTGCATCCTTGTGCTTGTTTTACAAATACTTCAATGGGTCGTGCTCCGATGAACTAGCTGCTCTAGTGCCCCCTCGACACAAATACACTAGAACAACCCGACAATCAACGAAATCCCATCCATTCACTGTGGAGGTCCCCAGATGCCGGAGAGCCTTCTACTCCAGCAGCTTCTTTCCTCGTGTTGCTAGCCTCTGGAACTCCCTCCCTGATCCCTGTTTCACCGACGTTACTGACATGCAGAGGTTTAAAACTAATGTAAACAGACATCTTGCTGCACAGCTCCCAACTTAGAATGACACCCTAAACCTACTCCCTAATTCTCAGTAGCCTCTTACGTCTACAGTGGGGCCCTGCCTTGTTTGGGGTGAAATATCTTTAAAAAAATAAAATAAAATAAGAAAGAGTATTCCGAGCGGCACCTCCCCATATGTGACAGCAGTGCTCCATCTTAGGACGTGTATGGCTCTATTACAAGTAGAGGAGTGTGTCAGGAGTTAGGTACTTTCTGGAGTGGTAGAATGATGCAACCATTTTTCCAATGACCTTCTTTCAATTATTAACAACTAGCAGAACACGTGTCCTGGCATCGCAACTCCAGAAGTAAATTGACCAGAAAGACTATTTTCACACAAAATGGAATTGTAAAAAGTCTAATTGTGGATGGTGGGCATGGATACTAACTGACTTGTTTGTTTGGCTGCAGCATGTGTGTGTGTGTTGGGGGAAGGGTGGTGTGGCGCTCTCTCTTTAATTCACAATTTAACAAAAGAATAAAATGGCTGACTTTTTCTTCCTTTTGTGTGAGTTTAAATGCTTCCAAATTCTTCCAAATGGTGCAGGGACTATGGGATCTGCCCTATAAAATGGCTGACTTTTTCTTCCTTTTGTGTGAGTTTAAATGCTTCCAAATTCTTCCAAATGGTGCAGGGACTATGGGATCTGCCCTATAAAATGGCTGACTTTTTCTTCCTTTTGTGTGAGTTTAAATGCTTCCAAATTCTTCCAAATGGTGCAGGGACTATGGGATCTGCCCTATAAAATCTGATTGGAGAAGTTTAACCTTCTCTCCACTTATGCGGTGATCTCATTTCGACCTACAATTTCTTCAATGGCCATTATGATCTAACTCAGGACCTACTATTCACACCTGCACCAGAAAGAGGCATTGGCATTGGCATTACTAGAAACTGTTTCAACGCCTCAATAAGGGTCCCTGGACCTTGAAATGACTATCCAGATGTAGTAAATTCACCAACGACACAACAATTCAAAGCAAATTTGGACAGCTGTTAGGCCACTGTATCCTCTTCTGTGTAAATTTCTACCGCCCATTTCTCTACATGGCAACTGAAACATGCTTGTTTTATTTTTTATTTTTTTCAAAATTCTAGAGTTGACGAAATAATTAATTCTTTGAAATTTTAATGATTAAGAAAAGAATAAAATGGAATTTTTTTTTCCTGGGCGATGGTGTGTGTTAAAGCATAGGGGGTGGCTTTGTTTATAGCTTAAAGTCCGGAAGGAGCAAGTGTGTGAAAAATAACTTTTGAGCACAAATTCTAAACATTTCTCAACGAAATAAAACTATCTATATTCTGCATATTTATGCTTTGTTTTTTGTTTTGTTTTTTTGTTGTTGTTTTTTTTTACTTTGTTTTTTTTCTTTGTTTTTTTTTTGTTTTTTTTGCTTTGTTTTTTTTTTGTTGTTTTTTTTGCTTTGTTTTTTAAAAACATCAGTAAAGGGCAGGTGAAGCGCTCTTCAGCCTTCGTGGGCAATCGTCTAGAGATGGTGTCTCGATAAAAACACTGGTCCCCATCACCTTACTGGGTTGGCGTCAGGAAGAGCATCTGGCCTATAACATTTTTTTTTCCTCAGTTAAGGAAATGACTTCCAAAAAAACCTGACCACAGATAAGTTTAGAAGTCAAGTTCTAAAAGCCGTCCAACACATGTCAGCATGTAAAACGGATGTTAAACCGAATATGATGGTGATGAATATCAAAACAATCACTAAATTTAAAAACAAAAAGAAAGAATAGTAAACTAATGAAATGGCCTTTTGGAAATCAATATGCAAATTAGTTAACCTTAGGATGTAGATCACATTAAACCTAAGCAGTATTTTATTTACTTCCTCTCCAGGAGGTTAGACGCAAGATCAGGTGTGGGTTTTGATGAAAGTGTTTCTGCGGAACGAACTGGATTCGAACCCGGCACACCCAGGTCTTCAGTTTACATCGTTAACCACTTAGCCACAGTGCATGTAGTGTGAATCTGAAAAGAGGTTTTTAATGTAACTCTAAGTGTGAGAAATCTTACAATTTTGTATGTAGAGATGAAAGAGATAAATGGATGACCATATAAAAATTGATTTGGTCAATAATATAATAGTATAATAATTCAATGAGTTTTGCAATAAGGTCAATAATAGGACGTCTTACGAAATTTTTAAATTAAAATCCCATAAATACTTTAGTGTTTTTTTTTCTTTGTGTGACTATTAAATTTATATATTATAAGAAACTTAGACCTAGGGTGCATGACTGTTTTTTTTGTTGTTTTTTTTTTTGCCAAATTATTATTTTTTAAATACGAATATCTGTATTATGTTTCGTCAGTGTTCACACTTACTATTTATCTAGATATATTAATAAAATATATCAATATAAATTCTTAGAATTACGTCAATGATTTCAAACTTCTATGTACTTGCATGACATTTTTCTTCAAACTATCATCTTGGGGAAGTCTTACAATAAAGACGAAACGTTGATGAATACATAAACAACAATCTTTTGGTTTTTCCTTTTCCATTTCCCATATATATGTAATAATATAAAAAACAATTCTTTTATATCGTTCAGATCAATTCTTATGAGAATCAATTTCCAAAGCAAAAAAAAGCTCAACGTTCAATATTTAAACCTTTAAATAGTTATTTTAAAAAATGGCATATAAATAAATAAAAACGCGTGTAAGTTTTCTTTGCTCCGTAATTGACATTAAATCACAGTATGATATAACTCTATATCTGTCATTTTATATACCTGTCCCAGGACGGGTAAAATTAATTCCTGGAAATAGAATCGTTATGTACCACTTTCATGCCCCCTTATGAAGATCAAAATCAATATATAATTCTACTAGACCTTATGTCTAGAATCCTTATTCCAATTTTTATCATAATCCATTACATGATTTTGATTCTAGAAAATGTCTGAAATTTAAGGCCTAAGCTTAAGGCGTCTAAAGACGAAACTGAAATTCAGTGAATCTTGCTTCATTGGTGTCGAATGACTATGGATCAAATTCAATGCAAATCTAAAATATTTTAATTTTCAAATCGGAGGTTGTGTCCATATTATCCCCCCCCCCCCTAAAAACCCTACAAAATACCTAAAAAGAAACTGAATTTTAGGGAACATTTAGTAATTGAATGAAATCGAATACCTATTATTAAAACTTCACAAAAATCGGAAGTATCGGAATTTTCACAGAGGGCTTCCACCTTTGCATAAAACTAGATTAAACTAAATATAGCCCCATTAAAACTCATTATGCCTAGCAGCTGTGTTCCAAAACTCATAATGATTGGTTAATTAGTTTGGGAGTGAATCCTGTACATACAAATATATAAACATATAAATATTTTTAACTTTATATATATATATATATTTCTCATTGTGTTTTTTTTTTCACTCTCGTTTCAGTACACTGACGATTCCCTATGGGTATAGACTTATTTTTTTTTTAATTTAAAAAATCAGCCCATCTGGATGAAACTGCGGTACGATTCTGAAATATGTAACATATAGTTTTCAAATAAATTATTTGTATTAGCTCTCACTTTTCTGCGATCGAGCACTTTATTAGTTTCTTTTCAATATAACTTGACACTAATATATATATATATATATATATATATATATATATATATATATATATATATATATATATATATATATATGGACGTGTGTGTACTTCATATCTATTTGGCTTTCTTTCTACTGCATATTCACTAATTTGAAATGTGCGTCTGGTGATAAAATATGACTTCGATATGATTACCATTGATCTCAACCGATATTCTAACCGTATAGTAACGTGCAGACATCTTACATGGGAATTATATCTCCTATATTATTGACTGAATACTGCGTATTTATGTTAAGTATTTGTGCATTCTAAACACAAATTCATTTACATAAGTGAATAAACACACAGAAAGGCATGAGCGTAACGACAAAGGAATTGACATATGTACTCACTTGAACACATTGGCAAACAGCCCGATTGTCTATGAAATAATACAGAAGACAGAATGTTTCGCATTGCAATATATATATATATATATATATATATATATATATATATATATATATATATATATAAGATATATTCCATTTAAATCATATTCTTAAATTTAAAGTCTGTATACTTATA
>OY744516.1:229959118-230276618 GCA_963556195.1 Sepiola atlantica
TCCTAGAGGGGGGGGGGAATGGTTCTTGCGCTTGTCTTCCCATTAGGGAAATTTTCCGTATTCCTACATTGGAATCACACGTTCGCCCTCTGTAACCAGACTGAATCAAATTCGCTTCTCGCGAGAGCGAGTGACGTCACAGGTCCCTTCGTTTCCCACGCAGGGCCAGCCCTTCACAGCTGCAGACTGACCTCTCTGAATTCAGGTCTCATCACTCGATAACCTTGTCATGTCTGCCAGCTCTGACGGTGAGAACCAGCCTTGTTCTGCACTCGACTGCCCCGCGTTAATTCGTGCAAGTCAAACCCGACTTCCACAGATGCGTCCATCTCTCAAGGGCCATTATCTGACACTCTCATTAAGGTTTTTATAATCCCACAAGTTACGTCCGTCATTATATAACAATCCTACCAGACATTACCTCCTCCTCCTCCTTTGAAGCAGTAGTGCAATATCTGGTCATGAGAACATGCTCCCAGGAATTACTTCCTCGTTTTTTGTGGGTGGGGTAGTGTAGTATATGTTCGTTTGTCATGATACCATCCACCTAAGCATTACCTCGTCTTTTTTTTAAGAAGAGGGTAGTTTAGTATCTGCTCTCTTGTAAGTTTCCCATCTTCTTTATATACTTGTGATAATGCATCTCACGAAAGTGAGAAATAAACTATCCCTGTGATAGGATCACAGGTAAATTAAGCCTGGGTCTGATGTTTCCACATATACCAAACCATAAAAAAAATGTCCTAAAACCAAAATAAAAGCTGTGAAACTAAGAAGATTTGAGTGTCATTATCAGCAGGTTCTTTCTTTATAGTCAACATGGGGAACCCGGTTGGCATCCTGTGAACATTGGCCACCACTAATTCCAAGAAAAAAAGTATATCATGAACCAAAAATAGGTAACTACCCCCTAATTTCAGGTATGAGAATAACACGGACTAAATACAGCAAAGTAGAAATGATCACTGCAACAAACTAACAACAACCCAGGAAAATAAAGTAAAGATAATGAAGGGTGATTACAAAAGCAACCCTAACCCCACCTGAAACGCATGAAGAATCTCTAAGACATGTCTACTAACTACTATGCAATGGAAGAATCTCTAAGACATGTCTACTAACTACTATGCAATGGAAGAATCTCTAAGACATGTCTACTAACTACTATGCAATGGAAGAATCTCTAAGACATGTCTACTAACTACTATGCAATGGAAGAATCTCTAAGACATGTCTACTAACTACTATGCAATGGAAGAATCTCTAAGACATGTCTACTAACGACTATGCAATGGAAGAATCTCTAAGACATGTCTACTAACGACTATGCAATGGAAGAATCTCTAAGACATGTCTACTAACTACTATGCAATGGAAGAATCTCTAAGACATGTCTACTAACTACTATGCAATGGAAGAATCTCTAAGACATGTCTACTAACTACTATGCAATGGAAGAAGGGATAACAGATCAAGCGAAGATGGTTCTTGAAGCTAAAACTAATGGAAATAAAAGGAAAGATACACGATGTGACAGAACATTAAAAAATATCCCAAATAAGAACCCATAGGTAGAAGACTGGCACAACATAAACACTGAAACTGAGAAGACCGATAACTACGAAATCGCAGAAATTACTGTAGAAGAAGCGACAGAAGTTAAACACATCAAAGAAATTATGAACGAGGGCAAAACAAACTCTCATGCCTAAGAAACCATGAATGGAAGAAATTAAAATTAGAAACAGAAAATGTGAACAGACTCCTCCCATATATCTCAACAGATCCCATTACAGACCTAAATAACTTATTTATGCAGGAGCTAAATTAGTAAGTATGAGGATAAAAATAGAAACAAATTCCTATCAAAAAATGGACCAACAGAGTCTGGAAGAGAAACCAAATTGAAAACCCAGATCAACAAACTATAAAAAAAAGCAAAAGCGGTAAATAAGACCAAAGAAATCAGAAAATGATGTAAGAGGAAAAAAAGTGGCTGGCAAAGAAGAAATATTAAAAAAGAAACATGAAGAACTAAAACAAAATATACTAGCGAAGGATGGAAGACTGAGGCGATACAGATACAAATCGGAGCAGTTCAAATAAAATGGGACCTTTGAAAACTATGAAAGACAGGAAACGCCCGAAGGATGATACTGACCGACTCTACATAAAAAGAAGAGAAGGAGGAAAAGGACTGGTAAGTATAGAAGACTGTATGGATAATACAAAACAAAAGAACCAGAAAATACATAACCGGGAAGATAGAAGCGCTGATCATCGCAGTATGAGGAACCACCAAAATGAGAAACACACAGAAAAATGAAAATAAAAAGGAAAGAAAAGAAAAATGGGAAGAGAAGCAGCTACATGGACGATTTATAAGATTGACCAAAGAGGAGATGCATAAAAACACCTGGACATGGCTACAGAACCGGAGAAATACATAATCTAGAACACAGAAAGGCTGATCACCGCCAGCAAGAGACACCGTCCCAACGAACAACACAGGAAGCACCGTAACCAGAAACAAAAAGACAAGAAAAGAAAAGTGGGAAGAAAAACAGCTACATCGACGTTTCTTATGAATGACCAGAGAAGAGAGCAACCAACATTCCTGGGCATGGCTAAGAAAAGGACACTTGAACAGAGCAACAGGATTGGTACTGAGAGCCGCATAGGACAACATGATCATAACAAACTATATTAAAGCTAAAATAGACAAAACCCAGGAAAACAATAAATGTACACTCTGTGGACAAAGAGACGAAATAGTAAATCACATAATAAGTGAGTGCTAGTCCAAAAAGAATACAAAAACAGCAACGACTGCATGGGAAAAGCCAGCCGCTAGGAACTATGCAAACGTCTGCACTTTGAACATGCAGATAAATAGCATAGACACAAACCAGAGACAGTATTGGAAAATGAAAATCAGAAAATCCTTTGCGACATGAACAAACTCATTCAAGCAAGGAGACCAGACGAGATATAATAAAGAAGGAAAAAATCTGCCAAATCATAGATTTCGCCATCACAGCAGATCACTGGGTGAAGATCAAGGAGGCAGAAAAACAAAGCAAATACATGTAACTTGCCAGAGAACTGAAAGAAATACAGAACATGAAGACAATCACTATAATATTAATAATTGTAGGTGCACTAAGAACAATCCCCCCCCCCCAAATTGAAATGAAGACTCTGAGAAATTTGAATCAAAGGGAAGATTGAGACCATACAATGCATGGCAATGATGAAAACATTGATCAAATCCTTGAATGCAGAAACCAACCCATATAACCAACGAACGCTAACCAATCACAACTAAGTTGAAATAAATAGAAGAAAAGATATAGAAAGAACATCGCACGAGACCAAGGAACCTGAAACTGTCAGAAATCCCATGAAAATGCCCCCCCCCCCTCCAATAAAACACACATACACACATGGTGTCATCAACCTCGATTGGTACCACACAAAATGATGGTGAAGGGTCAAAGTGGATGAAAAGATGAGGAGGCAGAACATCAACCCTAACCTCCACCGGAAGAGTGCTAAAGAGGGTACCGGAATCTTGAGGAGACTTATTGCCACTCAAACTCCAGATCAGACCAATAGTTGTTGCCAGCGATAAATCAATGGTAAACAACTGTTGAGATAATGCAAAATGATTTGCAGTGGTTATCGAACGAGGCGGAGAAATCTGGTAAGACTTGTTGTCACTCAGATTCCAAGGAACACCACTGATAATAACTTCTATGAAAACGCTGAGTAAATAAGAAGAAGAAGAAGAAGAAGAAGAAAAAAGTGGGAAGAAAAACAGTTACATGGACGTTTCATAAGAATGACAAGAAAAGAGACACACCAACACTCCTGAGCATGGCTAAGAAAAGGACACTATAACAGAGAAACAGGATCTCCACTGACAGCTGCACAGAACAATGCGATTAGGACTAACTACATTAAAACTAAAATAGATAAAACCCAGGAAAACAGTAAATCACATAATAAGTGAATGCAAGAACAGGCATGACTGCATGGGGAAAGCAGTACCCTGGGAACTATGGAAATGATTGCATTTCGAACATGCGGACAAATGGTACAAACATAAACCAGAGACAGTACTGGAAAACGAAAAACACAAAATCCTCTGGTACATGGAGGTGCAAACAGATAAACTCATGCAAGTAAGGAGACCGGATGTCATAATAGTCAACAAGAAGGAAAAATCCTGCCAAATCGTAGATTTTGCCCTTCCAGCAGACTACTGTTGACAAATGTGTGAATGTGTATGGAGAAAGATAAGAGGGTTTTTACTTAGCCCGGGGATATGTCGATACCCCACTTGTCTTTATTAAATCTCACGTTAGTAGACAGAAAAGGATGATTCCGTCTTCAAATCCGGTTAGCAAGCGAATCCAAGTTTTTCGTAAAAGGGGTTTCTCGACCAAGCGAACGCTTTGAAATATATTCTCTAACTGATTCTTATTCAAAATCCTTTAATTTCCTGCCATCATGTTTGGCCCGGGAATTAGCATTTTTTACGCTATGATATCTTCTCTATCGTTTTATTATCCCTTTTCCGGGCTGCTCCTTTGAATCAAGTAAGGGAAAGGGTTTAGGCCTACATTTGGTATAAACTTGGCGAGGAATGAAAGGTGAAAGAAAGGGCCAAGCATGCCGTGGTCACTGTTGTTCACATATGCTTTCTTCCTCTCTTAGTAGCAGTCAGGTGGGCGAAGCTCGTTCACTTACGTCCCTCTTCCTTTAAGTGGTAGGGCGAGGGAATCCTACGACTCGATCGTAACAAGGGGTACGACCATAAGCGACAGTGCCAAAAAGCCAAGACCTCTCTGACTCCACAATACACCAAACCCTTCAAGTGATGTGAAAAGATTTCACCCCCTGATGGATCAATTGGTCGTAAGGGATCTCCAGATGGCATGTTTCAAACATGAAAAAGGTATGCCGGAACCAAAAAAGGGATCAACAACAATTATAGCAAAGGACGAATCCGGAATTCTGACCACTAAATAGTACAGAGAGGATCTCAGCATGATGGCAGACCAATTCGAACAAAATAAACGGAGGGATAAAATCAACCCAGCACAATGAAAGGCCAAATCCAAGTTCCGAGGATGGGGGGGGGGGGGGGTCCGGATCTAGAATCATCCCTGATGATAGAGATAACTGTGATTCTGAAAGTCCATGCAGAATTCGGATACATGTCCATGAAACAATTTAACACACACAGAATCAATGCGATAGCTGCCACTTAGACACAGACATGCTCCAGTTGATCAGAAATACATGGAATTTTAGGATACCTAGATAGATGCCTAGTTGGGTCTAGACACCGAATCTGGAGCATCATGGATGAACAGCTACAAATAAATGGGTGAGTTGGATCACGGAAGATGCGGCAAGCAATATATGTGTCAAAAAACACATCTGATCTCTATCTGTCAGAGTCGGTCGTAAAAGATCTCAGCACTGTTACCTCTGAACTTCCCAACGCCAACCTTACAGCAAAACGTGGCATCCAGCGATGGTGGAAAGGCCCCATGCAGATCACACTGAAGAACAACCGTCCCACCTAAGCTGAACAATATCCCGTTTACTCCTACAGAGAATAATAAAGCCTGGAACAAATATTTTGGTTTGAGTGCATTTAACGTGTATCTACACCAACCGCTACAAACCACGAAAAGAAAACCCCTGAACATCATGTTCATTTCGAGGACAACCGCCAATAAGAGTTCAACAACCAGTGCCGGTGAGTATTTTATTTACCTCATCTCCACAAGGTTAGACACAAGGTCATGTGTGGGTTTTGATTAAAGTGTTTCTGTGGAACGAACTGGATTCGAACACGGCACACCCAGGTCCTCAGTCCGTCTTGTAAACCACTTAGCCACCGTGTGGAATCAAAATGGAGAATTGTGCAGATTGAGGATGGTGTTAGGGAAATTTGAAGCCAACAGGCCGGTGAGTATGCCCCCAACTTTGTGTTCTAGGATGCGAGTTGCTCCTAAAAAGAACGGCTTGCTTAGGTGTACAGTAGACCTTCAAAAGCTTCAAATGCCGCTATGATGAAGGATACCCACCATATAACAACTCCATTCAATTTGGCGCCATTAGTGCCAGAAAAAACATGCCAGAAAAAACATCCTGGATGCATGGAATGGGTATCATAGTCTTCTCTTCTCCCCAACCACATGGGATGCAACTATGTTAATCACCAAATGGAGTAGATATCAATCAATACCTTCAGGCGCCACAGGGATTCCACACGTCGAAGGATGCATACACACACAGTTTTGATTGTATAACCATCGATATGGTCCGAAAAACTAGATGTATTGATGACTGCATACTCTGGGACAACTTAGTGGATACATCATTCTGAGATACGATGGAGTATATTACCACTGCAGGAAAAACGGTATCGTCTTCAACCCAGAAAAATTCCACAGAAAAAGTGGTGGATTTCACCAAATTCCAAGGGCAGAATAAAAGGAGATGATGGAAAAATTTCTGAACTTCTCCACAAAACATCACCAATGTCAGATCTGGGTTGAGACTTGTAAACCAAGTCTCATACGCATTTTCTCAAGCCAACATAATGGCCCGGAAGGATCAGAAGTATTACTGGTACAGCACGCTCGATCAGTATTTGAGGAGTGAAAATGGAGAATTGTGCAGAAGATTGAAGATGGTGTAAAGACATTTGAAGTCAACAGGCCGACGTGCCTATTAATAGACTTCAGTAAGACAGGAGTATTTTCTGTTTCAAAAGCACTGCAACTGTGCCACCAATCTGGGACTGATTTTTGGTGAAGGCCATGGGAAATTTCTTTTAGCTGGATCGTTATTCCCTAATGACGTTGAATCATGCTATGCACTGGTAGAAGGGAAGGCATCGGCACTTGTATACGAGTCATGTTGAATGTTTGTATTAAGGTGCTCGGAACATTTCCTAATGATGGATTATGAGCCGCTAATAAAAATCTTTTACGGCAATATGCTAAAAGATATAAAGGAAGAGTCATTAATACATAAGTTACGCATAAAATATAAAATTTCTCCCTGGAAGACTCAATGGCATACTAGATTGTATATCAAGGCACCCGTCAAGACCATGACACGCTGCAGCACAAATTATCAACATTGCCATAAATGCATCATTGCAGCGCAAGAATATCACAACGACCTAAAAAAACTGTTCCCAAAATTGCTGAGTATGTCGCGTGGATAGCTATACCTACATGGCGTTGCTCAGAAGTCGTTTTTTATTTTTGTTTCGTGTTTTCTTTTTAACAATCCCGTTTGTTTTCTTTACCAATTTCTTTTTAAAATTAGATTTTGAAAGTTGTTATTGTACCCACCTTTATGGACTACATGAACTCTTCTGCGTCATTATAAATACCGGCAGCACATGCCTCTTGGTGTTGGACCTGCCCAAGTCCAACAGGAACTGGACCATTTCGGTGACCTTTTATTTGTTCGTCTTGTCTACAATACTCAAGCCATTGTACAACCTTCATTTTATTCCTGTGTTTCCAGTGCATATCTTTTTAGTTGTGAAACCATTGTTTATTTCGTGAGGAATGGTGACCCTGTTTTGTGTATTCTATTTCAGTCAGACATAGCCAGACAAATTACTCTCCGAAGTAAGTCGTCAATCTGATTTTCTTCTCGATTTAAACTCTCACCTAAAATTGACTCTCCCAGCTAAAAATATACATTGCGGAATTTTTCTCATTTTGAAATATCCGAGATCTAAACTACTCTTAGGAATGGAAAATATTGCATTAATAGTAAATAATAAATTCCCTAGAAATAAAGCAGATGCCATGACCAGAAATCGAAACTGAAACTTTGAGATCTTCAGTCTGAGGTTCTACCAACTGACCTATTCAGACTTTCTTATAAATAAAGCTTAAAACATTAACTTACCAAAATAATTATAGCTTTGTTTCGGAATTTTTGAGATGAGGGTTGATAATTTGTAGAATTTAGTATATTCGGACTACTGTTCTCATCTTAAGTGTTTTTATCACAACGTTTCGGACGATGTAACCTCCGACCTTCTTCAGGTGTACCTTGTCGAACTCGGGAATCTGGGCGGAATTTCGAAGAAGGTCGGAGGTTACATCGGCCGAAACATTGTGATAAAAACACCCAAGATGAGAACAGTAGTCAGAATATACCAAATTCTACAAATTATAGTTTTGTTGTGACGTCATGTTTCAAAACATGAATTCAAACATAAGCGAGAAAAAATAAATGAATGAATGAGTATCAGTAGTGTTGGAAATTTTTTGAATAGTAAAAAAAAAATTAATTTGATTTAACTACATATTGACGTTAAAAACAATTTAATATTTAATATATGTTAGAATTTGGGCCCATAATTCTCGTTTTTTAAATAGGATTAAAAAAATTATTTTTGTTTCATTCAATTGCATATTTTCCCCCCAATCAATATTCAATTAATAGAAAATAAAAAAAAAATGAATGTGTAATTATCAGTTACATTGATGCGAGAAATACACACAACACACGAAAAGTGGTAACAGCATTTTATTAATATAGAAATAGAAATTACAATCTCTTTCTTTCTACTCACATAATCATTGTGTAGTATCTGTTCCGATGGATACTACACCCCATAAACTGGTATTGTCTTGGCCTTCGGGGCTTGATTTACGCTGGTCTATGGGTCGGTCCTGTGCAGTTCTAGGAGGTCCACCCTCCCAGGCTTTGTCTCCCCTCTTTGGGGAGGAGTAAGTTTATTGCTTACTGCCTGAGGCGCACCTACCGGGGAATGCCGACGGGGCTGACCAGGCAATTTTTAATGGTCAGAGTGCTCACTTTCTCGGGCGCTGGCTTTTCAAACCCCACTTTCCCGACCTTGGGTCACATCTTACTTGTGGGAGTAAGATAAAACTGGCCTTGTGCCTAACCTCCAGGTGAGGAGGTAAATAAATACTCACATAATCATTGAATATTAGCATTATTAGGTTTATGTGTATACAACTTTGCAGACTCACTTGCAACACATGTGCATATCCGTTTTCTTACCATTGTCATTGCGGCAAGCCGACTCTAAATGATCCAGGGTGCAGCCTGAGTCGTGGTACATTAGACAACACCTTGTCTACTTTATCAGTACCACAGCTCCAACTACGACTTACTTGCCTCTCCGCGAGGACAGAGTTAGATATGTAGCAGTCATAAATTAGATTTACT
The DNA here is from genome assembly GCA_963556195.1 of Sepiola atlantica. NCBI lineage: Eukaryota > Metazoa > Mollusca > Cephalopoda > Sepiida > Sepiolidae > Sepiola > Sepiola atlantica. The sequence goes on from OY744516.1 coordinate 229,968,374, forward strand.
TTGTAATGCGTATCAGTGTCCCTGTGATCTGGTTTGGCCAATCAGCTCGCAGGGCGCATTGATATCATTAGTTCTTTAAGGGACTACTTCAGCTCCCTTAGGATATTGCAGACGATGAGCAGACGGTACCAGCCAAGAAGGATCGCCTCAGAGAGACTCCGACAAACAACGAGGAAACACGTTCTCTCTCTCCGGCCTCTTTTCCCACTGGACGCTCACAGCACCTACTATCTTCGCCTTAAGAACATATTTTTCTCTTCTTCTTTCGGACACTGTTCAAACGGTATAGGTAACCTTTTATCGGAATAAACCCCTTTCGTTGTTGTTGTTGTAAAAACGTTTCTTTATTTCATTTTGTGAGTTGAATATAAGACAGGGGATAACATATCTATTCTTACAGATGCAACAGTAGTAGTAGTAGTCATAAAGTAGATTTACTTTGTAATGCGTATCAGTGTCCCTGTAGGCTGGTTTTATTTACTCCTCCCCAGGAGTTAGGCACAAGGCCAGTTTTATCTTACTCCCACAAGTAAGATGTGACCCAAGATCGGGTCGGGAAAGTGGGGTTTGAAAAGCCAGCGCTCGAGAGGTGAGCACTCTGGCCATTTAAAAATTGCCTAGGCAGCCCCGTCGGCATTCCACGGTAGGGCCGCCTCAGACAGTAAGCAATAAACTTACTCCTCCCCAAAGTGGGGAGGCGAAGCCTGGGAGGGTGCACCTCCTAGAACTGCACAGGACCAGTATGGGGTGCAGTATCCATCGGAACAGATAGTACACTTTGTCCAATCAGCTCGAGGGCGCATTAATATCATTAGTTCCCTAAGGGACTACTTGAGCTCCCTTAGGATAAGGCAGACTATGAGCAGACGGTACCCTGCCACGGAGGATCGCCTCAGCCTCTCTCCTGCCTCCTTGTCCACTGGACGCTCACGGCGCCTGCTATCTTCGCCTGAAGATATTTGAACTTCTTCTTCTTTCGGACACTGTCCTAAGTTTATTCCACCTATACCCAAAACGTATAGGTAACTTTAAATATACGAATAAACCCCTTTCGTTTGTTGTTGTAAAAAAGGTTTCGTTTATTTCTTTAATTTATTTCGTGTGTTAAAATAAGATAGGGGATAAACAAATCATCTATTTTCTTACAAATACAATGTTTGTTTTTATTGGGGAAAATTCAGCCCCCCCCCCCCCCCCCCAAAAAAGGGGGTACTCTGGATTGGGAGAAATATGAAACGTTAATCCTAGCCTAAAGGCCGAAAAGTGTATGCAATATTCATGCAATTTGATCGTAAAAAAAAAAAAAATTTTTTCGTATGACCACGTGTTTTAAAGACACGCAAACAAGAATAATAATAGGAAAATGCAATATATTTTTGGGGTATATGTTACGAGACTCAGCAGAGGCGCGAACGGGGTCCAAAAAAAAGAACGAGAAAGGGTTTTAAACCCTTTCTCGTTCTTTTTACATAAATTTGCAACAAGTGAAGTTGACCTACAACGAGAATAGATATTTTTCTACTTACCTATGTAATTTGTTTTTATTTTTACGTATTATAAATGGGTTTTCATTAGATGTAAAAAAAAAAAATTCTTGTTTTTTTTCCCCAACGTTTTCACAAAAACAATATGGCGCTCCTAGTGCATTTGTTAGTAATCCCCCCCAAATCGGCCATGTTTTTTTTTCGAAGATACGGTGTCAAAACTATTGATTTCTAATAAATAGCACTTCAAACGGGTTTAAAATACAAACAAATAGCACATGCAAGTTTGAAACTAACTTTTACAGCTTACAGTTACTTTTATTTGTTGTAATTTGTTGTTTTTTTTGCGTTTTTACTCTGCTGAGTCTCGTAAAAGATTCCCTATTTTTGTTCTAAAAATACTCATTTTCATTTAATCAGTAAATAAATATACAAAATAGGTAAATTCTTATTTCAGTCACGTAAATTATTTACAGTGAAATGAGTTTCGGCTTTACTCGTTAAAAACTTGTTTGTACAATGTACTTAAACCATGTTTGCGTTTAAAAACAACAACTCGCACACGTGAAACTCTGCCGGAAAAAATAGTCAAAACAGGCTAAGGGCACATAACTCAAGTTCATAATTTTCAAGTTAAGGACAGGGACCTTTTTTTTAGAGAAAAAAATGAAGCATTTTCAAGTGTAGTCAACAGAAAAAAGTGGTGGAAAAAACAAAAAACAAATGTGCAACAAATAAATGTTACCAAAGCCAAGATAAGTTACTCTTCTCTACCTTTATAAGTTTATTGGTTTTTGCTTATTCTAAAGCGTTTTTTTTTTTTTTGTGGTAAAAACAAATATTGTGTTCAGTTAAAACGAGAAAAAAGATGGCGTCGATAAGAAATGCACGTGTACCCCTTGGACCTCTGATAATCGCTTAGAAATCGAAAAGTAAACAAAATACTGGTAGAAACACATACAATAAATCTCACCAATCGTGCGAAAATATAATGTTCTAACAATATTTTGTTTAATTTTCGATTTTTAAGCGATTATCAGGGGTCAAGGTGTACACGTGCATTGCTTATCGACGCCATCTTCTATTTTGTTTTAACTGGACACTATGTTTGTTTTTACCAAAAACGCTTTAAAATAAGTTAAAACACAAATAAACTCACCCAGGTAGGTAGAAGAGTAATTTGTCTTGGCTTTGGTAACATTTATTTGTTGCACATTTGTTTTTCACCCCTGTTTTGTTCGTTAACTACACTTGAAATTACCCCCAAAATGTAACATTTCTTTTGGTTGAAAACTTTTAAATCAAAAAAGATTGTAAAACAATGTTTTCTTTTGTATCTACCCTTAAAATAACTAACTTATAGCAAAAAGGTCCTTAATTAGACAATTATGAATTTGAGTTATGTGCCCTTTGCCTCGTTTCGACTCTTTTATGAAGATGACTATATTTTTCCTATTTTGATCTAGTTTTCATTTCGACGTTTCACGTGTACGATGAAATTTGCTATAAGTTAGTGATTTTAATGTTTATTTATTTTTAATAATACATGGTTTAAGTAAAAAAATAAGTGGTTTGGAAGTAAGGACGAACTCTAAAAAATTAAAGTGAAATAAGAAAAAAAAAACAATGATTTTAGCAATATTATCGAATTTTTTAAGATTTTCTTTAAATCCGTGAAATAAATCACACTTAAAAGTAATTTAAAATAAATTTCAAAAATTAATATTTTATAGTATATTTTTTTATCAGATTCGCAAGTTATTTAGAAAATTAATAAAAATCCGACAATAATTTTAAAAATTGCTGCATTTAGTGGCGATTTTGTCGTTTCACAGCCAAAATGGCGAACAATGAATCGGTTGCTTTTTTTCTGATTTTTTTACTACCTCACAAATAAATACGTAAACTCAAATAAATTGTTTGGAACCAGCTGTATTTTCTTTAAAATAATTTAAGGTAAATTTATTTGTAAAAAACATTTTAATGTTAAAACAGTTAAAACAAATATTCATAAAAATAAATGGTCGACTTAGAAAAAAATTAAATCTTTCCTTTTTTTCTTTTTTATAAATTTTAAAAATAAAAAACAACAACAAAAAAAAAACAGTAAAGTCGTTTCATTTTCTTGCTTATGTACGTTTTTAGCGTCCCAAATTCGTCTTTTCAAATAGCAGCATTATTATTCGTGTTGTAGTTTTAAAATTACATTGCAATTAAAGTTAAGTTAATTTTATTAACAAATACACACAAAGATTTCGTATTGTTTTTTTTTTAAGCTAACTTAGTATTTATTTATTTTTTAAAATTATTTTTATATTAGAAAGAAAACAAACTCCATCAAGTCACAGATACAGGAAAGGATGACAGATTCAAATTTAAAACTTGGTAAAGAAAAAAAAAAAAAAAAATCTTTTAAAAAAAGTTTTCGTAAAAACAAGAATGGATATTAAATCTTTATGATATTTCATTACATCTTAATTGCAATATAATTTTAAAATTATAAATCGAATAATAACAAGGAATTTGGGACGCTGAAACCGTAAACAAGCGGTTTTCTTTGTGTGGCCATTGAAGAACGAGGTCGAATCACAATCGAATCAACCTAAAAAAAATGAATTAAAAAAAAAACGAAACGTGTTATTATATTTCTTTTAAACTTTGATATTTTTTAAAGAAAATAATCTGAAATTTGTTTAAAAAAAAAAACACTTGCTCACATTTCAAACCAAATTATAATTTTACATTTTTATTGGTTTATAATTACGCCATATTTGTTGTGAGTTTAAAATTCGATCAATTTCTTCATCAGGAAAATTATCTTCTAGTTTTCAAATATACTAAAAAGTTATTTTTTTTACTTAATAAATTTAATTACTGACATAAATCAAATAAAATATCATTTTGAAATAAATAATACTTAAATTAATTTGGAAGTTAATATTTGTTTTTAAATAAAAGAAATCCATGTGCGTCACTCAGCAAAGTGAAGTATCTGTTTTGATATTACACTTCATCTTTTCTGTTTTAGGTCAGTAAACAATCCTTCTAGACTGAAGCAATTTTTTTTTTGTCCAAATCCAGAGTGCCCCTTTTGGGGGAGCTGAATTTTCCCCACATTAAAAACCGACCGTATGTCTAACTCTGTCCTCGTGGTGAGGCAAGTAAATAGGGACATAATTTCGCTTTATATTCTCCTAAATATTGAATCAAATCGATTATTGTTTTGCAATGATACACAATGGAAATTTTATTCTGAATTTTTACCCGTCGCGGCCATTTCATTTCGACAATTTATTATTTTTAAATTATCGTCTTTTAATCTCTTAATTTTTATATTTTATTTTAAATTCTTTAAAGTCCGTTAGAACTTACTTTATGTGTAAAAAAAGGATGTTCAACCATTATTTTTTTTGTAAAAATACGTTTGGTGAAAAAAAGAAATGGCCGCCAGCGATTAAAACGTTGAATTAAAGTTCGAGTCTCAACTCATTAAAAAGTAAATTATTTTTTAACAAAGATCAACGATCAATTTTATTCAAAATGTGGTCGAAAACCAAACGAATTAAGTGAGATGTTTATAGAAGAAAAGCTCACCAAAAAATTTGTAGAACGCCGGTGAGGCAAGTAAATCGGGACAGCTAAAATTTCAAAATATAAAAACGATTAAAAATAGGTAAATTAATTAAATTATCCATTAGTTTTTAAAAATGGCGTCCATGTCAAGGTTGTAGTTTCAGAAACTGTAGATGTTATTCAGTTATCTCCCTTTTCGCGCTTAGTGATTTTTGTTTTGCGGAAACTCGAAGCGCGAAGATGATTAAAAACAGTAATTTATATCTAGCTGATCTCCCCCAATCAGCTAGATATAAATTACTGTTTTTAATCATTTTTTTTTTGTTGCTAACATTCTTTTTCTTTTCGCAGGCGACCTCAATCATGCACCTCAAGATATGACTGCGATTTGACTAGCTTTAGTTATATATAGGTGTTCTTATTTATTTGCTTCCCCACGAGGGCAAAATTAGACACAAAGTCGGTTTTTACTGTGGGGGAAATCTAGTTCTCAAAAAGGGGTACTCTGGATTGGAACAAAAATTAAAATTGCCTCAGTCTAGAAGGACAGAAAAGACTAAGTGCAGCATCAGAACAGATACTACACTTTGTTCCTAGCCAAAAGGTCAAGTTATTGACCTCAGGAGGTTAGACACAAAGTCAAAGTATTTTTATTTACCTCCTCTCCAGGAGGTTAGACACAAGGTCAAGTGTAGTTAGCCAGAGCACTAGGATTAGCGCGCACTAGCCTACAAAAATGCCTGAGCAGTCCCGTCGACATTCCCCAGTAAGACTGCTTCAGGCGATTAGCAATAAACTAACCTGTTCTCAAAGGGTGAGAAGGCAAAGCCTGGAGGGTGAACCTCTTAGAACTGCACAGGACAATATTTCAAACCGGTGGAATCAAGGCTCGAAGACCAAGACGGTACAAGTCTACAGAGCGTAGCATCCATTGGAACAAATACTACACTCTGATCTTAGCCAATTTATTGATCTTAAAATTTTATACATTTCTTTGAAGTAAAAAATGAAAAAAATTAAAATATGTGGCACAAGGCCAAGGTTGGGTGGGGTGGAAGCCGTGTGTCATTCTCTTGGTCTATTCTCTAAACTAGTTCCAGTCACCAAAATACCCGATTCACTCTTCGGGCAGACTACCTAACAAGGGGCAAGCATAAATAAAATCAGGCCCGAAGTTAGAAAAATTCAGGGTTAGAAGTTAGGGTTAGGATTTAAATTTTTTACTTTTAAATGTAATAATTTTCTATTTAATTTGACAAACTTTATAATGTTTTCTCTTTATGTATTGTATTCAAGATTTTGATAAACTTATTACGAGATTTTCATCTATATTTTCCCTTGTGCCATTTTTTCCTATTTGTCCACTTGCGCCATTTTTACATGATTCAATTTCATCCGTGCCATTTTTACCGTACCATGTTTACCTGTGCCATTATTATCTAAATTTGGACGGTTGGCACAAAATGTGAATGTTGGGTGGGGGAGGGGGTTGCAAATTAATTTTTTTTTAAATTGTAAAACAAAACGTGGATTAAATAAAAGGTTCCGTCCAGAATTCTGTCCAGATTCCTTAGTTTGACATAAATATTCTCGAGTCCAACAAGACGCACCTGAAGATGGTCGGAGGTTATATAACATCCAAGATGAGAACAGTAGTCCGAATAATCCAAAACTTATATTGTTTTATAGCACCAAACAAAACGGGCAATCAAAAAATAATCTTAGATAGAGAAAAATATTGTTGCAGGTGTAGAACAAAATGTAAAGTTCTGTGTTTCTTCTAATTATTTGTCGCCACAGAAGGTTCCTGTGCCAGGTAAGGGTCCCCCACTTAGATCAGACTTGGGAATTCCTTCGTTTGTGGGAAACAATAAAATCAGTGCCATAAAAACTAAACCATCGACACAATTAATTCTTTTTCGTTGTTTGTTAGAAATCGATCTAACAGTATAAGAAATGGCTGTGATGGCGGCAACTCCACTTTCTTCCTTGAGGATTTGTCGATTTTTCTATTGGTATTACTATTAAGTGATATATTCACCCCTCTTACTTTTAACTGGTTTAGGTGAAAAGCTATTTGGGCTCGGTTCCTTTTTAATCAGTCTGCGCCTAATATCAACTTTCGATCCAAGTCTGGAGTGATATACAGCCTCGACGGAGCTTTTATTTTTCTCACTTCAATATGTAAATAGACCATGCTATTTAGCACAATCTTGTGCTCGTTTTCTAAGGTCACTGCTAGGTTAAAATCCCTCAATTTCCCTTTTCTCGTTTTTAACTCCTCAAAAACTGATGTTTTTAGGAGCAAGACCTCAGATCCGGTGTCGATCAATGCTTCTATCGGTCTACCCCTAATTTTCACTATGCACCCCATTTCGGAGCCCTGGTTGAGGAGTTTGTATCCCTGGGCTCCTCTACTTCGAGTTTTGTTCTTTAGTTCATTTTTTCTTTGGTGGGCCCCTTTTCAGACCGCTCCCCTACCTTCCTGACACCCATGTCCTCTGGGGTTCATATTTCTCCGGAGTCCTTCTTTATTCAGGTACTTGACATGGCTACATGTCCGTGTACCAGGTTTCTGATCAAGCTGATGGTAGTGAGTGAGCTTCGAGGGTATTCTGGTCTTTCCTTTTCCTGGGACAAAGTCATTTACAAAGTCATTTACTTCTTCCTCAGGTGACCATGGGCAGTCCCGTTTTAGCCTATTATGGCTAAAATGCCCTCGCTGCGGTTTCTTTGATCTTGCCGAAGTCTATCCACAAAACTTACTCTTTGATCGATTTGCTACAGCTGTAACAACATGGCCTTTTTCTAGTATGCCCCCCCCCCTGGTCCCTGCTGCCGGTGTACACCATTTAATAATAAGCTATTATCTAGGATAGCCTGTTCCTTCTTGTGGCCACCTTCGAGTCGCTCATAGACAAGGCCTCTGATAATGTTGCCGCATTTGATCTGGCCACATCCTCCTTAATAAAGGGATTAATCGGAGCATCTATGAAGAATTCAGCTAACTGCACTTGCACAGCTGAACCTTTTCTTAACTCGGAGTCCCTATACGCTAACTTAGCAAGTCGGTTCATTCTATTTGCTAAGTCTGCAACTACCTCACCTCTATCCTGCTTTATTTTAATTAAAGCTATAGTGGCATCGGCGGAATTTGTAAACTCACCATACTGTGCCAATAACTGATCGAGCAGTTTTCTACTGGTGATGGTCGTCGAGATATTCTCTGATCCATTCTGACTCCATACCGTTCGAAAAGTCGTATGCCATGCATTGGACAACTTTAAGAAATTGACTTCTAAACTAACCTACCTTTAGCCAAGTCTTTTTCTCTCAAGTCCATTTTTATCACTTCCTCCTATTTTTTCCTTGGCCTTTCCCTGTGAACTGGACCTGCTACCGCAACTGTTCAACATCTAGTGACCCAAGAACTTTATTCTTTCAACGTAGCCATATAATCGAAGTCTACTCTTCTGAAGTATGTCCCTATACTGTCCAGATTCAATCTTCCTCTGAGGTCATCAGAACTAAGCCTATTATAGCAGTTACACGATAAAAATCTATTCTGTTATATTCACATGCAATCTATCATGCAGCTTGGTGCATCTGCTGTTATGCCAAGACTTACATAACAGGATAGGCGTTAGAACATTTCTGCATATGCATGCTTTTCCCAATTTTTGTTTTCCGCCCAACTTGAGTTTGGGTGTGCAAATTCAGTTACAGTTGAGATGTAGACATTAAAGACATTAAACTCCTGGCTCATCTCTCGTTGCCGCTTAGACTGGAAGCGAGCCCCAAATACGAGTTAAAAGACCTGAACTCAATCACATTTATCTAATAAACGCAGGCCAAATCAAATTGCCTTACATTCTTATATTTCTATGTTCCGGTTCTATTTGACGACACTGTTAAATAAAGTTTTATTTTATAGCAGAGAAGATGTTGGTATTTTATTTGGAACCTGGTGACCCTTTCTTCTTCATTTCAAGTCAGCTAAATGAGATCAATACAGACACAGGCAACTCAACAAATTGGTGACCCCGACGTGATCTAAGCACGCTACCTTCTGATACCAACATTCTTTTTTAAACAAATTGATGACACTTTGATGTGATGAAAACACGTCAACTTTGATGCCAACAGACATATAAAAAAAAGGGAACTATTCAAACTTTGAATTTTAACAAAAAACTTGTTAAAAAATGCAAGGTAAATTCACACATGTGCTGTTATGCCCAGACTTATGTTGCGGCGTCGACATTAGAACATTTCTGCGCATGCGTGCTTTTTCTGATTTCCGTTTTCCGTCCAACCTGAGTTTAGGTGCACACACTCAGTTCCAGCCGAGATGTAGACATTACAAAACATAAAATCCCTGGCTCGTCTCTCGTCGCTGACACGGTAGGCAAGCCAGGAATTTGACATCTTGGAACTGAATTTGCGCGTCCAACTCAGGTTGGGCGGAATACGGAAATTAGGAAAAACAGACATGCGCAGAAATGTTCTAACGCCCACGCTATTATGTAAGTCTGGTCATAACAGCACATGCGCTGAGCTGCATGATAGATTATATGTAAATACTACAGTATAGATGTAACTGCTACGCTGTCTTTAAGACTCACAGTACACATCCATCATCATATCATTCTCATATCATTTCTCTCCATGCAACGCATGTCCTCAACCTACAATGGCCAGGTTTAACTTCCATATATCATCACACTGCGTACACATTCCTGATAGACTCTTCTGTTAGATAATGGCCTTATGGGAATGGACGTATCTGTTGGGAATCGTTGATTTGACTTGCGCGAATTAACGCGGGGCAGTCGAGTGCAGAACAGGGCTGGCAGACATGACAAGGTTACGTGTGACGAGACCCCAGATTAAGGGTCAGTCTACACCTGCGAGAGGCTCTGTGACTTCACGAGCCTTGCGTGGGAAACAAAGGGATCTGTGACGTCACTCGTTCTCGTGAGAAGCGAGTTTTTAGTCAGTCTGATTCGGAAAGCGAACTGAGAAGACGTGCGATTCACAATGTAAAGATAAGGAATATTTCCCTTCAGGGAAGACAAGCGCGAGAATCCTTCCCCCCCCCCTCTCTATGAATAGTTAAGAAAACATTAATAACTAACTACAATAAAGTAGGATTTGCTCTCTTCCCCTCTCTCGACGTGGTGAATGACTCCCAGTTGAAATAACAACGCTTGCAATAAAAAGAATTAAATTCAAAAGGAAAGTTTGTCTTCAGAATGCACCACATGGCTTTTATTGCAGACAACAGACGGCGTGGTTCTAGAAGAAAGAATTTATCCACTGGACAACATGACCAACCCTCTACACGACGAGTATATGAAATGCGTACTGCCGCGGTCCAAGCAGGAGTAGCTATGTAATACTTCCCTTAGTCGACAGCGGTAATGCTCTAGTGTTTAGTAAAAGCAGAAGTTCCCTGAACTTACTTCATCCACTCTTAATTCTTGCAATCACACTAGCACCTGCTCAACCCTGTACTCCAATGGTATCACCGAGGTAACAAAACTTCTGAAAAATCTCAATAGCTTAGCCATCCAGATATAGGTTGTCCACATCTGAGTTCTCATCTATATCCATTGTGTTACACTTCTTGCACACAAACTGGTTATCCTCTCTCAACCTACCAGTAATTCCACTGTACTTCTTGTGTACCCGATGCTTACAGGTACCACAAAAAATTGAATTGCACCCGACTCCCTTTCCACAAACTGAGCAGGGGAACTGTTATGGTGTGATGGTAATCTACCCTATTCATGACTCAATGGACTCTTCCAGACACTATGTATAGAGAAGATTACGACAAAGTTTCGCTGAGCAGTCTTTCTGTAACATACTATTACGTACTTCTGTAAATATATCACGGTGTTGTGTTTAATTTATGAGTCAAAAAGGGGTTTAACGACGCATATTTCAAACATACTACAGAGATTCTTCTCAATTACATTTATAAAATGGAGAATTTCCCCATCGTCAAAAATCAGTAATGCTGACGGATTATCTAGACTTATCCAAAAATATTCTGAACCTCTTGAAGACACAGTGATTGGCTCTCTACAAACTGAGGTATAAGTAAAAAATACATTGTCTAATGCCATTAGGGAAGTTTCGGTTACACTTGAAGAAATAAACGAAAAGGCGCTAGAGTACGATTTCTTAAAGAACATAAAAAAGGGAATAAATAAAAGAACAGACAACTTTTTTTTACTCGTATTCACCCCAAACAAGGCACATTGCTATTTGGACGTAAGGGGCTACTATTAGGGGCCATGCCTACAGGGACACTCTAAGTAGGGAGTTGAGCATCGGGATGTCTGTTCAATTTCTGAATGTTAGTAGAGTCGGGGAAGCAGGAAATAGGGAGGGAACTCCAAAGTCTAGCAGTTCGAGGGAAGAAACTAAACTATTAGAGTAGAAAGCTTTCCGGCATCTGGGGACCTCTACAGTGAAAAGGGGGAATATTGCTGCTTGTCGGGGGTATTTACGTCAGAAGGGGCACCAGTGCTATGAGTTTGTTAGAGCACATTCCGTTAAAGTATTCGTAAAACAAGCACAGAGATGCAACATTGCGGTGATGAGACAGGGTTTGGAGCTTTCTTGACAGTGTGGGACCTATTAGATTGGAGACTCTTTTTTGGACCCTGTCTAAGAGGGAGAGACTAGTGGTTGGTGCACCAGCCCAGATGTGGCAACAATACACCATGCGAATGGTGGCTTTGTAGAGATATAGGATACTGGCAGGTGTGAGTAGTTTTCTAGTGCAGTAGAGCGATCCCACCTTCTTTGCAGCAGCCTTGGCAATGTCTTCTATGTATTTGTTCCAATTCATGTTGCCTGTGAATGTTAGGCCGAGGAGTTTGAATGATAAACTCTCAGGTAGAGTACTATTAGCTATGGCAATCGGTGGTTGAAAAGGTTTCTTGTAATTGTTAAAGGAAAGGAGCTTGTCTTAGTAGGATTAAATTCAACCATCCATTTTTGGCCTCGTTCCACTAGAGACTGGAGTTAATTTTCTAAGGTTTCAGACATTGCCTTGGATATGTGTGCATTCGTTTTTCCCACATGTCTAGAATAGAGTGTGGTGTCATCAGCAAATATACCCATCTCGCACACAATTTCATCAGGGAGGGCGTTTATGAATATCCCGAATAATAAATGTCATGGTGTTTGGATGTACAGACATCGAGGAAGACCTCGATCTTTCTTTTGGCTAAGAAGGATCTGATTATATTAAGTATTTATCCAGTAATACCATACGATTTTATTTTCATGAGAAGACCTTCATGCCAGACCTTGTCAAAGGCTTTGGATATATCAAGGGCTACCACCCTAGTTTCCCCTGCATGGTATATGCGTTCAAAGATGATCGTTAGGAGATCTGCAGTAGGATGGGCTTGCCTAAATCCATACTGTCGGTCAGAAAGAAGTTCAGCATTTACGAGGTGGTGGACTATCTCTAGATTGATTAATGATTCAAAGATTTTAGTGAAGAGAGGGAGGAGACTGATGGGGTGATAATTGAGTGAGTCGGTTCTTTCACCAAAATCTCTGAATACCACAGAGGCAATTTTCCAGCTATCAGGAAAAAAAGATCCGGCAAGGCATTCGTTGTAAAGTTTGGAGAAAACAGGGGCTAGCTCAGCAGAGCATTTCTTGATTAGCATAGCAAGGATAAGATCAGACCCACACGCCTGGAGGTGTCTAGATTTTTTATGATATCACAAATCTCGGAAGTGTATTCAATCTGTGATAAAGTAGTTATGTACGGCGATCGAGTGGTTATTCCTGTAGCATTACAGAAAACAATATTAAAAGAATTTCATGACGGTCACCCGAGCATTTCTAAAATTAAAAGTTTCATGAGAAGTTATGTGTATTGGACAAGTATGGACAAAGACATTGAAAATGCGGTGAAAATATGCAACGGTTGTGCTTTGGCAGCGAAGACACCTCCTATAAAGTTCAGACCCTGGCCTAAAACGGACCGACCATAGTCTAGGATCCACATAGATTTTGCTGGACCACTAGATGCTTTCTATGATCTAATTGTGGTGGACAATTTCTCAGAATGGCCGGAAATATTAAAATGTAAAAAAACAATCACGGAAATGACCATTAGTTTTTTTACATAAATTATTCGCTCGCTTCGGGGTCGTTGACTGTATTGTATCAGACAACGGAACTCAATTCACGTCTAGTGAATTTAAAATATTCTGTCAAACTTTTATAGTGTAGCATATTATGATTGCGCCGTACTATGCGAGAAGCAATGGTCTGATAGAACGGTTCGTTGATACGTTCGAAAGAATGCTTAAGAAAATGAGGGGTACACCTACCTAAAAAGCCAGTCAAGAATGTTTGCAGGTATATAGGATGACCTCCAATAACAATGTTCCATCTTTCATGACGCAATGTTTGTGAGGAAGATTAAAACGGTGTATGATAGACTATTGCCAACCGATATGAAACCAGGACATGGAAAAAATGTCACGAAATGTCACACTTCAAAGTTGGAGAAAAAGTTGTCTTTCGGATGTTCAAAAACAATGAATCCGACTGGGAAACGGGGATAATGGATAAACGGATTGGAAATATGATTTATATTGTAAAGGGGCCCAAGTTTAGCCACAAAAGACACATCAAGAAGCAGATGAGGAAACGTTATTCAGATGCTGTTGAGAATAATACTCCAGAGTACGAACTAATGGATGTCGTGTTCGACACATTTGAGATATAAATCCCGCAAACAGGTTCTGAACAACGAAGATCAAAAAGATAGCGTACAATTACTGGCTTAATCAAGGGAGGCGCGAGAGCGCTCTATCCCTTAATAGACTTCAAAAACGGCCTATGCTAGAAATCTCATTTCTTTGATCAATCATAACTCAAAAACCAATAAACCAAATTGGTTAAAACTTTGCACAAAATTTTTTTTTGATAGGTTCTATAAGTGTGTAGAATTTCAGCATCATTAGTCAAGGCAACCCAGAGATCCAGGAAGGGCAGGCATGATTTTGTGTTATCCGGGTGTACGTACGTACGTATGTGCCACCCTGTATCTCATCAACTATTTGATGGATTCAGCTGATTTTTGGCAGAGATAGAGGTTCTAGGGTCTAGTTGATGGCATTTAAATTTCAGTTTACCATATACCTTAGTTTTCCAGAAAATTCCAAAATATCTTTAAAATGACCATTGTATTGAGGCACAGCCTTTACAAAAGTAGTGACATTCAATGAAAAATGCCAGTATACTGAAATCATATGCCCTTAATAGGGTTAAGATGAAAATTCATATACACTAAATGTACAAAAGCAAGGAAATTCCCAAATTTTTACACTTTTATTGTCATGAAGGGTATGCGAGCACAACAGGGCTATGTATTTTACTGGTAGGTAGGAATTTTTCTTCAGCGTACCTCACACACTTCATCCACTCATGCATAGAGATTTATACTGTAGTGATGTGATAATGAAATGGTTTGGTTGATATGTAGTCATACCCTTAATTAATGACAATAAAAGTGTAAAAATTTGGGAATTTCCTTGCTTTTGTACATTTAGTGTATATGAATTTTCATCTTAACCCTATTAAGGGCATATGATTTCAGTATACGGGTATTTATCATGGAATTGTAATAAACCTTCAAAGAAAAATGTATTGACTCCATACGGAGCTAGGCTAAAAAGGGGAGGTGATGGTGATCTATCCTATTTGTGACGGAATGGATTCTTCCAGATACTATGTATAGAGAAGATTACAACAAAGTCTCGAAGCAGTTTTTCTCTTTCTATAACATACTATTCTGCACTTCTGTAAATATACCACCGTGTTGTCTTATTTATTATCGGCTCTCCAAGGTCAAAACAAGAACTTTCCTCTTTTCGAAAAGATCATCACTTCGATCTTGGTAACATTCACTCTCAGACCTTTACTTTCCATAGCATTCCTCCAAGTCTTTAACTTAACAAGTAGGTCTTCTTCCATTGTTTCACAGGCAAATACTAAATCATCAGCATACGGCATCTCTTCTCGACAATCTGTACGGAACTAAGAAAATAATTAAGAATTGCTTAATGCTTCTACCTGGTCATGGCTAACAGAACGACGCCAATCTACCACCATGGATTAAATAAATGGTTCAGTTCGAAATTCCATACAGATTCCCAAGTTTGACAAGACCTAAAGAGATTACATCGACCGAAAGGTTGTCAGAATCACATCCAAGATGAGAGCAGTGGTCCAAATAATCCGAATATCAATCCTCATCTAATAAATTCCGAAATATAACAACCATTTTTGTATTTGATTTTACCAAAAATTCTTTACGGAGCCACCTGTGTACAAAGACCATTTTAAAGGCATTTTTGGGACGTGGCAGTGTTAATATTCGGTTCTCAGTATGTCACAACAAACTTATCTATTTGGAAGGATTTCTTGGAGAAATCGTTCTGTTTTGGGTGGGGATTATAAAAAACAGTAAATTAAAAATAATTGTTGGTTCTTTTTTTTTACTACATAGGCATGTGTGAACATTACTATTTGGGGTGAGGTGGGGGTGGGGGGTGTAAGATAACAAATGAGCCAAATGAACTTTGAGGGAAATGTGGGTTCATACCTTTTTTTACAGCATTAGTGCATAACTGACCACAATTGATTTGACAGATTTTGATCTCCATCAAGTCAATTCTCATAGTGCAGCAAAACCTATTTATTTTCACTTAAATATATATATATATATATATATATATATATATATATATATATATAATGTGTGTTTGTATGGTTGTTTGTTCAGAGATGTTAATCCAATAAAACTAGTGTTTACAAGATAGTGCTAAATAACAAGTAGAGCTGTATTTTAGTATCAATTTTTATTTATACAAACATTTTTGGCTACATATGTGTAGCTGAAACATGTATGCACATATGTAGCCAAATATGTTTGTATAAACAAAAATTTATAATATATATATATATATATATATATATATATATATATATAAATGAACAAGTGCAAAAGTTATTTTCCATCTATCCTAACTATATTAACATTTAATTCTCAAGATACAAAAAGTACTTTGGAATACTGTATATAAACTCCCTCAAACAAATCTCGATATTGCTCATTTGCATATTTATTCTTTTAAAGTTTTTAATGATTTAATATTCTGTAATTTACATTTATAATTTGTATTGGCACATTTTCTTCTATATACACAATCGTTTTATCACTATTATTATAATTATTAATAAAATTATATAAGGATATTTTATAAAAAAAAAAAAGGATAGCGTTTTAAAAACTTGTTGGAATTTCATTTTCAAGGGAGATAATTGACTTCCGGCATTTGTAAAAAGTTAAATGTCGCTGAGATACTACACTTTGAGTTATTTGCAGAAAATATTAAACATTTACATTTAAAACAAATTAGGCACAAGGCCATCAAAAGCGTGGGGAATATGGGTGTCGTTGGTCATCCTTGGTCTAAAGTAATAAAAATGTCTATCCTACTCGGAACTAGAATTATGTCAGTCACCACAATACCACATTTACACTAGGGTCCGTCTTACTTAAGATATCCCCAAAATGATTGGAAATTTTGTTTTTCATAAATATATTGATATACAAAGATTTCATTGGAATAAAACGGGAAGTAGGGAAAAGCAAAAAGTTTGGTTAGTAAGACCTTCCCAACCTTTTCTAAATAATAGATTGCCCACTGTTTTCCGGTTTGTTCAGAACCGAAAACAAGCAGGTCAATCTCAGTGGGATCTAAATGGGAGAAAAAAGAAAATAAGGAGTGGAGTTTGGAAAATGGGTGGTGCCCTTCCAAGATAAATGCAATTTGGGAGAGGCCGAGGACTAAAAATTGAAAGTGGGGAGTGGGCATCTTGGAGGATTTCTATTAGCAGGGGAGTGGGGGTAACTCATTCACTCAACTAGCTAAGAGGCTAAACTTACCCAAAGAGTTGGGGGTTCAATAGGACCAGGAACCGTGTGCACCATGCTCAGGCAGGAAACACATACTCATACTTGACTACTTTTCGTACACACAAACTCACTACTTGTATCAACTTTTTTTTACAAAAATCGAGGAATGTAATCTTTTCTATCACATCTGTTCTTGACCTTCAGCTGGTGCTTGAAGAAAGCGATCAGGTCATGATCAGCAAAAGATTCAACCTTTTGGTCATCTCTCAGACATGATGTCTACACAACCATCCACACTACGGTCAGAATCGCGAGAACCACCATTCGGCTCACCCTGTCCCACCACAGGCCGACGTTGACAATTACATAGGATACGTTTAGCGGCAGAGGATGCTCAGGATCGCTATGAGTCGTCACCTCATTTACATACTCCCAAAACAGCATTGGAAGAAAACGTGATCGAGCGTGTCGCAGCGGGGATACTTGGACTAGTACTCTATTTCGGAACTGTGTTGTATGGTATTGAAGGTCAGAGAGAACTCAGAGTTGTTGAGATTACTCGGACCTGGCGCCAAACTTAATTCAGAGCGGATCTCCTCGTCCGACCATCTGAACCGCTTGACGAACAGATTGGCAGCTGCCCCTGTCACTAATCTCCTGTGAAGTTCCTTTCTAGAAGATCGACGCAGGTCACTGGACTGAGGAAGATTTTTGAGTGCCGCTCAACACTCTCTGAAAAACTGCGATTCGCACCTCAGCCTATGACGGCCCTCGACTGAATTGTCAAGAATGAGGTTGGAAAGACGCTATCGACTGCGGGGTTCCACACAGATATCTCTGTCAAAGTCTGACTCAGGATAGCCAGTCTCTCGGCGTGTTGATGACACGTCAAGTCGGACATTCCCAAACATCCCTCACATGGATGTTGAAGCGATGGTCGACCCTATCGAAAGCTTTGTACTGATCCGAGTTGATAAGCGTGGCCTCTATTACATCTTTTATCCTCTCTAGGATCGTATGAATCAGATGAAAGTTGTTTTAGATTAATCTCCCCTCCACAGCGTAGTTCTGATCGAGTTCGATCAATTCTCCAATCACACCCTACAACCAGTTTTATAAGATCCTGGCCAAAATCTTTAACTCTTTGTTCAGCAGAGTTATGGACCTGTAATTGTCTAATTCCATCCTACCATGCCTGTCCTGCTTCTTTAGCAATGTGATCACTCCTTTGGTGACTTTAACCGAAATAGTCCCAGCGATTTGTTGCAGCCGACCCGCACTCCATAACCCTGGTAGCTGTTGCTCTAGCCGCATTGAAGGGAGGGGGGGGGGGGTAGCCAGCCAAATAGTTGCCAAACTCCTGGTAACCGGCCCCACTAAAGTCCGCTGGATAAGTAGTTGAACCTTTTCTCCAGAAGTCTCGTATCTTCTGCAAGGAGGTATTCAACTTTTAGTACCCAGCTAGTTTAGGACTATTTCCTAAGTTCATCTGGCCGATAAGTAGTTTATGGTCCGATTGTCAGTGGAAAGTAGAACACGATATAAAGTCTATGTCGCCTCTTCTCACTAACATCCTATCAAAATAAGCATTTTGGTAAGAAGGCAAGCTATTTGTCCATGTTTACGTCTCCTACTCTGGTTGATCGACACATAACCTGTTGACAAGACCCCCCCCCCCCCCCGAACGTGTCTATCTTGGAATCAAGGATAGCTTTCCAATCTCCCATCAAAATTATGGGCTCTGGACACGCGACAAACGCATCCAGGTACCGAAAAAGGAGACCCTTTCTTGAGCGGTGCTGGGCGCATGAACTGCAACAACCCAAAACACACATTTTTTTTACATTATCGACCCCCCATCCCTATGGAAAACGTTGGTCGTTGTGGACAGGGTGCATTTCCCAAGCAAGGAGACGCCCTTACCCCGGGGATTCTCATATGCTGAAAAGATCTCAAAGTTTCTGGTCAGCACCTGACAATCCCTAGATGAAATGAAGTGCCTCTCCTCATTAACAGCTACATCCACTCATAGGGATAAGAGATCTCTCTGGACGCAAACTGCCTATTTTTAAGACCTCGTGCCCCTCGCATTCAAACCAGCCAAGCGCAGTTATGGAATTACCTTAAGCAGTGTTGCATCTGGTTCCAAAATCTGCCAGCAACGCTATGCTCAATGTAGTCAATTCTTTGGTATTCTGGCCCCCGACGTCCTAAAGTTAATTTTAGTGTCCCATAAAATGATGGATGCATCAAAATTGGGACCCTTCCTTTGCATTCTAGTAATAGTCCATCCAGGAAAGGGTCTTTGTCCTTGCTAAGTTTTGTTCCTGGTATGGTCCTCTCAGCAGCCTCCAGCATTTGCCAGAGTTCTTGGGACCGGCTGGAAACCGTATTAATGTTATGAAGGGGCCATCTGGCAAATTGGTGAGGTCCTCAACGTCTTTTCACCCTATCTGGGGTTGCTCTGACAGAAGGACAAGTCCATGCCGACAGACAGAGGATCAATTCTACAAATGTTCTTACCTAATTTAAAGGGGAGTTTCTTCTTTTTGTGAGGAGACATGGATTGACTCTTTTTTGTCTCTGGCTCGACTCGATCTCGTCTAGGTGATTCAGAGCGCGTGCATGTCTGTTTTGGTAAATGTAGTGGGGACCAGTGTTGTTGCAGGTGGCCATTATTTGCCTTTTTTTCCTGCATTGTTGTTCTCGGGGTTTGAGAGTTGTCTGTATGGGTGTAGATTTTTGGATGTTGTACGCTCCATGGGAGACTGGGCAATATTTTCCTCCCCCTTTTTAAAATTTTTCTAAACCTGCTCCCGGGCTCCATCCTCCTCAAAGGTGTCTTAGCATTGTCAATCCGTTCTGGATTGGCATTGCCGCTAATCTCTATATTAATAAAATTGTGACCACTTGTACATCTGTTTCCCACCTCTGTAACTTATATCAATCAAATTATTTATGAAAATAAACTAAAAACTAAAAAAATTAAACCCACCACAATGCATTTCGGCTTTTTCCTAAACTAGGGAGACATTTTAATCTTTTGCTGATAGTTATGACAAACATAATTAGTAACATTTTGCAATTTGAAAGCATTTAAACTTTAAAGTGATTGAAAGGGGCTTAAAAATTGTTAACAAATCCTCATGTATTAAAAGATTTTTTTTTATGGAAATCGCTCCAGACAAGGCATGAAGCCACTTGATGTAAGGAGCTAAAACTAAAAAAAAAATAGCCAATGATAAGTGTTAGATGGATAGATTCCGACCGAGAAAACAATTTTTCCTCCTTCGTCAGAAAAGTCGCTTATGAAATGTGAGGACAAAATAAGGGAAGCAAGAGTTACGAGGCTGTCGAAAGTACACCTACGCTCCACTTTCTACTCTTCATCCAATAATTACATAAAGATTAAAACAAGATTACTGCAACAAAATTAGTTATAGTTTTATAGCAAATTTGGTTTAATGAAAAACCATAACTAAATTTAACTTAAAAAAAAAAAAAAAAAAAAATTTAAGTAAAAAGACTCAGGTATTAATTACTATGCAAGTTGATAATATAGTAATAATTATTACTAAAATTAATTAGCTCAAGTACACATAAATTATTATTACCTAGTGATCAATTTGAAACAGGTTATAGATAAAAAAAAAAAAGTTATTGTTTGAGCTCAATCAGTTTTGACTAATGATCCATTTAATTTCTCAATGTTGATATCAACAAATTCAAAGATTAAATGTCATCACTTTAGCCGCGAACGTGAAGGAATTCAGACATAAAGCATCATCAGTTTTTCAACTAAAGACCTAGTCATGGTCTCCTGAAGATGATGTACCATAGTTGCTTTCGTCCCACAGGAAGAAAGGCAGAATTCTGCTTCCCTGAATAGTGATGCCTGCCAGTCTTGGACAAACATTTACACAGTAAAATACTGACCTTTTGGCCAATTGATTGTCAGCATCCCATGTTCATGGTTGTACGTTACAATGGTTACGGCCAAAGCATGAAAATACAAAAATAAGCTAAGAATAATGCAAATTAGCAATCCTCATCTAAAACACGACATTGTTCTAGAAGATTCATTTTTTAAAAAACTGTTTTAATTAAAGGCATTTCAATATCGGCATACGTGTTTTCAAAAACAATTTAGTTTTGTAGAAAACCATATTTTTTTTTTTTAAATATCAAGTAAGAATTGCCTTTATCTTAGTAGCTTATTGATAAAAAGAAGCTTTATTAAAATTTAGATTTTTATTCATATCTATAAAAGGCCGAGAAATTTAACATTTGGTAGGCTTTACTGGAGGCAAAATTTTCAGTCAGCTGCTAAAAAGATATCTGCTGACTAACATTCTGCAATGGAATTCTAATCCATCAATTTAAGCTGAGGTTCTGTATTATAAGTTTGAATATACTGTAAAAAAAAAAAAAAAATGTGAGAACTATTTTTGCAACATTAATGTTAAAAACTTAAAGCTAGTTTTATATATTTTGTACACGTTTCACTTTGTCATCTTTAAGGTTTTCTTTTGATGCAAGATATAAAATTTACGTATTTATTTTTTAGTAAAAAAAATAAAACGTTGAAAACTTGATAAATTTACGAGTCAGAAATTCTTTTCCAAGCATTCAAATATATAGTATTTTTTGAACAAGCAAAGATGTCAATATAAAAAGAACCTTAAAAAACCCTGTTTAAAAGTAAACAAATGAAATTCAGATTATAAGTCAGAAAAATTTGTTCCTTCAGAAATTATCAAGGAGTGAGATTTTTTAAAAATTGTTTCACCAGTATTTGTGAAATCTCGTTAATTTCGAATAAATGCAAAGAACATAAGTTTATTCTAAATATTTACCTTCTAAATCGATTAGGGGCACAAATATACATTTTATTAACAGGTCATGGGTCCTCTAGTACATTTAAAGATTCAGCATTTTAAATAAATGGATAAGACAAAAAAAATCTTCCCATTTAAAATACGAATAGGCTATTTTGCCGGGACCTGCCAAATAACGACCCCCTCATTATTTTGCCGGTTCATGTTTATTTAACGTAACTGCTACAGTGAAGATTTCACGAGTCAACTTAACTGCTGGTTTATTTTTTATTTCAACATTTTTCCAATAAAAAATAAATAAATTAAAACATGACTATTTTTAAAAATTAAATAAGTAATTCAATTTTTCGCCACGACTCAAGGAAAAAAAGTTATTTCACCATAGAAATTCATCGTAGTTACTTAGTCTGTCCATTTAAATGCATTCACGTAGTTTTGTAAAAAAATTTTTTAAAATACAAATGTTTTTAAGTACAAATAATTCGCTTTGAAACCCGTTTATGTCTACTTTTTAAAAAATATAACTACCGGATTATCTCAATGTTTGTTTGTAAAAACAATTCAACTTTTCATTAAAATTCGTCGTTACATGTAGCAGTTGAAATTATTGACAATTACTACTGTTGTTATTTTATCGCAAGAAAAACATTCAATTTACTGGTTAATTTAGTTAAATGAGAAATAGTCCTAACATTCATCTTAAAAGATAGTGAAAAAGCAGTTTTAAAATTGCTGTTTAGACTGTTTATAAAACTGAAATTATATAAACATACATACTGTTGGGGGAAAATTTTCTGCTTTAATTTCTTTAGGGACTTATCTTTAATTATTTTAATAATCAGATTTCTTAAGAGTTATTTATATCAATGAATGAAAACTTTTCTTAAATAACTAAAACATTTTTTATCCAACGCAAATTACTTCTAAATCCGACTAAACAATCTAATTGTCTGTAATATTTTCGTTCATTTAATTTTTACTTTTAATGTGCTTTTGTATTAAAAGCAGAGATTTTTTATATTCAAAAGATTAAAATAACCAACAGCAGAATAACTGATGATTAAATATTTGTCCTTATTTATTTCATTACCTTTCTTTCACAAGGCCATAACAGTTAGGTTAAAAAAACATAAGCCAACAAAATAGACTCTTCCTTTAAAATATGCTGTCTTTTCTGCGATGGTATTTGTACTTCAGTATCAATGTCAACAAATTGTGTAAAACGTATGAGGTTAATTTGTTTTTCCAAAAATATAGTATTGAATGTTATAGTAAAAACTTTGATATGAAGTTTTTTTTTATAAAGTATTAATTACAAATTAATAACGTAAATATTAAAAAGGAAACTGCGAGGAATCTCTTAAGAAAATCAATCTTTTCTACTCAACTTTGGAAACATTAAATTGAATGAGGATTTCTTTAATAAGGTCAAATTGAGTCTTAGATGAAGATACAAAAGATAGTTTGATAAAACACTAGATGAACCAAGGGAGGTTACTGGTATTAGCTAACAATATTATGGTTTCTTTGCAATCCAGTCAGTTGAATGGCAAATATTTTTTTTTTGAATTAAAGACAATGTTTATAAAACAATTCAATAAATAATTAATAAATCCCTTATTTGTCACTTGGACATTGTTTAGTTCAATATTGGACCTGTGGAAAAAAAAGAAGTTTTTTTAAATCGTGTCATTCAAATGAAGTTCCACTCTGAAGAGTAATTAAATTTTGCTTTCATTAAAATTTTAATATTGGAATTTTTACTGAACGGAGTAAATTAAATGCCCAGAGAATGTGATTGATGCCATGCATGTCAAAGTTGGTTAACATAGTTAAAGGGAAAAAATTAAAGATTGCAAACAAGAAACTAAATTGATTTTAAGTTAATAAAAGCATGTTAAAGGGGTGGTTTCAACAATTTCAAATAAATATTGAAAAATGTTATCAGAAAACCATCAAGGTGGCCATAATCGGTATAGAAATGTTGGCAAACAGGTAAATAACCCATCAAAGAGAGGGACACACACGATTGAACATTATTTAAATTTGAAATTAAAGAGATGACATAAAGGAGACCAAAAAAAGTAATATTCATTAGATAAGGAATGAATCTAAATTGCCCTTCATAAATAAATGTGAAAGTGCAGAGAAAAGTTGTTTTTAATCCTATGGAGCTAAATAGTTTGGTTATTGGAGTGATGGGATCATTGAGTAGAAATTACTTCCAAATTTTTTTTTAGCAGGTTTGTTAATTTCCTTTCTATGTTTAAACATTGTAAGTTCATTCTAATAAGTTTGATATAAACTTTTATATTTTAGGGTTTAAGAGTTCTTAAGTGTTAAGTATTCTGTAGTTTTCCAGCAAAGTTGGGGGTGGGGGGGAAGAAATAATCACTGACTAGTTCCTTTGACCAACCCCTACAAATATGAATATAAAATTATGCATTTTACGTGAAGAAGCTAAAATGTCTGATTAACAAAAATAGCATTAATAAAATAATCATTGCCTTAGAAATAAAAATGAATAAGATGTCATTTTTCAAATGAGTCCTAGTGCATCAACAGTAGAAACGGATGTTCTATTTTGACGTTTTAATCTCACTGTAAGTGTGGTATAGTATAGACATTGACACCACCAGGAAAAATAATCATAGGTTTTCATTTTAAATCTTTACATAAATAAACAGATATACAATCTCTTAGATTTACTAAAAACTTGCTAGACTATTTTGCTTTAGTCCTAATTATCAAATTTCTAAACTGTACAGAAAAAACTGGATTAGTTTTATATTATTTGTATGAAAATAATTATGGCTCTGTTAGTTGGTTAAACATCTGCACCCCCACCCCAATCATAGGTGGTTACATGAAAACGACGCTTTCGTTTCCTTATTAAGCAATAAATTCACTACTATTCAATCTCAATACATAGATTCTTTTTATAAAAAAGAATCTAACAAACTTTTTACCATTATCTCTGCTAAATCTATCAGTGATTTTTTTTAATCAATTCGGTATTTGCTTAAATAAAATATTGTAATTGTGGTATATTTATCTTTATATACTTTGAGACAAAATAAAGCCTACCATACTTCTGGGATTGAAAAAAAAAGTTTAACTAAAATTCAAATCACCCATCTATATGCTGATCCAATAACTAATAGTTCTTTAACGTCTTCAACATTTACAGAGTGACTCGTTTCAACGTCATCCAATTTTAGATGGTAAAACTAGTCTAATTCTATACAAGAAATAGTAAATTTTTTTGTGTGTGGCCTTGTAATTTATGTGGTACCCATGTAAATTAGACTCCTCAAGGATGTTTTTAAGATGTCAGTTTATGAATTTCAGGATGAATAAGAGATACGTTTAGATGAAAATCTTTGAGATTAAAGTAAAAATCCCATTTGAAGTTTTCAGTTAAATCATACCTCAATATAGAAATTATACAAGGATTCGAATCCATTTAAATCCTATTTTATATTTTTGTTGTTTAGCTCTAATACTGATAGGAATCATTTTATTTGTCTGATACAATTGAGAAAATTGTTAAAATGTACTACAATTACTAGCGATTCTCCCTTTTTAATGTGTAGCCATATTTTAATACGTAAAACGTTTCGACCATAAAAATTCGTTTTTTAACTGTATATCGGAAGAGATCTTGATAATGATCAAAATAATCAATAGAAAGAATCCTGGAATAGCGATCGTTAAAAAAAAGTCAATGGTTTATATTGGAAATTGTCATCTATTTAAAATAGAGCCAAGTTGAAAATATCTGCAATCGCTTCCTAACTTTTCAACGTTCTTTGATATAAACATTTTTTCTTTATTATATCACAATGTCTAGATTTCATTAAGGAAAATATTAATCTTTTATTTTACAAACAAAATCAAATGTTTTAAAGATTTTAGAAACAGATGAGAAGGCATTATCTTAGATGAGTAATAACCTAAGGAATTTTTTGCTAAATCTATCGAAATCATTCATCTGCAGGATTTCTTATTAAGATATCGACTAGTCATTAGAAATGCACTCATATTACTTTCATATGAATAAATTAGACCAATAAATTCGGAAAAACAATTGTATTCAGTTAGTCATTTTAATTCATCTCATCAGTCAAGAATTGTTAATGTGCAAATTCCAGCAGAAAAGACAATAAGGAAAAAACTATTTCCCCAAATTATTCAAGTCAGATGGCAATTGGATGAAATCGGTGTTAGGTGTTTTCTTTGGATAAACTGCAGACGAATTATGTTGATCGATGCATAAAAAAAAAAATAAATAAAAAAAAGCTCAAATTTACAAAATAGAAAATAAAAAAAAAAAGCTCAAAAAGTGTCTTTTCGTCCTTTATTAAGAAATCCTATACTGTTAATGTTATGATGAATCAATGAGATTTTTTTCTTTTGTGAAGGAAGTCAAAACGTGTTGAGAAGGGAAGTGTTTTTTTTTTGTTTTTTCTTTTTAGCAAAAGTACAAAGCAACGCTAAAAATGGTGCCCAAGTGATGGACAATTTATTGATGACAAATTTTAAGAGAAAAAAAAATTTAGAGAGAAGAAAAATAGGGGAAAATTGTTTTGACATGATAAGACATTACTTTTGTCTTGTAAACTACAGACAGAGGCTGCAGTGGGTCAACATAGAAGGAATGTCGATACTGAACCACTTTTGTGAGGGTGGTAACAATCTAGCAACTGTCAATACTACACTGTTAGTACCGCAAAAAGTACTAGTTTTTGTGTTGTGTTGGTGGTGGTAGTAGTAATTGTAGTAGTGTTGGTGGTAGTTGTTGTAGTGGTGACTTGCATCATTTTAACCTTCTTCCTCATCATCTTCATCAGCGCCTTCACCTTCTTCGCCTTCCTCACCAACATCCTGGTAAAAAAGAAAGAAAAATTAATACAAAAGAAAAAGGGGGGTTACATTTTAAAGTTAATCCATGAAATTTAAAAAAAAAAAAAAAAAAAAAAAGTGAGTATTTTATAACACTTACTTCCTCATCAAAATCTTCAGCCTCCTCTCCTTCCTCGTCTTCAAGACCTTCTTCATCAAGTTCCTCATCTATGCAGAAAGAGTTTCAAATGTTATTAAACTTATAGAGATAAAATGTATAACTACATATTTAACATTTAAAGTAACTAGTATTTTGTTTAAATAAAAAAAATGTATTCTATAATTTATGGAACATTCATTTTGGAATAAATGTTGATATTTTCACCATTTTATTGAAACAACTGAATGAATATTTACCTTCTCCGGCTCCTCCTTCCTCTTCTTCAACTTCAGATGCCTAAAAATTTTTAAAAGATTGTTTTAGAAGAAACTTCGAATTGAAATAGTTTTGATTGTCGTTACTATAAAATTTAAAAGTTCACCTATAAAATTAGTGGAGAAAAAGGTTAGTAAAAAGTTCTAGCATTAGGTGAAATATTTTTAATTAAACATGCAGAATGGATGACATTTTTTTCCGCTGGAAGTTACAAATTGCACGTGTAGAATAATTCGAGGAAAAATAATTAGATTTGGTGCAAGAGAGAAAAGCCTACAAAGTTTTCAAACAAATCTCATTTTCTAATAAAAAAAACATTTGCATCAAAGTAAGGCATTTGTTTAAACTTTGAATTCATTAAAATATAAAAACTCTAAAAGTCAGGATAAAAGACAACTTTCAAGATTTCTTAAAAAAAAAACCATTCCAAGAAGCAAAAGACAACTAGCAGATGTATTTTTCCATTTCAAAGACAAAATACAACATTCAAGTTTTCACCAGTTGACAAATCAGAGGGAAGGGGAATGCCCATCAAAGCAACTTATTTGCCTCCACAAAACACGAAGGATCGTAATTTTTTTTTTAATCACTAAATGAGGACATCCCTAAAGATAAATGGATATTTTTAAAGATGGGGAAGGGAGGTAAATTTTTTTATGCCTCCCCAAATGGCACACAGAAAACAACATAAGTTGGCTGCTCAAATATATATTTTTTAATTTCTAAACATTGGACCAAGAAAAGATTTCAAAGAAAAAGAGAGCAGCCATTGAGAAATTCCTTAACAGCTTGTAATTCCACACAAGAAAGAACACTCACCTCATTGAAGTCGTCATCCACATCCTTGAAAAGGAAAAATAAATATTTTGAACATGGACATGACGACTAAATAATGGGAATCCAAAAGCATGTAGATCAACTTCCGATACCAGATTTAAAGAACAGGGAAAGAAAGGCGCGCTAAAGCCTTGGAAATTTTATTGAACAAAATTTTTTTTTTTTTAAATTGGTCGAATATATTAAATTTAATAGAAAATGGTTTCATTTAAATGGCCAAAGCTAAAGTTCCTGAAAATAATCAGCAACAGCTAAGGCTTTATAATTTTTTTTAAAGACCTATTCGTATTTTTTAGTTAAATAATTCCTTAAAAAAGAAAGTTTTGAAACTAAAGTATTAAAAAGTTTTATACAAATTTAAACGAGTGGCGATTAATAAAAATAAAATGAGACAAAATTCATAAAGATTTATCTTTTTTGTCAACTGGAGAAAATTTGAATAGTACAACATAGAAGTTAGGTATAAATGTTTTGTGGCACTCACCAAATAATACTGGAGAGGGTTGGGCCAAATGTCATCCTTGATGACCTCTCCTAACTCATCAGCACCGGCATCGCCATGGTCAGTGAACCAACAGAAAAACGATTCTTGTTCTTCATGGTTTCGTTTGCGACCGCCTTTACCCGGTTGACTCGACTTTTTGGTCAGGTCCTGAAGAGAAAGAGGAACAAGTTAAACATTAAGAAATATAGTTACAAGATGAGGACAATTTGAACTCGAAAAGTGTTTCAATGTGAAAAAGAAAACTAAGGTTTAAAACGTACTTTTCCTGCCTTCCATTTGATTGGTGTCGATTTCGATGAAGGCTCTCCCGTATCATTGAGGTGAAATTCTTTGGAAATAACATCATTTTCAAAGTAAGGATTATTGCTGTCAAAACACTATAAAATAAAAAGTTTAAATTTAGATTAGAGTGGTGTCCCTTTATTTGTTCTTTGAATTAAATATTGGGTGAAATTGTTCATTTTCTTAATTTGAAAATTCCAACAATTTGAAGATTTAAAAATCAATTTTGCACTTTCAAGAATAAGATTTTATGGAAATTAAACTAGAATTCATATTTAGTCAAATTACGAATTGGGGGAAAAGATAAACTCCAATTTGATAAAATTGTAGACACCTTCCAATTATACACCGTTTTTAAGAACTTGGCAGTAAAAATTTGAATTTAGAGTGTGAGATCAGTCTGGCTCATAAATTTAACTTAAAATAATCACTCACTTTCGAATAAGATAGTTTTTAAGGATATATATTTATATATATATATAAGCCATTCTTTTAAAGAGATAAAACTGAGAACGCTAATAAACATGTAATAATTTACAAAAAAACTACATGGGTTTGTTTATTGGCTAAAAATGATTCGGAAGTGGGTGATCGCTTTACGTTAAAGCAAAACGCCGAAACGAAAACTCGACCAGAAAAAAATCGTCGTCTGATAAACAAAGGAGAACTCGTTAAAAACTGTCCTTTGCTAGAAAAGTATGGATTTAGTTACTGTCCTTTCGTAGACATACCTTTTTTCCAACTCGTTTAACTGTTGCTTATGCAGTTTACGAACCGGGCAAGTTTTACAGTTTCGTTTGTTAAATTGTTAGCTGAATGTACAGAATAGTTAACCCTAACAACCACATGTTAAGAATGGGTTTCTAAATTATGAAGTTATTTCAGCCTAAGTAGCCTATATTTTTCTGATCTGGTTTCATTTCGGCGTTTCACGTGTACGATGAAATTTACCACGACTGTTTTTTGTAACTATAAATAATTATAATTATAATTAACAAACTTTTTTTAAAGATACTTACAAAATTTATTCGGTAACCAGACTTTATGTCTTCAAACTCTTGCACCTCCACCTTCGTGAGATACTGTAAGGCTTCTTCATCTTCTTCATTCAAAAGAGCAGAAACTTGTGGATGGTTGACAAAAGCTGTCACCCAGAAATTTGGTATCTTAGCAATTAATTCTGATCGTTTCTGAAAATATGGCTGACGTAGTTTGTTATATTTCTGTTCTACTTTCAGAATTTCTTCGCTAGCTTGTTCATTTAGCCGGTCTATTTCATTTTGGACTTCATCTATCTGCTCTATCGCTTCTTGTTGTTCTTTATCTGAAACGGAAAAAACAAAACGTTTTATATCAAAAAGAAAAGGACTCCATTTATAATAAATTTACCGTGAAACAAAAAAATTATAGATTAATCTTTAATATTAAAAAAGTACGGTAAGTACATATTCAATATTTTATTTCAAACGATTATAGTGATCGTTTGAAATCAACAAGTTTTAAAACAGGAACTATTAGAAAAAATTGTTTTTCGTTATCTCCCCTGTCAAATGGCGATTGCTTTTATTTATTATTTTGGGCATTTTTAACGACAGCGAACAGAACGAAAAAAAGCAAATAGGCAACAAATAAATGTTACCAAAGACAAAAATCTCTTCGACATACCTGGATAAGTTTATTTGTTTTAACTTATTTTAAAGCGTTTTTTTAATATATTTTTTTAGTTCGATTTAAAACTAGTGTCGAGATGTTACGTGATCAAATTTTTTTCTCAATTCTAAGATGGCGACTCGATACTAGTTTTACATCGAACTAAAAAAAAAAAAAAAAGCCTTAAAATAATTTAAAACAAATAAACTTATCTAGGTAGGTAGAAGATTAACTTATTTTGCCTTCGGTAATATTTATTTGTTGCCTATGTGTTTGTTCACCTGTCGTTATAAATATTCAATTTATTTAATGTTTGGATAGTTTTCAAACAATACAATTAGATTCTAAGATTATAATTCCTTTCGGGACCAATGCAATTTAGCACTACGGAGCAAATTTGTTTTCATTTTAGGAGAGTTCTGTACGGTTTACAATGACTTCCTAAAGTGGCTTCGTGATGCTAAACTGCACTAGTGCCTTCCTTTTAACTATGAAAAGCTAAAAATTAGGGATATAGATATTTAAAAAAATGGACAATTACAGAGAACCTGATTTTTTTTTTTTAATATTTAAACATGCGGAATTAATCAATTTCCCTTAAATTTTATAATATTTACATATTTATTATAAAAATCAAACTAATGTCTAAGCTTTCAGTACAATTCAAGGTTCACGCGGGATAAACAGGATTTAAAATCGCCACCAGAACAAAGGAAAACTAAGTCAGGGTAACCACGTGGAGGAAATAAAGTACATATATATCTTTCAGGTTTCATTATTTTCGCATCTCAAGAATTAAATATAACCTGACACTATTTAGAATTTTTTTTTTTTTTTTAATTAACTTTCAGACGTTCAATCTTACGTATTTTTTTTTTTTTTTTTAAATACTTTAAAAAAATAGTTATGGAATCTTGTAAAAAGTAAAGCTTTTTAATCTTATTACTCATGAACAAAGATTAAAGAAAGAAATTATAGTTAACGGTGGACCATAAGTTTGGTAGAGAATGAGAAAACGATATACAAGAGAGATATTAAAGGTTTGGGATTTTCTTTCTTTTTTTTATATTTTTTTTTTTAAAGACATTGAGGCCATTTTGTTAAAAGTAATGAATTCAAAATCAGAGAACATGCTCTACCACGGTAACTACGACTTCCGGTCATGCAGTCGTAACCACGTTTCGCCGGGAACGGAACAAAAATTCACAACTTTCAAGCCTCCCCCTTCTTTACAAAGAGAATCGTCGTTAAATCAAAAAGACAATATTAAACACAATTTACTCCAAACTAGTCCAGAATTTAATTTTAAAATATCCTAAATAAAAATAAACATTTTTTTTTCGAAATTAAACTAAGAAAATTCCACACAACTGGCATGGTACATGGTATTCCATAGATTGCAAATGGCGATTATCCATGTTACCCTTGTGTTGGGAAGGGGGGGATGCAAGGAAGTTATAAAGGTTAAGAATAAGAAAATAAAAACTTTGATGATCGAACTATGGAAGACGATGAATAACTGATTTTAAAAATAAAAATTTTTAAACAAAAAAAAAAAAAAAAAATAATTAAGAGGTCGACAATTGTCGCATTATCGTTTTAACAATGTGCCGGAGTAAACAAAAAATATTTAAAACGAATAACTTTATGAAATTAATACAAAAATCAACATCTTATGCAGTTAAAAAATATAATTATAACCGTTTCTAATGTCTATTATCTTAATTATTTTTTTTAAGCAAATATATTTTTAAATAAAAGTTCATCCATTGATTTAAGAAGATACATGTGCTTCTTAACAATGAAATTGACTTTTGACTACCTTAAGGGAGGGAGAAAAAAAAACTCTATTTAATATTTGCTTGAATAAATATTAAAATAAAAGTATACCAAATAGATATCAAGTTAAAAAATGTCTTCTTTATACTTACCAGCCTGTTCATCGGCATTTTCATGGTTATTTTTTCCCTCCGCTTTGGTAGCTTTGGCCGGAGTAGCCATGATCACACGAGTACTGCTGGAAGAGGTCTGCGCTCGCGTATGCGATACTGAAAGGGGAAACCGTTGCGCGCCAAGACGAAACTAATCGCTCTCCGGCAACCACATTCACTAGAATATGAAAATAGTTTTTTTTATCAAATCACTTTTTTTAATAATTTTACAAGAAATATTTCTTTTTAGCTTTTAACTAGATAAAATATTAATTGAAAAATAAAAAAAAGAAAAGATTTTTAATGCTTTAAATTTTCAAACTTTTATCGATTGGTTCAGTCTATCAGGTGTATCCAAATACAAAATCCTTCCGAAACGAAACGCACCACATGGATAGAGAGAAATCCCCCATGAAAAATATTATTCCAGCACATAATTCATAATATTCACATTGTTTTTTGAATTATTGAAATTATTTGTTGGTTTATTTTTTAATTATTCCAGTTAAATTAATAATTTTGATTTGAGTAGAAATGTATCTTTGATCTAATTCTTCATGTATTTCTTTTGTCTGTTATTACATGTTTCTAAGGGCAGACGATTTTCATGTAATTCTTTGATGCTGTTTCCTTCTTCGCTCCTTCCATTTCGACTAAAAATTAACACTTACTTGATCATTCCTTCTAAAATAACAAAATATTATTAACAAACTTTTCCATATTTTATTTAAACTGAAATCATTGATTCACCAACAAAATCTCATCTTTTTTTCTTTTTGTAAACGAAATATTTATTATTGGCGTTTCACTTTCGCGCCATTTTTCTCGCTTGTTTTCCCGTTAATAAAGAAAAAAGAAAAAAACAATTTGTCTTTCTTTTTTTTTACAATTTACATGACAAGATGTTTTACAATTTCTTCGATTTTTTTTTTGATAGAATGACGTTTTATCAGTTTAATAAAAAATAAAAAAATATTAAAATAACTCAAAAAAATTATCGTTTTCAAATTTTAACTTATTTAAGAAAAAACTTTATTTAAAATAAATGCCGTAACTTGAAACTATATCGCCATAATTTAGCTTTAATATCTTCTATCGTTTAAAAAAAAATTACTGTTAAACACAGGTGAATGATAATTATCACTGAAACTTAAACATTTGCTTTTTTTATTTAAATTATTTTTACTTAAATTATTTTAGCAAAAAGATATAGATGAGGCATTTTCAGCATCGATGATAGGAAGAGTAAAAACTTTTGCATTGGGTTTATGGTAAAAGTCGAGTTGATACTTAAATGTGTGTTTCTTTGCTTTTTTCTATCATAAAACGAGTTTATCTTTGGTTAATATTATCTGTTACCTTCTGTTTAAGGTTTAATTTTGTTTTTTTAAATCTTTTATAAATGCCAAAGAATAATAAACAACTCGGTTTTGGCATCGTATCCGACCCAAAGAAAGAAGTAAACAATGCGAAACTGTAAGAATATCGATTATACGAGTGATATTTTTCATTTTTAATTTTATTTGTCCCAAACTTATTTTAAAACACCAAAAACTAATTAAAAAAATAATAATAAAGGTAACTTTAGAAGGAGTTTTGTTAATTTTTAAAATGTTATTTAAAAACTAGTTGTGAGGATGGGGGGGGGGTGAACTTAGAAATAAATAATGCAAGATATAGTCCCTACTTGCCTCCCCACGAGGGAAAAGTTAGACACATGGTCGAGTTTTAATATGGGTATATCCATCTACCCAAAAAGGGGCACTCTGGATTGGCACGAAAATTAAAATTGCCTCAGTCTAGAAGGAGTTCTCCTTCACTGACCAAGGACAGAAAAGATGGAGTGGAATATTAGAAAACACTTTGCATTCTAACCAAAAGGCCAATATAGTCATGTTTACAATTTTTTTGAATTAGTTTTATTTCAATAAATATTCGATTAATCATAAATAAAAATAATTCAGTCTATATTTATCAACCTTACACACTATATCTGCTCTGAAAGTTTTAACACAGATGAAACGTTTATTATAAAGTAGAGTTCAACAATACAGCCGATACGAATAAAAAGCGTGCGTTCGATGTTATGTTTACAATTTTTTTTTAAATAGATTTTTTTTTAAATTTCATTTTAGTTGTCCTTTTTTATTTATTTTTGATTCCAATAAATATCTTATTGATAGTAAATGTAAAAAATAAGTCAGGCATTATCCAAGTTTTGCGCTTTCACGCCCCTATTCCGAATTCGTGGCCGTAGGCCGACATCAAAAGACTGCCTCTTCTGCACCAAGTGGTCATAAACAACGTTTTAAGTATAATTTTTAGACGTTTTCAAACCGATATAAATTATTACACACTGAAAATAATTAAATTTTAAAAACAAAACTTTTTTTTTAAATTTAATTATTTGATGGTTTTCTGTAATGAAGTAAAAATTCATCTTTACTTGAGATTTAATTTCCATTTAAAAAATTTATTCCAGCAAATTTTAATTATATCTTTTTCCCTGAAAAAGATTTGATGTGACTTTTTTTGTGTGTGTTAATTGTGCCCACTTGGTGCAGTCTTTTGATGTCGGCCTTCAGCCACGAATTCGGAATAGGGGCGTGAAAACGCAAAACTTGTATAATAATGCCATACTTCAATATGTATTTATCAAAGTTACGTATAGGCGAGCAACACATGCACACATTTCATTAATAAAAATCATTGTTTTAAAATTTATAATTTTACAACACCTTTTGTAGGTAGTGTGTAAGGTTTCAGAATTTTTGTAAGTAATTTCGTCAGGAAGTTATTAAATTAAGAGTGATGAAAAAATTATTAGAATTGTCAGCGTAGGTGGATTTCTTGGGCAACAACTTTTAATGAAACAAGATAAGCTCTCTTTCGTGATTTCCCTTCTTTGATTCTTTCAATTTCGCTCTGACTTTCTCAATATGCCCCCCCCCCCCTTAATACTTAATCTCGGTGTTTATTTAACATTGGAATTATTTTGATGCATAAGCAATACACATATAAAATGAGTTATGTTTATTGTTTAAAAAGTTATAAATTTATGTAAATTAACCCAATCGGGCATTTATAACGCCAGCTAACAGAACAAAAAATGGGTAAAAAACAAAAACAAATAGGCAACAAATAAATGTTACGCAAGGCAAGATAAGTTACTCTTCTTACTAACCTGTATAAGTTTATTTGTGTTTTAACTTATTTTAAAGAGTTTTTTTGTTCAAAACAAACCATGTGTCCACCTGTTCAGTTAGAACGAAAAACAAAATAGCTGAAATTACAGTTTCGATAATCGCTCAAAAAACGAAAATTAAGCAAAATACTGGTGACATTTCAAACACTATTTTGTTTAATTTTCGATTTTTCATGAATTATCAAGGATCCACGTGATGGGCTCATGAACAGCAATTGTTTTTTAGTCTAACTGAACAGGTGGACATGGACACCAGGTTTGTTTTGAACACACACACACACACACACACACACACACACACACACAACGCTTTAAAATAAGTTAAAACACAAATAAACTTATCCAGGTTAATAGAAGAGTATTTTATTGTGCCTTACGTATAATTTATTTGTTGCCTGTTTGTTTTGTTTTTACTCCTTTTTCGTTGTTAGCTGTCGTTATAAATGCCACCAAATTTAGTTGTTTGAGGCTGAAATTTATCACAATTTTTTCATTATGCAACTTTTGTTGTTTGCTTCTTATAAACTTTTAATAAGATAATTTATAAATTATAAAGAAACACTTTATCTTGAATTAAGTAAGGAAAATCTTTGAAAAAAATCAAAGAAATTAACTTTCTTTTTCTGGCTTCATACAGAAACATGAATGATTCTCGCTCACCTGTTTTGAAAAAGCGGGAAACTTTAGAAAATATATATTGTGCAAAATAATTTTATAGATAGGAAATAAGAAAAAAAAGAAACGCGTCTTAATTAAATTGTCAGAACTACGTAATCAAAGTTACGTAGAACTAAAAATAAAACGACAGAAATTTGAAACAATTATTTAAATAAATGCTGATGTGCACAATTTTAAAAATAGTTAATACAGAGACAGGTTGGAAACAATTGTATGGATAAGATACTATCAAAATTAATTACAACGTATATCGATACATAAGTATATCAATTTTATTTACGATTCGATAGTTTGTGAGACTGTGTCTAACCTGTCGTTATATTTAGTAGTTCATGATTGTGACTTGTGTTTTTGGCCTAGATGACTGTCACCTAACGGCTACAGCTAGATTTAATTGCTTGCAAAAAGTCTGTGTAGTCGTCGTATTATGACTGACAAGGGTGCGTTTGGCAAGTTGAGTCTCTCAATGGCGGTTGTACTTGGGTTCTAACTTATGTAGTCAATGCCAGAAGGTGCTGGGCTCTTGGGGCGACTTTTTCCGATTGGTTGAAGCCGGTGTCGGCAATTAAGTATGTTTGAAGAGGCAGTGAATTTTATTATTATGTATCGACTCTAGATTAGACAAAAGCTCAAATCAGCAGTTTCCTTTAAACAATCAAAATGCAAGAAATTCATGATGTTCAGTATGGCTGTCGTGGTTTTCGTTCAACTGCTGATCTTTTAACTGTTGTAACTGAGCAGATCTGTCGGTTTATGGATAATTCAGGAGAGGGAAGAGCCATTGCGCTTGACATTTCAAAGGCGTTTGACAGAGTGTGGCATTCTGGTCTCCTACACAAACTTCAGGGTTATGGTATTGGTGGTGAGGTTCTTGACATTATTAGGACTTTTTTTATGATCGAAGCTTGCAAATAATTTTGGACGGGGTCTCTTCATTCTCTTTTACTATCAATGCTGGTGATCCTTAGGGCTCTATTCTAGGTCCAACACTTTCTTCTCTTTATAAATGATCTTCCAGAGAATATTGTTCAGAAAATTGACATCTATGCTGATGATACCTCGCTTCTGTTTGGCTGAGGTATGGTTCTGTTAATCCTCCCAGGCTTAACCTTCTCTATTTGAGAAAAGGTTAGTTTATTGCTAATCGCTTGAAGCGTCTCTAACAGGGAATGCCGATGGGGCTGCTCAGGAATTTTTTGTAGGCCAAAGTGCACTTCTCCTAGAGCACTGGCTTTTCAAAACCTGACCTTGTGTCTAACCTCCTGAAGAGGAGGTAAGTAATACTAGTTTTATAGAAGAGGGTTGACATTAAAATTTTCCTTTTAATGTATATCTATATGATACAGGATGTCAAGGACAATTTTTGGAAAGGGAAGAAAAATATATCTTGGCCAATAATTGATGTATTCTCAAAATTCAAAATGTATCTCTTTGAGGATCATCATCATCATCATCATATTCGATTTAATGTCCTTTTTACATGCTAGCATGTTTTGAACAACTTTTAAAGATTGACTTCCAAACTAACCTATCTCGGCCCAGGTTTTATTCACCCCTCTTTCTCTCAGGTCCATTTTTATCACTTCCTCCCATGTTTTCGTTGGCCTTCCCCTGTGAACTGAATCTGCTACCTCAACTGTTCTACATCTACAAACACAAGAACTCTCATCCATTCTTTTAACGTGGCCATACCATCGAAGTCTACTCTTCTGCACACATCTTTTTATACTGTCTAGATTTAATCTTCCTCTGAGGTCATCAGAACTAAGCCTATCTTTAAAACTCACATTACATATCTATCATATCATTTCTCTCCATGCAACGCATGTCCTCAACCCTCACTGGTCAGGTTTCACTTCCATACATTATCACACTGCGTACACATGCCTGATAGACTCTTTCCTTGATCAATAGTGGTAACACTCTGCTGGTTAGTAATGGCAGAAATTCCCTGAACTTACTTCATCCACACCTAATTCTTGCAATTACACTAGCACCTGCTCCACCCTGTGCTCTAATGGTATCACCAAGGTAACAACACTTCTCAACAATCTCAATAGCTTCGCCATCCAAATATACTTTGCCCACATCTAAGTTCTCATTCATCTCCATTATCTTACACATCTTGTACACAAATTGGTTATCCTCTCTCAACCTACCAGAAACAAACTGAACAGGGGAATTTTCCTCTTTTGGGGAGCTTTCCTCTTTTGGGGAGCTTTCCAACACTACAACAACTGATCATCACTTTGATCTTTTGCTGAATACAATTCATGTGAAGAAGCCATCCTGAGCCTCCACTACGACCTCCAGGTGGGACCTGAACCTGGAGCACGCAGCCACCATTGTGTCCTTCAAGAGACACCTGAACACCAGTTTAATTCTGCTGGTTCTTAGTTGGTGTCTTTCTCAACTGCGCTGCACACATAATTGAGTTGCAATCAGGCGTGTTGATGGGGCCAGATGTTGGGACTGGTGAAGTCATACAAGTTTTCAAACAGCCACCACTGGGCTTTCCCAGAAGTGTGACATGGAGCCGAGTCCTGCTGCCACACGTATGGCCTTTCTTCAACCACTCTCTCTACCCAGCGCTTGACAACTTTTCGAAGATGTATGATGTAGCTTTCAATGGAAACACACGCAAAGACCATCACAGTTTGAGGGAACTTGGTCTTCACGGCTGCCGGACTTCATGGGGGCTAAAAGCTAGCTACCTGTTGTTCTGCACATTTCCAACTGGTCTTGAGAAGAACCAATGCATCTCTGGATCAACTGAGTGTCTGACTTTTTGACCTTGTTGAGTCATTTCTAAGCTTTCGTTAGACGGTTCTTTTGGGTCTTAACTATGAGTAGGTGGTCCTTGCGATTCTTGTATGAGGCCTAGCAAAGATCCTCATTCAGCACTTTCTTCATAGAAAGGTCACGTTGACGCAAATCTCTTTCTTCATAGAAAGGTCACGTTGATGCAAATCTCTTTCTTCATAGAAAGGTCACGTTGACGCAAATCTCTTTCTTCATAGAAAGGTCACGTTGACGCAAATCTCTTTCTTCATAGAAAGGTCATGTTGACGCAAATCTCTTTCTTCATAGAAAGGTCACGTTGACGCAAATCTCTTTCTTCATAGAAAGGTCACGTTGACGCAAATCTCTTTCTTCATAGAAAGGTCACGTTGACGCAAATCTCTCTCGCAAAGGTCAGCATTGCCTGGATCTGGCTGCACCTTATTTTGCTGCTCCTCAACGAATTTCGTTGTATGGACAGAGTCAGAACGCTTGCTATGTTCTTTCCTGCTAGCTACTGCTTCGATATCTCCATCGCACGTCTCCAGCTCACATCTCACGACGTTCAAGGTATTCAAAGAGCACTGAGCTGCAGCTAAGATTTCCACATTTTTTAATCTGGCGTGAGTCATCATCATGCAAGTCCCTTTCTTTCAAAACCGCCAATAGTGCACAGAAACAGCTATCCGTTGCATTTTACCGCCATTAAATACTTCAAATTCTTTTGAAATGAAAGAATAAAAAAAATGATCAAATTTATACTGAACACCCTGTAATTGCATTCTGGGAGATAAAATTACATCCCATGAACTAGAGTTACTTTTATGTCGCGATAAAGGTGGACAATAACTCACATAAAAAGAAAAGAAATAGGAGATATGTAATAATAGCAAATAAGTGGAAATCAAATACTTTTATAATAGTATATTTATTCAATCAAAGAATTCATGTTTGTCTGACAGCTAATTTATAAGAAAGGCACAATCATTCTTTTATGGTCCATAGGAGAGATAAGTAATCCTATAAAACAGTTACTCATTTTTAAATCATTTTTTTTTTTTTCAGATTCTCCTCTTTAGTGGTCTTCTTTTGACTTGGAGGATAATTAAATTGCATAAATTGATCAAAGAATTGTAGCTGAAGTCAAATTCAAAGAAACATTTGTATCGTGTAGTACATATATATGATCTTAATATGATAAAAATGGTAAACATTTTTACACATTGGATGTTCAGGTAGATGAAGTTATATCCCTTTGCACCAAAGTTACCTATCTTGGTGAATTCTTTTTTTTTTTTGTCAGATTCTCCTCTTTAATGTTGGTAATTACCCTTGTTATTTTCTTCTATAGTAGCAGTAGGATTGCAGAGTCGGAGGTTTTGGAAGGAGTCAGAGTTGGAGTTGTAAGAATGCTAGAAGTCAGTGTTAGATTTTTTTTCTTTTCATCTCTGAGCAATTCACAGACAGTCTGAATATTAGAAGATTTTAACCTCTTCAGTCTCCTGGTTCAATGTATTGGACATCTCTTAACAGGCATGATGTATTCATTGAACACTATTTGCTTAATGTTCATCGTGGATTTTCTACCCTTCATGATGTTGTTCACTTTGGAAAAGGCTGTCCATCCAAGCGCAAATCGCTATTTGATTTGAGGCATGATATCAACAAATCATAATAGTACAATTAATGCCTTCAACGCTCAACGATAGTGATCTTCCGAGACTCAGGACACTCCATCCAAGATCGTCCCTGGGGTCTCTCGTCATCCCTCGATGGCTGCCTCTCTGTGTGGGAGGAGTGTATTATCTCTCTGGAATCAAATTTGGCACAAGAACACAAAGAAAAGAACTATATCCTGAATTTGGAGAAGGACCGTTTTATTAGGCTGTTGATGTTGCCTACCTCTTTACTAGCAGCGAGAAGAAAATACATCACGGTGCAGATTTAAGGGACCTGGCTCCTTACTTCATTTATTATCGATCCATAAATCGGTTGTTATCACGTCTGATTGTGTCACGCTTCCAACACAGAATCCCCGCTTTTTGTGCCTATCCTGTCTCAGTTCTCATAGGAGACAATGGCCCCGAAAGGCCAGCTAGCCGACCCCCTGTTTGATCTTTACTTCCTGTGCTAATGTTTCCCCTGTAAATGTTTTCCCTCCATGTGCCTAGCGTTAGGCAGAATTTCCAGTGACAGAACTTCTTTGCAAGGTCTTCCCGCCTGTAGAACACGTTACCGCAGGACTGCTTCATTACTGATTACAACTTGGTCATCTTGAAATCCAATGTCAACAAATTATTGTCATCGACCGCCCCATAAATAATCAAATACAGTTCATACTATTGATTAATGTTAGTACTCCCATAGTATTCCTCATAATAATTCTATCTAATGTTTCTAACTTATGATACGCAGTTTTAAGTTTTATTGTAATAATACTGTTAGATACTGCTTACTTTCGCGACTGTTAAACTTGGCTGTTGATAGAAAACCACGTGGACGCTGGTTTGATTTTAAAAGTTTTATTTAACAGAGCAAAGACTGAAAACTGAATTGCGTGTGTACGAGAGAGAGAGAGAGAGAGAGAGAGAGAGATAGAGAGAAAGAAGGAGAGAGAAAGAAGGAGAGAGAGAGAGAGAGAGAGAGAGAGAATGAATGAATGAATGAATTGGAGGGAGAGATACCAATAACATACAGAAGGCAGGCCGACTTTCAGCTACCCCCCCCTGTCCGGGATACAACGTTTTGCGTATGTTCGGGTCGGCTGTTGGCAAGCAAAGAGACAGAACCGTTCTTTTGGGTGGAAGTCACGTGATTTCTTGACTTCCGCTTTACCCCCCCCCCCCGCCCCCTCATCTTTTAGGGCACCCTATAGATACATAGGTGAGACTGTGGTAGGTTTCAATATGTTTTATTATACGGATGAGGGTGAAATGTGTGTTACACATTTGAACGAGGTGAGAACTAATGGACTACTTACAACATGTATTACTACACCAGTAGTCATCTCTGGTGTCTCCTTACACCAAGAAAGTAGTGTAGCAATGGTGGTGGAGCGGATGGACGATGGCCCAATCGTCCAGTATACCACGACCCCCCACTAACAAGAAA
The DNA here is from genome assembly GCA_963556195.1 of Sepiola atlantica. Classification (NCBI taxonomy): domain Eukaryota; kingdom Metazoa; phylum Mollusca; class Cephalopoda; order Sepiida; family Sepiolidae; genus Sepiola; species Sepiola atlantica. Next base: position 230,010,501 of record OY744516.1, read on the forward strand.
TAAAAATAAATGCAATAAAAGAGATGTATGATGAACGTGGCAACAACAAAAGGGAAGGAAAAACAAACTTGGTCGTATTTATTTCTAATAAATAAATATACACATGTTAGGAAAGAGTTCATGATTAAGAGTTAATGAATCAACAGGAATTATTACTGTAAGATGATGATGATGATGATGATCCACATCCTAGTCGAAATGTCCTTTATTGATTCACTAAGAGTTGTTGATTTTTTTGTTGTTATTACTGCTGCTGTTGTCTCGCCTGCCATTGTAGTGGTTACGGCTGGCAAGAGACAAGCTATAGATGATGATGATGATGATGAACAGGCAGAAAAGACAAAAAATTGCTTGATTGCCGGCATTGGTGTGGTAGAAATGTCGCTGAGATGTCTGGCAGAGATTTCTGTAGAAAGAGTTGTTGGCAGAGAAGCTAGACGTTGAGTGTTGAATGTGAAGAAATGCAGCCTTTTTATGTAGCTGGGTTAGCTGCTGCTGATACAACACTAACACAGGTACTTCTGCATGGCCGAAATGATTAATAGTGAAGAAAGATGAAATCGTGTAAATTTCTGCCACATGAGATAATCTGTTCAAAGAACAAACATTTGGTTTTGTTAGGAATGTCAAGTCATAAAAGAGAGGAGGGGGGCACGGCAAGGCGTTCTCTCCATATAATTGATTGTATTAATTAGAAATTTTGTCAGGATGAGTGGCTAACAAAATGGATGTGCAGAGGTATTGAAAGTGTATTGGTAAAAAAGGCCGAAGTGAGGAGTGCAAGCGTTTCTGCACTTCCGTTTGTGTCTTATTCGCAAGCAGGTCTAAAAATTCAACGAGATAAGTGCAAGTGAGCCTATACTATTGGTTGCATTGTTTGAGTTGATGAGTCCCCTCGTTAAGGAGTTAATCAGCAAACATCCAATTGTCGGGATCAGTGGTGCACTATAGTCGAAGTCAAATGTTCAAGTGGATCTGCACAACTATTAGAGCTCAATGTTTGCAAGTGGGTCTACAAATTTGGATAGAAGAGTGCAAGTGGGTCTGCACTGTTGTTGGGGCGTACCATGCAAGTTGATGAGTGCTCTCATTAAGGAGTTAATCAATGTATGTCCACTTGTTGAGTTATTTATTAGCGCATATGTTCATACTGATATCGAATATTAACTAGTTTCTGGTAAATTTGTGTCGGCAGTATTCGGGCATGTTACGTAAACAACTAAGAGATGCCGAGGCGATTAGCCAATCAACTGGCAGACGACATGGAAGGAATGCGACGGTGGATCACCAAACACGCAGACCGATTGGAAGAATGTTTTGAGGGAGGTCTGCGAAGAACATTTGTTACGAAATCCTCGTCAGATCCGAGGCCCAGGGAATACGGTTGAGATAGATGAGTCTCTGTTTAACCCTAATCCGACTGATTAAAAAAGACAATGTCAAAAAAGCCCTCCAAAATACACAAAAAAAATGCTTTTTCAGTTTTAAGAAACACAAAAAAACTACTTTCTAACCAGTTGACTGAATACAAAAAGAAATGCAATAAAAAAAAATGTATTTATTAACAGTTGTTTAGCATTGTTTGGTTAAAAAATAAATTTATTTATTAACAGTGATTTCGCTATATTTTGTTCATATTTTTGTTATTTGGTATTTTTCTTGGAAATAAAACTGAAACAAATATGATGCAGCAATGTATCAAAGTTATCGTCTGTCAACATTCGCCTCGGCATCTCTCGGGTGTTTATGTAACATGCTCAAATGCTGCTGACGCAAAGTTCCCAGAACCTGGTTCATATTCGATATCAGTACTCATTTTAAACTGGTGAGACTCCTTCTTTTTTTTAATATTGGATGAATGTCCACGAGTGTTTGGTTGTGACATTGCTGCTGGATAAGGTTGTTAGTTCTTTAAGTTTGATGTGGATGTGAAAGATAGGAATTCAGAAGTCTATGACTAAACTCCAAACGTTAAACAAAAAAAAACCCAGTTCGGTCCAATTCCTGTAAAAGCACAAAAAACCCTCTGTATAACTTTGAGCTCCAATGAACGAAAAATAATTCTGCTCACCGCAGAATCTCACTCGACACTTACTTCCCCCTTCTCCTGATTTTCTTCTCTTTTTATTAGCAGATTTTCCTTCAGTTAATTCCGCTTAACCAATCAGAAAAAACATAATCCGCTGGCTGACTATTTGTCGTCAAGGCGAATCCACATATTATTGTGCAGCAACCAGTAGATTTGTTACTTCGAGGTTGCGAGTTCAATCCTCACTAGAAAACTAGTAAGCCAAAACTTATTTTCCTTACCATCTGCAAGCCAGGCAAAGGCGGACCCTCTTACTGCGGGGATGAAGTAAGTCCGGGCCATCTCCACCGCTCGATTCTGGCTCAAGATCATCAATTCCACCACAGGATGTTCGCTTATCTGACTTTTAACTGATCATATTATGTCAGTTTCCCCTCGTCTTAGGCTGGCTTATTGTTCGAAGCCGTGGTGGATCAGGTCTAGTCTGGTCGATTTTCCTGTGATGGTTTTGTATAAAGGTGTATCTATCCAATTGTTGTGTCACATCACATCGGGGAGGCACCAAGGAGCAGCGTGACATGGATAGGATAGACAATGTCTGATTCCACTGACAAGAAAAACATAAAAATAAATGATGCGTGATGTGCGTAAGAACAAGAAACAGGAAGAACACAGTTGTACAACCAAATTAGGGAATTTTTATTTCAGAGAAATAAAATGTTTCTAGGAAAGAATTGCTGGAGTAGATGATGATGATGATGTTACTGTGGGCAGGATTGGAAACTGCTGCTAGTCATAGAGGTCAGGGTCGCTGCTGCTAGTTGTAGACAAGAACAGAGCGATGATGATGATGATCATCATCATTACCATCATCATCATGCAGGCAGGATCGGGACTGTTATAGAGGCCAGGATCACTACTATTAGTTGTATACAGGAACAGAAAAATTATGATGATTTGTACAGCGGTGTTTCATATTTAGCAAAGTTTGTTAGCCTTGGTTTTAGTAACAGAGCTGCCGAAGATGCTGCGAAGATGATAATAGCGGGTAGGAGAAAGCTGCTCCTAGTTGTAGAAGAAAGAGAGAGAGATGATGATGATGATGTTGCTGCGGGCAGAATTGAGCTGCTGCTTATTGTAGAAGTAACAAAGCCACCATAGATGATGATGATGATGATGATGATGATGATGATGATGATGATGATGATGATGGAAGAAAGCTGCTGCTAGATATAAATGCAACAGATCGCTGGAGAACAGATGTTGTCACTGTTGCTGTTATTAATTGTTATGGTCATCATCGTGGCGGTCACCATCTCGCCTGGCAGTGAGTTTAGGGGACAAGCTCCAAGCGACGTGAGAGTGAAAAAACACAACACTTTTATACAGATTAATCAACTGTTTCTGATAGTGACGCCTTGATTGGTCAGTACAATGACGATGCATGCAAAGAAATGAAAATGTGTTTATTTGTGCCACGTGCGCCGATGCTGTTGAAAGATCAACATCTGGATTTGTTACAAAGAGGTGTCAAGTCGTAAACGGGGGAGACAACACCACAACGTGAAAAAAGTAAAAAAATTATAAATTAAAATATTTTTTCAAAATCTATAATGTTTTCAAGAATTTTTATCTGGATATATTTGAGTTTGATATGGAAGTCCTATTTACTTGCCTTCCTACGAGGGCAAACTTAGACACAAGGTCTGTTTTTAAGTGTAGTATCTGTTCTTTCCTTGATCGGAGGAGGGTAAAATCCTTGACTGGAGAGGGATAGGGAGAGGGGAAGGAAGATGGGAGAGAGAGAGAGAGAGAGAGAGACGGGGGAGAGGGGGAAGGGAATAGAGGAGGATAGCGAGAGGGGAGAGAGAAGTTTTAAAAGAAAGATGTTACACACACTATTTTTAACTCTTATTTTATCCATACACCCGGACAACGCCGAGTAGCCATGCTAGTTACTAATAATGCAGTCTAGTTAGTATTTCATGTCGACAAAAGACGCATTTTTTTTTTAAAAAAGCTTAAAAATATCCTATTCTTTTTCTTTCTGTACAAAGTGTCATTTTATTTGCTTCGTGTGTTAATGCGTAAATGTTTACTGCGTAACTGGTTTGCCGGTTGTTCATACCAGCTGAGGTTCGTCTTGACATCATTATGGCAACCTAAGAGCTGACTTGAACTATCAGTCCCTTCTTTGTCGGAATGAGATGTGGTTTGGCTCGGTCCTAGGTGTTGAACCCTCCCAGACATTATCTCTCCCTTCGGGAAGCGGTTGGTTTATTGCGTATCGTCAGAGATGCCCCTAACAGTAAATGCTGACTGGTCTGTTTTAGGCTATTTTTATACTTGACCAAAGTGCCCCCTTGGGAGGAGATTACTCTCTCCCCAGTTTCCGGCCTTGTGCCACATCTTGCTGCAGTGGGAAGAAAATCACCTCTTCAATGAGAATGCCATGTAATGTTCGACCTAAGTAGTGAAATTAGATGTTATTTTGGCGATTGTGAAGAATAGTCAACAGAAAAAAAAGGGATGAAATAGTCAACAAATAAATGTTACCAAAAGCAATAAAAGTTACTTTTTTACCTACCTGCATAAATTTTTTTAATGTTTTTAAATCTTTGAAACCTTTTTTATTTAAATTTAATTTTTTCGTTTAAATACGATCTGATTAGAGGCAAAATTAACAATGGCTGCCTCCAGTTTCCGGAAACCACCAAAGTCTGTAACTTTTCTTCTTTGTCATTTCCTCATTTCAATTAAGCAGAAAAATAAATTTTATTGTGTTGGAACAGTTATTTGTTGTATATTTGTTTGTTTTTTTCAGCTAAAATGACGAAAAACTTTGATTATTATCGCAAATTTATCTGTTTTCAGACAAATACAACTTGGGAGAAATAACCCGCAAAAAACGAAATAATAAAATAAAAGGGAGAGTAAGGAAAGAAATTAAGATTAAAAGTTGTCTTGTTTGAAATCAAAAGGAAAAGATTTTATTTTACAGAAAAGTCCCCGAGGGGAGTCAAAAACTTGCAAATATTTCTCTTGCGGGCATTCAACCTGTAAGGACAAAACGCCTTGTAACAAAATAAAATAGGAGGAACAGCGTACAAGCTGCCTACTATAAACCAAAATAAACTGCTTTTCAAACAGTTAGACAATTGTCATTCCAACCAACGACGAATGATATTATACAAATATGAGGAGAGTAAGTACTTCTAAGGTTTAAACAAATAATGAATATAACGGAGTACTTACAATTCTCAAAAGACACAAACAGCATTCACCAGTTCAAAGGCTTTAATATTCTGTGAATAAATGTTCTTCCAACGCCAACGCTGCGTGAATAAAACATGTCAAACTCGACAACTTCGCCTTCCAATGCTAACGTTGCTTGAACAATCTTGTCAAAGTCGATAACGTCTTCGTCCTTCTTAAGAAAAGGTTCAAAGCTACAAAATTCTCAAAACGTATGGACGCGTTGAATTTCAATTTAACGCTCCATGCGGCAACGGACTCCTGTGTTGAATCTCACAGTCACAGTCTCAGTGTTCTTGAAGAAAGGAAGCGCTTAGGGAATTCGCTCTATCAATCAACTGGAGAACCACGTTCTCTCCGAAAGCTGGCTGAATTCCCAAAAGGAAGAATTTGGCGCCAGAATCCCTGATGGCAGTCTCAAAGAGCTGGTCTTAAACTTTATGTAAATTACATAGAGTTTCGTACAAAACTAAAAGAACGAAAGCAAAACAATAGAGAGTCTAAAATACAGAATATCAAAATATGATAAAAGGTACAAAATATGTAAATATAAAATAGAATGCAAAATATATAAATAGAATACAAAATATATAAATATAACACAGAATATATAGGGGGTTACGTAATTGCTGGTAGAAAATTCCAAGATTATTTCCAGAAAGCCAGCGGTAGCCATTGCGATCTAACAATATGTGATTTGAATCAAATATTAAAATGCGATACAAACGCTTTAACATACTTTAAAACACACAAAAAACTGATCCAGGTAGGTAGAAAAGTAACTTTTATTGCCTTTGGTAACACTTATTTGTTGATTATTTGTTTTGGTTTTTACTTCTTTTTTATGAGTACTTGTACAGCTTTTGAACCAGACAAAACCGACTTTTTGTTTGGCATTTCCCAGCCGTTTACGTAAACAGACGGAAGATGCCGAAGCGCTTAGCCAATCAGAAGGTTCAATAAGTAGACGTCAGCTGTAGGTCTTTGGAGGATATGACCTTGCAGAAAAGAAGAGTTTTCTGGTGACAATACTCAACGAGAACGCCGAAACCCTCCCTCCAACGTCTGCGCTAACTCAAAAAAAAAATCTGCAAAATTTTCGAAATGACTAAAAACAATTCTCGCAAAAAAAAGAAAGACAAAAATCTGTAAAATTCGTTGTTTCATTGATTATGTAATTCATAAAAAAAACAAACTAACTTTCCCGTGAAAAAAAAAATCATTGCTTTTCTTCGTCAATAAATGAATAAATTGTTATAATAATAAACATACGGTGAGTGCTTTTGGTAAATTTTTACTATCTTACCCGGTGCAGTTTACCCCCTAAAAAAGTTCAAATTCTACTTTCAAATTCTACTTTTTTTGTGCAAATACATTTAAACAGCCTAAAAAAATATCCGCAAAGAAGAAATTTAAAAAAAAATTAAATATTTAAGATTTTAGAGTGGGAGATCACTTTCCTTTATAAATTTAACGTAAAATGAGCACCCATTTCATGGCCACTTAGCGTAAAACGAGACATGTAACAGACTTTGGGGGGGGGGGGAGTCAATAAAAACACATACAAATTTAGCCAATTTCGTTTTTTGGGGGGGGGGTATTTATTTCATAAAAACGTAGAGATTTAGGCAATTTAGATTTTGTGAGGGGATTTTTTTTTACTTAATAAAAATACGTGGAAATTTAGCCAATTTATTATTTGGAGGGTTACTTATTTAATAAACACTAACCCTAACCGCTAACCATACCCCCCCCAAAAAAAACCCCATTAAATTGGCTAAATTTTTACGTGTTTTTATATATATAAAAACACGTAAAAATTTAGCCAATTTAATGGGTTTTTTTAAAAAAAATACTCTCACAAAATTAAAAACTCAAGTCGGTTACATGTCTCGTTACCGCTAAGTGGCCAAGAAATGGGTGCTCATTTTACGTTAAATTTATAAAGGAAAGTGATCCCCCACTCTAAAATCTTAAATATATATATATATATTTTTTTGATTTCTTCTTTGCGGGTATTTTTTTTAGCATGTTTAAATGTATTTGCACAAAAAAAGTAGAATTTGAACTTTCTTAGGGGGTAAACTTTCATTATTATTTTTGTTGAAAATCCGCATCGTTTTTGTTTTGACGCCGGTTCGTTTTGATTCGGCCTTTTCCGGTTGTCTCCGTATTTCTGCATCGGCAAAAGTCGGGTTTATCTGGTTCAAAAGCTGTACAGTGTACCAGTACCTTTTTCTGTTGACTATTCTTTACAATTGCCGATTTGTTTTTCAAGCCTAATAAATACTAATGTATTGATAACACGATCAGACAATATATATATTGTGTGTGTGTGTGTGTGTCTGTCTGTCTGTCTGTCTGTCTCTCTCTCTCTCTCTCTCTCTCTCTCTCTCTCTATAACTTTGATAAATACACGATTTTTTAAATTTTATTATATTAATCGAATATTTATTGCAATCAAAAATAAAATAAGAGAAAACTTAGAATGGATTTTAAAAAATCATGACTATAGTTTGAATTATTTTTCTCCAACAAAGTCAAAAAATGAGAAATAGAGAAAACGGCAGATGATGAAAATATTGGACGACGTAAATAGAAAGTAAGTTTAAGGATGTTTGTTAAAAAGTCAAAAAGAAGTATACGGGGGGGGGGATAGTGAGGAAGGGGGACGAAGAAGAAGAAGAAGAAGAAGAAGAAGAAGAAGAAGAAAGGAAGGGGAGTAAGAAGAAGAAAGGAAGGGGAGTAAGAAAAAGGATGAAGAAGAAAAGGAGTCCATTGAGTAAGAAAAAAAGAAAAAACAGAGTCTAAAAAACTCAACTTTTGATAATTTTTGGGGGCATTTATAACGACAGCTAACAGAACGAAAAGGGTTAAAAGAAAACAAATAGGCAACAAATAAATGTTACCAAAGGCAAGATTAGATACTCTTCTACTAACCTGGATAAGTTTATTTGTGTTTGAACTTATTTTAAAGCGTTTTTTTTTTTTCAAAAACAAACCTGGTGTCCACCTGTTCACTTAGAACGAAAAAAAAAAAAATGGCTGTTCACGAGCCTTGCACGGGGATCCTTGATAATTGGTAAAAAATCGAAAACTAAACAAAATAGTGTTAGAAACACATCCAATAAATGTCACCAATCGTGGGAAAATGTAATGTTCTACCAGTATTTTGCTTAATTTTCGTTTTTTGAGCGATTATCAAAACTATGTATTTTCAACCATTCAGATTGCGTCGATAGGCAATACACGCGTACCCCTAATAATTGCTAAAAAAATAAAAAATAAAACAAAATACTGTTAGAACATTACATTTTTGCCCGATTGGTGACATTGGATGTGTTTCTACCAGTATTTGGTTTACTTTTCGATTTTTTAACGATTATCCGGGGGCAAGGCGTACACGTGCATTGCTTATCGATACCATATTATTTTTCGTTCTAACTGAATGCTATGTTTGTTTTTAACAAAAACAAAAACGCTTTAAAATAAGTTAAAACACAAATAAATTTACCCAGTTATTCCCTCCCTGCTCCCTGTTTCCTTGACTATACCAACATGCAAAAATGTTAATGTTATTACATTTAAATTGAACAAGCATCTCACGGCACAACTCTTCACTCAGGATGCTCTCATAAATCTGGCCCCTAATTCACAGTAGCCCCTTACGTCTCAGTGTCAGTGTGCCCCCTTGTATGGGGTGAATTGAAGTAAAAAAGAAAAAGACAAAAATACGAATATATGTTTAGTTGATAGACACACGTGTACTCACAACATGAGTTGAGTCTGGGTCATTCATCTCACACTAGCCCAAATCGTGGCTTAGAGGCAAGACATGAAACATGTCCCCTTGTCACTTTGACGTTTAAACAATGACTGATAAAAGTGTGGGAATATGGAATGAAAAAGTTTGGTGGAAGTACCTCCCACACAAAAGTGTCTGCATTGAATAATGTAGTAATCACTCCGCGAGTGAGGACAAACTAGTGCAAAAGAAAATAGATTGCAATCATGCAACTGCTACAACTTTTTTTATAACTGACTAGAAGACTTTACTTCTTTTTTTTTTTTTTCTATATGGTTTTTTCTTTCTATTTCATACGTAATACTAAATTGATTTTAACGCCAATACGTTCAGCATGTCATAATGTTAAAAAAATACAATTTTTGAAACTACTGTATATCGTCTTCCCGATAAAATTCCATAGGTTGGGAAACGACGTGATTACCAACACTTCTTTTATAACTCACTAAAAGATTGTATTTATTTTTGCTTTGTCTTAACCATTCTCCGTTCCAACTTTTTAGATCAACTAACTTAGGGAACGTCGGTGTCTCAAGTGGTTTGGCCATGCATAGTATGCCACCTCTTACATCAACTCAATAACACGTCTGGATACCCCAGGCACTAGGGAACATGGTAGACTGCGGAAGACGTGGCTTGAGTGTGTAAGAAGTGATTTGACTGCATGCAGCATGATTGATATGAATTCTTTGGATCGGACCGCATGGAGAGAAGGAGTGACACGTTGTCTGGTGTTGCCAACTCCGGCGTCCGAAAGATTCGCAGCACTTTAAATACTAAAAACAGATGATGATGATGATGATGATGATGATGATGATGATGATGATGAAATCGGTTCCGCTATTATTCCCAAACAATTTATTTTTTACTTAAATCATATTTTAGTAAAAAAAAAAAACCAATGAGATTTTACTTTTTTTTAGATGATTACATGTAAACCGACTAAAAAACTTGGCGGTAAAAATAAATGAAACTAAAAAAACCCAATTATTTTAGAATTTAGAGTGTGGATCAATCTCACATATAAATTTAACGTAAAAAGATAACCCACTTCCGGGCCACTAGGCGATAATTATCACCCATTTCCGGACCAGATAGCGTTTGTAAGGACATATAACCAAATTTTTTTTTTTAAAAAGGGAGATAAGAAATGGCCGATTGAAAACTAGTATATTGATGATTCAAGAATGCCCCAATAGAAAAAAACCCAAACGGCATGGAGTGTAGAGGCTGGCGCAGAAAAGTGGAGGTGAACCTGCTAGAAGGGAGCATGTTAATAAATAGATTGTTCATCGCATGCGATTTTGGGTTGGATGGGTAGTAATTCTGGTGGAGCGACGACGGTGGGGGTAGAGGTATGACCAATATTCATTCATAATGTGGTTCTGTAAGAAAAGTACAAAAAGTAATTATTTTATTTATAACATGTTTTTAAGCAGAACCACCCCAAACACTAACACCCACAATTGATCTCCACGAAATTTTAAAAATTGCTAACATTAAAAATCAAAATTAATTACATGTCCTTAAAAGCGCTATCTGGTCCAGAAGTGGGTGATCATTTTGTTGTAAATTTATATGCGAAACTGAACCCCCCTCTAAAGTCTAAAATATTTTTTGTTGTTTTATTTATATTTTTACCGGCAAGTTTTTCAGGCTGTTTACATGTAATCGCTTAAAAAAGTAGAATCTTATTTTTCTTTATGGGTGAATTAGCCTCAAGTGCAGGTTTCCAACCAAAGTGAGAATAAAAAGTTGGCTTCAATTATAGTATAGCGACCGTTAGAATATCTCATCTATTTCGCTTAGTTTTCGCCCACATTTTAGATAAAATTAATGGTTTATTTCTATTTCAGACACATAAATTATTTAAAATGGCTGACATGGCTGGTGGTGGTTGCAAACATGCTATCACTGCTGCCAGTCCTTACTTTTAGACACAAGATTCGTGGCAAAATCTATTTAGCCTGTAATTATACAAATTGAGAAAGAGGCTAGCTAAGGAAGAATGATAACTTTCATAATTTTCTAGTTAAAGAGCAGGGTTATGAACGAGTGATGGTTCTTCATTAGTTAGCCTTTTTAGCGATGTGTCTATAAAGATGGTGACTATATTTTTCTGGACTAGTTTTCATTTCAGCGTTTTACGTGCATGATGAAATTTGCTATAACAGTGATTTTAATGTTATTTGGGGGAGGAGGGTCCTCATATAGGGTTCACCTATCTCTTCAAAAGGGCAGCAAAACTAACATCCCCTGGGGATATTGATGGTCTCTGCATCACCTTCGATATGATACAGTTTATCGGAGCCCTATCATCATTTATGTTCATTTCATAGTCAGACTTACAATGGCCATCTGCTTAGCGATGCTAAATGGTCGTAAACTTCTAATTTCTCGTGATCTTCAAAGTCGCGTGTGGATGTAGTATGCCATTTGCAGGAAACTCATTTCATTGCAAGTGAAAAAGAAGAAGAAACACCACCATCACCATCATCATCATCATCATCATCATCAGTTTAATGTCCGTTTTACATGCTGGTATGTATTGGATTGCTTTTAGAAATTTACTTCCAAATTAACCTACCTCTGGCCAGGTGTTTATTTATCCCTCTTTCTCTCAAATCCATCCTTATCACTTCCTCCCATGTTTTCCTTGGCCTTTCCCTACATACTGACCCTGCTACCGCAACTGTTCTACATCTACTAACCCCCAAAACTCTCATCCATTCTTTCAACGTGGCTATATAATCGAAATTTCCTGTTCTGTACACATTTCCTTATCCTCTCCAGATTTAATCTTCCTCTGAGGTCATCAGATCTAAGCCTATTTTTAAGACTCACATTACATATCCATCATATCATCCTCATGTCATTTCTCATGCATGTCCTTAACCCTCACTGGCCAAGTTTCAGCTCAAGGGGGATTTCTTGACTAGCAAGAAGGTCCTTGAATGCTACATGTTCCAATTGTTTTGCAGATCTGGAGGGCAAGCTTTGCATTTTGGATGCAATCATAAAGTATTAGGCATTTCAATTTATTAGGGTTTATACGCTCAATGGTATAGTTGAACGATGAGTCCATTTTTGGCTGATTGAGTCGTCTATGCTTTCTTTTCAGCAGATAATCTTAGCGGTTCTGAAAACTTAAATTGTGGAAGTCCCATAAGGGATAATAATCATAATGGGGACGTCAAACTATTGAGTTTGCTGATAAGTTTGATCTTGTCAATAAATACAGAAATGAAAAAGCTCGTAATGTAGTGTGAATTGCTTTTAGTCGCAGCTCTGGTTCAATGCAGCTTTCTAGTTACATTGACCGATTCTTAATTAGAAGAGTCGCTTCAGAATTTTTAGACTGTCCAAGTTTTCATAATATAGTTTGCATGAACCATAGGCTTGTGTAGATAGCCGTAAACCTAGAACGGCTAGTTTCTGGGAGTTCAACACATCGTATTTTAAAGTGAAGAACTTCCAGGACAAGCTATTACTAACCAAAAAGCAGGAGTTGACAATGGCCGTGATTGGGAATAAGTGGTGGGGGTCACCTTAAGGTTCTCATTAACTCGTTTTTGCTGACTATAGTCGTTGACTCAACCTAGAATTGGAAGCAGCAAAAGCGACATTGGAATCTAGATTAGAATGGGCCGTGAAATTGAGAGATAGTAGTGAAGTAATAATAGTTAAGGCTGAACTTTGTTAAACAAGAAGGTTCAGGCTCAAATGATTAGGGCTCGGTTAAAAAGAAGTGCTTTGGATTGAGACGTTGCTAGTGTTACATTATCGGACAGACGTCAAGTGATTTCAAATGAAGGTATATGTATATTAGAGGCTTTTCAGTCTTATTTTCAAGGACCATAGAGCCAGGTCCGTCTATGACTCAGTTCATACCTATTTAGCTGACTTTTCTCGGCTTGAGGCGACTGAAGCAGCTGGGTTCAAAGGTTTTATAACAAAGGATTAAGTTTGGAATGCGTTGAAACAGGTCATCTGTTGATAGGTCATCTGTGTTTGTCCCCTTGCTGGCAATAATTTTTTTTTTTAACTTTTTTTTTAACATGATTCACCCCAAACAAGGCAGGCCGCCACTGTAAAAGTAAGGGGCTACTGAGAAAAAGGAAAAGGGGAGAAGGATTGGTGGTTCAGCTTAAATTGGGATCTGAGCAGCGAGATGTCTGTTTACATTAGTTTTAAATTTCTGCATGTCAGTACTGTCGTGGAAACAGGGGGCAGGGAGGGAGTTCCAGAGACCAGCAGCACGAGGAAAGAAGCTATTTGAGTAGAATGCTCTCCGGCATCTGGGGACCTCCACAGTGAATGAATGAGATTTAGTAGAATGTAAAGTTAGTCTAGTGAATTTACGTCGAGAGGGCACCAGAGTAGCCAACTCATCGGAGCATAATCCATTGAAGTACTTGTAAAACAAACATAAGGATGCTACATTGCAGCGATGGGACAGGGGCTGGAGCTTAGCTGACAGTGAGGGACCTATTAGGTTGACGACTATTTTTTGGACTTTGTCAAGGAGGGAGAGACTAGTAGATGATGCATCAGCCCAGATGTGGCAACAATACTCCATGCATGGGCGAATGGTGGCTTTGTAGAGATACAGAATAATGTCAGGTGTAAGGAGTCCACTAGCACGGTAGAGGGAGCCAACCTTCTTTGCGGCAGCCTTGGCAATGTCTTCAATGTCTTCAATGTATGTGTTCCAATTCATGTTTTTCAACTCCTGGTTTAGAAACATATGTATTCCCTAGGATTTTATCAAGTGTATATTGGTTGATAACAGGGCTTTATCTACTCCACTAGTCTGGGAACAGCTCCCGCGCCCAAGCCTCACCCTAAAATTTGATGTGGCTCTTCTCCACGCTCCTACAAAAGGGCCTCTCTTGCTAAAAGAAAAAATGTTTCTGCTCTATCTGCACCTATAACATTTTTTAGATGAATTTCTTTACTTGTAAGTACGGAGTCATATAAGGCAGAGCGGAAAATTTCATAAAATTTAATCGGTAGATGTTAAGTTAGTAAAACCAAACGGTTCAGTATAAAATATTATGCAATTTAATGATACTGGTGTAGCAGTTACATAATTACCATCTATTTTCTTTTACACGAGATGAAACTCATCAACTCAATTCTATTTCTATACATGTACGTCGGCGGACTCAACCTATTTTGTATTCCTGTTTTCTTTCTGGATCATTCTTTGTGGCGATGAAACTATTTAAATAATATTGATTTAAATTGTAGAGAAGTTTGTCCTTTTAGCCAAAACTTGGCCATGAAGATGGATACCGATGCAGCGACCCCTAATACAAAATGGCGCTGTCGACATTCTTCTACCACTAGTATTGAAAAAAATATCACTTTCACAAATTTCACAATATTGACAATTTTTAAACGTACATAAGGTCTCTAAATAATAAGTTGTTGTTTTTTTAATGCTTTGCATTTAATGTTCAATTTAGATGTGTAACTACTCCCCCCTTTCTCTCTCTTGCATTTTCTCACTTTTTGTTATATATTTACTAAAAAACAAAAAGAAAAGAGTTTAGCTCAAACTTTCTATTCTTTTTTTTTTACTGTTAAAACAAAAAAATTCAAATAATTTTGGAATGAAAGGCAGTAAACCCATCCTCTTAAGCTCCACTCACTCTGAGTATAAAAAGTTAAGTTGATTTGCTCACACTCCACTCTGGCTGAATATAAAAAGTTAAGTAGCTTTGCTCACACTCCACTCTGGCTGAATATAAAAAGTTAAGCAGCTTTGCTCACACTCCACTCTGGCTGAATATAAAAAGTTAAGCAGCTTTGCTCACACTCCACTCTGGCTGAATATAAAAAGTTAAGCAGCTTTGCTCACACTCCACTCTGGCTGAATATAAAAAGTTAAGCAGCTTTGCTCACACTCCACTCACTCTGAATATAAAAAATTAAGTAGCTTTGCACACACTCCACTCTGGCTAAATATAAAAAGTTAAGCAGCTTTGCTCACACTCCACTCTGGCTGAATATAAGAAGTTATGCAGCTTTGCTCACACTCCACTCTGGCTGAATATAAAAAGTTAAGCAGCTTTGCTCACACTCCACTCTGGCTGAATATAAAAAGTTAAGCAGCTTTTCTCACACTCCACTCTGGCTGAATATAAGAAGTTATGCAGCTTTGCTCACACTCCACTCTGGCTGAATATAAAAAGTTAAGCAGCTTTGCTCACACTCCACTCTGGCTGAATATAAAAAATTAAGCAGCTTTGCTCACACTCCACTCTGGCTGAATATAAAAAGTTAAGCAGCTTTGCTCACACTCCACTCTGGCTGAATATAAAAAGTTAAGCAGCTTTGCTCACACTCCACTCTGGCTGAATATAAGAAGTTATGCAGCTTTGCTCACACTCCACTCTGGCTGAATATAAAAAGTTAAGCAGCTTTGCACACACTCCACTCTGGCTAAATATAAAAAGTTAAGCAGCTTTGCTCACACTCCACTCTGGCTGAATATAAAAAGTTAAGCAGCTTTGCTCACACTCCACTCACTCTGAATATAAAAAGTTAAGCAGCTTTGCACACACTCCACTCTGGCTGAATATAAAAAATTAAATAGCTTTGCTCACACTCCACTCTGGCTGAATATAAAAAGTTAAGCAGCTTTGCTCACACTCCACTCTGGCTAAATATAAAAAGTTAAGCAGCTTTGCTCACACTCCACTCTGGCTAAATATAAAAAGTTAAGCAGCTTTGCTCACACTCCACTCACTCTGAATATAAAAAGTTAAGCAGCTTTGCACACACTCCACTCTGGCTGAATATAAAAAATTAAGTAGCTTTGCTCACACTCCACTCTGGCTGAATATAAAAAGTTAAGCAGCTTTGCTCACATTCCACTCTGGCTAAATATAAAAAGTTAAGCAGCTTTACTCACACCTCACTCTGGCTGAATATAAAAAGGTAAGTTGATTTGCTCACACTCCACTCTGGCTGAATATAAAAAGTTAAGTTGATTTACTCACACTCCACTCTGGCTGAATATAAAAAGTTAAGCAGCTTTGCTCACACTCCACTCTGGCTGAATATAAAAAGGTAAGTTGATTTGCTCACACTCCACTCTGGCTGAATATAAAAAGTTAAGTTGATTTACTCACACTCCACTCTGGCTGAATATAAAAAGTTAAGCAGCTTTGCTCACACTCCACTCTGGCTGAATATAAAAAGGTAAGTTGATTTGCTCACACTCCACTCTGGCTGAATATAAAAAGTTAAGTTGATTTACTCACACTCCACTCTGGCTGAATATAAAAAGTTAAGCAGCTTTACTCACACCCCACTCTGGCTGAATATAAAAAGGTAAGTTGATTTGCTCACACTCCACTCTGGCTGAATATAAAAAGTTAAGTTGATTTACTCACACTCCACTCTGGCTGAATATAAAAAGTTAAGCAGCTTTGCTCACACTCCACTCTGGCTGAATATAAAAAGTTAAGCAGCTTTGCTCACACTCCACTCTGGCTGAATATAAAAAGTTAAGCAGCTTTGCTCACACTCCACTCTGGCTGAATATAAAAAGTTAAGCAGCTTTGCTCACACTCCACTCTGGCTGAATATAAAAAGTTAAGCAGCTTTGCTCACACTCCACTCTGGCTGAATATAAAAAGTTAAGCAGCTTTGCTCACACTCCACTCTGGCTGAATATAAAAAGTTAAGCAGCTTTGCTCACACTCCACTCTGGCTGAATATAAGAAGTTATGCAGCTTTGCTCACACTCCACTCTGGCTGAATATAAAAAGTTAAGCAGCTTTGCACACACTCCACTCTGGCTGAATATAAAAAGTTAAGCAGCTTTGCTCACACTCCACTCACTCTGAATATAAAAAATTAAGTAGCTTTGCACACACTCCACTCTGGCTAAATATAAAAAGTTAAGCAGCTTTGCTCACACTCCACTCTGGCTGAATATAAGAAGTTATGCAGCTTTGCTCACACTCCACTCTGGCTGAATATAAAAAGTTAAGCAGCTTTGCTCACACTCCACTCTGGCTGAATATAAAAAGTTAAGCAGCTTTTCTCACACTCCACTCTGGCTGAATATAAGAAGTTATGCAGCTTTGCTCACACTCCACTCTGGCTGAATATAAAAAGTTAAGCAGCTTTGCTCACACTCCACTCTGGCTGAATATAAAAAATTAAGCAGCTTTGCTCACACTCCACTCTGGCTGAATATAAAAAGTTAAGCAGCTTTGCTCACACTCCACTCTGGCTGAATATAAAAAGTTAAGCAGCTTTGCTCACACTCCACTCTGGCTGAATATAAGAAGTTATGCAGCTTTGCTCACACTCCACTCTGGCTGAATATAAAAAGTTAAGCAGCTTTGCACACACTCCACTCTGGCTAAATATAAAAAGTTAAGCAGCTTTGCTCACACTCCACTCTGGCTGAATATAAAAAGTTAAGCAGCTTTGCTCACACTCCACTCACTCTGAATATAAAAAGTTAAGCAGCTTTGCACACACTCCACTCTGGCTGAATATAAAAAATTAAATAGCTTTGCTCACACTCCACTCTGGCTGAATATAAAAAGTTAAGCAGCTTTGCTCACACTCCACTCTGGCTAAATATAAAAAGTTAAGCAGCTTTGCTCACACTCCACTCTGGCTAAATATAAAAAGTTAAGCAGCTTTGCTCACACTCCACTCACTCTGAATATAAAAAGTTAAGCAGCTTTGCACACACTCCACTCTGGCTAAATATAAAAAGTTAAGCAGCTTTGCTCACACTCCACTCTGGCTGAATATAAAAAGGTAAGTTGATTTGCTCACACTCCACTCTGGCTGAATATAAAAAGTTAAGTTGATTTACTCACACTCCACTCTGGCTGAATATAAAAAGTTAAGCAGCTTTGCTCACACTCCACTCTGGCTGAATATAAAAAGGTAAGTTGATTTGCTCACACTCCACTCTGGCTGAATATAAAAAGTTAAGTTGATTTACTCACACTCCACTCTGGCTGAATATAAAAAGTTAAGCAGCTTTACTCACACCCCACTCTGGCTGAATATAAAAAGGTAAGTTGATTTGCTCACACTCCACTCTGGCTGAATATAAAAAGTTAAGCAGCTTTGCTCACACTCCACTCTGGCTGAATATAAAAAGTTAAGCAGCTTTGCTCACACTCCACTCTGGCTGAATATAAAAAGTTAAGCAGCTTTGCTCACACTCCACTCTGGCTGAATATAAAAAGTTAAGCAGCTTTGCTCACACTCCACTCTGGCTGAATATAAAAAGTTAAGCAGCTTTGCTCACACTCCACTCACTCTGAATATAAAAAATTAAGTAGCTTTGCACACACTCCACTCTGGCTAAATATAAAAAGTTAAGCAGCTTTGCTCACACTCCACTCACTCTGAATATAAAAAGTTAAGCAGCTTTGCACACACTCCACTCTGGCTGAATATAAAAAGTTAAGCAGCTTTGCTCACACTCCACTCACTCTGAATATAAAAAGTTAAGCAGCTTTGCACACACTCCACTCTGGCTGAATATAAAAAATTAAGTAGCTTTGCTCACACTCCACTCTGGCTGAATATAAAAAGTTAAGCAGCTTTGCTCACACTCTCACTCTGGCTAAATATAAAAAGTTAAGCAGCTTTGCTCACACTCCACTCTGGCTAAATATAAAAAGTTAAGCAGCTTTGCTCACACTCCATTCACTCTGAATATAAAAAGTTAAGCAGCTTTGCACACACTCCACTCTGGCTGAATATAAAAAGTTAAGTTGATTTACTCACACTCCACTCTGGCTGAATATAAAAAGTTAAGCAGCTTTGCACACACTCCACTCTGGCTGAATATAAAAAGTTAAGCAGCTTTGCTCACACTCCACTCTGGCTAAATATAAAAAGTTAAGCAGCTTTACTCACACCCCACTCTGGCTGAATATAAAAAGGTAAGTTGATTTGCTCACACTCCACTCTGGCTGAATATAAAAAGTTAAGTTGATTTACTCACACTCCACTCTGGCTGAATATAAAAAGTTAAGCAGCTTTGCTCACACTCCACTCTGGCTGAATATAAAAAGGTAAGTTGATTTGCTCACACTCCACTCTGGCTGAATATAAAAAGTTAAGTTGATTTACTCACACTCCACTCTGGCTGAATATAAAAAGTTAAGCAGCTTTACTCACACCCCACTCTGGCTGAATATAAAAAGGTAAGTTGATTTGCTCACACTCCACTCTGGCTGAATATAAAAAGTTAAGCAGCTTTGCTCACACTCCACTCTGGCTGAATATAAAAAGTTAAGCAGCTTTGCTCACACTCCACTCTGGCTGAATATAAAAAGTTAAGCAGCTTTGCTCACACTCCACTCTGGCTGAATATAAAAAGTTAAGCAGCTTTGCTCACACTCCACTCTGGCTGAATATAAAAAGTTAAGCAGCTTTGCTCACACTCCACTCACTCTGAATATAAAAAATTAAGTAGCTTTGCACACACTCCACTCTGGCTAAATATAAAAAGTTAAGCAGCTTTGCTCACACTCCACTCACTCTGAATATAAAAAGTTAAGCAGCTTTGCACACACTCCACTCTGGCTGAATATAAAAAGTTAAGCAGCTTTGCTCACACTCCACTCACTCTGAATATAAAAAGTTAAGCAGCTTTGCACACACTCCACTCTGGCTGAATATAAAAAATTAAGTAGCTTTGCTCACACTCCACTCTGGCTGAATATAAAAAGTTAAGCAGCTTTGCTCACACTCCACTCATTCTGAATATAAAATGGATCCCTCTTCTCTTTTGCTCTAGCAAAAAGGAGTGCATTCCTTTTTGAAGGTTTCCTATCATCATATCTTGATTTTAATGTCCCCTTACAAAGATTAAAATCAACATATAATGCTACTAAACCCATTACATGATTTTGATTCTAGAAAATGTTTAAAATTTAGTACCTAAGCTTAAGGGGTCTTAAGAAGAAATGTAAATTCAGAGAATTTTGCTTAATTGATGTCTAATAACTATGTATCAAATTTAATGCAAATCTGAAATATTTGTTATTTTCAAATGGAGGTTATGTCCATATTATGCCCCCTAAACCTCTTTAAAATACCTCAAAGAAACTGAAATTTGGGGAATATTTGTTAATTAATGACTATAATACTTATTGTTAAAATTTCATAAAAAATCAGATACCTCTGATTTTTTATGAAGGTCTTTTACTAAGTCAGTATAAAACTAAATTAAACTAAATATAGCCCAGATTTGGACCTTTTACGCCTAGCAGCTGTGTTCCAAAATTCATAATGATCGGTTGATTAGTTTAGTAGTGAATGCTGTACATACAAATATATAAACAAACACATACCTCACCTTATATAAATAGGTATATATATATATATATATATATATATATATATATATATATATAATCCAGGTAAAACATCCACAGGGTAGTAATCCAAAGAATTTCAACCGGGTTTATAAAAAGGGCTCAATATCAAATAGAGCTTTTATTGGTCCCGCGATTTATAAAATCGGGAGACCTATGTTTTGAGGCACTTTCGTCTGTCTGTCCGTCCGTGTGTCCGTCCGGATTTTTCTCCGCAACCATCCATTGAATTTCTCTGAAATTTTGCATGAAGTTGTAACTTTGGTTAGGTTAGAAAGTGACATTCTCCGATTTTTGAAAAAAAATCTGGTTAGCCCCATGAGGGGTCAAAAGACCCCGAAATGGCAAAAAATGACATTTTTTGCCCCATAACTTTTCATCCATCCATTCAATTTCTCTGAAACTTGACCAAAATGTGGAGGCAATTGTTCCTAATAGAAAATAAGTATCGCTGACCTTGGAAAAAATCTGGTTCGCGGCCCATAGGGGGTCAAAAGCACCCTAAAATAGCAAAAAATGACCCTTTCCTCCCATAACGTTTGATCCATACATTCAATTTTTCTGAAACTTGGCCAAAATGTAGAGGCAATTGTTCTGGATATAAAATGAGCACCCTTGACCTCAGAAAAATTCTGGTTCTCGCCCCAGGGGGTCAAAGGGGTGTCAAAAATGCTCCAAATTGCCCAAATTTATTGCATTTTACACTCGCCACATCGAGTCACATACAGAGGGGGACCACACATGCGTGGTTTGTATATGATTATTTTTATTTACACAGAAAGAACCAAATATGATATAAGGTTAAGATCGGATTCTAACTCTACCTGATGAGATCTCAGTTTATAATAGCTGTTGATCGATATGCCAGTGTCGCAGATTTTGTACATGTCTGTATAAATAAAAATAATCATATATAAAAGCTCTATTTGATATTGAACACTTTTTATAAACCCGGTTGAAATTTTTTTGATTACTACCCTGTGCATGTTTTACCTGGATTATTATATATATATATATATATATATATATATATATATATATATATAAGATGAAATTACATCGAACTTAGCAGATTCAAATTAAGAAAGGTGATCTGATTTCTTTCTTTCTTATCACTGCCCAAAATATTCTCTTGCTAAATTTACTTACTCCAAGGAAATATATGTTTATTTGAAATTGAGAACTTGTAGAAAATGCGTTATTATATGCGCAAGAAAAGTAAAAGCTATGCATACTGAAGCATACAAACAACAAACATTTATTGAATACGAGCAGGGCTACCAGGCATTGCCCGGCAGCATGAATAACAAAATAAAAGAGTTTAAAAAACGTATGTGTAGCATTTTTGTTTAAAACTTCTACCTCCTACTGTCCTTCTCTCCCTCTCCCTCCGATTGTCCCCGTCTCTCTCTCTCTCTCTCTCTCTCTCTCTCGCAACTAGTTTAATATAATAGAAAGCAAGAAAGAAAAAGAAAACTGACTGATTGGTTGCTTGACGTAGTTTTAGTGTTGTTTTTGAACCAGTAAGAATGAAAGAAAAAAAAAGTAATTTCTTACCCCCACCCCAACCTCACCTCATTTGGGCCCTGATGTTTTTTTTGTTTTTTTTAACATAACTAAGTCAAAGTCAAACTGAATACAATGATGTAAGGTTTGTAAGTGTATCTTGTTTAGTTTGTAACTTTTAACTGAACACACACACACACACACACACACACACACACACACAGAATTATGACTTTTTTATCGTATAATACAAGAAAAAGAGAACTTCTGGCTGCATGCAGAAATAGGTATAAACATCTGCTTAACGCACCAGTATTGCCGGGTGTCCTCCCAGAGTATCCCATATATTAATTCAGTTGTGCAATCAATTTGGTATATTGCCGGGGGAGGGGGGGGGGGGTGTAAAGAGATAAAGATAAAATAAAAAAGAAAAAAATTAAAAAGGAAAAGAGAAAGAGGAAAAAAAAGTTTTTTTCTCAGATTTTGATTAATTTAAAGTATTTGGGGGCCTGACTTCTTACACTTCTTAAGGGGAGAATCATTATTATTGATCCCTCCTGGGGGGAGTATTACAGCTACTATATATATTAGTATATATATTGGCTAAGATCAAAGTGTAGTATCTGTTCCGATGGATACTGCACCCCATAAACTGGTATTGTCTTGGCCTTCGGGGCTTGATTTACGCCTGTCTATGGATCTGTCCTGTGCAGTTCTAGGAGGTCCACCCTCCCAGGCTTCGCCTCCCCTCTTTGGGGAGGAGTAAGTTTATTGCTTACTGCCTGAGGCGCCCCTACCGGGGAATGCCGATGGAACTGCCCAGGCAATTTTTAAACCCCACTTTCCCGACCCGACCTTGTGTCACATCTTACTTGCGGGAGTAAGATAAAAACTGGCCTTGTGCCTAACTCCTGGAGAGGAGTAAATCAATACTATATATATATATAGTTTCTTTCATTATGAGCTGATGACTGTTCAGCGCTTTCCTCGTGTTCTAACCTAACAAGCTAGATACAGTTGCCATTTGCGAAACCTGGGGTACCCATGATGGAGAGTTAATTGAATAATTTCATTAAATAGTATATATATATATATAATTGATTATAAATATTTGTTTTTTATCTACATACGTATACGGAGATTGTCAGCGTAGAGAGGAATTATTCACACCGGTCGCCGGACTCGAACATTGGAACACGAGTTATATTTCAAACCCAAATTCCAACGTCTTAGCCCTCACGGCCGTTGTCAACAACTCGGTAAATCAGTGAGAGATTAATCCTATTTAAAGGCAGCTGTCGAAAGAGTTCGACTTTTGAAAGGAAAAATCCATTTATGCCGCGGTGACGACTGTGTTCATACTAATATATATATATATATATATATATATAGTAAGCTATGAAAATATATTTATGGCAATTAAGCTACACAGAGGCTCCCGTGTTTCATCCCCGGGGGAAATCTTCAGGCTAAAATGCATTTTAGCCTGAAGATTCCCCCCGGGGATGAAACACGGGAGCCTCTGTGTAGCTTAATTGCCATAAATATATTTTCATAGCTTACTACCTAGCTCTACTTACGTATCGAGCACTGTTGAAGTAAATACTGAAAATTGATACATAAAAAATTATATCTCCTTATAAAATTTTATGTGGATACATGAAATACTAATATATATATATATATATATATATATATATACTAGAAAAAATGTGATCCGCTGGGTCACTCATTGAACTTGGGTGAGATTGTTCAAATCAGGATAAAATAAACAGACAAAATCCAAAATTTAGTTTCTTGCTTTAATCTATATTTCCCTCTCTATCTCTCGCTCGCTCTTTCTTTCTCTAACTACAGGTTAAATAGTATTAATACTTGTGGTGATATTCCCTATTGTTTATAATGGATTATTCTAATCTGTTTTATAGTTAGCTTTATTACATTTGACTGTTAATAAATAGAGAGAGAGAGAGAGAGAGAGACGGAAATGAGAATGATATACACTGTATAAAATAAGAGCTGGGGGAGAGTTAACATATGAGAGAGGGTGAGAGTAATATACAGAAACTTAGTAAGAGACGGGTGATTTGTTGAGTAAATTATAGCTAATTAAAACAATTAAAATAGATTTTTTTCTTTTTTTTTTTAAACATAACTTAATCCCAAAACCAAGGAATATTTAAGCATGTATTTTGTGTGATTAAAATAAATAGAAAAAAAGCTTTGGGAAACAAACGTTGATCCATTCAGCTTCAGTAAAATAACTACACAAAATGTTGGTCACTCATTGTTCTCGAGTTAGATTGTTTGAATCAGGAAAAAAGGAATTTGCAAAGCCAGTTAAATTTTAATAACAAGACAAAATCGAAAATTAGTCTTACCGTTCACTACAGGGTGTGGAAGCAAAATCTGCAAGCCAGAGCTACGCCAAGATTGCCGCTGACATGGGCTATCATAAGTCGATTTTTTTCCGAAGGATCAAGAAAGACGTTGGTTACTCCTACCGCAAGGTTCACCGCACGCTCATCATGAATGCCTCTAAGGAGTCGAGGATGGTCAAGGCGGCGGCTTTGCAAAACGAGCTCAAGCACGGGACCAGCTGGGATGCAAAAATTCTTCTCTAATGAAAAGTATTTCGATCCTGACCAGACGAGCAACGGGCAGAACGACAGGTGGATCTGCAAAGACATCGAGAAGGTTCCCATCGTGAAGCATACAAAGTTTCCTTCCTCCGTCATAGTGCTTGGCGTCATCTCCAGTGAGGGGGACGTCATGCCTCCATTCTTCTTTCAAAAGAGCCGGAGAGAGAGTCACCACCGAAATCTATCAGGAGGTGTTCAGGAACGTAGTGAAGTCCTGGATGGAGGATATCGCTGCCGAACGCCCCTATGTCTTTCAGCAGGACTCTGCTCCTACACACAAGGCCAAAACGACCCGTGTGTGGCTGCTCAACAATGTTCCTCACAACCGGTTGCCGAACTTGTGGCCGCTCTTCTCACCCGACTGCAATCCCCTTGATTAATTCTTCTAGGCCATGATTGAGGCTAAGACCAACAAGCATGCCCACAACAGGGTTGACTCTCTGAAAGCTGCCATCGTGGAAGCGTTCACCGCTACAAATAAGGACATGGTTGCCAAAGCGTGCGAGTCATTTCCCGCCCACTTTGAGATAGTCTCATTGAAAACTAATGTGGCATGTAACTCTAACTGTTGCTAAACAAAATGTCGGGTCTCTGCATATACAACTTTTGTTTTTATTGCCTATTTCGTTGTCAAGTGGTGGATTTTTTCCCTCTCTTTATCTCTTTCTCTCCAGCTGGGTAGGATCTCCTGTTTTTAACCCCATAACCATTTATAATTTCCAAAACCAACGCGTATCTAACGAAGCGGCATTCACCTGAAGCAGGTTGAACCGGCTTCTAGCGAATATCAAATTCACAATCGGTCCCCAGTCGCGTGTATATCCTGGTCAGGGGAGATGATGACATTAATTTTTTTTTCAGTCCTTGCAACGAGGTGTCGATGTCCTCCTACATACAGCACCTGGTATTCCCAAATGGTCACCCATCTGGTACTGACCAGGTTTAACGTTGCTTAACTTCGGTGATCTAACGGGAACCGGTGTGTTAATGTAATTATGCCGTATCTCACAGAGCATTCTTAATTCCGAGTGCGAATGAGACGAAAAGTGGTGGGAGGAGTAGAATAGGGAGAAGTGGTGTAAGGAGGCGACCAGAGTGAGTAAGGGTAATAGCAGCAGGAGAGTAAGAGGATGATGTAAATAAATAAATGACGTAAATAAAGAAGAAAAGGGAAAGGAGAGATATATATTGTTCATTTTTAACTATGTAATGTATACACTAACACATGCTTTTGCACTTTACGATCTTATACTATAACAAGATCAAACAAGAGTAATCCAATGGTGAGATTAGTTTTATATTAGGTCATTTTACAATGTTGTCATGGGTCGGTGCTGGCGGCAGATATACATAAACAGTAAAAGACAATGATTTACTTTATCCTAATAAACAAAAAACACATAGAAAACTCTCCTTCGTCATTTGTTATCATAGTTCATGTTCTGAAAAAGAAATTTTTTTTATTTCCTAACATTTTGTTTTCCATTTTCATATTTAGTCCGCTCTCCAGTTTCCGTTTTGATTATTAAAAAAAAAAAATTGAAATCTTCTCAGCCTTCCATTTTTAAATATACATTTTTCTCTCGTTGGATCTACTGCTCTCTCTTTATTTTATTTTTTTTCCTTCTTCTGTTTATGCTCCTTATAATAAACTTAACGCAGAATTTACCATAGCATATTTAAAATAACTGCCAAGGAAGACATATCGAGGCATGATGCATCTACATATATATTAATCTTCAAATACATTTGATGTTTGACTATTCTTGAATATTATTGGAACCTAATATCCTTTACTATACAATACAATACTCCGATTGGATTTTTTCAGCAATTCATGATCTATCGCTATATTCATCTTACAAACACTTTCTGTTCATTAATACGTGAAAAATCTTTTTTGATTCTTTTTGCTTTTTGCATAATTTAAAATTGTTTTGTAAAGTTTTCAAAAGCTATTTCTTTGAAAATCCATGGGTTAAAGGACTTTTTCATAATTTACCCTTTTTTGAAACATTTGATTATAATAAACTTGTAAAGTATGTAATTTATTTTTGTTTTAGTATTTCATTCTTTCCTTATATATATATATATATATATATATATATATATATATGTATATATGTGTGTATTTTTTAAATTTATATTTAGAAGTTTTTCTATTCAAATATAAATTTTATAACAAAGTAATTATAATAGCTCAATACTGTAATGCTCTATTCAATATTTTTTATGTAATTTTATACCATTTCAATGTTATAAAGGACAGATTCACGTCGTTTCATAAAACTTATTTTTTATTCAGCATACAATTGCTTCGGCAAACCCCAATATATTTGTACAAAGAAAATAAAATCAGGAATAAGATGACTAAAAACCCGAAGAAAAAAGAAAATAACTGGCGAAACAACAAAAGACGGTCAGTGAAAATATATATTTTAATGCAGGAATATTTAGATTAATAATTATAGCGGATGATGAATGATTAGAAATACAAATAGATAAAAGGATAAGATACATATATGTTACCACAGTAATATAAGGAGACCATAGTTCTATGTGAAAAGAATATATATACATATATGAATGATTGATAATGAGTACTGATTATAATTTAGGCTTTGATCGCCTAGTTTTTCATGTTTTTTTTTTTGCATTTTTGCTTTGTTTTGTAAATTAGCACTGAAGATAGCCACACCAAGAAATAAAGCACAGGAGGATTTTACAAATATATTGGTGTTTGCCGAAACAATTGTATGCTGAATAAAAAATAAGTTTTATGAAACGACGTGAATCTGTCCTTTATAACATTGAAATGGTATAAAATTACATAAATAACCACCGATTGCCATGGCAAATAACACCTACCTGAGAGTTCATCATTCAAACTCCTCGGCCTAACATTCACAGGTAACATGAATTGGAACAAATACATTGAAGACATTGCCAAGACTGCTGCAAAGAAAGTGGGCTCCCTCTACCGTGCTAGTAAACTCCTTACACCTGACATTATCCTGTATCTCTACAAAGCCACCATCTGCTCATGCATGAAGTATGTTGCCACATATGGACTAGTGCATCATTCACTAGTCTTTCCTTCTTAGACAACGTCCAAAAAAGAGTCGTCAACTTAATAGGTCTCTACTATCCACCAAGCCCCAGCCCTTGTCCCATCGCCGCAATGTTGCATCCTTGTGCTTGTTTCACAAATACTTCAATGGATTGTGCTCCAATGAACTTGTTGTTCTGGTGCCCCCTCGACGTCAATTCACTAGACCAACGCGACAATCAGCCACACCCCACCCATTCACTGTGGAGGTCCCCAGATGCCGGGGAGCCTTCTACTCCAATAGCTTCTTTCCTCATGCTGCCAGCCTCTGGAACTCTCTCCCTGCTCCCTGTTTCCCTGACTGTACCAACATGCAGAAGTTTAAAACTAATGTAAACAGACATCTCGCTGCACAGCTCCCAACTTAGGATGATGCCCAAAACTTACACCCTAATTCTCAGTAGCCCTTTATGTCTACAGTGGCGACCTGCCTTGTTTGGGGTGAACTATGTTAAAAAAAAATTTTTTTTTAAATTTCTTTAAAGCTGTTCAATGTATGCCAGCATGTAAAACGGATGTTAAACTAAAGAAGATTATGATAATGAGGCGGGGGCTTAATTCACCTTCACCCTGTTCTCCTATCAGTAATCACAGTTCCGCTGAGTTTATATCTAAGCCACATGAGCAGGCGGAGACACATGCTGTGAGGGGCATTTTATACACACTGGGAGCTCACCCCTATTGCCACCCTTTGGCTACGACAACGTTGGAACTCCATTTCTCATTCCAATTCAAGAAAGAGAAACATTAAGGCATTTTGCGAAATAATAAAAATAATGGATTTTGTTTTTATTTTTGTTCATCTCAAATAAGGCATATTGTCACTGAAGCGTAAGGACCTACTGTGATAGGAGTCAGATTTTGGGTTGGGCGACTGCCAAAACGAATATCGCTCGCAATAATTTAGGTGACTCAAATAGGAAAAAAATGTTAAGAAAAAGGAAATTCTGATAATTTGTTGTCAATAAATGATTTAAAAAAAAAAAAAGAAACTTTACGTCGTTAATTGGCCTTATGAAAAAAAAAACGTCAGTGATTGGAAAACGAAACCGTATTGTCTTAAGGAAGGTATTGTTCAGCAAAGGCTTTTGTTCTGCATATATTGTTCAGGTTTGATCCTAGTGAGGTCATCAGATCTAAGCCTGTCTTTAAGACTCATATTACACATTCATCGTATAATTCTCAGATTGTTTTACTCCGTGCAACGCTACGCACATATTCCTGATAGACTCTTCAATTGGTCAACACTCTGTTGGTTAGCACAAGTTATCTGAACTTACTCCATTCACTTCTAACTCTTGATATCCCATTGTATCATTCTCATATCATTTCTCTCCATGCAACGCATGTCCTCAACCCTCACTGACCAGGTTTTACTTCCCTACATCATCACACTGTGTGCACAGGCCTAATAGACTCTTTTCTTGGTCAACAGTGGCAACACTCTGCTGGTTAGTAATGGCACAAGTTATCTGAACTTACTCCATACACTTCTAACTCTTGCTATCTTACCAGATCCATCATATCATTCTCATATCATTTCTCTCCATGCAACGCATATCCTCAACCCTCACTGGCCAAGCTTCATTTCCATACACATGCCTGATAGATTCTTCCCTTTTGAAATTGATATAAACAAAGAAACAACAAAACTATTGAAGCAATTATCAACTTTATACACGTCATAAATGAGCATCACTGAATAATCCCATGAATTCTATTAACACCGAATTATCTGTTATCTGTTTGCCTTCAGCATGTCATTTTTTTTAGTTTTTTGTTGGTTTTTACTAATTTCTAGATCTTCCAGACAAAGTATCGTTTTTTCCGGATCCGCCATCGTAGTTTCACCATTTCCTTTGCTTTTGGATTCTGGATTTAAATCTGAAGAGACGGCGTCTTCGTAGGTTTTAAAGTAAACGGTAGGTTTCCAAAGTGGACAGTTTTCTGATGTGAAAGGATCATCGGATTGTACATCAAAGTCCTCGAGGGCAGTTGGAGCTTTCAGCCTAAAGGCGTGTAACATCATCCGTATCGGCTTTGTGTCTTGACGATTGCTATACGTATAATCTCCGACGATGCAATGTCCGATAAATGCACAATGAACACGGAGCTGGTGAGTTCGACCTGTTGAAAGTGAAGATGATAAAAGTAAAGAAAAATAATAATAATGATTTTATTGCACGCACACGTACATACATATTATTGTACGCACACATGCATACTTACAAATTATTGTACGCACACACACACACACACTGGTTAGAATCGGCCATTGTCAATTAGATGGTCGTAGGTTTGATCCCGGCTTGAAGCAGGTGCCTGTCTAGTCACACGACAAAACTGTCTGTGAATGTCTATATATGGGTTGAGCACCGTGGTAAGTGATATCGGCAACTACCATTAGTGATAATGTAAAGCTCTTTGTAAACACAAATGGAGCACTCTCTGGTAGTTGTCAGTGTTTATATAAGCATTGAGATGTCACTTGCTAACCGTGCCGACCTGATGACTGAATGGTTAGAATCGCCGACTGTCAACTAGATGGTCGCAGGTTCAATCACGGCTTGAAACAAGTACCTGTCTAGCCACACTGAAGAGCTGTAATATACAGCAAAACAGTATGTCTGTGGATAATCAATTACATATATATATATATATATATATATATATATTATAGATACATGTTTTGTTGTTTCTACGACTCATGAGTGTGGCTGAATGTAACGAGATTTGAAACCGGGACCAAATGAGCAAACAAAAACTACTACTGGAAATTGGTGTGAGGAATGATATTGTATTTAAAAGAAATTATTAATTTATTTACATTTTTTACAATACTGATAACTGAAAGTACTCAATTCTTTTAAGGAAGCATATTGCTTTTACATCAAGTGGAAACCATCACTTCCTCCATCAAGATGCTCCATCCATAGGGGAGTATATATATATATAAAATCAGTGTAACTATATTAATAAAGATGAATATGAATTGGAGTTCATTATCATCATCATACTCGGTCTAGTGCCCGTTTAACATGTTGGCATGCATTGGACGGGCTTTAAGTACTTTAACTAATGCTGCTGTTGATGATGTTGATGATGATGATGATGATGATAACTAGCAAGACCCTGTGGAAATTCCATGGTGCTTTCTACATCAATCTGTATAATTTACAGTTGTTGTTGTTGATGATGATGATGATGATGATGATGATGATGATGATGATGATGATGATGATGATGATGATGATGATGATGATGATAATGATAATGATAATGATAATAATAAACAACAACAACAATATTCCTTTTGAAATAAATGTCTGTCAGGGTCAATTTTTTTTATTCAGAAAAAAAAATTACTCTTTCTTCTCCCGTAAAAATAATTGCCATTGTTAGCTAAATATTTTTTAAATAAATAAAACGAATATGTCTCTTTATTTATTTATTTAAAATTGTAGCAATTTAATTTTTTTTTTTTAAACCTAAAATATTCTCCATCTTCTTACCGTAAAAATAATTGTCAGCTAAATATACTTCAAATGAATAAAATGAGTGTCACTTTTTTAAAACATTTATTTAAAATTGTTTTAGTTGACGGGACGACATAATTTGATTTCGGAACAATTAATTTTAAGATGGGTAAAGTCCGAATTGTTTACCTTAGCGACATCCCCAATCACCATCTTTGCTGATCGGACGATCTCATTTTTTTAATGTGTGTGAAAGGTGATAACGTACGTACGAACAGGAAATGCCTTAGCGTGTTGTTGTTGTTATAATAATAATAATAATAATAATAATACAACAACAACCAATCTGAATACCACAAAAAATAGGACTTTTGAAAACAAGAAAAACAAGTTTGAACAAAATATAAATGGAAGAAGGACAAAAGCAGAACAACATTTCTGCTTCTTTACCATCTTCTTCCATTTTTTTTTACCAGAATACAACAAAAATATTTGTACACTGTTTTATTTTGACTTTTATTTTTAGTAGTAAATTTCTTACATTATAAATTAAGTACATCTAGAAGTTGATTTGAACCTTTTTTTTTATAAGTCATAATAATAATAATTTATAAGAATAAATATCAAAAAGATTGAAATAAAATCCAAACGATTTTTAATGAAAATTTATATTGTTATTTTTTTAAATAAAAAAATATAATAAAATGTTTTTGTTCACATTAGAAGGCATTTTTTAAAATGAAATACAATTTGTTTAAGAAATTGATAAGATGCCAGGATTTTTTTTTTTTTATAATAAATCAAATATTTTTTAATGAAAACAAGAATCCAACATTGTTATATATATTTTTTTTATTATTAACCACGCCGGCCGTAAATATATCTTTTATTAATTGAACATGAATATTGTTATGAAACTTATTTTTCTAGAGAAGAGCTGTTAATCAAAATGATCGTGTGTTGTGTTTAAACATGTTTATTAACATGTAGATGTAAGTGTGTAAAAAATAAGGTTAGAATCGGAAATTTCCACATAGGTTAGAATTCAGTAGAGTAAAATTTTCCATTAGAAGTTGAGTGAGAGCTACGTATCCCAGCAGTTATGTTACAGCCAATTGGATGTGGTGAATAAGCAGTTTAGATCTTTCTCTTTTCAATGAATCGTCGGTTGGGTTTTTTGGATAGCTGCTCATACCTAAATGTGGATGGGTAGGTGGTGTTATACGTATATGTGTATACTTTCACGAAAAAATAAAACCCCAAAGAGATTATTCAAACTCAAATGAATTTGTGCTTTTTTGAATAACCTTCACGAGAGTTGTAGCAAAAAAGAAGAGAACGTTTACAATGAGGGAGGCGGCGGAGGAGGAGGAGGAGAGAAAATGAATTACTGCTGCTGCGTGTCGTCTACCAACGAGCCTCAAGCTGTCTACACGATGAGCTGCCGTCGTCCAGATGATCTGTGAGGATCAAAGCATTAGTCACTATAGGGCAACAAACTAAATAAACTGATTAAGTTTATTTAGTTTGTTGTAAGATTTTTATTAAAATCTCTTTCCTATATTTCTACAAAGCAATTCATTTTTTATTTAATAAATGAAAATATATGCAACAATGCTTAATCATTCATTTTCATGACATATTCTCCATTTTAATTTGTCATGACAATCTAATTTATGTGGGTTTAATGAAATCAAATCACAAAAAATTCTTACAGTGTATTGTCTTCTTAAAGCATAGTAAAACATTGAGTATCGATACTTGAAGTATAAAAAATAAACTAAAGCAGATATCTAAGCACAATCATAGGATAATATTTCACAATATTGTTGGTAAAATATCTTTCTGCGTATGAAAGAAAATATGTAAGTAGCCAAATGTATATAAAAACAGACTATGTAACCAGCTTATTTGAATTGAAAACATATCAGATCTACCGCGTTCATTTCAGTATTAATGCTGTTAGTAAAATCCCATAATTTCTACCTCCTCCCAGCTATGGATCAAATAACAATTTGTATTCAATGAAATGTTTATAATATATGTAATAGATATTAAATAACATCAAAAGAGTACATATACCATGAAACAGAGAAACTGAACTAAAAATTCATATTTTGGCATGGCTGTTAGTAATATAATTTATTTATAGGAAGTAAAACTGAAACTAATTAACCGATCATTGTGAATTTTAGAACACAACTTCTAACTATAAGAGGATGTTATATTGGCTATATTTAGTTTTTTTTTAGTTTTAAAAAATGGTAAAAAGGGTTGTTCGAAACCCTTTCCTCAAATTTGAGAAATGTTAACAATACGTTTTAGGTAGCAATTAATAAATATTCTCAAATTTCAGTTTCTTTGTATTTCAAAAGTTTTTTTACAGAGCATAATCTGAGTAGAAATTCTTATGAGAAAATTAAAGTATTTAGATGTGCATTGAATTTGATTCATCGTCATCAGACACTAAAAAACAAGATTTTTATATATATATATATATATATATAAATATAAAAGGAGATTGTAGTTTGCTTGAAGCATTGTGGTAAATATAAGTGCAGGTTTGTAATCTGAGGCTGTAGCAATGCGATGTAGGTACCGGAAGGTGGAGAGGGTGAACAGAAACAAACGAAGAGAGAAAACGAGAGTGGAATCTCAAAACGATTTATTAATATTTCACGTAAAAATTAGTATTTAATCAGTTTTTACGTGAAATATTAATAAATAGTTTTGAGATTCCACTCTCGTTTTCTCTCTTCGTTTGTTTCTGTTCACCGTCTCCACCTTCTGGCACCTACAGCGCATTGCTACAGCCTCGGATTACAAACCTGCACATATATATATATATATATATATATTTATATATGTTTTTAAAAGGCTGTGGGCAATACAAATTCCGGGTAAGATGTAAGTTGGAAGGAACAAAAATAATAAATCGAATACGAAATATGACTTACTATTTATTTTTTCTTAAAATCTTACATAACAGCAAGAGTGGTGTTAGCTGTTTGTGTGATGTCGGGATGATTAAAAATCATTTATTTAATATTTCGGAAAAAGAAACTTCCCTTTTGTCAAAAATAATTAATACCAGAAGAAATCTCCGACTGTGCAGAGAATCTGACAAAACAAAATGGCTGCCAAAAGACAGAATAGCAGCAAAACTAGTCCCGCCGTATTCGATTTATTATTTTTGTTCCTTCCAACTTACATCTTACTCGGAATTTGCATTGCCCACAGCCTTTTAAAAACATACTACTACTATTCCCAGCAATGCTTCAAGCAAACTACTATTCTCTCTCTATATATATATATTTACACGATGGATCTTTTTTTTATATGGCTGAGTTGCTAGCCATATAGGCATCTAGTTTTTAAATCATCATCATCACCACCATTATCAAAGACTTCACAAAAGACCTTCTCAAGTGCTGCAACATAAATCCAACCAATCTCAAATCTTTGGTTTTTGACAGGCTAATCTGAAAAGTCACCTGTGTTATGGCAGCAGATCAAATACAATCTACATTTGAAGATTTGAAGAGATGGAGTAATACTTTTTCTAAGAGTATAAGAATAAAATCTGAGACACTTCTACCATTTTAATGATTTTTCATTTCAGTTTTCATCGCTGTGTCATGTATGATGAGGATCGTACTAGTTCCAAAATGGACGCAAGGATGTATTAACGATGTTAGTGCTATTGAAGTTGGATCAATTACATGTGATTTTAGAGACCAATATGTGAGCCACAAATTCAATCACAGATTGGGCAAGAAAGCTTAGATATTGATGCACTACCAGCTGATACTTTTGGGCATGCCTTTCAGTCCTCCGATCTTCAAATGTAGCTTGTATTTTATCTGGTGCCATAGCACAGGTGACTTTTCAGACTGGTATGTCAAGAATCAAATGGTCGAGATTGGCCGGTTTTACATTGCAGCACTTCAAAAGGTCTTTTGTGAAGCCTTTAAAAAAATGTGGATTTATACAAATACACAAATTGATTCAATTGTTGCATGAATAAAGTGAATATTTTAAAAAAAAGATAAGACTCAGTTTTACCTGTTTTTGGAATAAGTAACAATTTTGATGCCGGTTCAGAATCAAAAGTTCCATGTTCAAGTCGAATCATGTGAGTTAGACAAGGCCGTGCATTCAAACAACCTTTCGTGCCTGACACACACATCTTGTTGAAATCCGTTATAAAACTGTCTTTCCCAATGCTGATATCAGAATGACGTTCATCGAACGAGACATAACCACGAACCTGAATGATTATTAACATAAATAAAATAGAAATCATTAGAACAGAATGTCTAAAATTTCAAAGAAAAATAATCTGCTTTATCTGCGATGTTTTTGCATAACAAAAGTTATAATTCATGTGAGTGTTAAAGACAGGCTTAGATCTGATGACCTCAGAGGAAGATTAAATCTTCGGGAATGTTTAACAATAGCCCTACAACTCGCGAGTCGGGTTGAAAAAAAGTTGTAGAATGTAGTCAAAAAAATGAATATGCAACAAATAAATGCAACGTACGTAGAGACCGGAGATTTTTCTAGTTTTCTATTCCATTTGTTTGTATGTTTACGTATGGTAAATGGGTTTTTATTAGACATGAAAAAAAAATTTTTTGTTTTCGGCAACGAAAAGTTTACTTAATAACAATGGCGTCAACAGTTGTCACGTGGTGTGTTTTTTTTTTTTACCGGGTCTCATAATCAAAGCGGCGTTTTTTTGGTTTGCATTTTTGAAATTTAATTTTATGAAACGAACATTTTAACGGGGGACATTTCCATGTATTTCTTGTTACTGCAAAGACGTGCGGAAATAACACAAGCGCAACTCATATCGTGCCATGAGCGAATTGACCATTATGTCGATAGGAGTACGCTTTAGTACTGACATCGACGAGACAATAAAATTTGCCAGAAGTGTGGGCATTATAGCCCGGCAGGGTCATTCTTTGCCAAGTCTAAGCTGCCCATGTGGAAGTTAGGGTTAGGGCTGGGGTTAGGGTTGGGGTTAGGGTTGGAGTTAGGGTTGGAGTTAGGGTTGGAGTTAGGGTTGGAGTTAGGGTTAGGGCTGGAGTTAGGGTTAGGGCTGGAGTTAGGGTTAGGGCTGGAGTTAGGGTTAGGGCTGGAGTTAGGGTTAGGGCTGGGGTTAGGGTTAGGCTGGAGTTAGGATTAGGGTTATAGTTAGGGTTAGGGCTGGAGTTAAGGTTATGGTAAGGAATTTTTTACAGAAACAACAGGAAAAAAAAACATTACGGTGTGACGAATGAAAATGATATGTAAATCAAAAGAACATGATTTTGTTTATTTTGCTTAAAATTTTGTTCTTTTGCTTGGCTGAAAAATGAAATTGCGCTTTGAATATGAGTCCCAGTAAAAAAAAACATGAGGCTTCGAAAATGTGAAGAAGCCGGCGCCATTTTATTTTCTAGTCTGCGTGTGATAAAAATATTGATTTATGAAAAAACCAGCACTTTTAACAGATTATAATCATTAATAAATGTCACAGGTAACTTTGAAATCAACTTTTATCGGCTACGGTAACTTTTATTTGTTGTATATTTGTTTTTTTCAGCGTTTTCGTTGTAGGGCTATTGTTAAAAATACCCAAATCTTCCATACATCATCACACTGCATACACT
Source organism: Sepiola atlantica (assembly GCA_963556195.1). Lineage (NCBI taxonomy): Eukaryota > Metazoa > Mollusca > Cephalopoda > Sepiida > Sepiolidae > Sepiola > Sepiola atlantica. The sequence continues at coordinate 230,047,364 of OY744516.1, forward strand.
ATTCTAAAATCATATTAAATCAAAGAAAACTGAATAGTGGTCAGGGTAGAGTATAAATAATTGAGAGTTTTGGGAAAACGGTAAAACTAACTCTTTCTTACAGTTACGGTAAAACTAACTCTTTCTTACAGTTACGGTAAAACTAACTCTTTCTTACAGTTACGGTAAAACTAACTCTTTCTTACAGTTACAGTAAAACTAACTCTTTCTTACAGTTACGGTAAAACTAACTCTTTCTTACAGTTACGGTAAAACTAACTCTTTCTTACAGTTACGGTAAAACTAACTCTTTCTTACAGTTACGGTAAAACTAACTCTTTCGCTACTAACTTACAAACCATTGCTGTTTTCTGAATCAACTGTTGTTTTGAGTGGGTGGTATGCAGATATTTCCAATCCTTTCATAGTATTCATCATCATTCAACTGTCAATCTATCCATCTCATTAACAATTATCCAGAAATGGCAGAGATCAAAGTGTAGTACCTGTTCTGATGGATGCTACACAGGTGTTCAAAAGTTGGCCTGCCTTCTGTATGTTATGGTATCTCTTCCTTTAGTCTATTCTAGACTTCTCTCTTCTTCTAATAGTCTTTCGCTTGTCAGTACTCTTTTAAAAGATTATGAAACTACACCTGCCTTATATCCTCATTCCGAAGAAGTTATCGTACATAGCTAGAAAATAGTTTTGTAATTAAAAGAAATTGTGAAAAAAATTTCAGCTGTTTTTGCAGTTTTTTCGTTTTTTAAACAATTTGTTCAAGTAAATTAATGATTCTTAGATAATTATGATCCTAGAATTTAATGATTTTTAAAATGTAATGATTCTTATTTAAAAAAATTAATGATTCTTAAATAATTATGATCCTCAAAATTAATGATTCTTAAAATGTAATGATTTTTAAAAAATTAATGATTCTTAAATAATTATGATCCTCAAATTTAATAATTTTTTAAATATAATGATTCTTACAAGTTAATGATCTTTAAAAGTTAATGAACGTAAAAAATTAATCATCCTCAAATTTAGATTAAATTTTTTTCACAAATCAAAATGTTATCATTTTTATAGCAAAAAATCCCCCCCAAATCTTACCAGAGCAATATAATGTTTTGTAACTTCATGCTTCACAAACGCAGACTGCATTTTTCGAGCTGCTTTCTTGTTGAGGGCCAAACAAAGTGCACCACTGGTTGCATAATCCAAACGATGAGTAAACCTTTACAAAATTGAAGAAGAAAGAAAAATATATTCCATGAAAAAAGACAAAAAGAATTTTGAAATCTACTAGCATAAAACCTGTCGAAATTTATAAGACTTACATTTATGTATGGATCGATTTGAAATTATTTTTCATGGTCATTTTCTTTTGCGCATGTACAAGGTGCAGACGATATTTGTTCGCAATTTTCAACTGCTAATTTTAAACATACCTTTTCACTTTTGCTGTCAGTCTTGTCTTCATTAAAACAGTGAATATATTTTCATTCTTTCTTTGCAGAATAATTGATTTTGAACAATTTTGGACAATTTATGACCTCCATATTTGTAGAAGAGACAGAGTGCTTCTTGGAATCTGAGCATAAGGAGATTTCAGACTTTTTCGGCATCATCAGGAGAATGGTAGAAAAGGCCAAAAAGGAATTGAAAGATTCGACTAAATGAGGTAACAATAGAGAAAAAACGCATGATCCATCCTACTTCTTTGCATTTTCGAGGTGGTGGACTATCACTAGATTGATTAATTATTTAAAGATTTTAGCAAAGAGAAAAAGAAGACTGATGGGGGCATTCATTTTGCGGGTCAGTTCTTTAACCAGAGTTCTTGAAAACTGGTACCACAGAGGCAATTTTCCAGCTATCAGGGAAGCAAGATTCAGTAAGGCATTTGTTATAGTTTAGAGAGGACAGGGGCCAGCTCAGCAGAGAATTTGTTTATTACTATAGCAGGGATAAGATCAGGTCCACATACTTTGGAGGTGTCAAAATTTTTATGCTATCCAGAACATGGGAAGGGGTGATGATCAGATCATCAAATGTGGTTTCTGTCTGTAGTAGGAACTTTGGGAGTTCAAGATGGAGTTTAAGGCAAACTGCTGGGCAAACAGTTCAGTTTAATCAGTTGGCGTGCAACCGATATCATGATTGTGTATACTGGAGGAATTGTTGACAGCCATTGTTCACCACACTATTGTAGATTTTCCAGAAATCATGAGTTCTTAATTTCTGCATTTTCTGGTCATCTCGGTATACCTATACCTATTACACTCTTACAATGGTTTCTTTTTTTTCTTATCCCCCCCCCCCCTCCCACAGCGGTAAGATGTGACACAAGGTCGGAAAGTGGAATTGAAAAGCCAGCACCTTAGAGGATGAGCACTCTGGCCTACAAAAAATGCCTGGGCAGCCCCGTTGGCATTCCCCGGTAGAGGCGCCTCAGGCAATTAGCAATAAACTAACCCCTTCTCAAATGGTGAGAAGGCAAAGCCTGGGAGGGTGAACTTCCTTGAAATGCGCAGGACAAGACGGTACCGGTGTAAGGGGTGTAGCATCCATCGAAACAGATACTACACTTTGATCTCAGCCAAAAGGCCAATAGTTTCTTGATGTTATAAATTTTTGTCTATTTGTAGCTGACTTATGCCGGTTGAATCGGCGGAATGCTTGCTGCCTATGTGCAATAGTAGCCGCACGGGAGAAGTGAACCATTGGGGAGAGTGTGGTTTTCTATAGAATTTTCGCAAGGGGACATATGCTTCTATGTCTGCTTTGACCAATTCTGTTACTTTATTTGCACACTGTTCAGCAGGGAGATAAAAAGTTTTACTTCATGGAGCGTCATTGAACAAGGATTCTCGCCGCACAGCTCCCAATTTAGGATGACCCCCTAAGCTTCCACCCTAATTCTCAGTAGTCCCTTACGTCTACAGTGGCAGCCTGCCTTGTTTGGGGTGAACTAAGTTAAAAAAAAAAAAAAAAAAAGTAGATCTGACGGATTCCCAATCAGCCCGTTGGTAGTATGTTGTCATTTTGAATAACGCCAGTTTGGGGTCAGAGGTTTTTGTGATATCAATTATTATCACAAGGTGATCAGCATTCCAGAGTTCCCGAAGCAGGATTATACAAATGATTGGACTCTATCAAGAAATCCTATCAACTGCAGTCATCAGCCGCTTCTTGAAATAATCAGGGCTACCAAAATGACAAGATAGGAGAAAAAGGCAGAAGAAGAAATGGGTAAATATCATCTTCAACTCTGGACAAAGCACTTAGAAGGGCTGAAGAAACATGAATTAATCTAGTGGCGACCAGAATTTTAGTGGCGCTTCAACGGTCAACAAGACCTAAAGATAGGCAAAGTTATTAATTGAAGGAAACAGAAATTAATTGAAAAACGTTACCTGAAACTATGAGAGACTTTTGAATCTCGAAGGTGAGGATAATCTCGACACAGGAGCGTTTCAACCGTGGTTTTGTCATCTGGATGATTGGCATTAATCTTCATGTCATAATGCTTGTTTACAATGATATAATTATCACTTTTGTATAAAACAAGGAGGTTTTCGTTTTCAGGTGGTTTATCACGGTCAGCATCCCTTTGAAAAGAAGGATATAAAAAGAATTTCAATGTTCAAAAATTGACAAAGCAAAACATAACAGATGTGGAAAATGATACATTTTTGGCTAAAGTTTATTTTATCTAATACTAGCATGGCTACCTGACGTTGCCCGGGAGTATGAACGACAAAATAGAAGAGTTTTAAAAAGTGTGTGCAACATCTTTCTTTTAAAACTTCCTTATCTCTCTACCCTCCCCTCCCTCTCTATTCACCCCCCCACTCTCTCATAACAAGTACCATTTTACACCAAACGTCGATGATAAAAATAAAAAAAAATTAAAAAATTTGCTCTAAACATCGACGACGACCCCCCCCCCCCCATGACTAATTTTTTACCTGTTAGCACTTAAAAGAATGAATATTACAAAAAAAAATCTGTCCATATTCTGTCCAAGGCAATACTGGTTTGTACGTGTCTTGTGTGGTTTCTGACTTTTAGATGGATACACACACAAACAAGCAACTGCTCTTTATGTAATAGAGTAATAAAATAAAATCATCAAAAAATGTACAGAAACAATATGTACACATATTCAAAATAGCAAAAGTGAAAATTTGTTATTAAAATTGTCCCATGAGAAGATCTTTCAAGGGAAATTCATGTAAGTGGTTGATAACAATAATCGCTAATACAATTGCTTCGTAAATCAAAAACTCAAGAATTTTAGTTTTTGGGATGTTCAATTTTCAGTAATAAATGTCCCCAAAACACATTCAGGACGTTTATTAAAGAGGGCACACGAAATTTGGTAATACGGGTACCGTCTCTGTTATTAGAACATGAGTATACGCAATGCTAGGTATATTCTGAAGCTCTTCCAATTGTCTTTTGGTCTGTCTATGTGGTGTAAACATACCTCGCTGAAGCAAGAAGAGGCGAATTGCCTGTATATGTGCTTGTGGACATTGCAAACTTGCGAGCCGAACGTTCACAAAGCTAAAATGGAACGACACAGTGCATGCACCATTGGCCAAAACGAGGCAGATTTAAGCACCAGATTCCTGTTTCTCAGTCGAGACTGAAAAGTTATAAAAGACGTGAGTTTTGATCGATGGGCAGTTTGTCCCTGGGACTGGTGAATACAAGACGCATCATTCAGAAAAAGAACGGGGGGGGGGGAAATAAATGGAAGAAAAAAGAAGATAAGTTTTTTTTTCTTTTGACAATTTACGGTCTATTCACATCAGAGGCCACAAAACTTTTTGTACATACGAGTACACGAATCAAACCACGTCTCACATCACACTTAAATCATATTTTTTGCATTTCGAAGAATGCGAGTTCAATCCTAGCTTCTTCCTCTTGGACAGGGTACAAAAAAATTTTTCTAACCTAATAGGTTCCGCACTGTCTGCCAAGCTCCAGCCCCTGTCGCATCGCTGCATCCCTGTGCCTGTTTTCCAATGTGCTTCGATGAACTCACTGCACTTGTACTACCATAATATAAACACTCCTGACCCACCCCACGAGCAGCAAAATCCCACCCCTTCACTGTAGAGATCCCTAGATGTCGGAAGATTTTCTACTCTAATAGCTTCTTTCCTCGGACCTCTTGCCTTTGGAATTCTCTTCCTGCTCTGTTTCCCGACCGTACAAACATGCGGAAATTTAAATGTAATGTGAACAAATATCTTGCTGCCCAGCTCCTTATCAAGGCCCCCCCCCCCCAAAAAAAAAGATTTGACCTATCAAAGTAGCCCCTTACGCTTTAGTGACATTTTGCCTTGCTTGGAGTGAATAAAAGCAAAAAAAAAAAGAATTAAAAAAAAAAAGACAACCCTTAGACTGCTATAACAGTATGTTATCATGTTTCTGAATTTTTTTAGATGAGGATCTGACAGTGGTGAATTCTGAACACTGTCTGGTTCCTTTTGGGCACAATCGTTTACCTTGATTGTGCCTAGAAGGAACCAGACAGTATTAAGAATTCACCACTGTCAGACCTCTCCCGTGGACACCCACAAAATGAAGAATCTGCGTCTCACCAATAATCGATGTACCTATCATAAAGATTCCCGAGTTTGACAGAAATATTCCAGAGTTTGTAAAAGATACACCTGAAGAAGGCTGGAGGTTACAGCTGCCGAAACGTTGTGATGATAACACTCATACAACGTATGTTATTATTTCCGCTACAATTCATGAGAAAAGCATCATCAGAATCAAATCGATACGAAAACATTCGATAATAAAATAAAACTTTTTTGAATCAAATGTGTACACAATTTCTGTAAACGGTTTAGTCAGAAAATAAATATTATTGAAAAAAAAGAAGAAAAAATGTCCAATTATATCTCTCTATATATGTATGGAAACATGTTTATATATTTGTTTGTACAGGATTCACTCCTAAACTAATTAACCGATCATCATTAATTTTGGAACATAGATGTTAGGGTATAAATGTGGCTAATGTGGATTATATTTAGTTTAATTTAATTTCATGCAAAGAGGGGGTGGAAGCCTTTTGTGAAAATTTAGACATCTTTGATTTTTGTGAAATTTTACAATTTAATATCATTTAATCAATATTCCCCAAATTTCAGGGTTTTTTTTTTTGAGTTTTTTAAAGGAATTTAGGGAGCATAATATAGGAACAACTTCCCATTTGAAAATTAAAATATTTCAGATTTGCATGAAATTTGATCCATAACCGTTGGATGAGGTTGAGTGGTATTGGGTATCCATCTTCATTATAATTAGTTTCATTGTGATAGAAGGTCCATCTGAATCCATGTTCGAAACGATCGGATAAAATGTCCATCCGATTCAGATATGAAAACAGTAAACAACGACGTTAAAAGTTAACAGAAAATACCTTTTATTTTGGCAGTGCTGAAAAGGAATTAAAAACATCGAAGAATCAATCTTTACAAAAAAAGGGTGAGCGGGCATCTTTGTAGATTTTATCCTGTGCTGGTGAGTTGGAAGAACCAGAACATCCAGTTCGTACAACCCTCAAAATTAAACTGGTTAGATGGGAAAAAACCTATGTGGGCACCGCAAGAACGACTGTAACAAATTGTGTTGCTACGGCAAGACATTCGATTGGTTGATGGGCAAATTACTCAGTTGTACCTGCCTATTTACATCAAGAGAAAATAATATATCAAAATATGTGACTGCTACATTACCCCCTGCTTAGGCTTATAACTGATAATGAACAAAGATATGCTATATTAATGGTAGCAGTTTAAAAGAAAAAGAAATCATAGCAAACATGTAAGTTCGAAATGAGAAAAATTGAATGTTCAATTCGTATAAATGTCTTCCTTTATGGCAGCGAGTCCTGACCAATGAGAGTGAAAGACGTCAAGCGACTGGAAACTTTCGATCACCACTGCCTGTGTCGCATCCTACGTGTCTGATGGTAGCACTTTGTCAGTATATTTCCGCTGAAAAATTAACTCCTTCCGCTGCAAGTCATCGTCAGGCTTGGTTGGCCTTCATGAGGGACGCAGTGACGGAATGGATGGAGCCGGCTCAACACACTCCGGCTAAATATTGTTTCAAATACAATAACACGCATCGATACCCCAGGCACGAGCGTGCATGGAAGATTTGGCTTGAGTGCGTACGAAGTGACTTGATTACTTGCGACATGACTGATATCAACCCTATGGATCGGACCGCATGGAGAGCAGGCGTAAGCCGTTGCCTGGTGTTGCCCACCCCAGAGTCCGGACCCTCACAGCATCTTAAATACTAAAACTAGAGGATGCTGACAAGTAAGTAATATTGTTGCTTACGATGCATGTAATTACATGTGTTCTTATTTACTTGCCTCCCCACGAGGGCAGAGTTAGGCACAAACTTGGTTTTAAATGTGGGGAAAATCCAGTTTTCAAAAGGAGGCACTCTGGATTGGAATAAAAATAAAATTTGACTCAGTCTAGAAGGATTTCTCTTTCACTGACCGATGTCAAAGAAGAGATGAAGTGTAGTATCAGAACAGTTACTACACTTTGCATTATTTATTTGCAAAAAATATATAAATACAATTAGAATTTTAAACAAATTAGGCACAAGGCCATCAAAAGTGTGGGGCTTGATGTGGTCATCTTCTATCTATCCTACTCTTAGCTAGAATCATTAGTAACCACAATACCACATTTACTGTAGGGGTCCATCCTACCTCAAATATCATCAATGTGTGTTGAAAATTTAAATTTTATTTATAAGCTAGCAAATATATATTTCCTCCGGTCATATTATTTTTGATAGCCTGAGAGGATGGTATCATTGTGAACGAACATATACTACACTGGCCCCCAAATGAGGAGCCAATGACTGAGAGGATTGTATCATGACGAACGAACACTATCCCCCCCCCCTCCCCAAAATAATAAGAAGGTAATCCTAGGAGGATGGTATCATCAGGAACGAACATACTGCCACCCCCCCCTAAAAAAAAAGAAGAGGGAATTCCTGAGAGGAATGTATCATGACAAATGAAAATATACTACACTACTTCTCAAAGAGGGAAGTAAAGCATGAGCAAAAAAGGAGGTGGTAATGCCTGGGAGTGTGGTATCATGATGAACAAAGTAAAATATACTAAACTGCCCCCTCCCTCCAAAGGAGGCGGTGATGCCATGTAGTATGATATTGTTAGAATCGGGTTGTGTTCCCAACTATAAGCGAGTTCATAAAATCAAGCAATTGTTGCATGCAAAAACAGAGTAATAATTAACAAACAAAAGGAGGTAGTTCAAATAAGGTTTATTGAACGTGTGTGTATGTGGGATGATGACGTGTGTGGTGTATGTATATGTGTCGATAGAAAACAGTTCTTGAAAAGAGTATGTGAGGAAATGAGTCCGGCGTGGGAAAGTCCTTGAAAACCGTATACAAAGAAAATGAGTTGAGAACTCTTACCGTTGTTGAACACGTGTTGACGGAGCGCTGGTGTCTTAGCGTCGTTCAGCGAGGCCAATTGAATAGAGAAGAGGCCTTTTTCCGGTGTCCCTTGGTTATATATCCCCTAAGGGTAGATAACTCCTGGTCGCTTCCAGCGCCACCTAATGGTGAACAGCAACACCTACCGGCCGGTTACTGCAGTTATGTTTTGAAAGGAGGGGATAACTGCTACAATATCATGACAACAGAACAAATATGTCACCCCCCCCCCAAAAAAAAAAGAGAGGAGGTAATACCTTGGAGGATCATCCCATAAAAGGAGAAGATAATGCCTGCGAGTATGGTATCATTACAACAGAACAAATACTACACTACCATCCCCTTTCAAAAAAAAAAAGGAGAAAGTAGTCTCTGGGAAGATGGTCTAATGACAACAGAACAGATACTAGATTACTCCCTTCACCAAAAGAGGATGTAATACCTGGGAGGATTCCCCTACCCCCTTAAAAATCAGGAGGTAATTCCTGAGAGGACGATCTTAGGACAATAGACCTCATTGTGGTAGGGGCAGTGGCAACGTGATAAGTGTCAAAGCTATCAAGGAAAATCCAGGAGTCGTCTTCATGGCGGCGGTAGCAGCAGCCCTAATGTGTAGATTTGTTTGAAAGCAGCAGCAGCCCTAATGTGTAGATTTGTTTGAAAGCAGCAGCAGCCCTAATGTGTAGATTTGTTTGAAAGCAGCAGCAGCCCTAATGTGTAGATTTGTTTGAAAGCAGCAGCAGCCCTAATGTGTAGATTTGTTTGAAAGCAGCAGCAGCCCTAATGTGTAGATTTGTTTGAAAGCAGCAGCAGCCCTAATGTGTAGATTTGTTTGAAAGCAGCAGCAGCAGCCCTAATGTGTAGATTTGTTTGAAAGCAGCAGCAGCCGTAACTGTTGGCTGTTGCTGCATTATCAATCGATGTTAAAGTTAAGAAATTATATATTTCATAATATATAACAAATACTGAACCAACAAGTTATGGGTAGGCAAGTTTATTATAAAAATTGCTGTTCAAGGTTATTATGCCAAACCAGAAAATCACTTTTTATTTCAATAACAAGTTACTACTGATGTTCCATGTGCATGTATTGGAGCTCTTTCTACACACTTTTTCTAACAGGCGAAAGAAAACATCTCTGACACCTAGCTGTTGTCCTGAAAGGCATTATAATGAGTTATGGTCAAGGGTTCGTTCAAGATGCTAGGATTGAGGGGCTCAATTTGATAAGGGGGGGAGCTATGCTCAATCTGGCCTTTGGCACCTGCATTAAGATGTTCCGATAATGACAAGGCATATCTGGCCTCGCTCATGCTAAGAAGTGCTCTCTAGATTGGCGAATTCACTTATTTGTGTTTGATACGACAATGAAAGACGAGAGTCTGAGTCACGCCTTCTTTTATTGGTACATCGTTGTGCCACTAATTAAATTTGTTGAAAGCCTAATGGTTCACATGCTGAAAATGGCGTCTTTTCAACTGGAACCTCGTAATGTATGTCGCAATTTGGCTGTGAAAAATAATAAGGAAAAACAGTTTGTGTTTCTGAGCTTACTAGCAATTTTGTGAAGATTGATATGGTCAACACTTAATAAAGTATTCTACAAAGGTGAGACCATTACCTTTCCCAACCATATTCGTATTCTCTAATATCGCTAAAAAATACGCATTGGAACTAAGAAGGGGAAACTCTCTTTGGCAGAATTTGGTGAAAGGCGGGTGCTAGTTTCACGACTGTGTTGATTGGTAGGTGCTAGACTTGAGTGATATTTAGACGTAGCTTAGGCAAAGGATTTTGGGTTTCTACCAATGACCATTAATTATGACTCATGTAAGAGTAAGACTAGTCTAGGTGACTTGTTTTGTTTAATTTTAGTTCATAACTTAGCTAGTGTATGAATGATTTCATCAGACCCCCTTTTTATTTTTTCATTTTCCATTTAAATTTCTGCAGGTTGGTATGGTCAGAGTAAGAGGGAGGGAATTCCAAAGACAAGTGATCATAGGAAAGAACATATTAGAGTAAAAAAATTTCCAGCATTTAGGAACCTATATAGTGAAGGGGTGGGATTTTTCTGCATGTAAGGTAGGTCGAGGGTATTTTCGTTGAGGGGATACAAGTGCAGAAGACCATCAGAGTACATTTTGTGGAAGTACTTGTAAAACAAGCACAGAGATGCAACACTGCAGTGATGGGACAGGGGCCGGAGCTTGACAGACAGTGCAGGGCCTATTAAGTTAGAAACTCTTTTTTGCACCTTATCTAAGAGGAAGCGACTAGTGGTTGGTGCACCAGCTCAGATGTGGCAACAATATTTCATGCACGGCAAATGGTGGCTTTATAGAGATATAAGACACTGGCAGGTGTAAGAAGGATCTTCTTTGCAGCAGACCTGGCAGCATCTGCTATGTATTTATTCCAAGTCATGTTTCCTGAGAATGACAGGCCAAGGAATTTGAATATTGGACTCCTAGAAAGAGTGCTATCGGCCATGACAAAAGATTTCCATTTCTTTTATAAACTACGCTGTCGATTTTTTTTTATACCAAATTAATTTTTTTTTTTATTTAATAGGATTTTACAAATTAAATTAAATTGGTCACTACATTTTTAAATGAACCAAATGGTTATAAAACCGAATCTAATTTTGTTATGGTAACGATTTGATATCTATTTATAAATTTATTGGATGTAAAATGAGGAAATTGCGAAGTGTATCAAAGAAAAGCGAAAACTAAGAACTCAGTGGATAAAAAGTTTAGTGAATAAGGATGTGTATGTGGAGGCAAAAAAGGAAACAATAAGAACAATATACGAAACCAAGAAGGAGATGAGAAAGCTGGATTTGCAGATCTACTACGAAGAGATGACAAAAACAATGAAATGTTCAGGATAGCTAAACAGAGGGCAAAGGCAAATATGGATATTGTTAGAGAGAAGTGCATTCAAAATGACAATGGAGTGTTAGTAACAAATGAACAAGACAATACGGATACTTGGAAATGCCACTATGAGAAATTGTTGAATACTGAGTTTTGATGGAACCATGAAAATCTAAAAGTTACTGAAGCAGTATCTGGTCCAACTATAAGAATTGAGAAAGAAATTGTACAAAAGCTGTAAGATGAAGACGGGTAAAGCTGAAAGATCGTCGGGCATTGTTGCAGAAATGTTGAAGGCTTCGGGTGAAACAGGCATCGAGATGATCACAGATTTGACAAATCGGATCATAAAAGAAGCGGTTAATCCGGAAAGACTGGGAACTTAATACAATTGTGAATTGTTACAAGGGTAAAAAATAGCACTAGATAGAGGTAATCAAGTTGATGGATCAGGCCCTGAAAGCGATTGAGAGAATTATTGAGCAGCAAATAAGAAGTCAGATGAGCATAGATGGCATGCAGTTTGGTTTTATGCCTGGGCAAAGTACCATTCATTAATACTAACCTTCAAATGGCATGTGTCAAAAATTGAACCCAATCGGATTATTAGTTTACTAATTACAGTTATTTTCAGTGAAGCTACTGTTGCAAATTTATAAAACCATGGAAAAAAAATCTGAATTTCGTCTGTTGGTAACGAATTGCTTTCTGATGAGCAAAAATACTGTTCAAGCAAAGCAATGGTTTGATAAGTGTTATTCTGACTCTGCTCCGTCGGAAACAACGATTAAGACATTGTATGCGGACTTTAACTGCGGTCATACAGGCACAAATGATGCTGACCGCTCAGATCGCCCAAAATTCGGCAGTATAACGTTAAAAATAAAAACTCGAAATGCATCAAAGAGAAGTAATCATTTGGGCATCTTTTACGAGACTCAGCAGAGTAAACACGCTAAAAAAACAAATTTACAACAAATAAAAGTAACTGTAAGCTGTAAAAGTTAGTTTCAAACTTGCATGTGCTATTTGTTTGTATTTTTAGACCGTTACAACCGCTATTTATTAGAAATCAATAGTTTTATCATCGTAGGTTGGGAAAAACATGGCCGCTGTTGGGGGGGCATTTTGTAAAGAAAGCACGTGAATCGCCATCTTGAATTTTGTGCAAGCCTTTAGGAAAAAAACAATACATTTTTTTTTACATCTAATGAAAACCCATTTATAATACGTAAAAATAAAAACAAATTACATAGGTAAGTAGAAAAATATCTATTCTCGTCGTAGGTCAACTTCACTTGTTGCAAATTTATGTTTTTAAACCCTTTCTCGTTCTTTTTTTGGACCCCGTTCGCGCCTCTGCTGAGCGTCGTAACATATACCCAATCATTTTGTATATCACAGCATTTCTATGTGTTCCTAATGGACAGTTGTGGAGTATGGTTCCGTTCGATTCTAGGAGGCCATCCTCCCAGGTATTACCTCTTCCTTCAGGAGGTGAGATTGATTTATTGCCGGTCATCTGAAGTCCCAACGGATCAGATCACGGCGAATTTTTCATCCATCCAGAGTGCCTCCTTTCTGGAGGAAGCGAGGGCCCCACTATAAACTAACGTTATGATTAATCTTACCGCATGGGGGGGGGGGGGCGGGTAAACAGTACCAGAACAATCAACATGGTACCGACCCTCGAGTTAATATCAGTGGGTTATGGTTCTGATCGGTCGCAGGAGGCAATCCTCCCATGCATTATCCCCTCCTTTACGGGAAGGGATTGGTTTATTACCGGTCGTTTGAAACGCTCCCACCCAAAAGGACGATATCACGTTTTGAGGGGAGCTGGCTTTCCCACATTAAACTGGCCTCGGGGTCACATCCACTCTGTGAATGAATATTACCAGAACATAAAAAATACTTTTAAAAAAATAAAAATAAAAAGCAGTTTTCATTACACAACAGTTAATCATATAAAAAAATAAAATAAAAACGTATGCAGTTAAACTATAAATATAGTTTAACTGCATACGTTTTTTTCCACCACTACTGAAGTAAATTTAATGGCATTTTTAAAAGTGGGTAAGGGTTCCGCTCGAAGGAAATCTATTATTTACTCCTTGCCAAGAGGTTAGGCAAGGTGAGGTGTGGCTTTGCCAGCGCACTAGGGAATCTTACGAAGAAAAAAAATAACCGCAGCTGCATTGCCGGAAGTGACGTCATAAATCAGGAAAATGGAAAATGGCGGCGCACATGCTTCACCATGCGTTAAACTCTTACCACAGTACAAACGGACATTACAATTTTATTTTTTTTAACGATACTATTCAGTTTCTAGCTTCTAGGAAAGTTGTAAAGATAATAATTCGAATAATATGAACTTTTATTTCAAAAAAGAAAAACTGATTTTAAATATAAAGTATATGAGTCATAAGCGTGACACCCTGACACTCACAGCATTGCGCATGCAAAAGGAAAAAAAAACATCCATGTAGCATTTCTTCTTACCACATTCAATGATAAAAATCACGACAGATTTTATGGTGGAAAATGTAAAAGTGTGTAGTATTTGATATAAAAGAAAGTCATTCAACATTCATATAGATTTACGGAGAAAATTAAATGTGTTTACTGTTTAAAATGAAGTAAATAATATAAAAAAAAAAGAAACCAAGTCCTGTCATCTTAGCTATAAGTAAATCTTGGGAAACTACGTATGTGTGTCGGAGACTTGAAAAATATCGTTGTCCTAATTTAACAAAAACCGTACAAAAAATATGTAATTAATTGGAAATATTGGAAATATATTTTGCTTATATTTCTTTTTATGTTGCTAGGTTAGGCTTATGCTTAAAAAGGGTGGATGAGGGTAGAAATGAAACTCGTCGTGTATATATGTATATATATATATATATATATATTTTTTTTTTACGAAAAAGAATGTTCCACACTATTCCGAATATGAGACGTTAGTTATATTGGTAAATTTGTAGATTAACACTTTCAGCTACTCCCCCCCCCCCACAATGATATTCTACTTTTTAGGCGATTACATGTGACCCTCCCAAACCTAGTGAAAAAAAACAAAACAATAATTTTAGAAATTAGAGTGAGGGATCAGTTTCGTAAATAAATTTAAGGTAAAATGATCCCCTCATTTCCGGTTAATTCTAACTTTTATGGCAGCTAACTAAAATCTTTTACCACTAACCCTAAGTCCGACTGGCAACGCCGTAAACCCACACCTAATCGCCTAAGAAACTATACCCCCCCCCCCAATTTTTTAAATACGAAACTGATCCCCCACGCTACGTTATAAAATAATAATTTTTTTTCTTCTTTCCGACAAGCTTTTTAGTGTGTTCACTGTTCACGCGTAATCGCCTCAAAAAATAAAATCTCATGGGGGTGTTAATCTACAATAATACCATTTATATTTCGATTATTTAAAATTCGACAAGTTAAAAAAATTTCATCAGTCTCTATTTCATATAGAAATTTGTTTTTTAAAAATGTTTGTTAGTGATTTGAACTAATTTTACCGGAAACTGGATTCAATTGTACGATAGGGCTGTAACAATATCTCACCTATTTGGCTGGGTTTTCGTTCAAATTTTCGATAAAATTAATTGTTAGTCTTAAATTTTATTTTTTGTCCTGAAATAAAATTCTAAGTTACTTTTTAAATTGTTGAAAGCATCACTTTAATTTAATGTTTTAATCGCTGGCAGCCATTACTTTTTTTTCTGGACCAAAACTATTTTCGTTTTTTTAAAAAATTATTATACACAAAAAAAAACAATCATTTTGACAACGAAAAATAAAGTTTAAACATTCTTTTTACACAAAAAATAAGCTTTAACATTTGAAAGCAAAAATGAAGAACAGAACATTGAACAATAATAGCATACTAGTCAATAGTTTATAACTTTAAGACGAGATAATCAACGTCTTCGACGAGGAAGATTTTGGTATACTATACCGAAATAGTTCAATTTCATTTAAGTTAAAAAGTAAATTAGAATTTTATTTAAAAATAAAAGCCTCCATTTTATACAAAGAATAGATTTTTTTTTACTCAACATTTATGCGAAATGACCAAGAAAGTATTCAAACTATTTCTATATTACAATTGAACCGGAAAATATTTTTTAGATAATGAAAACAATTAACAATCTTAGTTTAAGAGAGGGGGGGGGGGGCAGTTTGTTGTTTAAATTTGACGCAAACTGATTCCCCATGGCGGATTTTTAGCCAGAAACCCTATGTTTAATTAGCCAGAAACCCTATGTTTAATTAGCCAGAAACCCTATGTTTAATTAGCCTACATCATCATCTTTAGGAAGTGATTGTTTACATTTCTTCTTGTCTGACAAAGGCAGATAATTTGGGGTGAACCTCGCATTTGTTAACTATCAGCCACGTTCAATTTAAACAGCAAACTGCACAGCGACACACACACCTAAAAACTAAACTAAGATATTTATTTATTTTGTAATTTTCGACGAGTTTAAAGTTAAAATTAGTTAAAATTACTAAATAAAATTGATAAAATCATTAGACCGGTGTCATGATGTAATAATAATTTAACAAAAAATATTGTATTTTTTTGCAAGTTCATCCTACATTAAAAATCGAAGGAAAAAAATGGTTTTATTGTAGATTAAAATCCTCAGCTAAATCCATCTCCACCTCTAAAAATAATTTTTTTAAATGAGATTCTACTTTTTTAGTCGATTACGTATGACGGAAAGAAGAAAAAAAAACAGACTAACAAATATTTTAGAATTTAGGGTAGGGGATCAGTTTCGTATATAAATTGAACGTAAAACGTTCCCCCATTTCCGGGCCATTCTGTTTTTTAAGGCTGTTAGTACATTTTTTTACCACTAACCCTAAGTCTGACTGGCAAGGTCATTCAACTGCATGTAATCGCCTAGAAAAGTAGACCCCTCCCCCAAATAACGCACATAATTCATCTCCAATAGCGCCCCCCCCCCCAAAAAAAAATTGGCCACTGCCTTAAAACGCTAGAATAGTTCGGAAATAAGTATAGTTATATGCAAAATTGATCTCTCACTTGTAGAGAGAAAGGGTAATACCATGTCAAATTATCCAGACTATGTCACCCATACCTCTCAGATTTTCTTCAAACTTTCCCCAGTTGTTGGTATTATAAAAAAGTAGATAATCCTGAAAATGTGAGCTTGTTAACTCCAAGCAGTTTCTAAACTATTGCATTTTTAAGATTTTAAGTATGTCGCAAAATCGCGACATTAGAAAAAAAAAAAAAATTTGTGCATAAAATGACTTCTAGACTATTTAGAACGATAAAAATTGGCACAGGCAACGTTTTTTGCACAAAGAATAAAAAAATCACTTAAAACCTCTAAAAAGCAACTGTTTTTTTGAGTTATTGTACATGTTTACCTAAATCTGGGCGTAAGATTACCAAGCCTCAAAAAAGTATGTGGCACTACTGGAAAATGAAGATTTTCTTTTTCCGTGTGTTCTACGCAGTTTGAACTTTCTCTCATCCAAAAATGAAGTCTTGTTCTTTCTCTTACAATTTAACTTGAAAAATGGACATTTTTTTCACGTCACGACCATATGGTCTTGCTGTTTCCACTGGAAGATAAATAAACCCAAATTTATCACAAAATTCATTTTTCATTTTGCTATAGTTGATTTAATGCATCGACAGAAAATTAGAAGAATCATCATAATATGTTTTCAAAACATCAAATCAACAGCCGTTCACGAATTTTGCAAACGCAACAATCGTTTTATCATAATCTTCATCTCAAATTCTGTAAGTTCTTCCAGTGGTTGTAGTAAGTGCCTGTATAACACATATAATGTTTTTTATAGGGACATAGCAGCTATCACCACTTGGCCAGTTAAATGTTTTTCAGTGGTCCATGGGGATGCGTGAATTGGACATCTACATCACCAAATTGACCCACCACAACGAACTCTACACACAAAACATGTAAGACGATGGTGCAATGTTGCGAATATCAACTAGAGTTGGATTTTTGAAGTCATGTATGTCCATAAACGAGTCATCACGCAGTTCGTGTCCAATTTGTGACGCTGACTGGGGAATGAAATGATGACTGTTTCTGGTACCGGGTACCGTTTTACCTTCTTCGAACCTCTTCCCCATCTTTTTTCTCGCCTGTCAATGCCAAAGAAGACAATTGATTTCATTTTTTCTTGACATACTTCGAGCACCGCATGATAGTCCAGAATTTGGTTGTTGAGGTTTGCAGCATGACGTTTCATCGCACTACCAATTCCATCAGACAGTGATTTCCCATGACTAGTTGCAAAGAAAATCCACTCTGCTTCGATAGAAAAGTCCTCTTTATGGGAACATAAATTAAGGAAATTCTTGAAATTTTTGTATTGTCCACCACAGCCATCAGAATTGTAATAGATCTTTGATGTTTGACGGCCTCTGCTTTAAGTATTCCACCAGTAGTGTCTGAATCTTGTGAACAAAACTGGTGTCGTGTGTGTGTGGGGTCATCTGAAATGAAACAGAATAATGCTGGAGGTTTCCATCAGCATATTTGTGGTAGATGACTGGGGGATGCAATGCGCAATACTCTTTGCTCCAGTCGAAGCTTTGTATCTCGGCCTGGATCAGATACTGGTAGTTCTCTGCGTAGTCCGCTAGTGCCAAAACATTGTTCATACTAATAGATTCTTTCATCAATTTCACATATCTTATTTGGGCTTTCACCAGGTAAGAGTGTCGAGTAAGGTTGTTGTTGCTGTCGATGAGAAGTTCCTTGTATTCTTCGAATGTCGTAAGTGTAGCCAATGCAGCATGGAATTCAGAGTCCATATCTAGATAATTGAGCAAATCATTCAGAAACTTTTTCAAAGCAGCATTTCCTGGGCATAAATCACAGCGATGCATCATACACACTTTGTTATCTGGGTCACAGACAATTTTCTTGATTAGGTTTTTGTATGTATATTCCCAGTCAATCACATCAACCAGCATTCTGATGAGTGATACGTAATTAGGTAACTGCTACATTACACCCTGCTTAGGATTATAGCTGATAAAAACAAGATATTCTTTATTAACAGTAGAAGCACAAGAGGATAACTTTAAACAAACAAGCAAATTGCAACAAGAGGGTAAATAAATGTTCAGTTTTATCTGAAGTATCTGTATTTTTGCTGAAAGGAGAAAAATGTTTGTTCTTTTGCTGGAAACATAAAAATGTCCGTTTTTTTGCTGACACGAGAAAAATGTTATTTTGCTGAAAAGTGAAAAATTATTCTTTTAAAACTTATAACAATCTCAAAAGAAGTTGTTTTCGAAAAATGTAACTGTTCAGATATACAAAGTCTTGCATAATTTTTTTGGCCAATGAGCATGTCTACCAGAACGTATGGTGGTAACGTGACTTGGAAGACATGATTTGGATGTCTCTGGAGGTTCCGTCTCACTTGGTTCAAGAAATATGAGTGTGGGTGGAACATGGGGTTCCTGGGTGTTGTTGTCCAAAAATGCTCATTTTAGTCTGTCAACCAACAGTCTCTTTGGTTCATTCAATGTCTAAAGTAAAAAAACTTGTCATTTCGTTTGAGAACACGATATGAACTGGATTGGCCAAGATCAAAGTGTAGTAGCTGTTTCGATGGATACTGCACGAGACTGGTCCTGTGCAGTTCTAGGTCCACCCTCCCAGGCTTTACCTCCCCTCTTTGGGGAGGAGTAAGTTTATTGCTTACTACCTGGGGCGCCCCTACCGGAGAATGTCGACGGGGCTGCCCAGGCAATTTTTAAATGGCCAGAGTGCTCACCTCTCGAGCGCTGGCTTATCTAACCACACTTTCCCGACCTTGTGTCACATCTTACCTTGTGGGAGGTAGATAAATAACACGATATGAACTGGAATAAGATGGTGTGAGTGGGCTTTAACCGAGTCTTTCCTTATAAACACATATGGGTCCATGATCAATGTCCTTAGGGACAGCTGATTTGGTGGTTTGATGCCGAGTGTTCATGGGCACTAACTGCACCGTTTAATTAGCATACGCGTCTGTTAACATAGTGTTTCGTATCAACGCCACGTATATCTGATGGGATGAACATATGACTAAGTAATGCAAGTGGGGTTCCGTTCAGCAGTTCAACTGTGGAGTATACCAAATCTTCTTTAATAGCAACGCGACAGCCAAGGAGAACAATGTGTACGTACTCAATCGAATGTTGAGGATCAAGGGCTGCACGCAAAGTGGCTTTTAATTAGCGATGAAAGCGCTCGATCATTCCATTGGTAGCTGTGTGATAACTAGTAGTCCTAGTACGCTTAATATCCAGGATTTTGGATAGTTCTTGGAATAGGCAGGATTCAAACTGCCTGCCATGATCAGTGGTAATTGTTGCCGGGACACAATAACGCAAAATGCAGCTTGATATTAGGGCACGCGCTATAGTTTCAGCAGAAATATCGCTCAGTGCCATCATTAAAAAGGGTCAATACATGTCAGCAAGTATGAGTAGTCTTGGCTGACTGGCCAGGATCCAACCAAGTCAATGTGTATGTGGTTGAATCTTGTATCAGGGATACTGAAAGTTCCGAGTGGGGCTCGTACATGCGTCTTTGATTTCTCGCAGGGTAGACAGCAACGGATCCAAGCAGTGATTTCGTGTCTCATATTCGGCCAGAAGAATCTGGCTGAAATAAGTTTCACTGTGGCAGAAACTCCGATGTGAGTCAGTCCGTGCAAGGAATAAAAGACAGTTTTGCGATGAGCTTCAGGAATTAAGGGACGAGATTAATTCAGAGAGGTCTTACATAAGATTTGTTCATCCGCTGTAGGAATGAGGATGTAAGGATGAGGATGCATTGGAATTTGCCAGTAGAAAATTCTGGAGCTGACAGATTCAAATCATCCAAAGATGGTTGGTTCAAATCATCCAAAGATGGCTGGTTCAAATCATCCAAAGATGGTCGGTTCAAATCATCCAAAGATGGTTGGTTCAAAGCATCCAAAGATGGCTGGTTCAAAGCCATTTGACGAAGATGAATGTCCTCTAGAGAAGAAATAGCACTGATGGGAAGAAGAGACAATGTGTCTGCCGTAGTGTTCTGTGAACCGGATATATGCCATATGTTGCTGGAGAACTAGGAAATTAAGTCCAAATGCCTAACTTCCTGAGGGGAATATTTGTCCGGCTTAGCACGTAACGCGAACGTAAGTGGACGATGATCCATGTAAATGCCAAATTCCCGACCTTCCAATGTCGAAAATGTTTAATAGCTAAGTAAATAGCCAACAGTTTGTTCCAAAGTATTATAACGACTTTCTGAAGGTGTCAATCGACGAGAAAAGTAGGACAAAGGTTGAATCTGCTGCTGCTGATGCTGCTGCTGATGATGTTGCTGTAAAACTGCACCAACTGCATCACTAGATGCATCCGCAACAATAGAAAAATGCAGCATCAGTTATGGGATGTGATAGCAATGATGCATCTTCAAGCTTTTTCTTTGCCTCGTGAAAGGCTTTAAGCTGGCAGTCATCAAGTGAAATGGGTTCATCCCTCTTTTTTCTATTCTTCAATAGATCAGTTAAAGAAGCAAGTATATTCGCGCAGTTTGGGATGAACCGTCTGTAGTAGTTTAATAGTCCGAGAAAGTGTCGTAACTGATGAAGAGAAGTTGGGTGTACTCAGATCAAGCAGAGCTTTACCCTTTCCAAAAAATACCTTCCGAGCTTATATGACCCAGAAATACAAGACTTGTGGCACCAAAGATACATTTAACAGGGTTTATCCTGACATGGTAACGATGCAAACACTCTGAAAAGAATATGTTCCTCCGGTGAAGAGTTAGTTATCAAGATATTGTCTACATAGTTGTATACGAAGTCTAAGTCAGAAACTACTTCATCCATAAAACGCTGAAAAGTGCTGCATTATGCAAACCGAATGGGATAGTTAAAAATCCAGATGCTCCGAAAGTCTTAGGAATATCTGCAGGATTAACTGGAATTTGGTGGTAAGCCTTCACAAAATCTAACTTTGAAAAAAACTTTACAACTGTGCAAAGATTAAGTGAAATCTTGAATAGCGATCAGGAACAGTAGTTGAGTTCAGCCGACAGAAATCTCCGGTAGGATGACAATCCCCAGAGCAACTTCGGAACCATGTAAAGGTGATGCCCAAGGGCTAGATGCGGGACAAATAATACCGCCTTTAACGTCTTCGAGGAGAGGCGGCAAGGATGTGAAAAAACAAGGGCAGCAGAAGTTTCAATAAAATTCAAATTTGTTGGATCTGGAAAAGAATCTAATAACAAATGACAAGGGTCTTCAACGAAGCTACAAAAAATAGAGGACTAAGAAGTGGCTCAGAAGCTTTCCTACCAGATAAGAATAATAATAGCTTAGTACTAGAATCTAGTAGCTCGCATCTACCATCTACGCATGTCCGCTAGCAAGTAAAAATGGTGTAGGAAATCGGCACCTAAGATTGAGATAGGGACATCTGCAATTATAAAGATCCACGTGAAATCTCTGCAAGTCCAAAGATCGTACAACTTGACCAAACGTGGATATAGGACTACGGTTTACAGACTGAAGTACCACCGTAGAAGGAGGTTTCTCTTTGAAAAATTTTAGAGGCCAAATGCTACATATAGCGCCAGTGTCGACCAACAAGTGGGTAGATTATGGGGAGGAAGTGCTGTGCTCACTTCTCCCGTTTTCCTGGTTATTTAGGATGTACACACAGGGTTTGCTGTACTGGCATGACCAATCGTCGAAGCACCTGTGGTACATGCAAAATTTGTGGGAATCCGCATTCTAATGTGGTGGAGAAGACGATCGATGATGGTGTCAACGCATAGGTGACTTGACTCTAGATAAGCTCAATATTTCTATCTCCCTTGTCAGTTGCTCGATAACCCTTTGCATGGGTGTAAATGAAGGGTCAGGGGTTGATTTAGCAGCAATGGATGAAATTTCAGCGACCACACTAGAGTTTGTCACTGGAGGGGTCTTCCTGTATAGCCTGTCCACCAAGGATGCAAGCTCTTGACCATACCTGTTTCCATCATGGAGTGAATATGGCCTGTATGGTAGATGGTAGTCTGGATACAAATAATTGTCTCAATAATCCGTTATCTGCTGGGGTACCCTCATCCAACTCCCGCATTCGGCGAAAGAGCTGGCTGGGCAGCCGATCTCAGAGTAGCTCATCGTTTACGAGTGTTTGAAAGGGACATTCAGCAGATAGAGATGTGCAACGAAGGATTTCTCTCTTCACGCTATCATAAGAAGCCCATGCTGAGGATCTGTGATTAGATCTTTCACGGTAGCCGTTAGAGATGCCGGAAATGCGCTAAATAATAAGCTTAACTGTTTCGACTCTGAAGTTATATCACAGGCAGCGAAGTGTGCCTCAATTTGAGCAAACCACATGCGGACGTCACCG
Organism: Sepiola atlantica; assembly: GCA_963556195.1. Taxonomy (NCBI): domain Eukaryota; kingdom Metazoa; phylum Mollusca; class Cephalopoda; order Sepiida; family Sepiolidae; genus Sepiola; species Sepiola atlantica. Next base: position 230,070,227 of record OY744516.1, read on the forward strand.
GAAAAGGCTGGGATAGAATTACTGCTTATTGTCAATAGCAATAAATATGATTCCAAATAAGCAATCGTCAAAAAGAAAGGACGCCTGAACTAAGTGAAGAGCTTGTCAACCGAACAAATTGGAAGTGAAAACAAAAAACATTAATATCAAAAGGGACAAATTCGCCAGAAAGGGGGAAAGAGTTAAGGAACCAAATCTGGGAAATAATTGTAAAATATTATGTCTTGACTTCCTTTAGGCAACACACTTAATCAAAATTCAAATCATCGCTTGGCGAGATGCGGAAAGCTAGAATAAACTGAATCAGCAATTAACATATCATGCAGGAAGGCTCAAAGCAAAATTTATATATTTTTTTGTTTTCATTTCTTTTTTTAAAGTAACAAAAATAAATGATCCACCAAGTTAAGTTAATTTATATTTTTTTTGTTTTCATTTCTTTTTGTAAAGTGACAAAAATAAATGATCCACCAAGTTAAGTTAATTTATATATTTTTTTGTTTTCATTTCTTTTTGTAAAGTAACAAAAATAAATGATTCACCAAGTTAAGTTAATTTATATATTTTTTGTTTTCATTTCTTTTTGTAAAGTGACAAAAATAAATGATTCACCAAGTTAAGTTAATTTATATATTTTTTTTGTTTTCATTTCTTTTTGTAAAGTGACAAAAAAATGATTCACCAAGTTAATTTATATATTTTTTTGTTTTCATTTCTTTTTGTAAAGTAACAAAAATAAATGATTCACCAAGTTAATTTATATTTTTTTTGTTTTCATTTCTTTTTGTAAAGTAACAAAAATAAATGATTCACCAAGTTAAGTTAATTTATATATTTTTTGTTTTCATTTCTTTTTGTAAAGTGACAAAAATAAATGATTCACCAAGTTAATTTATATATTTTTTGTTTTCATTTCTTTTTGTAAAGTGACAAAAATAAATGATTCACCGAGTTAAGTTAATTTATATATTTTTTTGTTTTAATTTCTTTTTGTAAAGTGACAAAAATAAATGATTCACCAAGTTAAGTTAATTTATATATTTTTTTTGTTTTCATTTCTTTTTGTAAAGTGACAAAAATAAATGATTCACCAAGTTAAGTTAATTTATATATTTTTTTGTTTTCATTTCTTTTTGTAAAGTAATAAAAATAAAGGATTCACCAAGTTAAGTTAATTTATATATTTTTTTGTTTTCATTTCTTTTTGTAAAGTGACAAAAATAAATGATTCACCAAGATAAGTTAATTTATATATTTTTTGTTTTCATTTCTTTTTGTAAAGTGACAAAAATAAATGATTCACCAAGTTAATTTATATATTTTTTTGTTTTCATTTCTTTTTGTAAAGTGACAAAAATAAATGATTCACCAAGTTAATTTATATATTTTTTTGTTTTCATTTCTTTTTGTAAAGTGACAAAAATAAATGATTCACCAAGATAAGTTAATTTATATATTTTTTTGTTTTCATTTCTTTTTGTAAAGTAACAAAAATAAATGATTCACCAAGTTAATTTATATATTTTTTTGTTTTCATTTCTTTTTGTAAAGTGACAAAAATAAATGATTCACCAAGTTAATTTATATATTTTTTGTTTTCATTTTTTTTTGTAAAGTAACAAAAATAAATGATTCACCAAGTTAAGTTAAGTTAATTTATATATTTTTTTGTTTTCATTTCTTTTTGTAAAGTGACAAAAATAAATGATTCACCAAGTTAATTTTTATATTTTTTTGTTTTCATTTTTTTTGTAAAGTGACAAAAATAAATGATTCACCAAGTTAATTTATATATTTTTTTGTTTTCATTTTTTTTTGTAAAGTGACAAAAATAAATGATTCACCAAGTTAAGTTAATTTATATATTTTTTTGTTTTCATTTCTTTTTGTAAAGTGACAAAAATAAATGATTCACCAAGAAGTTTAAAAGATATTTATTCTAATATCACCACACTTGGATATCAGAAACTTCAAAGCAACCATGTTTGAATTCCGGCGCGCAGGAAATTGTACGTCACGAGGTGACTATATTAAAATTGACGGGCATATATTTTTTTTTTAATAATATTTAAAAAATATTTTTTTCATGATTCAACGTTATTCTGAATTTAATCCTGAATTTACAGTTTGTATTCTATTAATAACCAGTTACGGTTTTCTCTCTTTTCTTTTCATAATAAATTAAAACGCATAAGAAACTCCGACAAAAATAAAACGTTACATAACGAACATCGCGCCAAGAAATATAAACCCCACAGGACAATGCATCTATTCACATGTAGGGTGGCCAGCGGGTATGATTTCTCAGTAAATCTATGATAATATTTTTACAAAATATCTTTGGTCGTGCTGTGACATTGTTCTTCATTATATTTTTTTGTGTCCTTCAAACTGACAATTAGGACATGAAAGTTTCTGTTGAACTCCGTGTAGGTCCCTTTTATTTTATTTATTTAATTTTTTTATTTAAATATGTCGTTTTGTTTCTTTATAGTCTTTGGTAAAATAAATATAGGTAAAAGTACAGAATAGTTAACACTCAAGAACTCTTAAACCAAAACAAACAGCAATACATAATTTATATAAAACACATTATAATGAAATTCTTTACCAAACCCGCTTAATTTTAGCGTGTGAAAACGATTGGTACGAGTTTTTTTTTTAACGTTAAAAGTACAGACTAGTTAATATTCGAGAACTCATAAACCTTACAAAAGGGCATAACTTGCATAGTTTTAATGTGTGTAAACAATATAAAAACTCTTAAAAATCGTTTTCACATGCTAAAACTATGCAGGTTCGGTAGAGAATTTACTTCTAATGTGTTTTATATAAATTATGTATATTTTTATTTTGTTTATCAGTTCTCGAGTGTTAACTATTTTGTACTTTTACCCAAATATCATTTTAGTTTATTTTGGTTGGTTACTTTCTTTTTTATCTTAATAAAGCATGAACAGGAAAATCCAGCATTGCCTGGGATTGAATCAGGAACCCTACGTCTTCTTGCACTCAGCACATAACACCACATTACCAGCAATTTAATGCATTTTTTTGTAGAACGATCTGTCTTTGGCCTCAATTTCCAATATCATTTCTTCATTGGCGCCAGATCTCTTTCCCTAGAGCATTCTTTTGAGGTCTGCAGTCAATAGTCATTGGAGGTCAGATTTTGAGAATAGGGTGGGTGCGGAAACAATTTGAAGTGCAATTCATGTCAGTTTGCCATTGTTGCAAGCAACTTGTGACACGGTGCATAGTCTTGGTGAAAGAGCATTTTTTCTTCATTTGTGGTCGTTTTGTTGGCAATTTTTTCATTCAAATGCACCAATAATGCTCTATAAGATTCGGTATTGACGATTATTCCTTTCTTAAGGTAATCGATGAACAGAATACCTTGCACATCCCAAAATACGGAGGCCAAAACCTTGACTGCTGATGTTTGCACCTTTGGTCACTTTGGATGGCTTTCACATGCTGCTGTCCACTCAGCTGACTGTCGATTTGATTTCAAAGTGAAGTCGTGGATCCATGTTTTATCAATTATCACATATTGACACAAAAAACTTTTTTTTATTGCATTTAAACAGTTGCAAACAACGCCCTGAATCGTCGACGCGTTGTTGTTTTTGATTGACTTGGCAAACATGGCCCCCACTTTGAACACAGCTTTCCCACTGACAAATATTCATGCAAAATGGGGAATACACCTTCGCCTTCTGATATTTTCAACTCCTCTGCTATCTCACGCAACTCCAATTTACGATTGGCCGAAATAGGTTTGTGAACAACTGCTGAATTTGTCTGACCTGATTGTTCAGCATCATTTGTGTCTGTATGACCATGTTTATAGTCAGCATACAACCTCTTAATCGTTATTTCTGAAGGAGCAGAGTCCGAATTACACTTATCAAGCCATTGCATTGCTTGAACAGTATTTTTTCCCATCAGAAAGCAATGGTTTATCAACACATGAAATTCAGATTTTTCCATCGTTTTGAAAATTTGCAACAATTTGTAATTTGTAAACTAATAATCCAAAATAGCTCAAATTTTGATATACACCATTTGAAGGTTAGTACTTTGTAAAAATCATATGGATTTTTATTAGTGTCACCATCTATATGTCAGGCCCGAGATTTATTGAGTGATGTGTTATATTCAATTTTGGGGGTGGGGCCCACCAATGTACTCAGCATTGATTGCGTTGGAGGAGGTGTAAATAAAGTGCCATTAATTGAAATACATTTTAGTAAATTTAATCTTGCTCCAAGCCCTGAACCCCTTATTAACATTGCTATTCTTACATTTTACTTATAGAATTAAAAAAATTCTATAAGTAAAATGTATTTCCTTTTTATGGATGTCACGTGCGAATGCAGACTCCATGATAATATTGTACCCCATTTGATCAAAATAAAATGTACTTACTGAAGTACTTTGGGTAAAGTAGTTTCAGAGTATATCTACTTATGTGGTCTATCGCCAAAACCCTAGGAGTGCGAACAAACAAATGGACAGGAACTGCAACTTTATATATAGAGATTCTGATTTCATAATAATAATAAGTAAATTCCACGGTGCTTCACCAACCACTCGTTTGCCCCTAGTTTACGCAAAGCACAGCAGACAACTTCTCTTGGCACTCTGTCAAAAGCTTTCTCAAGATCTACAAAGTTAAGATACAGGTTTTTCTTCTTACCAAGGTACTTCTCTTGCATTTGTCTCAGAATAAATATACAACCAGTGGTACTTTTCCAAGACTGCATTTTCATCTATGCTCATCTGACTTCTTATTTGCTGCTCAATTATTCTCTCAATCACTTTCAGGACATGATCCATCAACTTGATCCATCAACTTGATCCATCAATTTGATCCATCAATTTTAAGCCTCCGTAATTACCTCTATCTAATGCTTTCTATTTACTTTTTTAACAATTTACTCTTGTACTAAGTTCCCAGTTTTTTTGTTTTTTTTTAAGATAACCTCTTCTTTTATGCTCTGATTTGCCATTAAAATTAATTTGTACATTATTACTGGACGAATATTTCATTTTAATTTTAAATCTATGAACTATAATTTTCTATTGTTTTCGTAATCAATTTAAGCTATAGTTTTACATTTATTAATTATTTATTGAATTATTAATTTTATAGTTTACTTTTTCACCGAATGGATCAGTGTAATATAATTGTTTCTTATTTTTTTTTATTTGTGATTGAATAAATAATTATTTTGATATTTCTCAAAAAAAAAAAAAAAAAAAAGAAAATTTTTTTTTACACTTGATGGGTAAAATAAATAATAAAGTTAAATAATATTGAAAAACTATGGAGAAAATGTGTTAAAAATTCAAAGCAACAATAATAACATCATCCAACTGCAAGAAGGTTTGCGGTGAAACATGCATGATACATTTATTTGATCTTAGCAAAACCAGTAAAGAAAATTTCATTTCATACATTATTCGCAAGGTCACCCAACATTGCCAAATAATTTTTAAAGATGACACCATCAAAACCACCACGTTCTTCTTCTTCTTCTTCTTCTTCTTCTTCTTCTTCTTCTTCTTCTTCTTCTTCTTCTTCTTCAGTTTAATATCTGTTTTACATGCTGGCATATGTTGGATGACTTTCAAACTAACCTATCTCTGGCAAGGTCTTTATTTATCCCTCTTTCTTTCAAATACATCGTTATTACTTCCTCCCATGTTTTTCCTTGGCCTTCCCCTGCCAACTGATCCTACTACCTCAACTGCTTTACACCTACCAACCCAAGAACGCTCATTAATTCTTTCAACATGACCATACCAATGAAGTCTCTTGTTCTGCACACATTGAGTCACCTGGTCCCAGGTTCAAGCCCTGTCTATCAAACTAAATAACCATGGCAAACATTTCAATTAATCCAATATTTAATATTTGCCTGTCTCTGTATAAGACTACTGGGAACTTAGGGTTAGGGTTACGGTTTGAGATTTGTGTGTATGAAGCATCAAAGTATGGTTAACAAAGAACAATATTCTCATCGGGAAGAAGTCAACATGGCAACACTCATGAATATAAAAAACAAAAACAAATTGTTTGTTTGATAACAAACAATTCTCAGAGATTATTAAGAGTTTGAAATTGTGCTTTTGAAAAAATAATCTTGATATTAATAAAACCGTGTGATCACTTCTTGTGTGTCTGTGGATGTGTGTTTCTCACCCCTACATGACTTACATGTTTTTTTATTTACTATTTAATCAATTTATTGAAATTGTAGCAGTTGAAGTGATTGATAAATTATCCAATCAGAACACTTTGTGTGGGAGGCCATTCCACTGAACTATTTGTATCCTGTTTTCACGCTTTTCAAATAGTCGATCTTTTTATGTCAAGCTGAAGAGATGTGCAATGTTCCGGTCTCAGCTGAAACAAAGACTTGACGTGTGTGAGACAAGTGCATGCAAAACCCAACCTACTAGGCAAATGTATGCGCGCCCGCAGACCCAGCATGCTATCGTATTTCTTATTACTTAAACTCGTTTATGGACCATTGCTGTTTAGTGGTGAAGCGATGTATGAATAAAACAGATTTAAAATGTGGAGAAAGAGTTTGTTCTTGTATTCGAGCCAACAGCAACACAACGGTAACAACTTTTTGTTCTTTTTTTTTTAATAGAAATCGCTCCTGAAAAAGGCATGAAGCCACTTGATGTAAAGAGCTAAAAAAAAGAATACTACTTCGTTAAAAACTAACCAACAATAAGTGTTATATGGATAGATTCCGACCCAGAAAACAACAATTCTTCCCCCTTTGTCAGAAACATCGCTCATGGGATGTAAAGACAAAAACTTACGAAACAAGACCTACAAAATGGACTCTACCTTCTTATAAAATAAAAAATGCAATAGTATAAAGTACTAAAACAAAATGGACACTAGAAGGTAGTGTCCATTTTGTTTTAGTACAAATTACATAAAAAATGCAATAGTATAAAGTACTAAAACAAAATGGACACTACCTTCTTATTATATAAAAAATGCAATAGTATAAAGTACTAAAACAAAATGGACACTACCTTCTTATTATATAAAAAATGCAATAGTATAAAGTACTAAAACAAAATGGACACTGCCTTCTTATAAAATAAAAAATGCAATAGTATAAAGTACTAAAACAAAATGGACACTACCTTCTTATTATATAAAAAATGCAATAGTATAAAGTACTAAAACAAAATGGACACTACCTTCTTATTACATAAAAAATGCAATAGTATAAAGTACTAAAACAAAATGGACACTACCTTCTTATAAAATAAAAAATGCAATAGTATAAAGTACTAAAACAAAATGGACACTACCTTCTATTAAAATAAAAAATGCAATAGTATAAAGTACTAAAACAAAATGGACACTACCTTCCTATAAAATAAAAAATGCAATAGTATAAAGTACTAAAACAAAATGGACACTACCTTCTTATTATATAAAAAATGCAATAGTATAAAGTACTAAAACAAAATGGACACTACCTTCTTATTACATAAAAAATGCAATAGTATAAAGTACTAAAACAAAATGGACACTACCTTCTTATTACATAAAAAATGCAATAGTATAAAGTAATAAAACAAAATGGACACTACCTTCCTATTATATAAAAAATGCAATAGTATAAAGTACTAAAACAAAATGGACACTACCTTCTTATTACATAAAAAATGCAATAGTATAAAGTACTAAAACAAAATGGACACTACCTTTTTATAAAATAAAAAATGCAATAGTATAAAGTACTAAAACAAAATGGACACTACCTTCTTATTACATAAAAAATGCAATAGTATAAAGTAATAAAACAAAATGGACACTACCTTCCTATTATATAAAAAATGCAATAGTATAAAGTACTAAAACAAAATGGACACTACCTTCTTATTAAATAAAAAATGCAATAGTATAAAGTACTAAAACAAAATGGACACTACCTTCTTATTATATAAAAAATGCAATAGTATAAAGTACTAAAACAAAATGGACACTACCTTCTTATAAAATAAAAAATGCAATAGTATAAAGTACTAAAACAAAATGGACACTACCTTCTTATTACATAAAAAATGCAATAGTATAAAGTACTAAAACAAACTTTTTCAAAATCCTATTTAAAAAATAATTAAATTATGAAATTACCTCCTCCCCCAATGTATTCGTTTTATTTTTCATAAACACATCAGTAATTTTAATTTTATGCTAAAAGTTAAAAAATTAATTACTGTTTGGAATTTGAAAGGAATTTGGAAGCATTTAAACTGTCAAATAGAAAGTCATTTCTGACTCAAAATTTTTTAGCTTAAATTGGCTAATAATTAAAATTATTAGCCAATTTAAGCTAAAAAATTTTGAGTCAGAAATGACGTTCTATGGCTTTAAAAAGCCAGAAATGACTTTTTTATATAAAGGTAATGTTACTTTTATCTCTATTTATAAAATTACTGTATTTATTAAAAGATTGAAAGTTTTGGAAGCTGTTGGCATAATTTTGTAAACATTAAAACACCGTTACTTTAATAAGATTAGTTATAGTTTTACTTTTATAACAATTTGATTCAAGTAATAATAACCAAATGATATCGTTATAATTAAATTTAACTTTCAAAATACTGTTTAAAAAAAAATAATAAAAAGAAAATTAGTGGCAGAGTAAAAAAAAAATCATCTGTATAATTCCTTGATTGAGGTGGATACTGGTGACGAAATTCTGTTACCTTGGAGATGTACTGTCATTGGGTGGAAGCTGTGAACTCGCGGCAGCTACATGTTACCAGTCTGCTTTGAGACAGTTTAGAGAACTGCTACCAATTCTGACAAACAGACACTTGCCAGCAGCTACAAGAGGTCGTATATACTCCTCACGTGTCAGAAGTGTGCTGGTGTATGGCTCTGAAACCTGGGCTGTCTCTGCTGGCACACTAAAGAAACTGCACCGTAACGACAAGTCAATGGTCAGATGGATCTGCATGGTGAGGTCTGAACAGAGCATTTTTTTTAAAGAAACTCCCTAGTGTCAGGGATATACAGGCATGTTTATGGAGTTGATGCAACAAGTGGCACGCTGTACATGGCCAAACCACCCAAGATGCCGAATGCGTAAAGCATCCATAATTTTACCAATACCAACACCAATTTTCTGGTGAAGCATGGTTGAAAGGATCCTATCTTCCACACATCCATCTGATCATGGCACGGTCATTACTAGGTGGATATGTGCCAGCAGCTACGAGAGGTCATATATACTCCTCATGTGTCAGAAGTGTGTTGGTGTATGGTTCCGAAACCTGGGCTGTCTCTGCCGGCACACTAAAGAAACTGCACCGTAATGACAAGGAAATGGTCAGATGGATCTGTATGGTGAGGCCTGAACAGAGTATGCTTTTTTGGGTCTCTGCTCGCGCAGGTCAACTTGGAAAGCCTCGCAGACGTCATGCAGAAGAGCAGACTGCGTTGGTTGGGGCACGTTGAGCGCAGCAATGGCTGGATTGCTAAAGTCCGACAGTTGAACGTGCCAGCAGAGAAGACCACCTCTGGCAGACCCAAGTTGTCTTGGGAGGACGTGGTCAAACATGATAGGAGAGCCTTGGGTATGGATTCTGTCAAGCATCACCAAAGACAAGAATGGAGAGGAAGACTTAGATCGAGACTGGACAATCAGACCCCACCCTCATCAGAGGATTAATTGTGGCCTGATTCAACAAATAAACCGGAGGAGGGGGAGGAGGAGGATGACGATGATGATGTAAACATTATTTTCCCATAACAATCACTTTTGATCGTGACCACTTTTTAAACAATACTCAACAAATACAATTGTAGCTTTTTTTTCTAAAATTCAATTTATTCTTTATTTAATTCCAAATTATTTTTGTTTTATTTTTCTTTGTTACAGATGTAACCATATAAGTTTTTTGAATTTTATTGGAAATTTTTTTAAAGACATTTTATCTTTTATCAAATATGTACCCAAACTTTGGCAGAGTTTCAGGTCAAACACCTCTCTAACATTTTATTATTGACATCTTGGCACTTGTAAGGAAGGGGCACTCAGAGGATTTCAGTTCTTATGGAGTCAGTTCCGAGAATGCTGAGTCAGTCCTAGAAATTGCCAAAACAATTTATGATTTGAAAGCTACCCTCTTTCTTTTTTCAAGGAAGCTTTTTTTAACTCGAGACTGACCCTTTAAGAACTGAAACTCTCTCGATGCCCATTCCTTACAAGCACCAACATTTCTTTTAATGTCTATGGAATATTGTTTGATTACGAGTAGAAATTGAGATAATTCTCTCAAAATTCTTTAAAAACGTTTTCAAGTGAGAGAATTGGGATTATTTTCAAGCGAGAGAATCAAAATTTTATTCTTGTACAAAAAAATGTGTAAAACTTAAAAGCAACAATTATATTATCCAACTTAAAAATTGACTTGAAACATGAAAAAAATACTAAAAAATCAAACTTCAGCGTCTTTTTTTTAAGATAAACACATGAAAAGTCCAACAAAAATCAAGACTTACTTTGTATTGTTCTCCATATCTTTGGTAACTGAAAATATAAAAATAAATGGTTTGATATTTATTGATTTTAAGTAATGAATGCGAAAATTGTCTATAAAAAAGTGTGTTTAACCGAGTATAATGTGGTTTAAATTGTAACATTTTAAACTTATAAAACTTGTGTTTATAACATAATGCTCACTATATTAGTTTTGGTCAATAATTTTAACCTGTTTGTCCATATTTAAGATTAAAGTTAGAAACACAGTCGGTCTTTAATGTGGGAAATATTTTGCTCCATCAAAATGGTTACTCTGGATGGGACAAAAATGAAAATTGCCAGAGTTAAGGATTTCTCTTCCTCTGACTGAGGACAGGGAAGTGCAAAAGTCTGCCCTTTATTTTTTTAGAAGGTTAAAATGTATTTATTTATTTCTGTTTGGGCGTCTCTTATTTTAATCAATAATCTCATTTCAACTTTTAATAAAAAACAAAAAATTACAAATATCTATCTGTAAATAATACAAATATCTATCTGTGTACGGCTGCATGTTTAGTGGAGTGCATAGTTGCACTGTTGCATGGTTAGTGGAGTGCATAGTTGCACTGCTGCATGGTTAGTGGAGTGCATAGTTGCACTGTTGCATGGTTAGTGGAGTGCATAGTTGCACTGCTGCATGGTTAGTGGAGTGCATAGTTGCACTGCTGCATGGTTAGTGGAGTGCATAGTTGCACTGCTGCATGTTTAGTGGAGTGCATAGTTGCACTGCTGCATGGTTAGTGGAGTGCATAGTTGCACTGCTGCATGGTTAGTGGAGTGCATAGTTGCAATGCTGCATGGTTAGTGGAGTGCATAGTTGCACTGCTGCATGGTTAGTGGAGTGCATAGTTGCACTGTTGCATGGTTAGTGGAGTGCATAGTTGCACTGCTGCATGGTTAGTGGAGTGCATAGTTGCACTGTTGCATGGTTAGTGGAGTGCATAGTTGCAATGCTGCATGGTTAGTGGAGTGCATAGTTGCACTGCTGCATGGTTAGTGGAGTGCATAGTTGCACTGTTGCATGGTTAGTGGAGTGCATAGTTGCACTGCTGCATGGTTAGTGGAGTGCATAGTTGCACTGTTGCATGGTTAGTGGAGTGCATAGTTGCAATGCTGCATGGTTAGTGGAGTGCATAGTTGCACTGCTGCATGGTTAGTGGAGTGCATAGTTGCACTGTTGCATGGTTAGTGGAGTGCATAGTTGCACTGCTGCATGGTTAGTGGAGTGCATAGTTGCACTGTTGCATGGTTAGTGGAGTGCATAGTTGCACTGCTGCATGGTTAGTGGAGTGCATAGTTGCACTGCTGCATGGTTAGTGGAGTGCATAGTTGCACTGCTGCATGGTTAGTGGAGTGCATAGTTGCACTGCTGCATGTTTAGTGGAGTGCATAGTTGCACTGCTGCATGGTTAGTGGAGTGCATAGTTGCACTGCTGCATGGTTAGTGGAGTGCATAGTTGCACGGCTGCATGTTTAGTGGAGTGCATAGTTGCACTGCTGCATGTTTAGTGGAGTGCATAGTTGCACTGCTGCATGGTTAGTGGAGTGCATAGTTGCACTGCTGCATGTTTAGTGGAGTGCATAGTTGCAATGCTGCATGGTTAGTGGAGTGCATAGTTGCACTGCTGCATGGTTAGTGGAGTGCATAGTTGCAATGCATGCAAACGACAGACCTGCAATGGGAGAAATATTGGCGCTCTTGTATAAGCAGTAACCGATCTGAGGGAGATAACTCTATTTTTCTTAGCTTATACAAGAGCGCCGAAATATTTAGCTAAGAGAAGAGAGACCCTCCAAGAAATGGTTTGACGTTTCAAATAGAAATGTGGTTACTCGTTTTCGGTAAACACTCAAAGCTGTATAAAGCAACGGGTCTCACAACAGTCCGGTAAATCTTCGACTTTAGACGGTCGCTGATCTTGCGGTCACAGAGGATGCCTACGGTGGTGTGCCACTTGAGCCATGTCGCATTGATGATCTGTAGTTGCTGCATTCAGCGGGGCTGCCTTTCCTCTTAAAGATTGGCACTGTGACACTGCGGTCCCAATCAACCGGTACCTTTTCTGCAATCATTTGGTTGAACAGCTGCCGCAGCCACACAGAAGGGTCCCAGAGTCGGGAGCGTCACACTTCGGTTGTGATGTTGTCAGGACCAGTTGCCTTGCCTGGCCGTATTGCTCACAGCACGAAAAAAACTTCAGCAGCTGTGATCAGGTGTACACCCCCCTGGACAGGGTTGGCTCCCAGGAAAATTCCTTTGTCAAGATTTTCTCAAAATACTGATGTCAGCAGTCGATGACACTGTTCTTGTAAATGATCAACCTACCATGCTCATTGTTTATGCCAAAGAATTTCTTGATATCCTACGATCTCTGGTGGCGTGCCTTTAGGAGACGATAAAAATCAAGTTAACCTTTGCGTGTGTCCAAGTTCGCATATATCATGCTGCAATGCTTTGCTATATACATGTGTATATATATATATATATATATATATATATTTCGATTTTTCACTTATAAAATAGATCATTCAGTGAAGACCGGGGTTGTGCCAAGAAAAACAAGCTCGATGATACTCGATTACAGAGTACAGATCATTTATATGCGATTTTATGAAGGCTTACCAATGATCACCAATGATCACCATTAAAGATTTTTTCTTACAAATATTATTTATTCAAATTAAATGTTTTTTCCTACACGTGTTTCACTACCAAGCAGGTATTTGCTTGGCAGATCATCAGGGAAATTAAATGTCTGGAATAAGGGTTTCAACTGCCGACAATACACAAACAATGTGGCGTTACAATAGTTGAGGTCACTTAAGAAGAGAAGAGGAAAAAATAAAAATTAAAAAACAAGAAAGAACAAAGATAAAAAAGAAAGGCCTAGAAAATGTCTTAGAAAAGTAGCTCGTACATTATTTCTGCCACTAAGCCAACAAGCAAATAATCGGTCCCAAATGCATTAAAAAAAAACAAAAAAAAACAAAAAAAACGGAACAATGTGTGATAATACACTTTCACGTTGGGTGGCACAATAATGAAAAAAATCCCCCCCCCCCAAACAAAAAAACTAAAACATTCAAGACACCGCTCACAAGTTACCATTCCAATCCAATGATAGTATGGGAATTCTACATCTAATTCATCATAAGGAAAGTCAACATAAATGTTCATCCGGAACCCTTCGAAATAAACACACGACGAGTTCATCATTGTGCCGCCCGACGTGAAAGTGTATTATCGCACATTGTTCCAGTTTTTTCAGTGGAATCATCGGCAAGCTGAAATGATTGTAGACACGCCCGACAGAGAATGGTGTCTACAATCATTTCAGCTTGCCGATGATTCCACTGGGCACGGAGATTTACTAAAGATGTCTAAATCTGCCCTTTTGGATGAAACCGCGGTACATTGCTGAAATATGTAATATACAGTATCTAAATAAATTATATTAGCTCTCTTATATGATAGAGCACTTTATTTGATTTCTTTTCATATACAACCCGACACTCATATATATATATATATATATATATACTAGAAGAATACCCGTCCCAGAACAGGTAAAGTTAATTCCTCAAACAGAACAGTTTAGCACCACTTTTATGTCAATTTATAAAGATTAAAATCATGATATCTAGAATCTTTATTCGTATTTTGATCAAAATCCATTACATGATTTTGATTCTAGAAAATACCTAAAATTTATGGTCTAACGTTAAGGGGTCTTAAGAAGGAATTTAAATTCAAGGAGTCTTGCTAACTTAGTGTTTAATGACTATAGATCAAATTAAATGCTAATTTGAAATATTTGAGTTTTTAAATAGGAGGTTGTGCATGTATTATTCACTTGAAAAACCCTTTATTAAAATACTCAAAAAAATTTTAATTTAGGGAATATTTCTTAATTGATGTCTAATACTTATTGGTAAAATTTCACAAAAATCGAAGGTATCTGAATTTTCACAAAGGGCTTCCACCCCCTTTTTATCCGCTTTGCATAAAAGTAAATTAAACTAAATATAGCCCACATTTGAAGCACTTACACCTGTAATAGCCAGTTAATTAGTTTGGGAGTGAATTCTGTACCTACAAGTATATAAATATACACATATCTAACTTATACACGGGCAAAGTTTGATACAAGGTAACTTTTTCAATTTGGGGAAAATTCAGTTCCTCAAAAAGGAGTACTCTGAATTCGGACTAAAAGTAAAAATTGTCTCAATCTAGGACGAATTACCCGTCTCTGATCAAGAACAGAAGAGATACTACACTTTGATCCCAGGATGAACAGCTACTCTGTTGACTGTTGGGGCAGTAATGATTTTTAGACTACTGGATCTCCAATGTTCAGAGCCATCTCTTTCCAGACCTTGGTAGATATTACATTTTTCCTTCTCATAGACTGGATGCGCAACTAAGAATTGAGAGTCTATCCTACACTATCATTTCAACCATAGCTTGGGGAACAATGATGGGTTCATACCTCTCCCAAGGTTATCAATGCAAGTAATAATCTACTTAGTGACAAGCAATATGGATCTTGTCATGCAAGATTAACTGCTAACTGTAATATTGCATAGGATCAGTCATTCTCTAGATTGGAACTTTGTTTCCAGGGTAATGTCCTTTGATAGGATCTGACACAAAGGGTGCTTCACAAACTTGCTAGCTATGGAATATCTGTCCGTTCTCTCTGATAGGTTTATAATAGTTGTTGATGGGCACAAGTCTGAAGCACATAGTGTCAACACCGGCGGACCTCAAGGATCGATTCTTGGCTCAACTCTCTTCCTGATTTTCATTTATGCTCTTTCGGATCATATTCTGAGATCATTTGTTGACATCTATGCAGACACATCATGTCCATTTTTCAGGAAGCGTCAATCGACATTTGCAAACGTACACATTTTACGTTTTTTCGGGTTCCGCCATTGATTCGAGCGAACAAAAAAAAAACACGAAATTCAGGGGGAGATAACTCAGTCTGTCATTAACAAGTAATAAATCAATGGCAGTCCTCAAAATACGATGAAACGGGTATCTTTAAGAATAGCCCTACAACGAAAACGCTGAAAAAAAAACAAATATACAACAAATAAAAGTTACCGTAGCCGATAAAACTGAATTTCCAAGTTAACTGTGACAGTTATTAATGATTATAATCTCATGTTTATTTTCAATTAAAATTCTACTCGATCATTTTTCCTACTTTTTGGTAAGGATACTTATTTAAATCTGCTGCGTAAGTATATAATACTGTTTTATTTTTTGTGGTGTTGCTTGAATAGTCACACGTCTTCGAAGAATCGCCAATAAATAAATAATTCAAAGAATAAATAGCCACATTTTCGTCGCAGTTAGATTTATTCGTCTTTTAAAGAAATTTTGGGTATATGTTACGAGACTCAGCAGAGGCGCGAACGGGGTCCAAAAAAAGAACGAGAAAGGGTTTAAAAACATAAATTTGCAACAAGTGAAGTTGACCTACGACGAGAATAGATATTTTTCTACTTACCTATGTAATTTGTTTTTATTTTTACGTATTATAAATGGGTTTTCATTAGATGTAAAAAAAAAAAATGTCTTGTTTTTTTTTCCAACGTTTTCACAAAAACAATATGGTCGCTCCTAGTGATTTCGTTAGTAATCCCCCCCAAATCGGCCATGTTTTTTTTTGGAAATTACGCTGTCAAAACTATTGATTTCTAATAAATAGCACTTCAAACGGGTTTAAAATACAAACAAATAGCACATGCAAGTTTGAAACTAACTTTTACAGCTTACAGTTACTTTTATTTGTTGTAATTTGTTTTTTTGCGTTTTTACTCTGCTGAGTCTCGTAAAAGATTCCCGAAATTTTAAATGTTTAATTATCAATAAAACTGAACGATATATAAAAAGTAAAAACAAACCACGTGGGCATAGGAAGCTGTTTGTTTTAATCTTTGAAAGAACGAACGAACGAACGAATTGCTCCCGTAAAATTTATCACAATTAATTAATCTATTTAGTACGAAAACTGGTGAAATTGCTATCTTGCTTGTCACCGTCCACACTGTCCATGAATGATGGGGAAGGGGCAGATAACGTAAATAAATAAGAGAAGTGGGGAGAGGAATGGAATTGTGTAAATAATTAAAAGGGAGAGAGGGAAATAAAAAAAAAGTCTATTATGACATCACAGTGTATTCTGACTTTATAAAAAAACATTAACCAATATAAAGGTTAAGAAATTAAATACTGACCCACGGGTTATTTGGTCTATATTATATTTTCCAGTAAAGGTACAGAATAGTTAACAAAGCTCCCTCCTCATGGTTAACATGGAGGAGGGGGGGGTTAACTATTCTGTACCTTCACTTATTTTCCTGTTCTGTAATTAAAAAAATTAGAGTTACAAATGTCCATTGATTCTTTTTAATTTGAAAGCACAAACAAGTGGATACTTTTTGTATCTTCTTCCTTTAAGTCTTAAAAAATATATAAATTAATAAACGAAGTTAAATAATTATTAATCTTATATAAACTACGATTAATATTCAAATTATAAACGAGAAAAATAATAAAATTAAACTAACATGTATTATAAATTTGCCGGCTTTTTCCTTCGTGGTTGGTCGTCCGCTCTTTATTCAAAAGAAACTAAACATGGTTGGTTATTTCCGGCGAAACAATTTCAGACATTCCATTTCGTTTATATGGAAATGTTTATTTATTCCCTCGACATAAGTAATTGATATTTAATATTTTTTTTTTTTTAAATGTTTCAAACAAAAGGCAACATTTGCAGGAATGTTTAATTTAATTTTTTTTTTCAATAAAATTATCTTTATTTTCTTCTTGTATCGACATTGTTATGATTAAAAAAAAAAAAAAATCAATTGTAAGTTTAATTTTGCTTTTCGGTTGTTTTCGTAACACGTTACCGGATTTTACCGAAACAATACCATGGGGGCTGATGTGTAAAAGCACTCACATTTTCCGACTTTAAAAGTAGAAATTGGACGAGAAACAGTTATGGCGAAGTGAATCATCAAATCTCGTGGAGGTAGAAAAAAGAAGTCACCATTAGGGAACATGGTAAGAAAAAGATTAATCCAAATTAGTCACTACGACAAATTGTCCATCGTACGAAATTCCTTTATAGGCCAGATGTTTTTTAGTGCTTATCTAAAGAAATGTATAAACTTTGTTATGTACTTACGTGGTAGCCGAAAAGAAGACTGTATTCCAAAAATTACGCAAATTCATCCAGTATCTATTAAATTAAAAATAAAAACAATTTTATCAATCGGTCGCCATTTCGACTTTTTTCTGAAAACAAAATTTGAGTTATCTCCCTTGCCTAATTAGTAAATAAAAATGTCTACCGATACGTAAGATCGTTTTCTTCTTCTTTTCTTCGTCTTATAATTTAATAAATACTGGATGAATTTGCGTAATATTTTCTGTACACTCTTTTTTTTTTCAGCTAACACTTGACTTAAGTAGATAACAAAGTTTATACTTTTCTTTAAATATTTTCATGTCGTAGTGAAAGTAAAGAAGCACCGTTTTTTTGTCATTTTATTTCAGAAATTAAATTTACATCTTTTTGGGAATATCTGGAAAAGAAATGTTGGTGCTTTTACAGATGAGCGTACATATGAAAAACGCAGTTACACCGGTGAAAATCGCAGTTCCAATTAAATTAACTGGTGGAAAACTCTTTGATATACTTATGTATCAAGCAAAAATAAGTATCTACACCAAAAATGAGCAAAATCGAGTAGAATTTTAATCAAAAATAAAAATCCGTTATATCGTTTTTTCGGGGTCCGCCATTGATTCGAGCGAAACACACGAAATTCAGGGGGAGATAACTCAGTCTGCCATATAAACAAGTAATAAATCAATGGCAGTCATCAAAATACGACGCAACTGATGTTTATTTTTAATTAAAATTCGACTCGATCATTTTCACTACTTTTTTGGTAAGGATACTTATTTAAATCTGCTGCGTAAGTATATCATGGACGGCGGCACCGGAGGGGGGGGGGCTCAAGCCCCCCCGCCCCCTTTTTGACTTGCCCCCCCCACTTTACGGTCATCAATAATGAAGTTATATATGCATGTGTTTAACCGCCCCCCCACACACACTTTTATAACTGTCCCGCCGGTCCTGTATATGATACTGTTTTTTTTTTTATGGTATTGATACTTTGATACTCATGCGTCTTCGTAGAAGCACCAACATATTTATTATTATTATTATTATATCGTTTTCGCCAGATTCTTCAGAATACCATCTATCGCGTATTAGCTGATTGATGATCCAGAAATCCAGGAACATACGTCATCACGCCATCTTTTCGTGGGTTTATCTTTATTTTTCTGCACCCTTCCACCGCTCCTTCTAGACATTGGTTTATGCTGTTGTACATGTTTGGCGGGTTCATTAGAGATATAAAGCCGGTCACTTAGGAGTGTTTCGAAAAATTTTCATTTATTACTTCGTTCAATTTTAAATCCCAATAATCAAACTTTGGAGTTGAACGCGCCTTCTTTGGCCAAACAAAACTCGGTCTTTAACTTTCATCATTTTGTGATCTGGAGTGTTGTATTTTCTTTAAAAATAATTTAAGATAAATTTTAAACAATTTATTTGGGTTTACTTACTCATTTTGTGAGGTCGGAAAACTGCAGACAATTTATTGTCCGCCATTTTGGTTGGGAGACGACAATTTTACCATTTTTTTAACGCAAATGAATAGGTCACGCAAAATAAATTGGTTTTGACCAATTTCTCAAGAGTATTTTCTTTAAAGTAATGTATGTCGTTAATAGTAATGACTATCAAATTATTCGCTAAAAAAAAAAAACGAAATGTATACGTGTCACAACTTTTTTTTTGCATTACTTGGTGTTTCCCTTTTATATTCAAATTTCAGAATACTAAATATGGTTTTATGGTGGCAATATTTTCCGTTCACACGAAACAACTGTAGTAGTACTACTAGTAGAAGTAAGTCTTCATCCTCGTAACTAAACAAAAATCAACAAATCGCATTATGTGTCGGAATTTTTTAGATGAGGATTGATAATTTGTATTATTTGGACTACTGTTTTCACCTCGGATGTTATTCTTACAACGTTTCAGCCGATATAATCTCCGACCTACTTCAGATGCGTCTTGTCGAACTCGGGAATCTATACGTACGTATGGAATTTCGAACTTCCGTATAGATTCCCGAGTTCGACAAGATGCATCTGAAGAATGCCGAAGGTTACATCGGCCGAAACGTTGTGAGAATAACATCCAAGATGAAAGACAGTCGTCCCCGAATACTCCAAATATTCCAATAGCTTTTTCCCCAGAACTGCAGGCTTATAGAACTCTCTTCCTGCTGACTGTTTTCCTCCTACCTATAATCTTGGTCTTTTCAAGACTAAGGTCAATAGGCATCCCCTGTCTTTGCGATAATCATATTTCGTTCTTGTTAGCTCCTTACATCAAGTGGCTTCATGCCTTGTCTGGAGCGATTTCCATAAAAATAAAAAATAAATAAACGCACAACAAACCGTATGCCTATGATTCCCCCTCTAACTCATTTAAACGAATTTATTTATTTAATTTTTTTTATCATAGTTCACCCCAAACAAGGCAGGCCGCCACTGAAGACGTAAGGGGCTACTGAGAATTAGGGTGAAAGTTTTGGGGGTTATCTTAAATTGGGAACTGTTCAGCAAGATGTTTGTTCATATTAGTTTTAAATTTCTGCATGTCGGTACAAACAGAGAGCAGGGAGGGAGTTCCAAAGGCCGGCAGCACGAGGAAAAAAGCTATTGGAGTAGAAGGCTCTCCGGCATCTGGGGACCTCTACAGTGAATGGATGGGATTTAGCTGATTGTCGGGTTGGTCGAGTTTAACCTTTTAGGGGGGTCTTAAGTTAAATTTAGAAACCCTTTTCCCCTTCCTTTAATCACTTGTTTTTCCACAATTTGTGCGCATGTCTATTTTTATATTAATCAAGGGAGGCGCAAGAGCGCTCTATCCCTTAATAGACTTCAAAAACGGCCTATGCTAGAAATCTCATTTCTTTGATCAGTCATAACTCAAAAACCAATAAACCAAATTAGTTAAAACTTTGCACAATTTTTTTTTTTTTGATAGGTTCTATAAGTGTGTAGAATTTCAGCATCATTAGTCAAGACACCCCAGATATCCAGAAAGGGCAGGCATGATTTTGTGTTATCCGTGTGTACGTACGTACGTACGTATGTGCCACCCTGTATCTCATCAACTATTTGATGGATTCAGCTGATATTTGGCAGAGATAGAGGTTGATGGCATTTAAATTTCAGTTTACCATATACCTTAGTTTTCCAGAAAATTCCAAAAAACCTTAAAAATGACTATTGTATTGAGGCATAGCCTTTACAAAAGTAGTGACATTCCATGATAAATGCCAGTATACTGAAATCATATGCCCTTAATAGGGTTAAGATGAAAATTCATATACACTAAATGTACAAAAGCAAGGAAATTGCCAAATTTTTACACTTTTATTGTCATTAAGTGTATGCGAGCACAACAGGGCTATGTATTTTACTGGTAGGAATTTTTCTTCAGCGCACCTCACACACTTCATCCACTCATGCATAGAGATTTATACTGTAGTGATGTGATAATGAAATGGTTTCGTTGATATGTAGTCATACCCTTTAATGACAATAAAAGTGTAAAAATTTGGGAATTTCCTTGCATTTAGTGTATATGAATTTTCATCTTAACCCTATTAAGGGCATATGATTTCAGTATACTGGCATTTATCATGGAATACAATTTATATTATAGTAACGCTCTCAAACTTCAGCACACATGTGGTATGATTGTGGTTTCGTGTGGAATCTTCATTTGATGCACCATTGTGACTCTATCCGAGCACCGTCTTGGCGCTATTATAAGACTAAAAAAGTCACATTCGT
The DNA here is from genome assembly GCA_963556195.1 of Sepiola atlantica. NCBI lineage: Eukaryota > Metazoa > Mollusca > Cephalopoda > Sepiida > Sepiolidae > Sepiola > Sepiola atlantica. The sequence continues at coordinate 230,091,785 of OY744516.1, forward strand.
TCTGACCAGTTCTTTGTCCATATTCTTGAGCCCATGTTGTGATTCAGATCCACAAGACTTCTTATTTTAGCATCGGCAGTCCGAGCGAAAGGGGTAAGCCCGCGGCATTAAGCATTAGGTCTCTCATGCGGTAGAGAAAAATATTGAGACCAGGAATCATTGAGCCTGCAGCTGAAAATAATGGAGTAGCTTTATAAGAAATGAGCAAGACATTTTGTGTTATTTTGTATAAATATATAATTTATTTTTTAAGATTCCATTCTCTCCACTTTTTCAGGTGTCAGTTCATTGTTCAACATAGCAGCCAATAGGGACAACTACTTTGGCAGAACTGTTTTTCTCTCACTAAAAAACAAAAAAGGAAAAAAACAGAAGGCGAAAACTGCCTACCCAGTCAAAGCACCCCCCCCCCCCCCTGGCTATCTTCACCTTTTGTAGACACATGCAGCTGAGTTGGCATGTTTAAGGAACACTGATGGGTCTAACCTTTGGCTTATTTGCAGTCCGTAACCTGTTGGTCGCTTCAGTATGGGAATGGGAGGAAGGGAAGGGAGTTGACTGACAGCTTTACTTGCGTAACCTTCCAGCGTTATATCAACACAGAAAAACTTTGCTATATGTTTTTGTCAAGTTTGGCTCAGGGCTGCGCGAACGGAGGACCTTGACAGTTCTGTGTCACACACAAAATGTGCAGGGGCCAGAAGAAGGTGATACTACCAGAGTATTATTAATCAATGGGAAACATCATATTCACAGATTGGAAGGTTGGACCAGCACACCCCGTGTAATATTGAAAATCCTTCTGACTCAAGGTACACGGAGGGAGAAAGAAGTTTTGTTTTCGTTGTGAGAGAAGGAACAATTCTTGCAGTCGAGCACTTACCATGGAAACAACGATAAAGTAGACACAGACTAGCAACGTCTCTTCTGTGAGAAAAGGGGCTGTTGGGAATAGAAGAGATGAGTCCCTACTAGATTTCAGAGTCGATTGGTTCATTGGCATAAGGGATACTTTCACAGACTATGGAATCACCTATGCTGATTCTATGTTGTTCAATTAAGCACCAATGCCATTCCTAAAGATTGTAACCAGCAATTTACACCAGATTATGGATAAATATAGCAACTTGTGTTCAATTAATAGTATTTAATGAATATTTTACACTGTTTATTTTGTTTCGATAATAAATACTCTAAAAGGGTTGATATACTGTAAAAGAAACCCTAAGCAACTCCTATTACAACCAAAGGGGAGGTTTTTTTCCGAGGACAAACAAATTATTTTTGTTCATTTTCTTCATGAAGCAAAGCTGCTCGGGGTTAGTTTGATATCAAAATCAAACCGGAAGAGTTTGGGCCATTTTTGAGGACGTCTTGTTCTCTGTCGATCACAGGTGCTAGTCTGATTGCAAGATTAAGGAGTGGTTGGAGTAAGTTCAGGAAACTTCTAACATTACTAACCAGCAGAGCATTACCACTGTCGTGTGTGCCTGCTTAAGTGTGTCAGTCTTTCGCTCTGTCTTCTGGTTTCCCTTCTCGCCTCTCTATCGTTCTGTCTATCTGTCTATTTATCTATATCGCTTATGTCACCTACATCTACACACTTTCCTTTGTTTTCAGCCCAAAAGATTATTCTGGTCGAAATTTGGATGTTTTTGCGTCAATCCACTTTGGAATTTCATTTGTTTACCAAATCCGAATAAATTGTTCTGTCTATTGTCCGTTGACTGATGTCATAAAAGGTTCCTAATACAAATTTTAGGCATTCTGATTGTGTACACACAAGAAAAGGTGCGGCAAGATCCAGTCAAGGCAATGCAGTGTGTGTGGTGACGATGAAGAAAGTGCTGAACGAGAATCTTCGCTATTCCTCATACAAGAGTCCCAAGGGCCAACTACTCGCCATCGATGCCCAAGAGAACTGTCTTATGAAATCCAAGAAACTCCTCAACAAGGTCAAATATCCAGTTGAGCCGAGGATGCTCTCATTCTTCTCAGACAAGAAGAACTTCTGTCATAACTAGTTGCACAATGTGCAGAACAACAGGTAGCTAACCTACAGTCCACACAAAATCCCACATGTGATGAAGACCAAGTTCCCCCAAACTGTGATGGTCTTTGGATGTTTTTCAGTGAAGACCACCTCATGCCAACCCACATCTTCAAAAAGGGACTCAGACTCAATTCAGATGACTATATTGTGTTGCTGTCCACTGTTGTCAAGCGCTGGGTGAAGAGAGTGGCTGCGGGAAGGCCATACATGTGGCAGTAGGACTCAGCTCCATGTCACATCTTCAGGAAAACCCAGAAGTTGCTGTCTGCAAACTTCCACGACTTCACCAGTTCTAACATTTGTACCCCCCCCTCCTCCCCCATCTCGCCTGATTGCAACCCCATGTACTATTACGTATGGGGGCACAGTTGAGAAAGACGCCAACCGTACCACTTGCAACACCAAAGACGAGCTGATTGTCAGGATCAAACTGGTGTTCAGGCGTCTCTCAAAGGCCAGCATGAAAGCTGCGTATTCCACATTCAGGTCATGCTTAGAGGCCATGGTGACGACTCAGAATGACTTCTTCAAGTAAGATCCTCTAAGAGATGCACTTTGAATTTTGAGATGTCAAGATGTGACGTTTTTTCTTTCCTTTCCAATAAATGTTAAATTTATCCTGAACACCCTGTAATGTGTAAATTTAATTTAATCGAGAGTAAAAAAAAAAAAATTTTGTATCAAAATTTAATATTTTTCCTTCAGCAATACAGACTTACATTTTATTTTAATTATTATCCAATCATAATTTTTTAAAAAATTCTTTTAATTTTATATTTGTTGTATAGAATATATTATATCTGTGTCAACTCTGGGGATCAGGCTGGTCAGGCTTAGCCTGACTGAATCAACATTCAAGTAAAGAAAAAAAACTCTTTTGTAATTCATTGTTTTCATTTTTAACTTCCAACTTGATTCAAAATTAATTGTTTTAACTCTGTGCCTCAAAATATTGACTAAAATATTTTTCGTTGAGATGGTTCATAGTAAACAAGAAAGAAAGAAGAAAAAAAACCCAAAGAAAGTAAAAATGAATTAAATAAAATTCTTAGTTAATATAAGTACTACTACTTCTATGACTACTACTACTACTACTACTACTAGAAAAAATGTAAAAAAAAAAATTAACAATATGCTCACTTGTGGTCAGCTTGCCAATTCTGATAGGCTCTGATCACCTTTTCAGCTGTAAAGTGCAACAGGTTCATTTCGTCTACCTCAAGGAGCCACCACAGGTGATATCTTTATATCTCTCTCCCTACTCCTCTGTTTTTCCCCTATCTCTCCCGCTCTCTCTCTCAAACAGGCTTTTCACTAATTAATTTTGTCAGCTTCAGAATAAAGTCTCCCTTGGTTTTGGCAAGATGTAATCATTTTCATAAATCCAGTTTATTGATACTTTAATTTACTAATTATCTTGGAAATAATTCTAGAAATCTGATATTTATCCTTCAAGAGCATTTAAAAGAATGTTTTCTTTTTAAATTGTCAAGTTTTCTTTTGTTCAATTGTAGTATAGGGATCATTGCATTTTCTTGCCCATTTCACTTGGTATTCACTTTAAATGTTGGATAAAATTGGTTGTTGGTCTTAAATTCTGATTTATTTTTAAACTATCAAGAATCTAACTTTAATTCAATGTTTTAATTGTTAGCAGCCATGTTGTTTTTTTTTGTTGTTTTTCTTGCACGACAAATACTGTTTTAGATTTTATTACATGTAAAAAACGAACTTTTTGACAAAAAACAAATTTTGAACATTCTTTTGACACTAAGAAATAATTTTAATTGGAATTTAACAGCGAAAATGAAGAGGTTAAGGGTTAGTGTGAAGAAGTTAAAACATACTAGTTGATAATTTATTTCACAATAACAATTGTCAAAAAAAAAAAACTGTGCGACGGCTACAAATTAGCATAAAAGTAAATTAGAATTTTATTTCAAGATAAAAGTATCATTTCAGAGAAGAATCGATTTTATCCAACGTTTGGACGAGTATCGTGCGATACGGTAAGAAAACCCAACAATCTCTCGTGCAATTAAACTATTTTTCATTTTTTTTTTATAGTCAGCAAAGTTTTAATTTTGCTTCTAATCATTTGCATGCATAGTACTAATTTGTTTTGTTTTCTTTCAGATTAACTTTGTCATTAAAACAACATGTTCACTATTGATAAAAATTAATTTACCAGAAATGGAGAATGATATAATGTTGGATTTTGAATGAAATTTTTTTGAGAATAGGAATATTGTATAAAATTAGGTAGACCAATTTAATCAATGAAAACTAGAGTTGGTGCACATTCTTTTCCTAGTAGGTGGTATAAACAGATTGATTGACTGTGTGCAAGTGGGTCAGAAGAAAAACTCTACTCGTGGCCGTGCCTGCTCTTTCAACCAGAATCTGGTCAATCGTGGACTGTATACCAACTATAAAAACATTTTCAGGAACAGCTAAATCATGCGCCATTTAAATAATTACAAATGTTTAAAAATATTTTGTTTATGTGACATCGTAACTGGCATTAATAATTCTGCAAAAGTTGAAAGGGAACGACATAACAAATTAATTGAAGAAAACAGACTATATCTATATATATATATATATATATATATATATATATATATATATTATAATATAAAATGAAGTAATAAAATAAGGTGTCAATCAAATTTTATTGGAATTCAAAGTTCAAGCAAAGTATCCTTTGCTTGAACTTTGAATTCCAATAAAATTTGATTGACACCTTATTTTATTACTTCATTTTATATTATAATATTAATGCTCTATCCAGTATATTGAGCTTCAGTTTTTATCCGGATGTTTCACTAATTATAAGATATTAGTTGACGCTTATATCTTTTGTTGGATTGCTTCATATATATATATATATATATATATATATATATATATATATATAAATTTATTTAAATACTGTATATTACATATTTCAGAAATGTACCGCGGTTTCATCCAAAAGGGCAGATTCCACTGGGCACAGAGATTTACTAAAGATGTCTAAATCTGCCCTTTTGGATGAAACCGCGGTACATTGCTGAAATATGTAATATACAGTATTTAAATAAATTATATTAGCTCTCGTATATGATAGAGCACTTTATTTGATTTCTTTTCATATACAACCTGACACACTATATATATATATATATATATATATATATATATATATAAAAATTTTTTTTTACCTTAATTCACCCCAAACAAGGCACATTGCCTTTGAGACATAAGGGGCTACTGTAAATTAGGGTCCAGATTTATAGGTTCATCCTAAGTGGGGAGTTGAGCAGCGAGATTTTTGTTCACATTAGATTTAAATTTCTGCAGGTTCATACAGTTAGGGAAACAGCGGTTCGAGGAAAGAAGCTATTAGAGTAGCAAGCTTTTTGGCATATCGGGACCTTTACAGTGAAGGGGTGGGATTTTGCTGATTGTCGGGTTGGTCGGGAGTATTTACGTTGAAGGGGCACAAGTGCAGCAAGTTCATCAAAGCGCATTCCATTGAAGTACTTGTATAAGAAGCATAGGGATGCAACATTGCGGCGATGGGACAGGGGCTGGAGTGTGGGAGCTATTAGATTAGACAACAATACTCCAGTTCATGCAAATGCGAATGGTGGCTTTATAGAGGTCTAAGATGCTGGCAGGTGCGAGAACTTTTTTTAGCCTTGTAGAGTGAGATCACCTTCTTTGCAGCAAACTTGGCAGTATCTTCTATGTATTTGTTCCAATTCATGTTAGCTGTGAATGTTAGGCCGAGGAGTCTGAATGTTGAACTCTCAGGTCAGGTGCTATTAGCCATGGCAATCAGTGGTTGGAAAAGTCTTATAATTGTTAAAGTAAATGAGCTTTGTCTTAGTAGCATTAAATGTAACCATTCATTAGTGGCGCCATTCCACTACAGACTGGAGGTCATTTTCTAAGGATTCAGCCATTTCCCTGGATATGCGTGCGTCGGTTTTACCCACATGTCAAAAATAGAGTGTGGTGTCATCAGCAAACATACCCATCTCTGATGCGATTGCATCGGGGAGGTCGTTTATGAAAATCAGAAATAATAAAGGACCAAAGATCTACCCAAAACAGTAAATGCTGTATTATATCTTTGCAAACAAAAACTACCATTGCAGTGTCATGACGAAAAAAGGAGAACGCTTGAAAAAAGGAAATTATTGTGAGTTCACAAGTTATTATATTGCTTTGCTGAAATAGATAGCGTCTTTGCATCAAGACTATATCCAAAAAAAGGTTCAAAGTAATTTTCGGGAATTTCAAGTACGATACAGAATGGCATTATATCGGCAGTAGATAAGGTAATATCTGATGTAGTTCAAACTGAAGTTGAAAATACTCCATTTATTTCAGTACAGGCAGATGAAACTACTGATTGTGCAACGTATGCACAGCTTTCTATTATCATCAAGTATGTTGCTGGATGCAAAATAAATGAAAGATTTTTAGGATGCAAGTAATGATAAACGTGCTTCAAAGTTAACTGATGTAATAGAAGCTGCTTCAATCCCCTTCAGCAACGTTAAACGTAAACTGGTTTTTCAAACGTATGATGGGGTAAACGTACTGGCAGGTGAACAAAATGGCATACAAATACAATTGAGAGAAAAAAGGTTGATGCTTCTTTTGAAACGTTCCCGAGATTTGAAAAGGGGAGATAATTAAAATGACGAAATATGAAAGGGGTAGATGAGTCAAACTGGGTGGGGGGGGGGGGGTCTGATTTCTTACAAAATGTCCAATTTGAGCATCGCCACACAAATCCATCGCTTCTAGTTGCGTATGAGATAAGTCTCATCTCAGCGCCCGGATGCAAAAATTCAGAAAGACTGGCATTGGAAGTATTTTCACACAAATTGCAGAATTGTACTCTATATAAAACTTTTTCCACATTTTTTGCTCTCATTTAAACTTCATTTTAATTAAAACCGGTCTATTTATTTGATGTTTGATTCATTTCAATAAATTTATTTAATTTTAGCGTATTCTCAGAAGTTTTATTTTTTGCAGTAATCGAATTTAAAATGCAAAAAATAAAACTTCTGAGGATACGTTAAATAAATTTATTGAAATGAATCAAACATCAGAAGTTTGGATTATCTCCCCCTTTCATAACTCGTCTCGGCCACGTTTCTAAAGAAGCACCAAAGGGTTTAAATATGGTGACTTCATTCATTGTCATGCACATAAGCTTAATTTGGTTTTTAAGTTGAAGTGTCGAGAAGGGTTTTTTTTTCTCATTTTTCTCATAGTTTTAATAAATTTACATTGTATAGTACAAAGAGAAAGACTATATTTAAGAATGTTAAAGTCGATATTCGATCACTGTGTGACACAAGGTCGTGTTATAGATAAAAAACTGTGCCAGCTGTAAAAGATTCACGTAAAAACTAGAAAAATGCATTTCAAAATAATTTAGACCTAAATGAATATTGGAATGAAGATACAATTGACGAAGCTGACAATCTATTGGCCAAATTCAATGAATTCAATTTCACATTTTTTATAAACTGCTTTTATGCAATATTATTGTGTGCTAAAAAGTTGTTTAACATTTTACAATGTAAACAGCTTGATTTAAAATATGCTCAGGATAAAATGATTTTATTCAGTGTATTGAAGTCGATGCAATCATGAAGTGTATAAAAATATTCTGATCTGCCTTTTCCAAAAAGAACCAGAGGAAATAAAATGAACTATAAGGTGATTTACCTGGAAATATTTCAGAGTATTTTAATGTCATTGAGGGAGCGATTTGCTAACATTGAAATTGAATAATTTCAATATTTTGAACTATTCGATGTGAAGAAGTTTTAAATATTTGCAGATAATTTCCCAATGAAACATCAAATTATGTTGCAACACAAATCCTCTGATTTCTTTGATTACAAATCTTTGATAAACGAACTGAAATATTTGTACTATGACAATGATTTAAAAAAAATGTAAATCAAGTCATGTGATTTTGGAATTATTATATAAATTAGGTTTCTTATCTGTAATGCCAGAGACTGTACAATTGATTCAATATTTGTTTTAACCATCCCAGCTGATTTACCTGTTGCAAATGAAAGAAGTTTCTCAACCTTAGACAGGTTTCGGTCAGTTTTAAAATCCACAATGGCTCAAAAACGCTTGTCTGGCACGTATTTCGATTGAGAATCAACTTCTTTTTTGATTTGGAACAGCAAAAAACATTACAGGACAAAATATTAAAAGAGTTTGTCTTAAAAGCAAGGCATTTGAACTTATGTTTAAATAAGGTAAATGCTGTTTTTTTAAAAATTAAATGTGTGCATGTTTGCACTTTAATGTACTAGTTAAATGTTAATTAAATGTACTAGTTAAATGTTAATTAAATGTATTAGTTAAATGTACTAGTTAAATGTTAATTAAATGTTAATTAAATGTACTAGTTAAATGTTAATTAAATGTTAATTAAATGTACTAGTTAAATGTTAATTAAATGTACTAGTTAAATGTTAATTAAATGTACTAGTTAAATGTTAGTTAAATGTACTAGTTAAATGTTAATTAAATGTACTAATTAAATGTTAATTAAATGTACTAGGTAAATGTTAATTAAATGTACTAGTTAAATGTTAATTAAATGTACTAATTAAATGTTAATTAAATGTACTAGGTAAATGTTAATTAAATGTACTAGTTAAATGTTAATTAAATGTACTAGTTAAATGTTAGTTAAATGTACTAGTTAAATGTTAATTAAATGTACTAATTAAATGTTAATTAAATGTACTAGGTAAATGTTAATTAAATGTACTAGTTAAATGTTAATTAAATGTACTAGTTAAATGTTAATTAAATGTAATAGTCAAATGTTAATTAAATGTACTAGTTAAATGTTAATTAAATGTACTAATTAAATGTACTAGTTAAATGTTAATTAAATGTACTAGTTAAATGTTAATTAAATGTACTAATTAAATGTTAATTAAATGTACTAGTTAAATGTTAATTAAATGTACTAGTTAAATGTTAATTAAATGTACTAGTTAAATGTTAATTAAATGTACTAATTAAATGTACTAGTTAAATGTTAATTAAATGTACTAATTAAATGTTAATTAAATGTACTAGTTAAATGTTAATTAAATGTACTAGTTAAATGTTAATTAAATGTACTAGTTAAATGTTAATTAAATGTACTAATTAAATGTACTAGTTAAATGTTAATTAAATGTACTAGGTAAATGTTAATTAAATGTACTAGTTAAATGTTAATTAAATGTACTAGTTAAATGTTAATTAAATGTACTAGTTAAATGTTAATTAAATGTACTAATTAAATGTACTAGTTAAATGTTAATTAAATGTACTAGGTAAATGTTAATTAAATGTACTAGTTAAATGTACTAATTAAATGTACTAGTTAAATGTTAATTAAATGTACTAGTTAAATGTTAATTAAATGTACTAGTTAAATGTTAATTAAATGTACTAGTTAAATGTTAATTAAATGTATTGCTGATTTTTACCAGGAATAGTGAGTCAGATACAAACAATCAGAACTGCAACTCCAAAATTTCTGATGCCAATAAAAAACATTGGTTTTAAAAATAATCAATAACAATGATATGGATATCATTGTTATTGATTATTCAACCTTATTGTTTAGTGTTTTGTTTACTAATCATGTTGTTAATAAACAAAACCATAGTTGTTGTTGCAGTTTGAATTGATAGATCTTAAATTTGAAAAGCAGTATGTGATGAATGAAATAAAAATGTCTCAGATTTTGAGAGAATGTGGCTGATGTGTGCGAGCGGGCCATTAAGCTTATGTACACACACATGTAACACAACGGAGTGTGCAAATACCTTCACTGGACTATATGTAAAAAGTTAAATATCCAGTGTAGCAGCAGATCCTAGGAGCATATACCAGAAAGAACAGTTGGAAATAATTTATACACCATCCACTATGACTATACAATCCCTACAGCTACATATCTAGAAAACAGCTGTTAAACCTGACATAGTGATATGGGACAAAAGGGAGAAAGTAGTAACCCTAGCCTAGTTGAAGTCAGTGTCCCTAATGATGCTGGCTTAAACAGAGCTGAAAGGGAAAAGATTACGAAATACCAAGGTCTTATGTACGATATGAAAAGAAACTGGAATCTTTGAGGAAGATCTCCATCATCCCAGTTGTAACAGCAAGCAAACTGGAGCAAAGATCTCGGACACAAATTATACTGATGAATATGTATTTATTTGTGTGCACGTGGCCAACGCTGAACTATAACATCTTTTCACCGTAAAACTGGAAATACATGAAAATAAACAAGTCTTACAAACATGTTCTAAGACAAAACAAAGCAAATTATAAAAGAGTAAAAATTCAAATAGGTTTAGAGAACTATGCGTTGCTTACCTCTATTTTTGCCAAGCTACTTGCCCCAGAGCCAACGTCTATCACAAGCGGAACAAACGTCCGACTCCCATGTTGACTGATTCGAAAAGACCGCATCTGGGCAAGCAGGCGGTGTAGAGGCACGACAGTTACCCCGTGCGCATGTCTCTTCTGGAAGAGGACGGTACTGAATACAAAATGTCCCCTTCCTGAATTATGACCGGCCAACATGTGAAACTCCTACATTTACACCAGTAATTGTAGGAGCAACCGGACTAATGAAAAAGAATTTCAAAAACTAGCTGGCGAATATACCCGGTGAACCAAGTGCAAGAAAGATACAAACAATTGCAATAGGGACGGTTAGAATCTTAAAAAGATCTCTCGGCTGGAGTGTCTAAAATAGCAGGTAAATGTCTGGCATCCGGAAAGATGCCCCATCTCTAGCAAAAACAAAAAAAAAAAAAGAAAAAAAAAGAGAGAACACACACACACACACACATGACCAATACTCAATGTGCCTGACCTTAAAAAGAAAGGAAGGCTCCTAGTCGCAATGAGTGAAATATACATTTCTACATTCCAATCTCTACCATCAGTGACTTGATAACTGGGATATAAAACAATAGAAATCAATGGGGAAATCAACAGACAAGCATATCAAAGAATTTTTCCTCATCTTTTTTTTCTTACATGTATAAAAAAAAATAAAAATAAAATAAATGTATGTTTTTATAGAATTATTGCATTTAATATTAAAATATCAAAAAGAGTTCTTTTTTAAAATTTCATGAAGAGATTTTTTATTTAATTATATATTTTAGTTTTAGGATAGATTGTCAGTTGAAAGATGAAGAATATTATGAGAGGATTGAAAATGATGAATAGAATGAACAATATTTGATGACTTATGAAGACGGTTCATGGCAAGTATTTGTTGACATTGGATTTTAAGATGATCATGTTGTAGCCCTTAGGGAAGCCGTCCTATGGTTATGTGTTACTTATCAATGTTTTTCTCTTTATAGATCCATCCAGAAAGTACCGACTTTGCAGTGGATTCCCTTTCCTACTACCTCCTTTTATTCCCCGCCTCGCTGACAGTTGTGGTTGCTTGTCTCTTCCTAAACTGGCTGGGGCTCAAATTCTTTCAGCACAATTGACAGCCATTACTTTGGGTTGAAAATGAAGGAGTGTGAAGTAAAAATCTATTGAATTTAAAACAAAATATTCAGAGAAAAAAATGTCATCATCAAGAATGTTTTTTTCATCTGTTTGGCACGAGGAAAATGTTTTTCTTGATGTAAATAAATGCAAATCTTTATAATGAAAATAAAATCTGCCAAAGAAAAGACAGAATATTATTGTTTTTGTTTTTTTGAGGGGGGGGGGGCTGTTTTTGAGATTACATCTTTGTTTTATTACAAGTTACACGATAGACAAATGATGGTAGAATCAGATTAGGATGTTTTTGCGGATGTATGGTCTCCATAAAACTTTCTCTCCTCACTTCTTATGGCCATTTTCTTTGATTTACAAATACAAGAACATTTTAGATTGTTTGCTGGCATTCTGTCGACATAATATTCTAATTGTAGGAAATAATATAAAACTTCAAATCATTCTAAATTATTTAAATGAATATTTAAATAGTAATTATTATTTTTTAAATTATTTGAATGAATATTTAAAAAGTAATTATTTTTTAAATTATTTGAATGAATATTTAAAAAGTAAGTGCTATGTTTTAAATTATTTGAATGAATATTTAAAAATTAAGTGCTATGTTTTAAATTATTTGAATGAATATTAAAAAATTAAGTGGTATCTTTAAAATTATTTGAATGAATATTTAAAAATTTAGTGCTATGTTTTAAATTATTTGAATGAATATTTAAAAAGTAATTATTATTTTTTAAATTATTTGAATGAATATTTAAAAAGTAATGATTATTTTTTAAATATGTGAATGAATATTTAAAAAGTAATTATTTTTTATATTTGAATGAATATTTAAAAAGTAAGTGCTATGTTTTAAATTATTTGAATGAATATTTGAAAAGTAAGTGCTATGTTTTAAATTATTTGAATGAATATTTAAAAAGTAAGTGCTATGTTTTAAATTATTTGAATGAATATTTAAAAAGTAAGTGCTATGTTTTAACTTTGAATGAATATTTAAAAAGTAAGTACTATGTTTTAAATTATTTGAATGAATATTTAAAAAGTAAGTGATATGTTTAAAATTATTTGAATGAATATTTAAAAATTTAGTGCAATGTTTTAACTTATTTGAATGAATATTTAAAAAGTAAGTGCTATGTTTTAAATTATTTGAATGAATATTTAAAAAGTAAGTGATATGTTTAAAATTATTTGAATGAATATTTAAAAATTAAGTGCTATTTTAAAAAATTATTACCTCAATCAAAGGGGAGGTTATGTTATCAACGGAGGCACTTTTTCTGTTCGTTGGTTGGAAAGAAATATTACACAAAAACTCATTATAATGATAAGCATCATCATATTCGGTTCAACATCCATTTTATATGCTCACCTGTGGTGGGTAACTTTTAGAAATTAACTTCCAAACTAACCTATCTCTGGACAGGTCTTTATTTATCCCTCTTTCTTTCAAGTCCATCCTTGTCATTTCCTCCTATGTTTTCCTTGGCATAATCACGTTGACACACTGGTTCCCGTTAGATCACCGAAGTTAAGTGACGTTGAACCTGGCAAGTACAAAATGAGTGACTATTTGCGAACACCAGGTGCTGTATGTGGCCTGGAGAGGTTCTATCATGCCCACAGAAAAGTTATAACAGATAAATATCTGCCAGACTCCCCAACAACGTCCCTTGACGTTATGGGTCATCGTCGTCGTCGTCATCATCATCCCCCCCCCACCCTGTTATCTAATATTCACCTCGACAAATGCACCACTTAGATTTCATTTCACAATTTAGCAGCAATATCTGACATATCTCTGATACTGAGGATGCAGCGGAAAATGCCTTGTCTCACCTTCCAATCAATTCTCTGTCATCATTTTCAGATATCAACCTTCAACAAATGACCTCAGACCAGCCACGTCTGGTGACTTTAAATCTGTCATCACCTGAATTTGCAACTGACAAATTTATATGCTGCCTGTGCCCACTTCGGAATGCAGATTATCTGTGACATGGTGACAGATTCACCTCACACTCTTGTTCCAACACCTCATCATTAGATTGTTTTCAATACCCTGCGCACTATTTTTCTAGCGAACTATGACGTGCGACATCACTGCCTGGACATGTTCCTGCATATCCTGCCAAAAGTCAAAGGTGCACAAGCAGATCCGCACACCTCTTGAAACATTCAGCATCCCAGACGCTCGGTTCAGCCATGTTCATATTGATTTTGTTGGACCATGGCCGGTCAGTCAGGGATTTACATATCTCCTGACCTGTATAGATTGCTTCACACGTTGGTCTGAAGCCATTTTGTTAACGGACATTTGGGCAAAATATTAGGTCGTTACAAAAATAATGACCGCCTGAAGCGCTGGGTTTTAAAAAGTTATTTTAACACAGAATTTGTAGTTTATTTCCGGTCAATTTTAATATATATAATAATTAATGTGTTCTCAATAATAATTTGTAACTTTTTTTCAGATAGAAAATATTTTTGAATCATAGAAAACCCTCAACGATGAACATGCCAAAATATGACCATCACCTTCTTATGTTGCATGAGTTCAACTTTGGCACAATGTCTCCGAAACTTCTGCCAACAGCAATAGAACATGGGGAGATAGATCCACAAGTGATCGAACAGTACAAAGGTGGTTTTAGAAATTCTGTAGTGGAGATGAGAGCCTTCTGAATTATCTCTTTTTTCGCACTCTCTCAACAAAAGCTGAACTCCGAGCAGTTTGGGGATTGCCAGAATGCTGGTCACTCTCCGCTGATGCGCAGCCATTTTTGAATCGGTTGAATCACTCCTTAATTTGTGTTCCACATAGCATCTTCTCCATGAATCTAACATGACGGCAGAGATGAACACCATTCCAAAAGAAGACTTCCAAAGATGTTTCCGGCACTGGATGGATCGGTGGGCTAAGTGTGTGCAAGCACAAGGGGCCTACTTTGAAGAGGATTAGGGTTTCAACCATGGCCATCCCTACTACAGGCCAGGCAATCGTGCAACTGGGATCTTTTACTGGGGGCCATGTGAATTTTCTTAAATATTCGATATAGAAGTTGCAAACAAAGGTAAAATTCCTCTGTGAGATTAGTTTGATGTTTTTATGTGTTTTACATACCAAATAATAAGAACCACAATGAGCTAATTGATAAATTTTACAATTATTGATAAATTCCTATAAATGAAGACAGGTAATTTTGAATAAACAAAGGCAAATGCATATTTCAATGAAGAATTTTTATTTCAATGTTGGATTTTTTTTAGAGAATTTGTACTTATGTCAAAAGATCATTACTTGTATATTGTGGTTAAAAAGAAAAAAAGGATCCACACCAGTTGATGATATCAAGCAGAAAAACAGTTTGTTCAAATGTGATATGTGTTTTACTAACCAAAAACTTAAACTGTCCTCATTTTGATTGTTTTCAACACAACATTTTGGCTATAGTCTTCATTTCACATCATAAAATAATTCAAAAATAAAGTTCAAACTAAAATTTCAGCATCTAAATCTCTAGTGTGGTCTCGTAGTCGATTAATCTAAGCAAACAAATTCACTGAAATGGAAGATGGAATTAGAAAAAATAAACAGATTCACTGAAATGGAAGATCAAATGTGATAATACAATGTCCATAGATTAAATAGAAGGTTTAATTAAAAATCTATAGGTTATCCTATAAAATGGATAGGGTTCACAGCAATGAGTTACGATAACCAGAATGTTGTGGCAAAACAAGGATGGCACTACTTACAAAAATTTCTAAGGAAAGTTCTTCACCTCAAAATCTGAAAGTAGTAATTAAAACTTCTTATTTTAATGTCTCACTAATGACTTGTTATCATGAAGAATCCACCCCAGAGTGTTCTTTCTTTTTGCGGTATAGAAAAGAGAAAAAGCACTCCCCGGATCCCCATGCTCCACCATAAAAGAAAAACTCAAAACCTGAAAAAATCATTTTATTCTTCAAAAGGTTTGTACCCAATGGTATTGCAGAAACAGTGAGTCCTGTGTTTCTAATGATCAATTACCTTTTCTAACTGATTATAAAGCACAAACAACAAACTCCTGTATTTAAAAAGAAAGTGAGTTTACCTTTTACAATAAATTAGAAAAAAAGCTTTGACATATATATTCGCACCATATCACAGAATCAACGAGTCCTTTGTTTCTAATGATCAATTATTTTTCACTGATCATAAAGCAAAATAACAAACATTTTTACTGATGAAAATTTAGAAACGAAAGCTTCAAAATCCATATTTATACCATACTGCAAAATGGACAAACAGATTAATTCAATAAGAAAACTATTTTGACTTCAACATGTATTTTACACCAGGCTCTTGCAGAAATAATTAGTTCCTTTGTTCTTACAGATCAATAATTATTTATAATTGATCAGACTGCTAAAATTTCAAGATAATTTCAAAACCTTTAGTGCTGGTTCTTTACTTGACTTGGGAGACTGAAACAAACAATAATTCTTGAAAAATATATTTGATAATATAATTCCATGCACTCTCTTTGTATTGAAATGATACATTTCAGACACCAACATGAACATTTTTGTTAAAGAATTTCTGCAAACCTTTGATTTGACAGCATTGAACATTATGAAACAGAAAAACACCCACCGAACAGTGGTGTCCAGAGGAACTTTTAAATCACCACGATCTATTTCTTTCAAAAAACTTCCATACTCATGATAATAAAAAGCAGTATCATTGAATATTTCCTCCTGTAAAACAATCTTTTCGTGTGATATATCCTGCTATATAAAAAAGCAACATTTTAATATCTTTGGAGATACCAGTTTCTAGGTCTGGCAAGTGATCAACTGTTTGGCACGCCAATTCATCCAACAGATATCCACATTTTGAGCAAGTATGGCCTGGATCATGGCTATACTCTCTAACATCAACTTTCAACTGAAGAAGTAATTTTGTTTTATGAATATGGAATTTCTGAATAACATTTTGTACGGTAATAAAATAAGTACCACCAGAACCTTGTCTCAATTTACAAAATTCAGTTTCAAGATAGTCAGTGGTAAATTCTCCAAGAATGACAGAATTGAACCCACTGTCAAGTAAATGTCTGCAAACATCAATTAAATCATTACATGTATGCTCGATAGCCATACTAGTGTCTCTTGTTAAGGATTTTATTCTCTTTCCTTGCTTTCCCCTCATTTGTTTTGCCATATTTCCAAAATTTACAAGAAATGTCAAATTTCCATCATTTCGATCTGATAATACACTTTTCAGTGGATCATTTGTCTTGACACTTCCATAAATATCTTTTACACTCACTATTTTCCAAAATTTCAAAACTTCTTCAATGAAAGTAACAGTTTCTTTTGTATCATCATCCTGTAATAATGGATGAGTTTTCATTGCAGTTACAGTCTCATCACAAAACACTTTCAAACAGTGGGAAACTTTTTGTCTCTAAACTGGTTTTGGAAGAACAGCTACTTCTGTTAGTTTTGATAACTTAACAAATTGATTTTTTTCATGCGCAAAAAGTTGTTTCACTATTTCCCATTTTGCTATCATTTCTTTACCATCAGAATAAAACAGCAATTCTGAACAAGCCTCAGTTATCCAGTTATTGTGAATACTTTTAAATATATGTACATAATCGAAAAGCAAGTATATACCATTTTTAGTAACCCAAGGCTTATTTTCAACAGTATCAAATTTCTTGAATAAAGCTTGATTAGTCCGATTATTGTCACAAATAACTGCAATTACATGACCTTTAGAATGATCGACTAAATCAACAACATTTCTAACATTCTGAAACAAAAATTCCGAGTTTAGTTTGGCAACTGGGATCATCTTAATCAAAAACTTTGGTCCACCATGTAAATATTTGATCATAATACCCAATACAGTTTTTGCTAATGCTTCTTCAGAATCTTTGGCACCACCAAATATGTTTACCCCCTTGGTATTGTAAACTCACTTTAACATAAACTTCATCAACTAGGATGATACATTTTTTCTGTTTATCTGACAGTTTGCTAAACACATCACCAAGAAAATTCAGATCATCTACCTTCGAAACTTTTGAGGTCATATTCATTAGTGTTTTCATGCTGGGTAATTTGTAATGATCTCGAAGTTTGTTATAAAGATACCAAGATGTGGCAAAATATTTGAATGCTCGGACAAGTATTTCCGACTCGTAAACTTTTTTGCCAACTCTCCGTGGTGACATAACTTCGATATGTTGGCTCAAAACCGGTTTCTCTTGTTCAATTTTCAAGTTACTAAGATAACAAATTGCTTAGTTATTCTGTTTTTCAACAGGGAAGAAATGTGTGTGAGTATACCTGCATGGTAACATTCAAACGTTAAGTTTTCAAAGATTTTAATCAAAAACATCGGAATACTTCCAGTAAAAAAATGACAAGACTGGATGAACTGTTGATTGTTAGATTTGTAGCAGGTAACTGCTGGTACAAAATCATGATGGTCAATATCAGCACACAAATTTGTAAAATTATCAATTCTATCTTCATCTAAGAAATGGGCAAACTTCTCATTTTGTACACTTCGCACAGAAGCGGAACTTTTTTTTGTTGTCCTTGGTTTTGATAAAGGACTTGGTATCACACTTGATGGCAAATTATTAAATATTGATGGAGGATCTTTGGGTCGTGCTTTTCCCATAACAAATACAGTTTCATAACCAGGTGGAAAATGCCGTTCACAAACAACAGTGTCTGAGTGATTAAGAGTGTTAGCTCTTGGTATTACCTTTAACCATCTTTCTCTCTCATCTAGATCTTTGGGGAGACGAAACACTCGGACCTTATTTTGCTCATTATAATTGCCTTGACAGGCTGTCACACAACACTTTTACCATTTTGAGAAATATTTAACAAATTATTTTAAACTAAAAAAAAAGGAAAAGTTATGTGTCGTCAATGAACAGAGCTGTTTACATGTAAATAAAACGTTTAAAACATGTGTAATATATTTCCTAAGAATATAGAAAAGATTTGAAATTAATAATGTAAGATTTATTGACAAATTCTCAAAGATGATACTTTTTTTAAACTTAAAAAGAAGGAAAAGTTATGCACCGTCAATGAACAGAGCTGTTTACATGTAAATAAAACGTTTAAAACATGTGTAATATATTTCCTAAGAATATAGAAAAGATTTGAAATTAATAATGTAAGATTTATTGACAAATTCTCAAAAACGATACTTTTTTTAAACTTAAAAAAAAGAGGAAAAGTTATGTGTCGTCAATGAACAAAGCTGTTTACATGTAAATAAAACAAAATTAAATTCTGACTTTTAACTCACGAACTTATAATCCAAATGTAAATAATGATAAAATAACAGAACCTCAGCTGAAATAAATTTGATGAGTTAAAATTTATTTTCGGAATGAAATTTTCTTGGAGCAGTGAAAACGAAGTGCTACCAGCTAAAAGTTTATCTGGTGACTGACTGACTGGCCCCCAGTTAAACTGTCACACGTGCGTGTAGCCGGCCTGTTATGGGTATGGCCATGGTTTCAACCCAATCACGTATTTGAAATATTTTTTCTGGCCTAAAGTCGGATACTTTTTAGACAGGCCTCGTATACAGAACAACTTGTTCTTGTCTTCTCCTGCACCTTTATAAGAGCTAATCTTAACATAAACTGTTCAGACCAACTCTTATAATATTATTTATAAGAATGAAAACGGTCGTCACGAAAAATGAAAACAGAATCTTTTTATAAACAAACAACGAAATGTATTTATTTTAGTTAAATACACTGTTGGGTGTAGGTTAGAGGAAGTTGGACAGTGTTCGAGTTAAGCAAGAAAGTACTTTGGCTTCCAAAAGTCTACGAGTAGTTTATCTTCAGGCGAAGATAGCCAATGCTCGATGGTCCAGTGGATAGAGGCAGGAGAGAGAGGGGGAGGGCGTCCTTCCTCGTTGCTTCCAGGAAATTCTCTGATGACTGTCCGTGATTCCCAAAGGGGCGGAAGTAGTCCTTCAGGAGACAGATGAAGTTAATATGCCCTGGAAGCTGATTGGTCAGTGTGTGACCAAATCACCTAACAGGGACTGTTCTCCGAGAGAGAAAATAAATGTTTATGTTTATGACTGCTACACCTTCATATTAAAGATATCAACATCATGGGGATTATCATATCCCTGAAGATAGTTCAATTCTTGCGCGTGAGAATGTAGAAATATTCTTCAAAGATAAGCGCTGAAATTGAAATGTAACGACAGCTTTTGAGAGAAAGAAATGACAACAGCAATTTTACTTAGACAAGTAATAATTAATAATAATAATAATAATATACAACAGAAAAATGGTGATTGTTCAAAATAAGGAGGTTTATGAATACGTGCTTTTGCAGAACTTATGTGTGTAAAAATGTAACAGTTTGCACGCGGGGGTCCATCTGTTCTGGTTTTTACATACACACACTCTTCTAGCAAAGTAATTCATTTTTATCCTTGTTACAAAATGAACTATTTACATTTGGACATGTAACATGAACTTTTAACTGCATATATTGTTAATATATATATATATATATATATATATATATATATATATATATTTATATATATAATTATTACTATTTCATGTATCCACATAAAATTTTATAAGGAGATATAATTTTTTATGTATCAATTTTCAGTATTTACTTCAACAGTGCTCAGTACGTAAGTAGAGCGAAACGGAGACAAAGAAAATTTGCTTCTATTCAAAACCATATATATATATATATATATATATATATAGTAAGCTATGAAAATATATTTATGGCAATTAAGCTACACAGAGGCTCCCGCGTTTTATCCCCGGGGGGAATCTTCAGGCTAAAATTTTAAATATATGGTTTTGAATAGAAGCAAAATTTTCTTTGTCTCCGTAAAGGTGGTCTCGAGAGCTCTTTCGTCCAACATCTCATCTGGAGAAATCGTTGGAATAAAACAGAATATGAACAAATTATTAAGCGAGAAAAAGCAAGAATGGGGAATAACTGCCGATGAAATCAAGCGTTAAAAAAGATTTAATTGAATGCATCGAATAAAAACGTTTAAAAGGCAGAATTTTAGAAAAAAAAAAAAAAATAGGCCAACTAAGTTTCCCCAAATAGAATCAACGTCTTTACGAAATCCTTCTGTTTGCAAAGAGAAATCTTTCGTAAAGCGATCGCAACGGATTCCAATATTTTCAAATGAGAAGTGGAATCTGAACCACTCTATTTTATACTTATTGGCACAGCACGCATTGTCAGCCAAATGCTGGCCAATAGACGATTCCAAAGCTGTGGTAGAGGTATGGCACAAGGAACCAGGTCTACCCTGTCTAATTTTGGATGGGACATGCTGGTTTATTCTGGTCTCTAAATGCAATTTTGTCCATCCAATATACACAGCATCACACTGACATTTATATTTATAAACAATGTTACTATTTTTTTTAAATAAGGCAGACTATCTTTTGCAAAAGATTGAAAATCAGATCTTGTGCCAAAAACCAAACGTAAAGCAACAGAAAAAAAGGCAACTAGTTACACTCTTGGCGATTTGCTTGCCAAACTTTTGACTAATGCCACCTATCCAAAGCAGTTTAAGATAAACTGGACATTTTGGTGGGCCAAAGGTCTAGGAGAATTAAATTCTTTCTTTTTGATGCAGTCCGAGATTAAGTCTTCCGGATAACCGTTGCTAATAAGGATTTCGCTTATTTTATCCGATTCTGAATGAAGTCTGTTGAGAGAAGGAACCATGGGGGCTCGGTGCACTAAGTTATAAATTAATCCTAATTTTCTAGATTTTGGTGCAAACGAGCACCAATTTAAGTAGAGATCCGTAAATGTGGGTTTACGGTAACCACTAGTTAAGAAACCCTACCCTGGATCTTTCAATAAACATATCCAAAAAAGGGAGGCAATTATCCTTTTCCCCTTCCATAGTGAAACTTAAAGCATTATGAAGCAAATTAAGCTTTTTATAGAAAATCAAAGCTTTACTATGAGAGGAGAAAGTAACAAAGGTGTCATCAACATATCTCACATAGACACTGGGCTTAGAGACCGAGTTAAATATATATATATATATATATATATATATATATATATATATATATATATAATGTTTCCCGCTTAAAGGTTCAAGGTGTCTCTGTGAACCGGGTTCGCGCCCCATGACCGCCTGAGATTGTCATTTCCCTACACTGAAGCGTGCCGAAAGCACGAAAAAACGTTGTCTGTAGGTAAAATATTAAAATATAATTTAATATTATAATAAATAATTCAATAATATATACATATATATATATATATATATATATATATATATATATATATATATATATATATATAATTAATTATTGAAGACAATATATGTATACTCATATATCATCAGATCCTTTTAGTTTGTAGTCTCCTTAGAAGATTCAGCTCAATGTTTGTCAATTATTGATAACAGAGCAAAATATAGAACAGATATTTATTATATTCCAATAACCATGGTTAGTTTTATTACTTTTATTTTTGTTTTTATTTTTTTCACATTTCCAAAAATTCCAAATTTCTGTGAGATATATTTAACGGTCCGTTTCATTTGTTGTTTGGCACAAAACAAATGAAACGGACCGTTAAATATATCTCACAGAAATTTGGAATTTTTGGAAATGTGAAAAAAATAAAAACAAAAATAAAACTAATAAAACTAACCATGGTTATTGGAATATAATAAATATCTGTTCTATATATATATATATATATATATATATATATATATAAGAATCCCCTTTAAGTAAAAATTAAGTAGAGTACATTAGAGAGATTAAAAAATAGACATTCACCAAATGCTTCAGTGCGTTACCCCGACTCTATCGTTGAGTTCTATTCGAATGTCTTGATATTTACACTCGCCGCTCTCAGCGTAAATATAACTTAATTTCTCTGTGATCATGTGACGACCGCCCATGGTGTCTCTGTGAACCGGGTTCGTGCCCTGTGACCGTCTGAGATTGTCATTTCCCTACATTGAGGATTGGCGAAAGCACGAAACGACGCCGTCTGTAGGTAAAATATTAAACTATAATACATGTACATGTTTCTGTTCTGTTAAAGCATCTTATTTCTTTCTGTCCGTCATTATTCTTGTCATTCATACCAAAATTGGGAATCTGAGAAATCACACTCGCACCTGCTACACCCTGTGCTTTAATGGTATTCCCAAGGTAATAAGACTTCTTGAGGTTGTCGAGAAGTTTTGTTACTGTGGTGATACCATTGGAGCACAGGGTGAAGGAGGTGCAAGTGTAATTGCAACAGTTAAGAGCAGATGGAGTAAAGTTCAGAGAACTTCTGCCATTACTAACCAGCAGAGCGCTACCACTGTCGACCGAGGGAAGAGTCTATCAGGGATGTGTACGCAGTGTGATAATGTATGGAAGTGAAACCTAGCCAGTGAAGGTTGAGAACATGCGTTGTATGGGGAGAAATAATATGAGAATGGATGTGTAATGTGAGTCTTAAAGACAGGCTTAGATCTGATGACTTCAGAGGAAGATTAAGCATGCAGAGGAGGAGGCTTTGGTGGCCATGTTGAAAGAATGAATGACAATTCTTCGGTTAGTAGATGTAGAACAGTTGAGGTAGCAGGTTCAGTTCACAGGGGAAGACCAAGGAAATCATGCGAGGAAGTGATAAAAACAGACTTGCGAGAAAGAGGGATAAATAAAAACCGGGTCAGAGATAGCTTAGTTCGGAAGTCAAAATTCTTACATGCCAGCATGTAAAACGGACATTAAACCGAATATGATGATGATGATGATGATGATGATGATGATAATGCTTCATCTTATAAAATATCATACTTCCATCGTCCAGCTTTCACTTTTGCTGATCTTAATCTCCCCATGCCTTTTAGTATTATACATGAAATTAACAGCTTACTCATCTGTGACTATCAAAAAGTTTTATGTCCATACATAATGCAACCATTTTTTCACAGATTCAATTATAGCACAAGAACTATTTTCATACTGAAGAATACTTTCGTCCCATTGTAAATGTTAGTATTCATGAGAAGAATCTTACTGGGCGCGGAGGCTTATTTGGTTCAAAGTTCGTGCAACGACAGCGTAGCATATGATTAAGATCTATTTTACTTAGTACTAACATGTAATTTCTTGCATAGTGATTCGTACGTGGTTCAGTTGGACAACACAGGCATGCTCAGACTCGCGTACTAATACATCGGGCGATTAAAACACTTTGCACATGTGCGCTTTTCTGCATTTCCCCCCAAACCTGTTTGGCACCCAAATATAAAAAGTTCCACTCGAGATGCTAACGTGACAGGACGTAATATCACTTACTCGCCTCTTGTCATGACTTGGACGAGAGCCGAGACCAAAGACCTGAACTCAGTTCCTTTTCTATAGTACATGCCTGCCACCAAAACCAACTTGCCTTACATTCTTGTGTTCCTGTGTTAGTGAAACTTAAATAAAGTGAATATAAATTGTAGAAAAGATGTTTGCCGTTTTAACTGAAACCTGATGATTTTTTTTTCTCAAAGGATTTGAAAGCTTTCACTGGCTCTTAATTGAGAGAGAATGAATCAGCTACTATTACTACTTGTCTATAAAGATGGCGACTATATTTTTCGGTCGACTTTTCATTTGCCACTACAACGAAAAAAGGCTTCGCTTTCTTCCTTCATGTGCATAGCATCAGGCAGAATTCCCATGAACAGAGCTACTTTGCTAAGGCTTCCTATCTGTGGAACACATTGCTGTGGGACTGCTTCCCTAGTGATTATAACTTGATCGTCTTCAAACCCAATGTTTTAGAAAAATTATTTTCCTAGCCATTTAGCAGTGTCGGAGAGGAGGAGGGAGGCCAACCTGTTGCTATGATATATCAGCCGTGCCTGTCCCTTCACCTGCATCGTCATCACCTGATCTTTACCATTATCATCATCGTCATCAGCAGCGTTGGCGATGGGGGCCATAGCAGTCCGATAATGAGGAAGGAAGCTAAGCCCTGATCAGTTGATTGAGATAGCACCCGACTTTAACGTTTTTTTTTTTCGCCAGTTTCAACAGTTCCAGACACAATTCATCTTTGAGGAAGGACCTGTTTGTTCAACTCTGTTACTTCAAGTAACATATTCGTTTTCGCTTTTTTTGAAAGTCTACGACAGCCTTTTAAAGAAGGGTTTGAAAAGAAAATACAGTGGGTTTTTTATTAATAAGGACAAAAAAGTCCCTGAAAGAATTCCAGACAGAAAACCCTTTAAAGAAAGAAGCTTGTTTGGATTTAGAAATATTTTTATCCCTTTGAAAAAGGAATAACAGGTTTAAAATCAAGAGGTTTTTAAACGAAGAAAATTATTAGGGGAAGAAAACCCTAAATAAAAACGAAAAGAAAAGAATAGTCTAAGAGACTCTTTTCGAAAACAATTCTTCTTTTTAAGAAAAAAAAAGATAGTTAAAAAAAAAACAGAGGTTTTTGCATTAACTTTATAGAAAATCCTATGAACTCTTAATCTTGGAGGTTTTGTTAAAAAAAAGAATATGGTCCATATTTAAAAGTAAGATATATTGGAAGAGAAGGACAGCTGAAAGAGGGAACTTTTTAAAAATTAGTCTTATGAAAGACATTTTTAATTGAATTTTTTTGTATGTCTCTTTGCTTTTCAGCTTTCTTCAAGTAAGACTTCTATTGTGTTTTCTTGGTTTTTGGTAGAAGAGCGAGACTTATTAGCATTTCTTTACTTTATTGTTTCAGGCGTTATTAACCTTTTATTGCTTGAAACGATAATCATTTTGAAAGAGTTGTCTCTTATGTTGAGACACATTTTTATATTTTTAGTTAAATTTTGCTATTTTTTTCAGCCTGTTGTGTTTTTTTTAATTGCTACCTTGGTCGACTTCGAGAATACGGATTTTTCATTTAAAGATGAAGACTCCTCTAATGTGAAGGAATTCTCAACAGGTGTAATAAAAGTCTTACAGATTTAGCTGACGGTAAGCAAGGTAATTCTATTAAAATCTCTGTGGCCTTAAAAAGGTAAAAAATTATGCCGGTCAAGATTTGAACTCCTGAGCCAAAATGTCCAGTAGCACGGGCAAGTTCGGATTGTAATAAAATATAGTTTTTTTATTTTTAATTTTTATTTTTTATTTTTTAATTTTTTAATTTTTTAATTTTTATTTTTATTTTTATTTTTATTTTTATTTTTTTAATTTTTATTATTATTATTATTATTATTATTATTATTATTATTATTATTATTATTATTATTATTATTATTATTATTATTATTATTATTATTATCATTATTATTATTATTATTATTATTATTATTATTATTATGATGATGATGATGATGATGTTCGTTTTATAACATTTTAAATTATATAAAAAAAATCACTTTCAATTTCAGAAACTATATTTTATTACAATGTTTTGGCCAAAAATGTTACTTTATTGAAAATAAACTTTATTTTATTACAATGTTTTTCTTTCAGAAACTATATTTTATTAAATAAATTTATTAAAATGTTTCAATCTATTGGTCGTTACTTCCTGTGGATTATCTGCCCCTGTTTACTAAACTGCACAAGTGCCAAATAATTTGTCCCTATTTACTTTGCTTCCAGATAGCGTTTTTAAGGACATGTAACCAATGTGTTTTTTGTTTTCTTTTAATCTTGGACATTTTGTTAATTGTGTGTGTGTATTTGGGAGTGTATTTTTTTTCCTGCTGAAAAAGTACATTAAAATAAATAAATAAAATAATTACATTTCGTGTTTTTCTTACGGGCCCATATGATGAATGAATAGTGGCCATGCCTCTACCCACCACCCTAAAAGGTCAATCCGGAATCAACGGGCTGCCATGTATTTATCTTCATAAAAAAATAAAATTGCTCATATGTCCTTAAAAACGTTATCTGCTCCGGAAGTGAGCGATCATTACCACGTGGTGGCTCGGAAGCGGGTGATCATTTTATGTTAAATTTATATGCGAAAGTGACCCTCCACGTGTTTATGTTTTATTTCTGTTTACCATCAACATTTTCAGGCTATTTACATGTAATCGCCTGAAAAAAGTAGTATCTAAGAATCTTATTTGGAGGAAGGATAAATTAGCATACGGTACAGGGCTCCTGTTTTACCAATATCTGTATAGTCCCGTCGGTTATAAACTTACTCCTTACGAAATAAACAGATAATGCCTGGGAAGATGGCTTCCTGGGACCGAACATAATCTAGACTTTAATACTAGCCCAAGGTAAAATGAAAGTTTCTATTTACTTGCCTCTTCACGAGGGCAGAGTTAGACACAAGGTCGATTTATGTGGGAATCCAGAACCTCAAAAGAGGCCACTTTGGATTGGGACAAAAATAAAAATTGGCTCACTCTAGAAAGATTGCGTGAACAAAACACACACACACACACACACACACACACACACACACACACACAAACTGAGAAATATGTTTGATGTACGCATATCGTATACCAAAAATAACGTAAATTAATCACGTAGTTTTTATTTTATAAAAGAAAATTAAATTTGACTGAGAAATGGGTAATGTTGATATATCAGCGCCATTTTTGGTTATATTTAAGGTAGCTAAGAGAGATAACACCCAAAATTCAAGACTGTATTTCTCTATTTCGCAAAAGTTCGTATTATCTCCCTTGAATATGAACAACATGGCGTCGATATTTCCCCCTTATTCGTTTATCGATAAAATTTGATTTTCTTTTATAAAATAAAAACTACTTTATTAATTTACGTGATTTTTGGTATAGGATATTTTCATTCCGTGACAGGTACGTACCTCAAACAGATATTCCTCAGTTTGTTTAATTCTTTTTTCCGAATGTCTCCGTAATTCTAAATAAGCATCAGGAGTTCTCCTTCACTGACTGAGACAGAACAGATACTACATTTTGATCTTAGCCTGAGGTAAAATTGAAGTTTCTTCGCTTGTCGGACACAAAACGAAGTTTGTGTGGGTGTTAATTGGTTGGATAAGGACGAAACGAAACTAACCTAAACGAAACGAAGCCGGCCAATGCCGAGTCAACTTTTCTTACCACCTGAGATCTGCTAGCGTGTCTTACTGTCTTCTTCTTTGTTGTTTGTTTAGATTCCGTCGCTTAATTTCCTTCTCTCTATGCATTTTGATGTATGACCATCATTGTCTGCTAGATTCCAGCAACAACCGAGAAGTGGGAGCTGCGCCAAGAGGGGACCATTTATTTGTGGGATCGGAAAATATTTGGAAATTCTGAAACTAACGGCTCGGAAGAGGCGGAAAGACGATCGCTATGTGAGTTGTAGGATGCCGAGTGGACGTCGGATTTTGTCGCGGCTTCAGACCGCCTCTTCGTCTGCTCATAAATGCTACGCTTCCAACAGGTAATAAATAGACATTTGATATAAGTAACACTTTTAACAGCTAATAAATATAGGCGTTGATATAAGTAATAATTAGTCATAATAAATATACAAGAAGAAAAAACATGTTTGAGAAATCAAGTTCCGACTCCAACAATTCGATAATGTCAAATTTGTCAATGTTAAAATACAATTAAAAAAAATTAAAAAATAATCAAGTTTTTACTTTTTAAATATTTTATCAGTTTAGTTTTTCTTTTTTAAGCTTAAAGGTTTTATTTTTAATGTTTTATAAAAGTTTCAATTTAGATTCTAAGTCTAAATCAGCTGTGTTCAGTCTGAAATTCCGTCCAAAGTTTGAAAAAAAAGCACCTGAAGAAGGTCGGAGGTTACATCGGCCGAAACGTTGTGAATGAAGCAACCCAGATCAGAATAGTAGTCGGAATAAACCAACCAAAATAATACAAATTATAAATCCTCATCTAAAATATTTTGACAATAAATCCGCTGTGTTTGCATTTTGATTTTTTTTTTTTTACAAAATGCCTCTAATATAAATCCATCTTTACTTTTTTTAAAATTACTTTTTTTCTTCACATGATTGTATAAGTCTTTTTTTTTTTCTTCCCATAAATTTGACCATTAGTTTTTTTTTTTTTTAAATACTGTTTGAAATAAATCTACCTTTTCTACTCCAAAATTCTGCCAGTAAGTACGGATAACATTTTAGATTAAAAAAAAAAGAAGAAATATTTATTTTTATTAGTTTTTAAAAAAAATTATCCACCCTACAAACAGATTTGTACCTCAGTCCTTGGAATTCAAATGAAAATGAAAATGAAAACAACCAAAAT
The DNA here is from genome assembly GCA_963556195.1 of Sepiola atlantica. Lineage (NCBI taxonomy): Eukaryota > Metazoa > Mollusca > Cephalopoda > Sepiida > Sepiolidae > Sepiola > Sepiola atlantica. The sequence continues at coordinate 230,120,710 of OY744516.1, forward strand.
TTAGGTGAACTCTAAAAACTAAAATAACAGTCATTTTATTAGTTCTAAGTTCTAAAGAGGTTCAATTAAAAACAGCAACAAATAAACAAACATTCAAAATTCGAAATAAAACACCCAAGTCCAATTTAATAGCATGTTCGTGCTGACGAAAAATAGCTGTCTATTCTTTTCCGGTTAATTCCTATTTCAGTCACCTAAATTATATATAGTGATCGGCATGGTTTTAGCATTCCTCCCAAAGAACTTATTTTTACATAAACGAGAAACGCCGAAATGAAAACAAGGCGAGAAAAATATAGTCGCCATCTTTATAAACTAAGAGATTAGTTAAGGAAGATCGATGACTCTAATTTCATTAAATTTGATCCATCGTCATAAAACACAAATGAAGTAAGATTGCCTGAATTTCAATTTCTTAAGTTAAAAAATTTTTTTTTATTATTTATCCCAGACAAGGGGCACATTGCCACTGAAATGTAAGGGGTTACTGTGAATTAAGGGCCAGATTTATAGGGGCATCTTGAGTGGGGAGTTGTGAAGCGAGATGTTTGTTCACATTACATTTAAATTTCTGCAGTTTGGTACAGTCGGGGAAGCAGGGAGGAAATTCCAAAGGCAAGCGTTTTGAAGAAAGAAGCTATTAGAATAGAAAGCTTTCCAGCATCTGTGGACTTGTACAGTGAAGGGGTGGAATTTTGCTGTTTGTCGGGTTGATCAGGGTTATTTATGTTGAGGGAGTATAAGTGTAGCAAGTTCGTCGAAGTACTTGTAAAATAAGCACAGGGATGCAACATTGCGGCGATGGGACAGAGGATGGAGCTTGGTAGACAGTGTGAGACCTATTAGGTGAGGGGCTTTTTTTTGGACCCTGTCTGGTGCATGGTCCATGCATGGATGAATGGTGGCTTTGTAGAGATTTCTAGCCTGGTAGAGGGAGCCTACCTTCTTTGCAGCTGACCTGGCGGTATCTTCTATTTATTTGTTCCAATTCATGTTACCTGTGAATGTTAGGCTGATGAGTTTGAATGTTGGACTCTCGGGTAGGGTGCTATCAGCCATGGCAATCAGTGGTTGGAAAGGTTTCTCATAAGTGTTAAAGGAAAGGAGCTTTATCTTGGTAGCATTAAATGTAACCATCCATTTATGGCCCAATTCGACTACGGACTGGAGGTCATTTTCTAAGGATTCAGCCATCGAGATTAGAGCATGGTGTCATCAGCAAATACACCCATCTTGGACATGACTGCATCAGGGAGGCCATTTATGAAAATCAGGAATAAAAAGGTTCAAGGATCGACCCCGTGGGGTACACTCGCATTAATGTGATGTTGTTTAGATATACGGCCATTGAGAATGACCTGGATCTGATTATATTAAACATTCGTTCAGTAATACTGTAAAAATTATTTTTCATGAGAAGACCTTCATGCCAGACCTTGTCAAAGGCTTTTGATATATCAAGTGCTACCTGACCCTAACTTCATCTGCGTTCAGAGATGGCTGTTAGGATATCCGCAGTAGAACGAGATTGCCAAAATCTATACTGTTGGTCAGAAAGAAGTTTAGCATTTTTAAGGTGGTGGACTATCGCTAGATTTATTAAAAAAAATTTCAGCAAAAAGCGAGAGGGGACTTATGGGACGATAATTTTGTGGATTGGTTCTTGAAAACTGGTAACACTGAGGCAATTTTCCAGCTTAAACCTTAAATTTTCTAGAATCAAAGTTCGGTAAGGGATTTAGATTAAAATTGGAATAAGGATTCTAGACATAAGGTTTAGTATCATTATATCTTGATTTTGATCTTCTCTTAAGGGGATATAAAAGTGTGGTGAAACTGTTCTGTTCAGGGAATTAATTTTTTAAAATTTATTATTAATTTTTTAGTTAAATAAAAAATGCAATAGCATAAAGTACCAAATATAACTTTTAAAAATCCTATTTAAAAAAAAAAAAATCTAATTACGTAATTAAATCCACCAGAATGGATTTCGGTTTATTCGTAAACAAGTCAGTCATTTGAATCTTTTGTTGATAGTTAAAAAAAAAAAAGAAGGAATAACTTAGTGACCTGTTGTGTGCCTTGTAAAAAATATACAACAACAAAAATAGAATATAATGCAAATGACCAAGTAATCGATAAATTACGATAAAACAGTGGTTGGAAATGTAACAATATTTTTATTTAGAGAAAAAATGTTGAGGGTGTATTGTGTTTGTGTGTGCAATACGCCACCTAGCTGATACCACCTGGGGTGCCTCAACCAAGACACTGCACATATCTACCAAGGCATTGGTCTTCTCCGCCGCTGAGTACTGCTCCCCAGCCTGGTGCAGGAGCTCCAACACCAAGAAGCTGGACGTAACGCTCAACACCACCTTACGCATAGTCTCTGGCTGCTTGCGCGCCACACCAATCAACCAACTACCGATTCTCGCCGGCATCGCACCACCAACCCTGCGCCGTGAGATGGCTGTCCTTGCACTGTCAAGAAAGGCTACTATCGATGAGGACCACCTTCTCCACAAGCTCGCCACAGAGACCCTCCACGAGCTTGCCTGTAGTCACGATGCCCATTCTCGGAGCATGCCCACCAGCTCCTGCTCTCAATACCCGGTGACGTCACAAAACAACTCTGGCTGAAACGTTGCTGGACGGAGGAATGGCAGGCAGCAGCTAAATCAAGGTTGCACAGATTTGTGGAGGACCCGGATAACCTACCAGGCATGGACCTCCCTCGCCGGCAGTGGACAATGCTCAACCGCCTCAGGACAGGTGTCGGCCGTTTCACCGCGACCATGAAAGGATGGGGACTCAGGGACTCGGCTGTCTGTGACTGTGGTCACTCTGAACAGACAGTAGACCACATCATCGAGTCATGCCTTAAACATCGACCACCCAACGGCGAAGCCGGCATAACTGCGCTAGACAACAAAACATTAGCATGGCTTTCCTCAACCGAGCTGGTGATCTAACAGTGAGATGCTGTGAAGCAAACGAAAGAAGATTGAATTAGTATTCAGATTACAAAAAAAAATGTACTTGTTCAATCTTTAACATAATTTATTATGTAAGTGATCTCCTCTGCATGTTGAAATTCAGAGGAGACATTTGTAAAAGTAGATATTTTGGCTAAAAATCGTTAGAAAATCAAGTGCTAAAAATCGAACATGTAATGTTTTCAAAACTTTTGTGCTTAATCAATAAGTCTGAAGAATTATGACTAAACAAATTCAAAAATGCTTAGAGGCAGTTGGAATTTTGTCATCCACCAAATTCACCATTTCTTTGTTTTTTTCTTTTTTTTTTTTTGTTGAAATTTTGATTTAGGTTTTCCTTAGATTTAAAAAGACCTTGAACTTTAATTTCCAACTGCAATTAACTTGTCATTATTATTTTTCAGCCACTTGGAGGAGAGGGAAAATGTTATTCCCATTGCTTCCATGGTCACCCTACCCAAACATGGCTTCCTACCAGACATCCCCCGTGAGAGCAATTTACTCTTTGAGTTATTGCTTTACATGTTGGGAGTGATAATTCTGCTGTTGCAATATGTGAATCTCTACAAAACTGTTTGGTGGTTACCGCATTCACATGCAAATTATGCTTTGGTAAGACGACATTCTTCTATGGCTGTTTTCTCGTTTCTTTAATTTGACTTCCTTTCATAGGAGATTCCCTGAAGTGGCTTATATGGATGCATGAAGTGGAATTAAATGATAACTTGGTACTCTTATAACTGACGCACCATGTTTCCGTGACTTTGTGTCATCAACGTTCGGGCAGGTCTCTGAAGCGGCCGAGAGTTTACGAGGCGAAAAAACTAACAAACGCTAAATGGAAGACTGGCAGGAGATAATTTCAGACAAAAAATTCAAAGGAAAATACGTAGATAAAAAGAAAGATCGAACAAACCATAGCTGAACAACTGTTAATAATTAGATGTTTATTTATTTTTTATCAAAGGAACCATTGTTAATCAAATGTTTTGGAATAAATGTTTTTTTTATGTGCACCGGAAAGTTTCAAAAGATGATTTTAACATTAACGACAGGGTAGATACGTTGACATTTATCGCATTTCTATTTTTTTCGATACAAGACACCTTTGTTGGCATAGCTCAATTAATTCTTCGGGAGATTCAACAAGCTGACAGAGATGATAGAAATTCATTTTTGTTATTGAACACGATTAATTTCTTATGCCTGCTGCAACATGATTGTCTAATAGTTTCGTCAACTCTTTGGCGTTTCCGAAACCTGCCCGAACGTTGACAACGCGATGTCACGGAAACATGGTGCGTCAGCTATAAGAGTACCGATAAATTATACCTGTTTTTGTTACTCGTTAGATGTACCGTATATAATTTTAAAAAAACATTAATTTGACATTTTTTCTGGATGGTAAGGCTTAGGTTTTATTGAAAAATGAAGTCTGTAAACTTAATGAATCTTTGCAAATTAAAAAAAAAAATGTTATAACAATTTACATTTTTACATTATAAATAAACAAAAATATGGCTATTATTTTAGTGTTTAAAAATTCATAAATATTGCTACCATTTTAGTGTTTCGAAATTCATAAATATTGCTACCATTTTAGTGTTTCGAAATTCATAAATATTGCTACAATTTTAGTGTTTCAAAATTCATAAATCTGACTACAATTTTAGTGTTTCAAAATTCATAAATATTGCTACAATTTTAGTGTTTCAAAATTTATAAATATTGCTACAATTTTAGTGTTTCAAAATTCATAAATATTGCTACAATTTTAGTGTTTCAAAATTCATAAATATTGCTACAATTTTGGTGTTTCCAAATTCATAAATCTGACTACAATTTTAGTGTTTCAAAATTCATAAATCTGACTACAATTTTAGTGTTTCAAAATTCTTAAATATGGCTACCATTTTAGTGTTTCAAAATTCATAAATATTGCTACCATTTTAGTGTTTCAAAATTCTTAAATATGGCTACCATTTTAGTGTTTCAAAATTCATAAATATTGCTACCATTTTAGTGTTTCAAAATTCATAAATATGGCTACAATTTTAGTGTTTCAAAATTCATAAATATTGCTACAATTTTAGTGTTTCAAAATTCATAAATATTGCTACAATTTTAGTGTTTCAAAATTCATAAATATTGCTACAATTTTAGTGTTTCAAAATTCATAAATATTGCTACAATTTTGGTGTTTCAAAATTCATAAATCTGACTACAATTTTAGTGTTTCAAAATTCATAAATATTGCTACAATTTTAGTGTTTCAAAATTCATAAATATTGCTACAATTTTAGTGTTTCAAAATTCATAAATATTGCTACAATTTTGGTGTTTCAAAATTCATAAATCTGACTACAATTTTAGTGTTTCAAAATTATTAAATATTGCTACAATTTTAGTGTTTCAAAATTCATAAATCTGACTACATTTTTAGTGTTTCAAAATTCATAAATATGGCTACAATTTTAGTGTTTCAAAATTCATAAATATTGCTACCATTTTAGTGTTTCAAAATTCTTAAATATGGCTACCATTTTAGTGTTTCAAAATTCTTAAATATGGCTACTATTTTAGTGTTTCAAAATTCTTAAATATGGCTACCATTTTAGTGTTTCAAAATTCTTAAATATGGCTACCATTTTAGTGTTTCAAAATTCTTAAATATGGCTACAATTTTAGTGTTTCAAAATTCATAAATATGGCTACTATTTTAGTGTTTCAAAATTCTTAAATATGGCTACTATTTTAGTGTTTCAAAATTCATAAATATGGCTACAATTTTAGTGTTTCAAAATTCATAAATATGGCTACTATTTTAGTGTTTCAAAATTCTTAAATATGGCTACCATTTTAGTGTTTCAAAATTCTTAAATATGGCTACCATTTTAGTGTTTCAAAATTCTTAAATATGGCTACTATTTTAGTGTTTCAAAATTCATAAATATTGCTACAATTTTGGTGTTTCAAAATTCATAAATATTGCTACCATTTTAGTGTTTCGAAATTCATAAATATTGCTACAATTTTAGTGTTTCAAAATTCATAAATCTGACTACAATTTTAGTGTTTCAAAATTCATAAATATTGCTACAATTTTAGTGTTTCAAAATTCATAAATATTGCTACAATTTTAGTGTTTCAAAATTCATAAATATTGCTACAATTTTAGTGTTTCAAAATTCATAAATATTGCTACAATTTTGGTGTTTCAAAATTCATAAATCTGACTACAATTTTAGTGTTTCAAAATTCATAAATCTGACTACAATTTTAGTGTTTCAAAATTCTTAAATATGGCTACCATTTTAGTGTTTCAAAATTCATAAATATTGCTACCATTTTAGTGTTTCAAAATTCTTAAATATGGCTACCATTTTAGTGTTTCAAAATTCATAAATATTGCTACCATTTTAGTGTTTCAAAATTCATAAATATGGCTACAATTTTAGTGTTTCAAAATTCATAAATATTGCTACAATTTTAGTGTTTCAAAATTCATAAATATTGCTACAATTTTAGTGTTTCAAAATTCATAAATATTGCTACAATTTTAGTGTTTCAAAATTCATAAATATTGCTACAATTTTGGTGTTTCAAAATTCATAAATCTGACTACAATTTTAGTGTTTCAAAATTCATAAATATTGCTACAATTTTAGTGTTTCAAAATTCATAAATATTGCTACAATTTTGGTGTTTCAAAATTCATAAATCTGACTACAATTTTAGTGTTTCAAAATTATTAAATATTGCTACAATTTTAGTGTTTCAAAATTCATAAATCTGACTACAATTTTAGTGTTTCAAAATTCATAAATATGGCTACAATTTTAGTGTTTCAAAATTCATAAATATTGCTACCATTTTAGTGTTTCAAAATTCTTAAATATGGCTACCATTTTAGTGTTTCAAAATTCTTAAATATGGCTACCATTTTAGTGTTTCAAAATTCTTAAATATGGCTACCATTTTAGTGTTTCAAAATTCTTAAATATGGCTACCATTTTAGTGTTTCAAAATTCTTAAATATGGCTACAATTTTAGTGTTTCAAAATTCATAAATATGGCTACTATTTTAGTGTTTCAAAATTCTTAAATATGGCTACTATTTTAGTGTTTCAAAATTCATAAATATGGCTACAATTTTAGTGTTTCAAAATTCATAAATATGGCTACTATTTTAGTGTTTCAAAATTCTTAAATATGGCTACCATTTTAGTGTTTCAAAATTCTTAAATATGGCTACCATTTTAGTGTTTCAAAATTCTTAAATATGGCTACCATTTTAGTGTTTTAAAATTCTTAAATATGGCTACCATTTTAGTGTTTCAAAATTCTTAAATGTGGCTACTATTTTAGTGTTTCAAAATTCATAAATATGGCTACAATTTTAGTGTTTCAAAATTCATAAATATGGCTACTATTTTAGTGTTTCAAAATTCTTAAATATGGCTACCATTTTAGTGTTTCAAAATTCTTAAATATGGCTACAATTTTAGTGTTTCAAAATTCATAAATATGGCTACTATTTTAGTGTTTCAAAATTCTTAAATATGGCTACCATTTTAGTGTTTCAAAATTCTTAAATATGGCTACCATTTTAGTGTTTCAAAATTCATAAATATTGCTACTATTTTAGTGTTTCAAAATTCTTAAATATGGCTACCATTTTAGTGTTTCAAAATTCTTAAATATGGCTACAATTTTAGTGTTTCAAAATTCATAAATATGGCTACTATTTTAGTGTTTCAAAATTCTTAAATATGGCTACCATTTTAGTGTTTCAAAATTCTTAAATATGGCTACAATTTTAGTGTTTCAAAATTCATAAATATGGCTACAATTTTAGTGTTTCAAAATTCTTAAATATGGCTACCATTTTAGTGTTTCAAAATTCTTAAATATGGCTACAATTTTAGTGTTTCAAAATTCATAAATATGGCTACTATTTTAGTGTTTCAAAATTCTTAAATATGGCTACCATTTTAGTGTTTCAAAATTCTTAAATATGGCTACAATTTTAGTGTTTCAAAATTCATAAATATGGCTACTATTTTAGTGTTTCAAAATTCATAAATATGGCTACTATTTTAGTGTTTCAAAATTCATAAATATGGCTACTATTTTAGTGTTTCAAAATTCATAAATATGGCTACTATTTTAGTGTTTCAAAATTCATAAATATGGCTACAATTTTAGTGTTTCAAAATTCATAAATATGGCTACAATTTTAGTGTTTCAAAATTCATAAATATGGCTACTATTTTAGTGTTTCAAAATTCTTAAATATGGCTACTATTTTAGTGTTTCAAAATTCATAAATATGGCTACTATTTTAGTGTTTCAAAAATCTTAAATATGGCTACTATTTTAGTGTTTCAAAAATCTTAAATATGGCTACCATTTTAGTGTTTCAAAAATCATAAATATGGCTACTATTTTAGTGTTTCAAAATTCATAAATATGGCTACTATTTTAGTGTTTCAAAATTCATAAATATGGCTACAATTTTAGTGTTTCAAAATTCATAAATATGGCTACTATTTTAGTGTTTCAAAATTCTTAAATATGGCTACTATTTTAGTGTTTCAAAATTCTTAAATATGGCTACCATTTTAGTGTTTCAAAAATCTTAAATATGGCTACTATTTTAGTGTTTCAAAATTCATAAATATGGCTACTATTTTAGTGTTTCAAAATTCATAAATATGGCTACTATTTTAGTGTTTCAAAATTCATAAATATGGCTACTATTTTAGTGTTTCAAAATTCATAAATATGGCTACTATTTTAGTGTTTCAAAATTCTTAAATATGGCTACTATTTTAGTGTTTCAAAATTCTTAAATATGGCTACTATTTTAGTGTTTCAAAAATCTTAAATATGGCTACTATTTTAGTAGTGACAGACATTTTACTGCCCCCCCCCACACACACACACACTTAATGGATATGGCCCGCTAATTCACAATAGCTCATTACGTTTCAGTGGCAATCTGCCATGTTTGGGATGAATCAAAGTAAAAACAAAAAGACATCTCGATACAATGGCGTGCGTTTGTTTGACGGAGTTTTCCACAACCGTACCAAGGTTCTTCGCATTAGCAACCATATTGAGTTCTTGAGATGGAAAACAGATAATCAAAGGAGCAGTAGGTGGAAAGCCGATAGGAAGATGACTGCATTTTGCAGCATTCAGCGGTAAATCTCAGCTTTGATACCAGGACCAGACTTTGTTCAGATTATCATTAGGTGATACTAGTTTCACAGCATCCACAAAGTGTAGTACCTTTTCAGTCAATTTATCTGGGAGATCATTAACATACAAGAGAAACAGAACCAGACCGAGAACAGATCCTTAAGGAAATCCACTGCGTGCACCCGCCTCCGTGGAATTACTGAAATAGGTTTCCGAAGCATCACAACAATGTGACTAATTTAAATAGTTTTAAAAATAATATTAAGCAATTTTATGATTATGGTATGAAAAATGGATTGCATAAAATTGGATACTGTGGTAAAATCATGGTACCAAATTGCTACCCCCCTCCCCCACTACAAAAAAAAAACATACGGCAGAGAAACTGAGAAATAATTTTTTTTGTATTGTGACCTTGACTTAAGGTTAGGGGTAGGATTAAGGAAGTGAATGTGTTTTTTTTTATGACCTACGTGAATGTCAATGTGGGATCACTCCGAAATGTCTAACAATGTTTCTTTGCTGCAAGCTAAAATCGATTTGAACAAGAATAAAATTTAATTTTAACTTAAAAGTCATAAAAAACACATGCCCTTCATTAACCCTAACCCTAAATCCGGATTGCAATACAAAATGAAATCTGTCATTTAGCCTTTTTTTTATAGCACATGGTTAATTTTGTCAGAAGATATTTTTTTTTGTCAAACACCGCAAAAAAATATCACATGACTTAGAATTTTAAGGGGGCAGAAATTATATATTGTAGTCGATTTAATGAAAAAATGTCTCCTGAAATTAAAGAAAATCTAATCATTATTATTATAATCATTAATCTAATACTTTTTAGCCATTTTATAAGTTTCATATGAAATTAATAGGAATTTGTGTGAACTTGTTTTTCTTTCTTCTCCTGCAGAATTTCTACCTTATTGACCCTTATTTGGTGAGCTTTCTTATGCTTCTCATGAGTAGAAGATTGGTTTGGTGTTTCGTTCAGGAGGTAAGATTTAAATTCTTTTCATTTCCTCTTAACTGGCTTCATAAATTTTAATCTTTTTTTTCTTCTCTCCTATCACAAATATACACACAAACTATTTTCTATCATTTCTTAAAAATACTTTCATTATATATATATATATATATATATATATACACATAACAATCTATATAAAGTTTACCCATGAAACAGAAAAATAATTCAATACCATTTTTGGACGTACTTAAAATTCAACAACAATCTCGCTTTTAAAGTACATCGCAAAACTACACACAAAACTGACTACATACATTTTTACTCGCACGATAATAACAAAACAAAACAGGCCTGATAATTGACATGTACACTTAGAATATTTAAAAAAAGAATTCAAAACATTACAATACCGTATATATATTTTACATTAAAGGCAAAGAAAAAAGCTCTACAATTTTTTTCCAGAAGCAATAAACAAAAATCATATACACTGAACATTTCTATTGGAAAGCCAGGAATTCCAACAACACAAACTATATCATAAACCATAAAACACACTAAAAATAACAAAACATTTTTCTAAAACACCCACATCTAAAGCAGGAATATATACTGTCCCATGCAATAATTGCAATCAAATATATATTAGTGAAACTCAATGCGAACTTACAAAAAGGCTTGATGACCATAAGAGATATAAAAAATAACAATTCCATAAATGCTCTATCCACTCATATATTACAACATAATCATTCTTTTAACTTTAAACAATGTAGTCTTGTTAAATTCATTTTGAATAAATCTCGGCAAAGACTTCTTGAATCATCACTCATTATAAACCGTAACACAATTAAACAACCTAACAACTTCTACAATTTATCTCCTTTAATCAGCAAATTAATACTAACCGAACAAAACTTAAATTTAGATCCAGGCTAACTATTTTACATCACATTCCCAACAAAACTTTGTCCATAATATCGATATTAAAAATAACTTGCTCTTATATTCGCATCTTCTTCTCCAGGAAGTTCTTTTTTTAATTATCACCTTCCCACTAAATACGGCTCATCTCAATACCAAAACCATAATCCAGTAAATTATATCATGAAAATAAATAAAAAATATATAATAAAATTTTTTTATGGTAATTAAAAGAAAAAAACCCTCCCATGGTACTAAAACAGTAGGCTTAAAAACTTGTCACATTCCGAAACAAACTGATTTTGCTTCCTAGATTCCATTCTCAACTCCAAAACAGGCTTAATCATCCAGATCATTAATTATTAACTTCATAATAAATTGATACTCCATTATAAATTAATATTTAAAATTTTCCTTTTATATTATACCTTAAATATAAAATTAATTAACTTCATAATAAATTGATACTCCATTATAAATTTACATTTTAAATTTTCTTTTTATGTTATACCTTAAATATAAAACTAATTAAGGTTTGCAGAGTTGTTTCCCTTAGGCAGGTTCACCATTAGCGTTAACTGACTTATGAGGTTTATACTATTATTTTCTAAATTATTATTTTCTAAATTATTATTTTCTAAATTATTATTTTCTAAATTATTATTTTCTAAATTATTATTTTCTAAATAATAAACCTTTAAAAAAATTAAAATGTCGAATTTAAATTTAAACCCATCAATAACTACTTTTATAAACCTATCGGATGAAGAAAGGATTTGATGGTTGAGAGGACATTTCCAAATATTCCATAGCTACCAAGTTTGTAGAGCAAACCTTTGTGTCAAACCCTATTGAAGACCTTTGATATATCAAGAGCTATCGCGCTAGTAACGAAGCCCCCGTCGATAGATTCACTGACCCTGTGCGATATTACAGTCAGCACGTCAGCTGTAGATCTTGCAAGACGAAATCCATATTGCTTGTCAGTAGGAAGATTGTTTTCGCTGAGGTGATTGACAACTTCTTAATTTATTACAGATTCAAGCAACTTACTCATGCCTTTTTTTTTATAAATCTTTAATAACTTTGTTAATATTATTTTTTTCTGTTTTCAGGTATATGGCTCTAAAAATAGGAACTGTGTTTTTTATTGGTTGGTTCAATTTATCAAATTGATATTTGTCCTTGGAATTCTCGGCGCCTTTTGTTGGACAGCTTACCATGTAGTTGTCCGATATTCATTGGTCAACTGCTTATTCTTGTGCTACCCGTAAGTTTATTATTTTTCATTTGTCATGCCTCATTGGGGATCTTCCCTTTTAGATATCTGCTCAATTAAACCCTTAAAAAAATTGCCCAGACTATTAATAGAACAAAAATATACGGATCAACTTATGGTAAATATTTCATCTGCTGGCTTTTTAAGAAATTGTTTACCCTTCACATTCAGTAATTTCAACTTAATAAATTAAGAAAACATATACGAGGCCTGTCTAAAAAGTATCCGACCTTAGGCCCCCCCCCCAAAAAAATATTTTAAATACGTGACAGGGTTAGGACCCTAATCCCCTTCAATGTAGGCCCCTTGTGCTTGCACACTCTTAGCCCACCGATCCACCCACTGCCGAAAACACCTCTGGAAGTCTTCTTCTCGAATGGTTTTAATCTCCGCCGTCGCATTAGATTCAGTAGGTGTTTGGAGAAGATGCGATGGGTGTAACACAAATTAAGTGGGGGTTCAATCGATTCAAAAATGGCTGCACGTCAGCGGAGAGTGATCAGCGTTCTGGCAGGCCCCAAACTGCTCGGAGTGCAGCTGTTGTTAAGAGGGTGCGAAAAAAGAGATAATGCGGAACGCGACTGCAGAGATGAACACCATTCCAAAAGAAGACTTCCAGAGGTGTTTCCGGCAGGGGATGGATCGGTGGGCTAAGTGTGTGCAAGCACAAATGGGCCTACTTTGAAGGGGATTAGAGTCGTCATGTATTTTAAATATATTTCTGGCCTAAGGTCGGATACGTTTTAGACAGGCCTCATATATTTAGTATCATTATACATTAAATATACACTACATTAACAATCATTAGCATACACCATCTCTTCCGGAAAAATCGGTATGAAACTCTGGAAACTGCCTCTGACACAAATGAAAAGCAACGGACTCAAGTAAAAATATTTATCGATTTTTATATGGATAAATCTGTATGCAATACACGTCTACATTAGATAATAAGATATTATTTTTAAAATGAAATGATTTAATGAAATAAATTTAAAACCTACTTTAAATCCAAATAAAATAAATTACTGAATTTCTATGCAAGTTTAAATTAAAATGATTCTCATAGTATTTCTCATGGATTTCTTTGATGTTCTGAAAATCTGTGTTACTTAATTTTTTGGAAAAACAAACTCTGATTACAATATTGATTAAAAAAAATTTTTTTTTATGGAAGCGCTCTGGACAAGGCATGAAGCCACTAGATGTAAGGAACTAAAAAGAACAAAAGACGATTAATGCAAACACAAGAGATGCCTATTGACTTTAGTCTTGATAGGACTAAGGCTATATATAGGAGGAAAACAATCAGCAGAAAGAGAGTTCCACAAGCCAGCAGTTCTTGAAAAAAAGCTACTAGAATAGGAAGATGTATTACGAGATACCTGAACAGAGAATTGATGAAAACCACTAGACTAACGAGTCAAACGAGCTGGAACAAAGGAAGCAGGGAATAGATCAGACAATTTTGACGAACACTTGCCATAATAGTATTTATAGAAAAAAAGACTGAGACTAGCAACATCATGTCTGTGAGAGAAAGAGGGTGCAGAAAAGAAGAAAGAGTAGGGCCAACGAAATTGGAGATATGCTTCTGCACCTTATCAAGAACCCTCAAATAGGACAGAGATTCACCAGCCCAAATATGACAACAGTACTTTATACAAGGTCTGATCGTAGATTTGTAGAGGTAGAGAATAGCCTCAGGTGTGAAAAAGTGTTTGGAGCGATAGAGAACCGACTTTACGAGAAGCAGAAAGAGCAATGGATCTAAGGTTTGAACTCCAAGAAAGATTTGATGAGAGAGAAAGACCAAGAAGTTTCAGAATCGTTTATTCCTCAAGAGCAGAGCCATGCATGAGAATCTCAGGAAGAAAAGGGACACGCCTACGATTGAAAGACACGAGCTGAGTCTTAACTGGATTAAATGAAACAAGCCATTTCGTACCATTTCGAGCAATGGATTTAATAGAGCTATAGATCTCCAAGAAAGATTTGATAAGAAAGAAAAACTAAGAAGTTTCAGAGTTTATTTCTCAAAAACCAGCCATCCATGTAAATCTTACGCAGAAAAGGGACACGCCTACGATTGAAAGACGCAAGCTGAATTTTAACAGAAATAAACAAAACAAACCATGTTTTTTTTACTCTAATCCACAACCGAACTCACGTAAACTTCCAGATTAACTAATCAGCAGGAGATGGACGAGAAGAAACACCAGAATAGAGAGTGCTATCATCAGATGTTAATCCTCTGAATAATATTCTCCAAGTGCTATCATCAGATGTTAATCCTCTGAATAATATTCTCCGAGTGCTATCATCAGATGTTAATCCTCTGAATAATATTCTCCGAGTGCTATCATCAGATGTTAATCCTCTGAATAATATTCTCCGAGTGCTATCATCAGATGTTAATCCTCTGAATAATATTCTCCGAGTGCTATCATCAGATGTTAATCCTCTGAATAATATTCTCCGAGTGCTATCATCAGATGTTAATCCTCTGAATAATATTCTCCGAGTGCTATCATCAGATGTTAATCCTCTGAATAATATTCTCCGAGTGCTATCATCAGATGTTAATCCTCTGAATAATATTCTCCGAGTGCTATCATCAGATGTTAATCCTCTGAATAATATTCTCCGAGTGCTATCATCAGATGTTAATCCTCTGAATAATATTCTCCGAGTGCTATCATCAGATGTTAATCCTCTGAATAATATTCTCCGAGTGGTATCATCAGATGTTAATCCTCTGAATAATATTCTCCGAGTGCTATCATCAGATGTTAATCCTCTGAATAATATTCTCCGAGTGCTATCATCAGATGTTAATCCTCTGAATAATATTCTCCGAGTGCTATCATCAGATGTTAATCCTCTGAATAATATTCTCCGAGTGCTATCATCAGATGTTAATCCTCTGAATAATATTCTCCGAGTGCTATCATCAGATGTTAATCCTCTGAATAATATTCTCCGAGTGCTATCATCAGATGTTAATCCTCTGAATAATATTCTCCGAGTGCTATCATCAGATGTTAATCCTCTGAATAATATTCTCCGAGTGCTATCATCAGATGTTAATCCTCTGAATAATATTCTCCCAGTGCTATCATCAGATGTTAATCCTCTGAATAATATTCTCCGAGTGGTATCATCAGATGTTAATCCTCTGAATAATATTCTCCGAGTGGTATCATCAGATGTTAATCCTCCGAATAATATTCTCCGAGTGCTATCATCAGATGTTAATCCTCCGAATAATATTCTCCGAGTGGTATCATCAGATGTTAATCCTCCGAATAATATTCTCCGAGTGCTATCATCAGATGTTAATCCTCTGAATAATATTCTCCGAGTGCTATCATCAGATGTTAATCCTCTGAATAATATTCTCCGAATGCTATCATCAGATGTTAATCCTCTGAATAATATTCTCCGAGTGCTATCATCAGATGTTAATCCTCTGAATAATATTCTCCGAGTGCTATCATCAGATGTTAATCCTCTGAATAATATTCTCCGAGTACTATCATCAGATGTTAATCCTCTGAATAATATTCTCCGAGTGCTATCATCAGATGTTAATCCTCTGAATAATATTCTCCGAGTGGTATCATCAGATGTTAATCCTCTGAATAATATTCTCCGAGTGCTATCATCAGATGTTAATCCTCTGAATAATATTCTTCGAGTGGTATCATCAGCATAGATGTTAATCCTCTGAATAATATTCTCCGAAAGATCATTTATATAAAGAAACGGTGTTGGGCTTAGAATAGAGCTGGAACAAAGGAAGCAGGGAATAGATCACATAATTCTGAAGTACACATGCCATAATAGTATTTATAGAAAAGACTGAGACTAGCAACATCACGTCTGTGAGAGATAGAGAGTGCAGAGAAAAAGAAAGGGTGTGGCCAATCAAATTACATATACGTTTCTGCACCTTATCAAGAACCTTCAAATGGGACAGAGATTCACCAGCTCAAATATGACAACGATACTCCATACATGGTCTGATTGTGGATTTGTAGAGATAGAGAATAGCTTCAGGTATGAGAAAGTGTTTGGAGCGATAAAGAGAACCAACTTTACGAGAAGCAGAAAGAGCAATGGATCTAATGTATGAACTCCAAGAAAGATTTGATGAGAGAGAAAGACCAAGAAGTTTCAGAGTTGATTTCTCCTCAAGAGCAGCATCATCCATGAGAATCTCAGGAAGAAAACGGACACACCTACGATCGAAAAACACAAGCTGAATCTTAACAGGAGAAAGAAAAAAGCCATTTCATACCCAAATTCACAACTGAACCAAAGTAAACTTCCAGATCAGCTGCATATTTCTACTGATCCGAGGGATATGGACGAAAAGCTACACCAGAATAGAGTTGTATCATCAGCATAGATGTTAATCTTCTGAATTATATTCTCTGAAAGATCATTGATATATAGAAGAAACAATGTTTGACCTAAAATATAGCCTTGAGGAACAGCAGCATTGATAGGGAAAGCAGATGAGGAGACTCACAAGTTTTGATCAGAAAGAAAGAAAAAAAACCAATAATGCCAAGAACTTTGCCACCAATACCCTAACCCTGAAGTTTGTGTAGAAGACTAATTGGCATACCCTGTCGAATGGCATAGAAGTGTTAAGCACAGTGGCCCTACCCTCATCTGAATTATCCATAAACCGACAGATCTGCTCAATTGAACACAAATCCACAGATTATTAAAAAAAAAAAAAATTAAAAACTTATTGTTAAATTTTTAAAGAGGTTTCAGTTTGCTATGTAAGTTTTTAATGTGACGTTATCTCTCCTGCTCAAAATTCCAAAAAGGTGTTTATGTACATAGCAAACTGAATACTTTATTAAAAATTAAAATATTTTTATATTCAACTCGTAAAATACCGGTCCCAGGGCGGGTATAAACAATTAATATAGTATTAGTTTTAATTTTTATGTTTTTTTTTGTTCATTGGAGGATCTGCTACGGTTTTGGTGCTCCCCCCCTAAATGGTAAAGTTTACAAAAGAAAATAATGTGGCCACATTACTCACCCTGTTGCTTAGAATACATATTCCATAATTAATAATAAGTTCAGTAGTTTAGCATTTTAGCCCCTCCAAAAAATGAGATTCTATTCTTTTTAGGTGATTATGAGTGAACACCCTGCCCCTCTTGGTAGGGGACCGTTACATCCCACCCCGACCACCAAGGTTAAGAAATTCATTTCGATTTCAGTTTTTTTTGCCATTGGATACTCGCATCCCTGATTATTTGTTATTGTTAACTAATTTGCATATTTGTTTTTAAAAAGGTCATTTTTATTAATTAACTATTATTTGTTATTGTGTTTTAGTTCAATGATTGTTTCACAATATTTATTTAGCATTTGTGTTCAATTTTTTTTTTCTTTAGAGGGGCCGACTAGATTTTTAGCAAATTGCGATCTATTTCTAAATTGCAAGTGGAAAGTCAAATGGATTTCTTTCTTTTCCTTTCTTTATGGTCACATTTAAAAGATAAATAAATTTGTATCAAAATTATCAAAATGTTAACGTTTATCAATCTATGAATAAATGAGAAAGATTTTGTTTCGTGTTTACAACAAGGTTATGAATGAAATGTTTATTATTTTAAATTAATGTTTCCAATATTTCAAGTAGTGAACTTTGCAAAGCGATAGCTTACTTTGCGGTGTGTTACTATGTTGTTTGAGCTATGACAACACACAACACTCACTATTGTGACGTTCTGCCGGCTCGGTGAACCTTATTTGCCACGGTTTTTGCATCTAAAACATCAAATAGAGTAAGCGTTTTGGTCTACCATAATTTCAATACTGACAAAAACAAAATGGTGATGTCTGTTCCGCAAGTGAAAAATCAGAATATTTGATATTCTCATTTATCGACGCACGTGTTGGAGTCTCTTTTCCAATACGAAAGGTGGTCATGTTGTGCGTTATGTTTTCTTGAATATACAGGAGGTCAGAATATATGTGGGGGAAAAAAAAAGACTATGATGGTGAAACAGTTGAATTATATATATATATCACCGGACTTTTTTCAACGGAAATTTACCACCCGGACATTTTTGCTTATCTTTTTCACGGAACTTTTCTTTTCATTCAATACGTTTTTTTAATAACAATTCTCATATTTTTCAAATATTTGAACTTTGGTTTTTTCGAAAGCCAACTTATCCATCTGTATTTCTCCTCTGATGATAAGATTTTGATCTTTGAAAAGCCTTGGCTTAAGGAAAGAAAAATAAACACTAGTTTATTACTGATTACACCTTGCATTGAACAATTGAAATTTGAAATAAATTTAGACAATCGTCGCATATTTATCACTCTTTTTTCTTCTATCTCTCTCTCTCTCTATATATATATATATATATATATAGAGCATAATATAAAATGAAATAATAAAATAAGGTGCGAATCAAATGTTATTTGAATTCAATGTTCAGGCAAAGTACCTTAAAGTCCTTAACTCATGAGTTTTCAAAGAAAATTCTTCTCCTCAGAGGACCATTACCGCAATGACATTACTGCAGGTAATAAAATTAAACTTTGAAAATATATAAATATATAAACCATCAAATATATCAGCCCAAAACATACTTTTTTGTTAAAGCTATACAGTTCATCCAAGTCATACAATTTAAAACATATTCAGGAAAGATATTCAAGAGGTTGATTGAAAAGTGATCCAGATGGTGAGTGGTAGTCCAAAATGGAAAAAGTTATCCAGGCGGGAAATCTGTTTGCAATCGATGCAGTAAATGACAGTGAAAAATGCTCATAAGAACCCTGAATTTTGAACATTATAATATTCAACACCAAGTGAGTTTTCTGAACTTTTCATATGATTTGGTTTCTTTATCGTTTTATTAATTTGCATACACCTTGGATACATTTTTCACTGTCATTTACTGCATCTGATAAAGCCAGCTCGCAATTGATAAGATTTGAATGTATTCTTTGTTTCCTCTCTCTTTTAAAGCATTCTTTGTTTCCTCTCTCTTTTAATGTATTCTTTGATTTCAGTTTGGCAACTTACCTGATTCTGTTTGGATTTACTGTGAAGCCAGTTTTCCAGAAGTCTCTCGTCTGGCCGTGTCAAGTGGTAGATAAATGCATCTCCCTCTCTTCTTCTTCGTCTTCTTCAACACAAAAACACAAAACATCTCGTGATAGTAACAACGAGGAGAATGTCCTCTTTCACAACTGCACGCTCACCCCCGACATTGTGCGTGAGGAGGTTGAGTGTCTCAAGCAGGACTTTAACAACAGAGTCAAGCAGGTGTTGTTCAACTCCATGTTGACAGCCTACTACATGGCATTTGTCCCGCTATGCTTTGCTCAGGTAAGTCTCTTTCATTCGCCAACATTTCACCTGTAACAAATGCTATTTTGCAGTTTATTTTTTCCTGTATTCTTTTTTTTTTTCGTTTTAATTCTGCCCCCCTTTCTCTGGTATTCTGCCTTTGCTTTTTGAACTAACAATTTTCATGCAGTTAGATGCTGTTTGGATTTTACTAAATTTATTATTTTTTTTTTTTACAAAATCTTTCTTTTTAGGATTATCTAGTACTCTCATGTTTGAAGATAATAATTGTTTATTTTTTATAAAAATATTTTTATTTAATATTTTGATATAATATATTGTATTTTTAAAGTGTACATTTTCTAATTTTTTTTTTTTTTTTTTTTGCTAAAAGTATTTCTCTTATCAGATAAAGACATGTTTTAGAGAAAACATTTTATCAATGAAAAGGGACTGAAAAAAATAATGAGAAAAATAATAAAAGCTCTTAAAGGCCTTTTTGTCTAACCTAATAGGCGTGTCCCTATTCTTCCTGAGATTCTCATGGATGGCTCTGCTCTTGAGGAGAAATCGACTCTGAAACTTCTTGGTCTTTCTCTCTCATTAAATCTTTCTTGGAGTTCATACATTAGATCCATTTATCTTTCTGCTTCTCGTAAAGTCGGTTCTCTTTATCGCTCCAAACACTTTCTCACACCTGAGGCTATTCTCTATCTCTACAAATCCACAATCAGACCATGTATGGAGTACATATTTGAGCTGGTGAATCTCTGTCCCATTTGAGAGTTCTTGATAAGATGTAGAAATTTATTTGTAATTTGATGGGCCCTACCCTTTCTTCTTCTCTGCACCCTCTCTCTCACAGATGTGATGTTGCTAGTCTCAGTCTTTTCTATAAATACTATTATGGCATGTGTTCTTCAGAATTATGTGATCTATTCCCCGCTTCTTTTTTCCAGCTCGTTTGACTCGTTAGTTTAGTGGTCTCCATCAATTCGCTGTTTTGATACCTAATTGTAATACATCTTCCTATTCCAGTAGCTTCTTTCCAAGAACTGCAAGCTTATGGAACTGTCTTTCTGCTGACTGTTTTCCTCCTACCTATAATCTTGGTCTTGTCAAGACTAAGGTCAATAGGCATCTCCTGTTTTTGCGATAATCATATTTCGTTCTTGTTAGCTCCTTACATCAAGTGGCTTCATGCCTTGTTTGGAGCGATTTCCATTAAAAATGAAAAAAAAACCTTCTTCAGAAGAAAAACGTTGGAAATAATAACAAAAAAAGTAAGAGAACATCGAATGAGGATAGAAGTAGAAATATGAATGAATTTAAAGGTAAGCAAGGGGTGGGGCTAAAAACAAAAATTTCATGACTTATATCCATCTATTAGTTAAGATATTTACCCTCCGATTTTTTTTCCACTTACCTCTCAATTCATATCTCCAACATACAAATTCCCACTTCTATTCTCATAGTTTTTATTGTTATCCTTTCTGACATTTCTCTTCTGAAGAGGGTCAGACGAAAAGGCTTTTAAGAGATTTTATTATTTTTTTCATTATTACTTTGTTTTTCCACCCCCTGTTCATTGATAAAATAGGTTTCCTCCAAAATTAATCCTATCTTTCTGTTGTACCAGAATCTCATATATATATATATATATATATATATATATATATATATATATATATTTTTTTTTTTTCACATTTTGATTGAACCCACCCACATGTACAATTTCGTTTGAATTAACCCACCCACATGTGCAATTGTCTAAGTTTCTTTGAAATATGAATGTTTAAATGAAGAGAATGGTTGATGAAATACATGAGCAGAAAAATGTCAAATTTTTAAAAAACTTTTTGATGAGTAAACACTTATTATATTGCAAATTGCAACAACCATTTTTTTTTTTTCTCATGTAATTAATTTATTCTGGTTTTGTTTCATGGAAGGCATAATCCATGACAGGTGTGACTTTTTGGTTTGAGCATGTATTTTTCATTTAGTCGCATCTATTATGCATTAGTTTGGATGCTTTTTTCACAGGTAAACCTCATTCACCATGGTCCGAAGAGATGGATTTTAGATTTCATGCCAAACCCCACTCACAATCAAACACTTTTTAATTGAGTGCATCGATTTTACAACAATAAGAAATAACTACCATAAAGAAAAAAATATTAAAGATCTTTTTGAAAAAAAAAATCCCACATCTTACTTTCATACTTCAAAAAATCGGACTCTACCAAAGAATAAAAAAAAACACCCCAAAAAACCATATATATAAATAAAAATAAAAATTGGAAACCCCCCAATTTCCATAAATATTCGGCATAAAATAACTCTAAGTTTTGACATGCTGTTAAAACTATAAAGATATAAATTAATTAAAGTAAAGCTTTTTAGGGCATATTACCAATTAAAAAATGAAATCGTCCTACCCATAAAATACCATTCAACAACTTGATTCGGCATTAAATGACCCAAAGATGGTTGATATGCCGTAAAACAAACCAAAAAAGAATTTTATAACAGACGAAAAGATTTTATAACAGACTTTCCTTGTCTTAAAATTTTTTGTTTTACTTTTATCCACCCCCCAAAACAAGGGGCCACATTGCCACTGAGACGTAAGGGGCTGCTGTGATTAGGGGCCAGATTTATAGGGGGCATCCTAAGTGGGGAGTTGGGCAACAAGACGTTTGTTCACATTACAGTTAAATTTCTGAATGTTGGTGCAGTCAGGGGAGCAGGAAGGGAATTCCAAAGGCAAGTATTTTGAGGAAATAAGCTATTAGAGAAGAAAGTTTTCTGGCATCTGAGGACCTCTACAGTAAAGGGGTGGGATTTTGCTGCTAATTAGGTGGGTCAGGGGGATCTACATGGATTGAGTACAAATGCAGAAAGATCATCAGCATATTCCGTGGAAGTACTTGTAAAACAAGCACAGGGATGCAACACTGCGGCGATGCGACAGGGGTTCGAGCTTAGTAAACAGTGCAGGACCTATTAAGTGTGAGACTCTTTTTTGCACACTGTCCAAGAGGGAAAGACTAGTGGTTGGTGCACCAGCCCAGACGTGACAGCAATACTCCATGTATGAGCGTATGGTTGCTTTATAGAAATATAGGATACTGGCAACTTCCTTTAATCGATTGCCTGTTAGATAAGCTTCATATACACATGAGTTATTTACCTTCTTCGAGACTAACAATGTTAGAGAGTATAATCTATCCTACGCTTTTAGTTGATGTGAGAAATTAAGCGATTCCTTTTTCAACATTTTAAAAACATAAAAATTGTTTCATTATTTATTTTTACTGTGCCTTTACTCTACCCCTTTCTTTCTTAAACACTTACAGTAAATTTTCATTCTTTTAAAAATCTCATCTGAAAGCTCCCAATACTTTCCATGCACTCTGTTCATAATCACAAAATTGGAAATATTATTTAAAAAATTTGTTCTAGTAATTAATTACTCCCTCTCTCTCTCTGTAAATAAATATGTTTATTGGGATGAGTGATCGAGTTGTTTTCCTTGAAATATTAAAAAAAAAATATTGTCCAAAGTTCATTTAAGCTTTTAAC
This sequence comes from Sepiola atlantica, assembly GCA_963556195.1. Lineage (NCBI taxonomy): Eukaryota > Metazoa > Mollusca > Cephalopoda > Sepiida > Sepiolidae > Sepiola > Sepiola atlantica. The sequence goes on from OY744516.1 coordinate 230,144,028, forward strand.
AGATTCAATTAGAACTTTTAATTCGTGTAACACTGATGAATGGCATACTAAGATTATAATAAGAGAAAATAATATTTGAAAAATAACTGAAGAATGAGAATTGAACTCAAAACTTGACCAGCAAAATTTTATTAAAACCAAGGGAAGTAGTAATAACCAATTTTGTCTTCCTCGTTCTATTACCCACTCCAGGCTTGTTGGATGTCGGACTGGACAAAGATAAGTTGATCCACTCTCAGTCATCTGATGAACCCTTAACAAGATAAATAGGCTTTGGGTGTATAATGCTTGCAAAAGTATTTAAAAACTCTATATGCCAAACAATGAGCATGCTTTCTCTCCATGTTGCAAAAAAAAAAAATGAAACAAAAAAATAAGCAGAAAAATATTAGTCAATGATTTTAGAACAGACTTTTTCCTTTATTGTAAGGAAAAGGATACAACCAAAAATAGTCCTGGGCAAATGTGGTCAGAAGTAACCTTTAGTTTTCCATGGTCAGTTAAATTGATATATTTTCCATATTTGTTGTGATAAAAATGTTTTTCGTATTCACTGGGTTGATTATCATTTCTTGTAATATATCCAGCCGTGTACACGAGAGCCATTTTTATTTCATCAGAAAGAGATGATTCTAAATTTTCCAGATTGTCAAGTATTTCTGAAACTTTCTCACAAGTTTATAGTGACATGCGAGATGTTGATATCAAAATCATCAAAATTTACATTTTGATCGGAAAATAAAGATGTTTTTTCAATACACTTTCAATGCACATTTATGAAATAGGTGCTTGGCGAAATTTACCAAATTATTTTTGAAGGGATCTGTTGTAAATTGCTCAAGTAGCACATATTTATGGCTTGCCGACATAAAGTAATAATTCCATTACAAGTATGGTGTATGGTAGTAGTGGTGTGTTTGGATAATTGTTTTATATAATTATCTTGACTGCCAGCCATATTGAGCCATTTTATCAAACTCAATGATAAAATCAAGTTGGCTGTTTTTCAAAAATCTGATTTCAGCTCGTAGAGAATCATTTTGTACTTTGTCAATTAGAAGGGACTTGACATTTAGAATGTTTGCAAACCAGAAGAGTACCCGACTCAAAGTCAGCAGCAAACAGTGTTTGGTCAGATTTAGTTCCTGATATTAAAAACTTCCTTTGTTGAGTTGCTTACTCTTATGGTTTGCCAAGTTTTGTACTAATTTTTATTCATTAATTTATTTATTAAATTGTTAGGTTAAAGTACAGAATAGTTAACAAAATCCCCAGATGACACACCATGTTTCCGTGACTTCACGTTGTCAACGTTCGGGCAGGTTACGGAAGCGCCCGAGAGTTGAGGGGCAAAAACTGCCAAACACTAAATTGAAGACTGGCAACCAATAAATTAAGTAAAATACATATATAAAAATATAATAAACGAACAAACCATAGCTAAACAACTGTTATTAATTAGATGTTTATTTTTTTTTTGTTTTTTGTCAAAGGAACCATTTTTAATCAAATGTTTTTAAATAAAATGTTTTTTTTTGTTTGTGCACCAGAAAGTTTCAAAAGATGATTTTGTTTGATTTGTTAAGCAAATATTTAAAAAAAATTTTTTTTTTTTTACATTTTTTTTCAATAAAACTCGGTCCTTCGGGAGATTCAACGAGCTGACAGATTATAGAAATTCATTTTTTGTTATTGAACGCGATTAATTTCTTCCTAAAGTTATCGGCTGCTTGGTTAATAGTTTTGTCGACTCTCCGGCGATTCCGAGATCTGCCTGAACGTTGACGATGCGGAGTCATGGAAACATGGTGCGTCAGCTATAAGAGTACCAAAATTTTCTACCATGTCAAAACCTTCTTCATGAATAAAACAGTATTCTTTTTATTTTCATATATCTAGACTGAGTGAGAAGTACATTGGTTTTTTTTTTTCTCTAAATAATCCGAAGCAAATAAAAACCCCATTGTTTTTCTATTACCTTTGGATCGATGTAAATATGATTTTAATTTGAAAGTTAAACTTGTTTTTTCCTATTCAAAATTTTGAGACTCGTTTTGCTCCATTATCATGAAAGATTATTTCTTCCATTTTTTTTTCTCTGAGCCACACATTGTGAATATCTTTAAACAGATGAACATCATCAAAAACCAAATGTTTATTATCAGGAAGTTTGGGATATAATTAAAAAAAACGCTTAATTTACTCGGTTGCCATCAGCTCGTACAGAGATGACAGCCTGAACTGTAACCTCAATTTGTTTAAATAAAAAAGCTGATGTTAATTTTGAAATTGGAATCAATCTTGTAATAAATTCTGGACCCCCATAAAGACATATCAACATTACACCAAGTATTGTTTGAGTAAGTAGAGATGGATTGTCAACTGATTTACCAAATAGTTGTTTGCCAAGATATGTATTTCTACGGGTTTTGGATAAACGGCTAATATAACGGTTAACTCTATAATGAAAGGTTTCAAGCCACAAATCTTTATAAATTTTCACCGTAAACAGAGGAATAATATCAACAAATTTTGATAACTGAACAGTTAAAATATTTTCAACCCAAAATGCTACAACTGGACACACAGTCTTTTTTGTTGTTAATGTTTTTTGTTTCAGACTTGTATAATTAATTTTGTCTTATTCTAAAATACGCATTCATTTCAACATCAATTTGGTTTTGAGCAGTACTGAAGCTAAACAATTTTTTTATATCCCTTTGATCAGCAGAGGGTGTTGGTATTTGACTATTTGTCACACCTGGCCATACAGATGATGGATTTTTAGGGTGCATTTTTCCATAAACTTGCATGGTATCAAAATTTGAAAGCCAATGTAGTTGACAAATAACTATTATTTGTAACATTCATTTTGGCATTTGGAACATATTTTCTCTCACTCTCTCTTTCTCTCTCACTCTCTCCTTCTCTCTCTCTTTCTCATTCTCTCTCTCTCTTTCTCTCTCTTTCTTTCTCTCTTTCTCTCTCTCTTTATCTCTCTCTCTCTTTATCTCTCTCTCTCTTTATCTCTCTCTCTTTATCTCTCTCTCTTTATCTCTCTCTTTATCTCTCTCCCTCTCCCTATCTCTCTCTCTCTTTATCTCTCTCTCTCTTTATCTCTCTCTCTTTATCTCTCTCTCTTTATCTCTCTCTCTTTATCTCTCTCTCTTTATCTCTCTCTCTCTTTATCTCTCTCTCTCTTTATCTCTCTCTCTCTTTATCTCTCTCTCTCTTTATCTCTCTCTCTCTCTTTATCTCTCTCTTTATCTCCCTCTCTCTTTATCTCTCTCCCTCTCTCTATCTCTCTCTCTCTTTATCTCTCTCTCTCTTTATCTCTCTCTCTCTTTATCTCTCTCTCTCTCTTTATCTCTCTCTCTCTTTATCTCTCTCTCTCTTTATCTCTCTCTCTCTTTATCTCTCTCTCTCTTTATCTCTCTCTCTTTATCTCTCTCTCTCTCTCTTTATCTCTCTCTCTCTCTTTATCTCTCTCTCTCTTTATCTCTCTCTCTCTTTATCTCTCTCTCTCTTTATCTCTCTCTCTCTTTATCTCTCTCTCTCTTTATCTCTCTCTCTCTTTATCTCTCTCTCTCTTTATCTCTCTCTCTCTCTTTATCTCTCTCTCTCTTTATCTCTCTCTCTTTATCTCTCTCTCTCTCTCTTTATCTCTCTCTCTCTTTATCTTTCTCTCTCTCTCTCTCTTTTTTCTCTCTCTTTTCTCTCCTCTTTTCTCTCTCTCTTTCTTTCTCTCTCTCTCTCTTTATTTCTCTCTTTCTTTCTCTCTCTCTCTCTCTTTCTTTGGGAAAACAACAAACTTGTATTGTATTCTTTCACACAGTTTTGTCTTGCTAGCTTCTGTATTTTTATTTACAAACAAAAACACAGCATTGCTTGAAACGAGGTAATATCTGAAATGATAGATGACTGTTATTGAACACAATTATTTTGATAAACCATAAATGCATTGCTGTAAACAAAGGGACGTTATCAGGTTAGAGGGATATAATTAGCATTTAAATCATTTTTGATCTACAAATAACAAAATGTTAAACAATAATATTAAAGTTAACCCAATTTTAATATTATTCCTTAACATTTTGTCATTTGTACCTCGAAAATTATTTAAAATACAAATTATATTCATAACACGACTTCTAACCTTACAACAATGAACTTGGGATTAACCATTATTTTTTTAGATTGTAAATTTTCAAGCCAAATTAATTTTACTCCTAATCTCAATCCTCTACCAATAGTTAAAAACATACACTTAAGAGGTCCGCCTTAAACCTAAGAATGAATTGACATTTTTATTTTTAATATTGATTTTAAGAACAAAGATTTTCAAAATATTATTACATCATTTTTTAATTAATTATCAATAATAAAACTGTTTTTAATCAAATCAAAAGCAGCAAAGGTGGCATAATGTTATTGTATTAAAATAAAAAATTTTTAATAGTTTTTAATCAACCAATAAAGATCACAAAAAATCATTAAATAAATAAAACCTGGAGAAATAAATGATTTAATTTCATTCACAGAATTTTCATGATATTACAAATATCGGATTAAATTTTATTGTATGATATTAAATTTGCATAAAAACATTCTAAAATGGCTTTTTCTTTAATTTAAAAATATTGTTTTGATTTTATTTCATTTTAATATGCTTTCTTTCAAGTAAAAACTCCCTGTTCGATTGTAGTCATACACACACAAAATAATTACAATAATAAAATATCCAATCCTATGGATGTGGTGACATCCATTTAAAAACTCTTGTCTCTTTTAAAAATGATAAATGCACGACAAATAAGGCACAAAGTTATTTCAAATTTAAAAATGATAAATGCATGACAAATAAGGCACAAAGTTATTTCAAATTTAAAAATGATAAATGCATGACAAATAAGGTACAAAATTATTTAAAAATGATAAATGCATGACAAATAAGGCACAAAATTATTTAAAAATGATAAATGTATGACAAATAAGGCACAAAGTTATTTCAAATTTAAAAATGATAAATGCATGACAAATAAGGTACAAAATTATTTAAAAATGATAAATGTATGACAAATAAGGCACAAAGTTATTTCAAATTTAAAAATGATAAATGCATGACAAATAAGGTACAAAATTATTTAAAAATGATAAATGTATGACAAATAAGGCACAAAGTTTTCAAATTTAAAAATGATAAATGCATGACAAATAAGGCACAAAGTTATTTCAAATTTAAAAATGATAAATGTATGAAAAAATAAGGCACAAAGTTATTTAAAAATGATAAATGCATGACAAAATAAGGCACAAAGTTATTTCAAATTTAAAAATGAAATAAATAAAAAATTCCAATTCTGTTCAAGTAATATTAACAAATTTGGATAGGAATGTTTTACCAAACAAAAAGTTAGTTAAAATAAAATTGAACAATCTACAAATTGATATTGGCTCTGATATTACCATATCAGGAAACTTGAAGGAGACTTGCATCACTGGAAATGTCAAAAACTATGCCAGAAGCACATGATATTAGTTAAAATGAATTTAAAAAAATATATGATATTAGTTAAAATGAATTAAAAAAAAAATGATATTAGTTAAAATGAATTTTAAAAAATATATAATATTAGTTAAAATGAATTTAAAATAAATATGATATTAGTTAAAATGAATTTAAAAAATATATTATATTAGTTAAAATGAATTTTTAAAAATATATGATATTAGTTAAAATGAATTAAAAAAATATATGATATTAGTTAAAATGAATTAAAAAAATATATGATATTAGTTAAAATGAATTAAAAAAAATATATGATATTAGTTAAAATGAATTTAAAAAAATATATGATATTAGTTAAAATGAATTAAAAAAAATATATGATATTAGTTAAAATAAATAAAAAATATATGATATTAGTTAAAATGAATTTTAAAAAATATGATATTAGTTAAAATGAATTTTAAAAAATATGATATTAGTTAAAATGAATTAAAAAAAAAATGATATTAGTTAAAATAAATTTAAAAAATATATGATATTAGTTTAAATAAATTAAAAAAAATCAAAAACTCTGGACAAAATTCTGTGGTATCTTTTTTTAGAATATTTGAAAGCCAACACTTAAAACATACAATGACACCACATGTCGATGCAAGGTGGGATGAATATGAAGTCCTTCGTACATTGTTATTGTTGTACGAGGTAGCGACACCTAGCATATGTGGAATACTATTTGAACTTGAAACCGTATTAACCTGGAATGGGTAGAGCCAACTCCATCCATCCTCGCCACTGTGTCCCTTACGAAGGCTGACCAAGCTGGACAGTCTGAAGTCAACCAGTCGCTGTTCCAATAGTAAACTCCATAGATTCGGAGGCCCAGGTATGGTTTCAGGTTAGCTTTAACTGTCATCAGCCAGGTTTTTCTTTGTCCATCATATCACTTTTTCCAACCCTGTAGGGGAGCTGGGGCAATTGCTTCGTTCGTAGATGAACTCTCCTGGTTGATGGAGAAGAGCATGACCCAGCCACCGTAGACGTGTCGTGAGGATAACTTGTCGGAGGGAATTACCTTTGCAGCAGAAACCCACTGTGTTGTTTGAGAGGAAGTGATGCCATTGGACACAGAGGATGCAATGCGGGCAGTGGTTATCAAGTTTTCAATCGCCTAATATCTTCCACTCTCATTGGCCAGGACTCACTGACATGAAGGGTTAGGGTTCATACCAGTGCTTGGTAGATCCTTACTTTGGTGCTGCAGCCAGAGCTGGGAATTGAGTCGGCAGAAGGCATGATGTGCAAGGTCAATTCGCGCTTTGATGTAAGCTCCATCTTGGTTGCATTGTTGGGATCTACAAGAATAACAAAGTATTTATAGGGTAAAAAATTGTCAATTGTAAGTGTCCTCTTTATTTAGGATTTGGTTTCAAAATTAAATACAAATTAAATGCTGGAGAAACTCAAAGTGAAGAAAATAAAAGAATAACAAGGATGAAGTGAAAAAAAGGAATAAAAAAATTATTTTAGAGAAAATTGAAAAAAAATCATTTATCTTAATTTCTGTTTTTCATGGGTAAATGTAACTTTAAATTTTATAATTACAATAAATTCTTCGGTGCTTCTGCTGTTTAGCCACAACATGAAAATCTTTAAAGAAATGTATAAACTTTGTTATGTACTTACGTGTTAGCTGAAAATAAGATTGTACAAAAAAAAATTACACAAATTCATCCAGTATTTATTAAATTAAAAATAAAAAACGATTTTATCATTCGGTAGCTATTTTTGTTAAACCAGTAAACAAAATTTGAGTTATCTCCTTTGTCTTTTTCATAAGTGATAATGTCTAACAAAACTGAAGATCGTTTTTTTTTTCTTTTTCTTATTTAATAAATACTAATTGAATTTGCGTAATTTTTTCTGTACAATCTTATTTTAAGCTTACACGTAAGTACATAAAGTTTATACATTTCTTTAAATATTTTAATGTCGTGCCTAAACAGTAGGGGCACCAAAGATTCATTATGTTTTGGAATTTTTTAAATGAGGATTGATAATTTGGATTATTCAGACTACTGTTCATATCTTGGATGTTATTCTCACAACATTCCGACCGAAGTATTTTGTAACAAGGGAGATAACTATTTTTTATTTTTACCAATTTAAAATCGTGCGATTGAAATATACAAGATGGCGGACTTGCAAAAAATCGTTTTTTATTTTTAATTTAATAAATACTGGATGAATTTGTGTAAATTTGGGTGTACAGTCTTCTATTAAGCTACCACATAGGTACATAACAAAGTTTATACATTTCTTTAGGTATTTTTTTTTAATACATGTTGTGCCTAAACAGCTGAAGTACCAATTCTTCTTATTTAATTTAATATTAATAGAATATTTGGTATAACACATGCTATAATCGAAAAAAAAAATAACTACAATGCATTTAGAGAGGTGTAAATTCTCACTTCTAAACATGACATTGATATATTTTTGTTTTCAGTTATTTAAACATTAAAAATCCTCAAGCCTGGATAAGTGGTGACTCATTAGTAAAAATAAAGATTTAAATTCACTTCATTTGTTTTCAATATTTCCATTGAATTGTTTTTTTAATTTTAATTAAGTAGCATGAAAGTAAATAAATTTCTAAAAATTTTATTTAAAAAAAAAAAAAAAATGCATTTTCTGTTGATGAAAGCAAACAAAAAATCTTATGTCTAACCCTAACCAACATTATGAAAATATGGCTAGTTATTTTTAAAACGGAACAGAGACAAATTAAATAGGTGGGTGGATATCATAAAAGGTGAACGGAAAGACGTAAATGAAATTGTTGAAAATACGTTAAAAAGCGCTTTCAACAAGAATAAACAACAGAACAGGACAAACATCAATATTTAAAAGAATAAATGGTGGTTGAGATACAAATTTAAAGGACTCTATTTCAGAAATAATTAAAAAAATGGGTTCTTATTCATATTAATGCACAACTGAAATCTATCAAATAAAATAACGGAAAAACTTATGAATATTCTTACTTTTCAGTCAAAAGTGTCCGTGTACACAGACACTTTTGACTTTTACTATTACAGAATTTAGGGGCCTTTTTCGTAATATCTTCAAAATAATTTTTTAAAAATATTTTAATTTTAAACATCTACTATGCTTTGTTTTCATAAAAAATTAAAAAAATTCATGCATTTTTTTTTTATTAATACATAAAAATATAACTTTAGTAAAAGTGTATTTTGTTTTCAAAAAAATAATATATTTTCACTAAGATTTAAAAATAAATAATGGTTTCATTATATTACGTGATTGTTGATTAATAAATACTGAAAATTTAATTAAAATTGGTTGATTTCCTGAATTTTAGTGAATTTTTAAGTGAAGGGAGGATCAAAATGTTTTTACATTTTGGAGATCGGCCATTGAGTTTGCACGTACCTAGTGTACAGCAAAAAATTACGGAAAGATATCGAGTGGAATTTTAGAAATAAATAAAAATCACTTTTTTATGATGTGTTTGATTGCCTGTTGAAGCAACACATTCCATGAGCGATGTTTCTGACAAAGGGAAAACAATTGCTGTTTTCTGGGTCAGAATCTATCCATCTAGCACTTATCGTTGGTTAGTTTTTGACCTTGAAGTTTTATTTTTTAATTTTTTTTTTTAGCTCCTAACATCAAGTGGCTTCATGCCTTGTCTGGAGCGACTTCCACAAAAAAAAAAAAACCCATCGTTTTTCGTCTTAAAGCCAGAACATCGTAGATTATCTCCCTTCTAATAGGAAGACATTATGCGATTTTGTGGTTCGAAGTTGTCGAAATTTTCGTGGGTGTTAACGAAAAACCGCTCTAAACGATGGTTATGTTATCTAGGACAATTATCATAAAAAAATTATAACAAGAGATAAGGAATGGGACAATACAAGATGTTCGTAAAAGTTAAAATATAGTTTTATTTACAAAAAAAGGTAGCCAGGACTGCTTTTTTTTCCAAAGCTGGAATAAATAAATTATTCCTGGATAACATGCAAAAAAAAATAAAACTCAAAAAACTACACATCAGTACTTCTGGACCTTAAAGTTAGATACAACAAAAATTGACACAATCTAAGTTAAGGAATAAATCCTTTTAAAACATGAACTTACTATAAAGTCCGTATTCTTACAAATCAATCAAAGGTCTCTTTTTTTTCTTTACACCAAAGTTACAATCAAAAGAAATAAAATTAACAAACCGTGCCGAAGTCCAACATAATTTCCACGATAAAAATAACTCTTTTTTTATTTTATCAAACGTCTGTCAGAAAGTTCTTTTTTTCTTCTTTTTCTTCAATAATTTTCTTTTAGCAAGTCCAACGTAATATATACGTCACAAGAACAGTACACATTTCAAATAAACATAATACTCGCTATTTTCCTCGTTTGTCTTGAATGGCAATCACGCGCGAATGTACGGATAAAACTGGCACAGTCATATCTCAAATCGATCGGTGTTGCAAAGACGATCAATCTCTATGATTCTTAATCTCTGATTAGAATCTTCTCGACGGCAAAGTATTTCAATTCTCGGGAGCTAAGCTCTTCAACATAGGCAACTTCTTGCATGGAGTACATCTTGTCTCGTTCAAATTCTCCATCTTTTGTCTTGCATGGCAATCACGCGCGAATGTACGGATAAAACTGGCACAGTCATATCTCTCGAATCGATCTGTGTTGCAAAGTATTTCAGTTCTCGGGAGCCAAGCTCTTCAACATAGGCAACTTCGTTCCCGGAGCTATCTCGTTCAACTTCTTCATTCCAAGTCTCTGACTTGAAACTTCCTCCCAAGGATAACATTCTCGACTGAGGGGAAAATATTTCATACACAACAGTCAACTCTGCCAAGAGATATCATATTTCTTAAATTTCTTCAAGCAGAAATTCTTCATGAATTTAACGTCCCACCCGTGGACGGAGAAACAGGTTTAACATGTGTCGGCCTCGGCGTCAAACTCTGTTCATACAAAAATGGCTATTCTTGCCCGGAGATAATTTTATCTCCTGAATTTCCTCAAGTAGAAATTCTTTACAAATTTAACGTCCCCACGTGGACGGAGAAACAGGTTTAACCTGTGTCGGCCTCAACGACTAACTCTGCTCTGACCAAATTTCGCGCCGATATCTCCAGACACAACAATGCATCATTGCTAAAAATAGAAATCACGTGACACACCATGGCCTTTCCGGCATAACACCCACGCAATATCCACATGACCTTCGACCTGCACGTAGGGCCCCCCTGACCCTTCAACAAAGGGAAATAACCGTTGACTTACTTAGAAAAACATCTAGAAATTTCCACAAAGTTTGTTGACTCCGAATAGTAAATTAATTTTATTTATTACTATACTAAAATTCTACTCGATATTTTTCTGTAATTTTTGGTGTACACAGACACTTTTGACTGAAAAGTGAGTATATTCATAAGTTTTTCTGTTATTTTATTTTTAACTGGCATATTTCACTTGTGTACCAATCTGAATAAGAATCAACAAATGAAATGGAAGTCTTAGGTAAGAATTACATTGTATGGGCTATATATGCCTCAGGAAGCATACTCTTGCCAACAACAACAACAACAGCAAAATAGATTGCTAATGGTGAGATGAGGAGCACGCCAAATTTCTCCATGACTGCAAATTTGGAAGAAAAATGAAAGTGCTGTAGATAATTTCTGATTTGACAAAGATGGAAAGAGAAGCTGCATATGAAAGAAAAAAAGAGACGAAAGAGAAAAAAAAAAAAGAAATAAAAACGGATAATTTTACTGGAGGTTAAAATGGGGAAAAAGGATTATTAGTGAAAAACAAAACAAAAATTTAAAAAGATCAAGAAAATTTTATACAAACACAAACTTAAAAAAAAAACAAATTGCTAGAATTATATAAAGGAAAGTTGTCTTTTCCGTCTGTCATGCTAAAAATTCAAAAATCACCAAAGATACACGCATAAATCTGATTCAGTATTACCTCAAACAGGTTATGGTAAAAAGATTTACTATAATTTTCATTTATTTGAAGTCACTAGACACCAAATTACTAACTGGAGCCAAAAAAAAAGCAAAAGTTCTTTCATTCAAGAAATCAAGGGAAATAACTCTATAAATAGTTTTGCAGTTATTTCCCCCTGAACCAATTAAAATCAAAATGATATTATTTACCTCATAGCCAGGAGGTGAGAGACAAGGTCTGGTGGTGTTTTGAAAAGCCAGCTCACTAGGATAAACGTACAAAAAATGCCGTAGCAGCTCCGTAGGCATTCCCCGGTCGGGGCGCTTCAGGCGATTAGCAATAAATAAACCCTTCTCGGAGAGAATGCAAGGCCTGGGTGGGTGGACTGAACAAAAACATGTCTCGGTCAAACAGGAACAAGCCACCGTTAGACTAATTCGTATCATAATTCTAGATTATAGAAATTAGAAAATAAGAATAAAAACGGTAACATACAGGATCAGGAGTATGCAAGTGTTCTTATTCATTCCCGGACAACGCCAGGGTACTTGCTAGTTGCACATGAATACAAAATAATATCTATTACAGAGATGCACTTTTCTACAGAAAATATTGAAAAGGCAGACATGTCTATTCTCAACTTTAAAATATCTCGATAAGATATAAAATATACTTCAAGTTTTGGGGTCTCGGTGTTCATAATTCCGTAAGTATGTAAATTAAATTGCTTCGATGGCTTGGAATTTTTAGCTTTGAAAATATTATCTCATACCAAATTGCATACTTTGTATTACAAATGTTTTTTTTTTTTTACTTGAATTTGGAGATTTTAGATAAAGAAAAACCTGTAAAATGTTGGAACAATTAAATAAAGTACCATTTACATCAGATAAAATTGAAAATACTCTAATAGTTGGTGACTTTGATTGGATTAATGGCAGTGTTATTATTATTATTATTTGTTATGTCTCCTTCGGCATCTCCCCTTTAACTATCTTCTCAATTCAACTGTTTAAAAAAAACAAAAAACTCTTAGTACAGTATCGATATCCAGATCAAATTCTGTTAAATATTTCATTTGATAACTCCCAAAAGTGCCCCCTCAATTTCTCCCTCCTACCACTTTCTTTGAATTCATCCAACCTCATCTTAAACTGATCCACGCTATTGCTATTCTTAATCCGATCTGGCAACTTATTCCAAAAACATATTACTCTGTGAGCAAAAAACTTAACTGGTTAACACATCTAGTTTTGTGAAAACTGCCTTGACAATAACCTTCCAGATCTAGGAGAAATACTAAAAAAATGCCCACCATAGTTAGAAATGCCATTAATTATCTTGAAAGTCTCAATCAAATGCTAAATCTCCAAATTTAATTGGTCCATGTTTTACGATGCGGAACACATATTTAGAATTATTTAAAACTTCAGCGTTACATTGGTTTATATATAAAAAAAAGAAGTTGTACATTAGTGAGAAATGCATTACAAATAGATTTATTAGATCAAGGTTTTTCAGATAATGAAAATATAATAATTAACCCTTGTCCTCGAGTGGCCTTTGTGTCTGGATGAGCAGTAATATAATAGATGGGAAGTTATTCGGTCTGTTAGGTCAATCCGACCGTGTGTGTAAAAGTAGGGATGAACTGTTGTATCCGAGTTCCTATTTACTTGCCTCCCCACGAGGACAGTCAGTTTTTAATGTGGAGAAAATCCAGCTTTCCAAAAAGAGGGCACTCTGGATTGAGACAAAAATAAAAATTGATTCAGTCTAGAAGGATTTCTTCATTACTGATCGACAACAGAAAAGATGTGTAGTATCAGAACAGATACTGCAAAAGGCTTGAGTCTGATAAGGTGAAAAATGACTTTTTTTTCAAAGATTCACCAAGAATAGATGAATCATCAGATTTTGATTAAATTTTTATTGGAAGCTTTAAAAGATAAGCTTTCTGGTAGATGATGCGCCTTATTTCCCTGACTTCGTGTCGACAACGATCGGGCATGTTGCGGAAGCGCCCGAGCGCTGACGGAATAATATCATTTTTTCTTTCTTTTATCTTATAAAACCATTGACAAAATTTTACACCCCCCCCCCCAAAAAAAAAAACAAAGATTTTCACACAAAAAAAAAATGATTTTAATCTATGTATTTTTTTTTTTTTAATTTATTCGTCTTATATCATCGTCTGCCAGTCTTCCAGTTAGAGCTTGGCAGTTTGAATGCAGGGCTTGGCTATCGCTAAAAACAGGAGTGCTAACCCTAACGGGAACCCTAAACCCTAACCCATTTTTCTTTCTTTCTTTTATGTTAGCAAGAAGAAAAAAAAGAAAAGCAGCCAAACAAATGAAAAAGAAAACATTGACAAAATTACCCCCCCCCCAAAAAAAAATTTATTTCTACACATTTGATTGAAAATGGTTCATTTGCCCCTCCACCCTACAGTTTGTTCGGTTTTTATCTTTTTATCTATGTACTTTTCTTTGAATTCGTCTTATATCATCATCTGTAAGTCTTCCATTAATGCTTGGCGTTTTCGTCTCGGCAACTCTCGGGCGCTTCCATGACCTGCCCGAACGTTGCCGACGCGAAGTCACGGAAATCAGGCGCGTCATCTATAACAGCACCAGCTTTCTTTTTAACTCGAAATTCAGAAGGCAACAGTTTTCAGTTTATTTTTTATTCTAACAAATTCTCTTAAAATTGATAACTGAACATATTTTATAGAACAACTGATAGATCTAGATGAACAAAATTGTGTGAAAAAAAACAAACATCTGAAAAATAAAGATGTCCGACTGAAACACATAAAAGTTTTGATGAATTATCTTTTAATATTTATTTATGTCTCGTTTGTATCTGTTGGACTTATTTATTGTACAGTCACTTATTTGTCCAACTAAAACTAAGATGACTGGATTACCTTTCTTGACATGACGTACTGATGGTCTCTTGTTCTGTGTTGCATTTTTCATTTTTTATTGTTCAGACCGAAATAAATATTTATTTGATAAAAAATATTTTAGTTTTAATCCAAAAGAAAATTCTAAAAGTAAATTTGAATTCTTTTATTTTCAATCATTTTTTTTTTACATGTTGTCATTGAGTTTATGCCCCCCCTCTCCCCCAAAAAAAGAAAGAAAATGGCTAACACTCACATACACACACTCTCTATCTCTCTCAAAATTATCCAATGACTTAAGAAGCAATTATAAGAAAAAAAAAGGAAAGATTTTAAATTCCAAATTAACATTCTCGATAAGATGTTTTGTTTTTTCCAACAGTTCAGAAATAAATACAAAACGAGAACAAAAGAAATTTATTAATTTTTCTAAAGTTGTTTTTATATTCTTTTTCTTGTTTTGAAGCATAAACATTTATTATTTTGGTTAGTATATATGACAAACACACATTTACTACATTACCCAAAAACAAAAAGAGGAGGTAATGCTTGTGGGGTTCTATCATGATGAACGAACATATGCTTCACTATCTCTCCACTTAAAGAAGGAGATAATGCCTGGGAGAATAGTCATGACACCAGAACAGATACAAAGGAGGAGATAATACCTGGTAGGACGGTATCATGACAACAGAACAGATACTATACTACCCCCCCCCCCCTGAATTGAGCATTGAAAGATAATGCATTAGTCTGAAATAGTATTTTATTTATCTCCTCTCTAGGAAGTTAGACACAAGGTCAGGTGTGGGTTTTGATGAAAATGTTTCTGTGGAACGAATTGGATTTGAACCCGGCACACCCAAGTCCTCAGTCCACGTCATTAACCACCATGCCATCCATAGTATAGTAAACTAAATTGCACATTAGAAGATAGTAATAGTATAGTTTTGGTTTCAGACACACAGATACCAAATCTCCATTATTAATAGATTGTAATATACAATAGTTCGAGTTGTAACATAAACAATACTCAATAAGGCTTTCCCTACTGCCACACATAGTTTCTAAGTAGTATTGGAGTAGTCCACTATATTCTTCAAGAGGTTGCTTGGGTTATTCCATAACATCTTCCTTTTGAGTTTTATTTCCTCCAGGAAATATTTTTTTTTTATTTTTTTTTTTAGAGTTGACTTCCAACTGTGTCTTTATTTTCTTTTTTGTCAAACATTTGTTAACACAAAAGTAGTACTTTGTGAGATTGGGACTGCAAAAATGTCATACGCACCTCCATCTGTTCTTGCTGCTTTGTTTTGTTTTTGACGTATCTTCTTCATAATTTGTTCATCCAATCCTCTTCATGATAACACCATCTTTCCCCAAAACACTTATCTTTCCAATAGGATTTGGAAAATACTTTGTCATAAACTTTAAATGGTTTGGTTGTGTAATCTGTTTTTTTCTTTTCTTTTAGTACTTTTATTGTATAACATGGCAATAGTTTATCAAACACAGTTTTTATTTTTCTGGCTAACAAGAAGTGCAGTGGAATTACTCGTAGGTTGAGAGAGGATAACCGGTTTGTGTGCAAGAAGTTTTAGACAATGGAAATGGATGAGAACATCTGGATGCCGAACATATTGAGGTTGTCGAAGTTTTGTAACCTTGGTGATACCATTGGAGCACAGGGTGGAGCAGGTGCTAGTGTGATTGCAAGAGTTAGGAATGGATGGAGGAAGTTCAGGGAACTTCTGCCTTCACTAACCAGCAGAGCGTTACCACTGTCGACAAAGGTTAGAGTCTATCAGGCATGTGTACGTAGTTTGGTGATGTATGGAAGTGAAACGTGGCTAGTGAGGGTTGAAGACATGCGTTGCATGGAGAGAAATGATATGAGAATGATATGATAGATGTGTAATGTGAGTCTCAAAGACAGGCTTAGTTCTGATGACCTCAGAGGAAGATTAAACCTGGACAATATAGGGAGAGGTATGCAGAAGACTAGACTTTGATGGTATGGCCACGTTGACAAAATAGATGAGACTTCTTGGGTTAGTAGATGTAGAACAGTTGAGGTAGCAGATTCAGTTTACAGGAGAAGGCCAAGGAAAACCTGGGAGAAGTGATAAAGATGGACTTGAGACAAAGAGGGATGAATAAAGACCTCGCCAGATATAGGCTAGTTTGGAAGTCAATTTCTTAAAGCCATCCAATGCATGTAAAATGGGCGTTGAATTGATGATGATGATGAATGTAAAACGGGTGTTAAACCGAATTTTGATGATGATGATTAATTAAATCGACGACATGTTTGCTGTAGTATTTTTGGTTAGAGTCGCATGATATGCACTATTAACTTCATTATTTGCATTACCTGAATTTTTAAAAAGTGTCCATTAACCTTTCCACTTAGCCATTACTTCTTGGATGATATGGCGTCATGATATATTAAATTGAAAAAAGTCTTGTAGAATCCAAAAGAATTTTCCTGCAATGAACTAACTTCCATTGTCACTAATAATTTTGTCAGGAATTCCAAATCTTGCAAACAATTCCCGCAAGAAATTAAATGTTACTGTACAGTTTGGTTTTTAACATTTAAAACAATTTCTGCCCATTTAGTGAAACTATCAACCACCACCAAATGATGCGATCCATTTAGCGGTCTAACAAAATAGCTTAGACCATGTGGAGTGTCAACTTTTGGTCGCGGGTTTGACTTTATCGGTGGTGCCTTATCCACCAGCGAACACCCTCTATGATTTCTTACTGTCTTTTCTATATCTTGGTTGATTCTTGGCTAAAATCATAAAATTTAATTCTCGATGGAATGCCCCATTTTTTATTTATAATTCTTTTCTGTAGTGAATTTGAAATAACAGCGTATTCTTCACACATTATCATTTCATTATAAATGGGGTAAAAGTTACACATTTGTCTTATTCTTATCTTTGAGTTTTACTTAATTTTTCATTTTTTACGAAATCGTCCATTTGTGACTTTATTTCTATTTTCACCACCTAACCCTAATCGTGTTAATTAGTACTGGTTTGATTTTATTTTTGTCTTATAAATCCATAATCACTATATCTTCCAGAGGTTCACAGTATTTAGGAATTAATCTTGAAGTCTATCAGCATGACCCAACCCTTTTAAAGATATATATTTCACCTAGGAATTGTAATTTAATAAAATCTTACAGCAGTACTGCGATATCTATTCACAGTGTGCACAGGTATTTCTTTTTTTTTCTTTCTTTTTTTTGAACAATAAATTAAAATCAGTGAATGATAATCCGTTTCTAATAAAACTCTACTGTCATGAATATAGAGGAATCAGGAACTTTCTGGAGCAGTAGAAGGATCCAACCATTTTTCCAACGACTTTAGCAACAGTCTTGATGTAAGTCTTTTATTTCAAGTCTGAGGTAAAAAATTAGTCCTAGAAGCTTACCAAAGCAAGGGGGGGTTTCCTCAAGGTTAGCGTTTCCTCAAGGAGAGACCATTCAGTAAAAGCAGATGAGTTCGATTGTGACGATGCCGATCAAGATAAGGACCCTAATTATATTCCTAATGTTAGAAATTTAAAACAATTTATTTACTAAAACGAGTCACCACTTTTTTATTTCAATTTTTAACTTTTATCTCACTCTCACAGTGGTATGGTACAAGGTCAGGAAAGTTGGATTGAAAAGCCAGCACCGTAGAACGAACACTCTGGCCTACAAAAAATGCCTGGTCAGCCCCGTCGGCATACCCCGGTAGGGGTGCCTCAGGCGATTAGCAATAAACTAACCCATTCTCAAAAGGGTGAGAAGGCAAAGCCTGGTAGTGTGGACCTCCTAGAACTGCACAGGACAATCCCTAAGACCGGCGGAATAAAGGCCCGAAGGCCAAGACGGTACCGGTCTAAGAGGTGTAGCATTCATCGGAACAGATACTACACTTTGATCTCGGCCAAAAGGCCGAAAGGCCACTCGAGGATAAGGGGTTAGGGTTGAGATGGAATAATTGTGAGAATGAATTGCAAACATTTGTGGGGACGGTTTTAGATAGGAATCTGTTGTCATACTGTTTTGTATAACTTTGACTATTTGGACTACATTTCTCATCTTGAGTGTTCTTATCACGTTTCGGCCGCTGTAACCTTCGGCCTTCTTCAGGTGTATCTCTTCGAACTCGGGAATATTTCTGTTCAACTCGGGAATTTGGACGGAATTTCAAACAAAACCCTTTATTTAATCCATGGGGGTAGCTTGCTCTTGTTCCATCAGCCATGACTGGGAGAAGTCTTCAGTAATTCGCAATTCCCGAGTTTGACAGAAATATTCCCGAGTTCGAAGAGATACATCTGAAGAAGGTAAGGAAAGTTGGATTGAAAAGCCAGCACCCTAAAAAAAGAGCACTCTGGCCTACAAAAATCTGGCTATAATTTATTTCGTCTGTGAGCAGTGCTCTAGATGTATGTGCCACTGCCACTCTAGATGTATGTGCCACTGCCGCTCTAGATGTATGTGCCACTGCCGCTCTAGATGTATGTGCCACTGCCGCTCTAGATGTATGTGCCACTGCCGCTCTAGATGTATGTGTCACTGCCGCTCTAGATGTATGTGCCACTGCCGCTCTAAATGTATGTGCCACTGCCGCTCTAGATGTATGTGCCACTGCCGCTCTAGATGTATGTGCCACTGCCGCTCTAGATGTATGTGCCACTGCCGCTCTAGATGTATGTGCCACTGCCGCTCTAGATGTATGTGCCACTGCCACTCTAGATGTATGTGCCACTGCCATACTAGATGTATGTGCCACTGTCACTCTAGATGTATGTGCCACTGCCACTCTTGATCTATGTGCCACTGCCACTCTTGATCTATGTGCCACTGCCACTCTAGATGTATGTGCCACTGCCACTCTTGATCTATGTGCCACTGCCACTCTAGATGTATGTGCCACTGCCACTCTTGATCTATGTGCCACTGCCACCCTAGATGTATGTGCCACTGCCACCCTAGATGTATGTGCCACTGCCACCCTAGATGTATGTGCCACTGCCACTCTAGATGTATGTGCCACTGCCATACTAGATGTATGTGCCACTGTCACTCTAGATGTATGTGCCACTGCCACTCTTGATCTATGTGCCACTGCCACTCTTGATCTATGTGCCACTGCCACTCTAGATGTATGTGCCACTGCCACTCTTGATCTATGTGCCACTGCCACCCTAGATGTATGTGCCACTGCCACCCTAGATGTATGTGCCACTGCCACCCTAGATGTATGTGCCACTGCCGCTCTAGATGTATGTGCCACTGCCGCTCTAGATGTATGTGCCACTGCCACTCTAGATGTATGTGCCACTGCCATACTAGATGTATGTGCCACTGTCACTCTAGATGTATGTGCCACTGCCACTCTTGATCTATGTGCCACTGCCACTCTTGATCTATGTGCCACTGCCACTCTTGATCTATGTGCCACTGCCACTCTAGATGTATGTGCCACTGCCACTCTTGATCTATGTGCCACTGCCACCCTAGATGTATGTGCCACTGCCACCCTAGATGTATGTGCCACTGCCACTCTTGATCTATGTGCCACTGCCGCCCTAGATGTATGTGCCACTGCCGCCCTAGATGTATGTGCCACTGCCGCCCTAGATGTATGTGCCACTGCCGCCCTAGATGTATGTGCCATTGCCGCTCTAGATGTATGCGCCATTGCCGCTCTAGATGTATGCGCCATTGCCGCTCTAGATGTATGCGCCATTGCCGCTCTAGATGTATGCGCCATTGCCGCTCTAGATGTATGCGCCATTGCCGCTCTAGATGTATGCGCCATTGCCGCTCTAGATGTATGCGCCATTGCCGCTCTAGATGTATGCGCCACTGCCGCTCTAGATGTATGCGCCACTGCCGCTCTAGATGTATGCGCCATTGCCGCTCTAGATGTATGCGCCATTGCCGCTCTAGATGTATGCGCCACTGCCGCTCTAGATGTATGCGCCATTGCCGCTCTAGATGTATGCGCCATTGCCGCTCTAGATGTACGTGCCACTGCCACCCTAGATGTATGTGCCATTGCCACCCTAGATGTATGTGCCACTGCCACCCTAGATGTATGTGCCACTGCCGCTCTAGATGTATGCGCCATTGCCGCTCTAGATGTATGCGCCACTGCCGCTCTAGATGTATGCGCCATTGCCGCTCTAGATGTATGCGCCATTGCCGCTCTAGATGTATGCGCCACTGCCGCTCTAGATGTATGCGCCATTGCCGCTCTAGATGTATGCGCCATTGCCGCTCTAGATGTATGCGCCATTGCCGCTCTAGATGTATGCGCCATTGCCGCTCTAGATGTATGCGCCACTGCCGCTCTAGATGTATGCGCCATTGCCGCTCTAGATGTATGTGCCATTGCCACCCTAGATGTATGTGCCACTGCCACCCTAGATGTATGTGCCACTGCCGCTCTAGATGTATGCGCCATTGCCGCTCTAGATGTATGCGCCACTGCCGCTCTAGATGTATGCGCCATTGCCGCTCTAGATGTATGCGCCATTGCCGCTCTAGATGTATGCGCCACTGCCGCTCTAGATGTATGCGCCATTGCCGCTCTAGATGTATGCGCCATTGCCGCTCTAGATGTATGCGCCACTGCCGCTCTAGATGTATGCGCCATTGCCGCTCTAGATGTATGCGCCATTGCCGCTCTAGATGTATGCGCCACTGCCGCTCTAGATGTATGCGCCACTGCCGCTCTAGATGTATGCGCCACTGCCACTCTAGATGTATGTGCCACTGCCACCCTAGATGTATGTGCCACTGCCACCCTAGATGTATGTGCCACTGCCACTCTAGATGTATACGCCACTGCCACTCTAGATGTACGTGCCACTGCCACCCTAGATGTATGTGCCACTGCCACTCTAGATGTATACGCCACTGCCACTCTAGATGTACGTGCCACTGCCACCCTAGATGTATGCGCCACTGCCGCTCTAGATGTATGCGCCACTGCCACTCTAGATGTATGTGCCACTGCCACCCTAGATGTATGCGCCATTGCCGCTCTAGATGTATGCGCCACTGCCACTCTAGATGTATGTGCCACTGCCACCCTAGATGTATGCGCCATTGCCGCTCTAGATGTATGCGCCACTGCCGCTCTAGATGTATGCGCCACTGCCGCTCTAGATGTATGCGCCACTGCCACTCTAGATGTATGTGCCACTGCCACCCTAGATGTATGTGCCACTGCCACCCTAGATGTATGTGCCACTGCCACTCTAGATGTATACGCCACTGCCACTCTAGATGTACGTGCCACTGCCACCCTAGATGTATGTGCCACTGCCACTCTAGATGTATACGCCACTGCCACTCTAGATGTACGTGCCACTGCCACCCTAGATGTATGCGCCACTGCCGCTCTAGATGTATGCGCCACTGCCACTCTAGATGTATGTGCCACTGCCACCCTAGATGTATGTGCCACTGCCACCCTAGATGTATGTGCCACTGCCACTCTAGATGTATACGCCACTGCCACTCTAGATGTACGTGCCACTGCCACCCTAGATGTATGTGCCACTGCCACCCTAGATGTATGTGCCACTGCCACCCTAGATGTATGTGCCACTGCCGCCCTAGATGTATGTGCCACTGCCGCCCTAGATGTATGTGCCACTGCCGCCCTAGATGTATGTGCCACTGCCACCCTAGATGTATGTGCCACTGCCACTCTAGATGTATACGCCACTGCCGCTCTAGATGTATGCGCCACTGCCACCCTAGATGTATGTGCCACTGCCGCTCTAGATGTATGCGCCACTGCCGCCCTAGATGTATGTGCCACTGCCGCCCTAGATGTATGTGCCACTGCCACCCTAGATGTATGTGCCACTGCCACTCTAGATGTATACGCCACTGCCGCTCTAGATGTATGCGCCACTGCCACCCTAGATGTATGTGCCACTGCCGCTCTAGATGTATGTGCCACTGCCGCCCTAGATGTATGTGCCACTGCCGCCCTAGATGTATGTGCCACTGCCGCCCTAGATGTATGTGCCACTGCCGCCCTAGATGTATGTGCCACTGCCGCCCTAGATGTATGTGCCATTGCCGCTCTAGATGTATGCGCCATTGCCGCTCTAGATGTATGCGCCATTGCCGCTCTAGATGTATGCGCCATTGCCGCTCTAGATGTATGCGCCATTGCCGCTCTAGATGTATGCGCCATTGCCGCTCTAGATGTATGCGCCATTGCCGCTCTAGATGTATGCGCCATTGCCGCTCTAGATGTATGCGCCACTGCCGCTCTAGATGTATGCGCCACTGCCGCTCTAGATGTATGCGCCACTGCCGCTCTAGATGTATGCGCCACTGCCGCTCTAGATGTATGCGCCATTGCCGCTCTAGATGTATGCGCCATTGCCGCTCTAGATGTATGCGCCACTGCCGCTCTAGATGTATGCGCCACTGCCGCTCTAGATGTATGCGCCACTGCCGCTCTAGATGTATGCGCCACTGCCGCTCTAGATGTATGCGCCATTGCCACCCTAGATGTATGTGCCACTGCCACCCTAGATGTATGTGCCACTGCCACCCTAGATGTATGTGCCACTGCCACTCTAGATGTATACGCCACTGCCACTCTAGATGTATGCGCCACTGCCACCCTAGATGTATGTGCCACTGCCGCTCTAGATGTATGTGCCACTGCCGCTCTAGATGTATGTGCCACTGCCACCCTAGATGTATGTGCCACTCTAGATGTATGTGCCACTGCCACTCTAGATGTATGCGCCACTGCCACCCTAGATGTATGTGCCACTGCCACTCTAGATGTATGTGCCACTGCCACTCTAGATGTATGTGCCACTGCCACTCTAGATGTATGTGCCACTGCCACTCTAGATGTATGTGCCACTGCCACCCTAGATGTATGTGCCACTCTAGATGTATGTGCCACTGCCACTCTAGATGTATGCGCCACTGCCACCCTAGATGTATGTGCCACTGCCACTCTAGATGTATGTGCCACTGCCACTCTAGATGTATGTGCCACTGCCACCCTAGATGTATGTGCCACTTCCACTCTAGATGTATGTGCCACTGCCACCCTAGATGTATGCGCCACTGCCACTCTAGATGTATGTGCCACTGCCACTCTAGATGTATGTGCCACTGCCACTCTAGATGTATGTGCCACTGCTTTTTTGATCTCGCATTTGTTTTTTGTGCAGCAGAACAACGCTGATAATTACTTTTTTCATCTGCTGCCACATTTATTTCTACTTCTGGATTAAAATGTGTGAGAAACAAATACAACATTCGAACGTCTTTTATTTTCTGAAAAGCTTTGCGACATTTCTCAGACCCGTGCCTTTTTACTCCTTTACTTAAGATCGTTTATAACTACGCAGTGTTTTTAGGGGTGGGCATATCCAGAATTACACTTTTGAATCTATAATTTGACGCAAGTACTTAATTTTTGACACTAAAAGAATCACACATATCCACACAAAGTTTAAAACCAAATTCACCAATATTTTTTTAAAAACCTCTTTTGCAGGGAGTATGTGAAGCAGGTCATTTTCACTTTTTATAGTAATGTAATCTAAATAGGAGTTAGCAAAATCAAGTTCAGTCATCATCATCATCAGCATCATCATTCATTTTATCGTCTTATATCCCTTCGTTAGGGGTCTGACTTTTTCTGGCAACCTGCAATCTCAGTCTTCAAGTTTGTTGGTCTTGATTGTTTATTCTGTTCAAATTCCACTGTATCATTTTGAACGAGCCCTCTCACTAACATCCTATAGAATGCAGTATGCGACAAGAGTTTCGGTGTTAAAGAGACCGTCTTGCACCTGTACCTTAAGAGGAAGTTCAAGACTCGTCTACATTTGCAGTAAAAGGAGCATGCACACTTTTTAAATCTGGAAAGGCCTTATCGATGTTTTCTTTCCAGAATTCACTGAATTTTTGAACAGAATATAAAATCACAGAAAACACCAGAAAGAGAAATTAACACTTTGAAGTGACGGGTTACTTGCATGCACATGTAAACAGACAGACAGACAGATAGACAGACAAACAGATAGATATATGAAAAACAGATAGTTTGTCTTGTTACACATGGCAGCATTATACGCGACACCCTTACCCTAACTAGTGCTTTTCAGAGAGATACTAGCCGTAGATAGATTACCTAAGAGGAATCGTGTTCGAAACATTTATAATTCACCATTCATCTACAGTAAAATTGATGATATATTTAATGGATTTGTGTGAGACTAGGCTAATACAGAGAGTAAATTTACTCATGGGAGGAATGCGGAGGATACACATCAAAAGATTAAACACGCGGTTACTTCTAAAAATATATTGAGGTCTTTATATGTAAAACGTCTGTCATCTTCATTCGTCGCATATCGTAAGAAATGTTATTGAAAAGTTGATTTTTAGTTATGTTATATGCATATATATATATTAATATATATATATATGTCAGTTTATATTATATTCCAATAACTATGGTTTTATTTTATTATTTTTTCACATTTCAAAAAAATATAAAATTTCTGTGAGATATATTTTTAACGGTCCGTTTCATTTGTTCACCCGAAAAAAAAAAACCTACTGTATAGTGTAGGTGTTTTCAAGACACTTTAATCCAAGAACTTTTTACTCTTTGTGAATTTTTTCTGATGATTTTGTAGTGTTGCAGAGACGATATTGACATAAAAATGTTGTTTGGCACAAGACAAATGAAACGGACCGTAAAAAATATATCTCACAGAAATTTAATATTTTTTGGAAATGTGAAAAAATAAAAATAATAAAATAAAACCATGGTTATTGGAATATAATATAAACTGACTTATATTTTGCTCTGTTATCAATAATTGACAAACATTGAGCTGAATCTTTTAAGGAGACTACAAAGTAAAAGGAACTGATGGTATATGCTAATACATATATTGTCATTAATAATTATATATATATATTTGATCTAAATAATATAAGCGAGATGTATTGCTGATTAATTGTGACACTCAGAATTCCGGGACCGTCTTCAGATAGATGGAGGTAACAGATTTTGCCATGTACTTTGACAAAGGACTGCAGAATGGCAGATCAGAGTGGAAGTACAGAAAGACGATACAGAATGAGCAGATAAATATGCAAAGTGGCCATTTTCGCAGCTCTAGTTCAATGCAGCTTTTGAAACCTTCCTTTTAATGAAAGATTCCTTTTGAGTTAACAGCCCTGTCGTTGTCTTGATTGCATTCAATACCTCTCTCGAGCTAAACCAGATGCCAAGTATTTTGCAAGGCCCATCTGTCCAGCTAAAGGATGTTGATATGGATACATCCTTTCAAGCACTAATGTGTAGGCCGATAGACTTGGTACAGTTAATTTGGCCTCTGTAACTATCTCATACCATTGTATTTCCATGTCAATGGCTCTAATCTCGGCATTGCTCATTACAAGTACTGTCACGTCATCAGCGCGGGTAGGGTACTTTATACTGGTGTAAGCACCTGGAAAAGTAATCCCACAAAGGACAAGGTTCACCCTTTGCATGTAAAGAAAAGGTTCAAACACAAGCACATAGAGAATTGATGTAAGTGGATATAGAATAGATCTGGACAAACTGAAAGGTTTAAACTCACTCATTTTATCTCCACCAGCGCACTGGGGTTTTGTTTTATGCAAGAGACGAATCCAGGTGCGAAATTGCGGCCCCTAAACCGGCCGAAGATAAGACAGCCTCCAAGTAATGAAAAGAAAAAGTGAGATAGAATAAAGGGAGAGATGGGGAGAGGGAGAGGACACGAAAAAGTGAGATAGAATAAAGGGAGAGATGGGGGAGGGAGAAGACACGAAAAAGTGAGATAGAATAAAGGGAGAGATGGGGAGAGGGAGAAGACACGAAAAAGTGAGATAGAATAAAGGGAGAGATGGAGGAGGGAGAAGACACGAAAAAGGGAGAGACAAAAGACGAAAAAAAATAAAACCAGAGAGAGGTAACGAGAAAGAGAGAGGAGACAAAAATGGGAGATAAAATGAAGCCTAAAATGAGGAAATGAAAATAAAATCGGAGCAAAATTGATCAGCGCAGATTTGTAGTTGACTTTTTTCAATAATCAGGCATACCATATGCATACTATCCTGGATGGTTCTGCCTTTTACAGCGCATTTCTGTTTAGAACTAATAAAACGAGACTGAACAGCCAACAGATGCTTGTCTAAGACCTTGGCCGAAATCTTTAAGTTGGTATTCCACATCGTTAAGAGCCTAAAATTACGTATCCCAACTCCACTGTTGGATGTTATTCTCACAACAGTTTGGCCGATGTAACCTCCGACTTTCTTCAGCTGCGTCTTGTTGAACTCTGAAATCTTTATGCTGACACTTATCCGAAACGTTGTGGGAATAGTCGCCCAAAGAATCCAAATAATTGATCCTCTTCTGAAAAATTCCAAAACATAAGAAAAATGATTTTGAAAAAGTGGAATTCTAAGAAAATTTTGAGCCTGAGAATAAAACTGTTAGAAATATTAATATTAAGCACAATTGTCGACATTTGATTTGTAAAAAAATGCATATGATAGAAAATGACAACACGGGTCAATTAATATACTCACCAGCTGCAAACAGTTTTTCAATTTGTCCATAACTTGGAAGAATTTTGTCTGCTACCTAAAAGAAAATGTAAATAGTAGTATTAAAATGGGTGAATTAGTGATAACAGTTAAAAATGTAAGAGTATTATTGTCCGAGTTCGATGTTAGTAAAAGTATTGTATTTGATAAAATGTTGTTGGCTCCATCGATCTCGGGAGATCATGGGGGATGCACGTCGTGGTCTTGGTCAGAATTGTACCCAGGGCTGCAACAGGCTGTGTAGTCTTTTTTTTTTTTTTTTTTCTAATCTTTCTGGGTTTTTTTTAACAGTGAGCATGTGATAGGGCGACTCTTGTCTTTTGCGCCCTGCGTAATCGCTTCTCCCTCCATCGGGTGTTTATCCTCTCCTCAGCTGCACTGATGATGTTCCGGATGACGGTTCGCCAACCTTGGCGGTTTAAGGCAGTGGTCTCGAGCTGAGAGGGGTTGAGTCCGCCAGCTTTAAGATCCCGCTTGCAGACGTCCTTGTAGCGGAGTGCGGGGCATCCAGTACGCCTTGTGCCAGTGGCAAGCTCTCGAAATAGCATGTCTTTGGGGATGTGGCCGTCGTTCATGCGGAGCACGTGGCCCAACCAGCGGTAGCGTCTAGCTCGCAGCATAGCATACATGCTGGGCAATCCTGCCTTGGCCAGGACGTCGATGTTGGTGACTCGATCCTGCCAGGTGATGCCGAGGAGTCTGCGGAGGCAACGAAAGTGGAAGGCGTTCAGTCTGCGCTCCTGATGAGAGTAGAGTGTCCATGCCTCACTACCATAGAGGAGGGTGCTCAGCACAACTGCCCGGTATACTTGCATCTTTGTGTTGGTAGTCAGCATACCATTTTCCCAAACTCGTTTGGTCAGGCGGGCCATTGCTGTTGCTGCCTTGCCGATCCTTGTGTTAAGCTCAGAGTCAAGGGAAAGGCTGCCTGCGATTTTCGAGCCGAGGTAGGTGAACTCGTCCACAACCATGAGGGTTAAAAATGTAAGAGTATTATTGTCAGAGTTCGATATTAGTAAAAGTATTGCATTTGATAAAATACATCTCCAAATATCTAAGTTTTTGTCAGCAAATAAGTGTTATCAGTGCTGTTTTCAAATTACTTAATAAATGTATATATATATATATATATATATATATATGGCGAATGAAATAAGGAAAACCAAAATATTAATTAAATATCCATCTACGTTTCACCTTTATTAGAAGGTTTCATCAGGACGTGAGATTGAAGAAAAATAAAAAAAATACAGCAACAAGTACCAAAGTCTGAAAAATAAATGTGAGGAAGCGCTCTCAGCAGTTAGAACGCAGAGAAATGTGCTACGGCAGAACAGGCGATAAAAGTTTGAAAAGTGAGCGTTCAGAAGTCAATGGTATATATAACGTTCCATAGAACATTAGAAAAATAAATGAGGAAAAGAAGAGGGCAGGACAAAAGAAAGAGAAAAAATAAAAAATAATAAAAGTATGGATCACAGAAGAGGAAAAAGATATATATGTTTGTGTAATTATGTATCATTGTGTTGCAGGAAATTATATAAATGTATTTATGTAGTTGCTATTCCTAATAATTCATATATTATTTGGTTGATAATTCATAAAATTTACATATCAATAAATGTAAGCTATTTAAATGTAATGTAATTATCTGTAATTTAATGATGAAACCTTCTAATAAAGGTAAAATGTAGATGAATATTTAATTAACGTTTTGGTTTTCCTTATTTCATTTTCCATTACATTGGAAAATTTTTCCATTCTTTATCATATATATATATATATATATATATATATATATTGATTTTTTTATGTACGTAAAAATTTATAAAAAATTAATTAATAAATATTTATGAAAAAAAAAATTGATGACACGTCCGATTAAGGGCGATTGAATGCAGTACTCTACATATTCTTAACCGCTTAGGGAGTGGAAAAATACTAAATAAACACACCAGTAAAAACTGTACATATATCGGACAGGGCGTCTCGGCTTGGTAGTAAAAGACCAGACAATTACATCAAGGGTTTGATCCCTGCCCAGGGTAGCCATGCTGATGATGGTTCATAGTCAGAAACACGTGTCCATGGATTTCTTTTATGTACGTAAAAATTAATTTCTAAAAAATTAATTAACGAATATTTATGGGAAAAAAAAAAGAATTGATGACACATCCGATTAAGGGCGATTGAATGCAGTACTCTACATATTCTTAACCGCTTAGGGAGCGGAAAAATACTAAATAAATGCACCGGTGTTGTATCGGCAGTAAAAACAATAACAAAAAAGCTGCGTATAATATATAATATATATTTATAAATATATATAAATAGACAATAATAAGCTAAATTCCAGTGACCCAAGATTTTATTAATTCTACTGTTCATTTTTTCAAATCCAAAACTTTGGTACATTTTGACGGATCGTTTTGCCTATGGCCGAACAACCAAAATTAATGTAAATTCCGGATCTTTTGGCCATGTACTCTTCAGAAATTCAATGGTCGCTTCCAGAAAAAATATATTATAAACCACAAAAACAAACAACTTACATTGAATACATGTTCTCTTGAGGAAAAACAGATGCTACAACCTATTCGTCAGCCATCTTTATATATATATATATATATATATCATTATTTTTGGGGGGGTACAAAACTTTATTAATGCAATAATGAAGGGAAAACATGTTGAATTTTTCATAATTAAAAAAATTAGGGGATGAGAAAAAAAAAATTTGCCAGTCGACTAGTTTTGCCCACACTTTACAAGACTGATATCGTGGGATTTAAAAAAAACAAAAACTTTTATATTTAAAATGAAATTAACGTTATGTTATGAAGGGGAAAAAAATAAAAAGTTTGAATATAGAATAAAAAAGCGTGATGTTATATGGAATGGAGGTTGTGTCGTAGAGACTAATCACACTCAACCCCAAGAGACACTCCTTCTGTTTGCAGAGGGAGGGCCTCTTGAGGCATACGTGGATAGTTTCCAAGATTTTCAAATGATAAGATGAGTGAGCACAGCTTAAGATGGAGAATGAATCTGTGCTAAAGTTTGTTGCACACAACGGGTTATTTATCAGATGATCAGTTATCGAAGAACCGTATGTATTTCTTAGAACGTCCCGTGACCAGAAGGTTCCATTCCTGATTTTACTGGGGATGTGTTGCTGTACTCTGTTGTCTAATCTCAACGTCGTCCGGCCCACGTAATTGGCACTGCAATTACATTTAAAATAATAAATCACGTTATTTTTATGGTGGGGGGGGGGGGGCAGGACGTCTTTTCGAGAGGATTGTAACAGAGGTTTTGTACAGAACACAACCCGCACATTAGATTAAAAATAACAATTTTCCACCGCTGAGCTGATTTGTTTGGCGAACTTCTCACTTACTGTACCTAACCAAGGCAAACTAATATAAATTGGACATTTAGCCACCGTACTAGTTTTTTTCTCGGAAAAATTGGCCACTTTCCTATTGATGACTGACCTAATCACATCCAGAGGGTAGCCATTATTGGACAGAGTATCAATAATTATTTGTATTTCTTCGTCCAATTTTGATTTTGAACAAATCATAAGAGCTCTGTGTGTTAGGGTCCAAATTAGATCTAATTTTCGTTTTCCCGGGCAGAATGAGTCTCAACGAGTATACAATCCTGTAAACGTAGGTTTATGATATATTGATGTATGGTAACAGAATGGAGTTTTCGTTACCAATACATCCAGGAAAGCTAGGGAGGAATTGCACTCACCTTCATATGTATACTTAAATGCGGGATGCATATTATTCAGTAAGGAGAATAATGTATTTGCCTCTGTTTCATTATTAAAGAGGCCAAATGTGTCGTCTACATATCTAAAGTAGACTAACGGTTTCATGGGTCCCGATAGTAGTTCTTTCTCATAGAAACCCACAAAAATGTTCGCCAACGTTGGTCCCAGGACTGACCCCATGGAAACACCATCGATTTGCTAATACATAACATCGTTGAAACTGAATTCAACAGATGTAGTAGCAAATTTTATCAGCTCAACGAACGTGCTTTCAGGAATGGAAGGAGGCGATAAGTGGCTACGATATAAAACATCGGCACAAATATCTATCGTTTCCAAAATAGGGACACAGGTAAACAGGTTACTGATATCGTAAGAGCACATGAATTTATTTGTAACCTTAGATTGCTGAATGTAGTTTGCAAAATAAAACGAATCTTTTAAACAGTATTTACTGTAGTGCTCTAATACAGCCTGTAAAATACCGAAGATCCATTTTGCAACTTTTTGTTGAGATGACTTAACCATAGAAAAGATAGGTCTTACTGGGATATCCGCCTCATGCGTTTTCGGTAATCCGTATAAACGTGGATGGATAGAGCCAGAGGGTCTGATCTCACTGGCTACATCTGAATGGAGCACACCGCTTTTTACCCATTTGACCAATTTCCTTTGGAACTTGGCTTCTAAGGTAGCTGTTGCGTCATGGGTGCTAACAGGACTCAACTTGACGAATTTCTTCGTATCATTCAAAATAACCATCATTTTGTTAATGTAATCTTGATGGTTTAACACAACAACCCCTGAGCCTTTATCCGGTCTAGTTATTACAAGAGACTTGTTTTGACGTAGAGTTTTAATGACAGAATAGTGTTCCTTCCGCCATTTAAACTCTGAATGGGCTACTGGTGTACTTGCATAGTTATGCGCTAGATCATTCAGCCTAGCCTTAAGGTCCCCTACTTTGGTCTCCGAAATAGGTAAAAGTCTCTCTGTCTGAGAATTTTAAATTTCGAATTTTGAAAATATTTCTTCACGTCTAGTAACAGATGGTGGAATACAAAATTCCAATCCATGATCTAGCACTAAAAGTTCAGCAGGAGAAAAGTCCTGGGGGGATAGGTTTAGGACGTTCTTACCCGGTATTGAATTTTTGGAACAACCAAATTTCTTATATATAAGATGTTGCAATTTGTTTTTAAATTGAAGCATTAGTCTTTTACGACTACGTTCATGTATGATTGCAAGATACCGTGCGAATCGAACTTTATCACAAAATGTAAGAGTGCTCACTGATTCCCTCCATAGGTGCATATATATATATATATATTTCCCTTAATCATGTGACAGTTTCCGGTGGCCGAGTTGACATGGCGACTGCTTGCAAATTCTAGACTGACTCTGTGAACCGGGTTCGCGCTTCCCGACCGTCTGAAATTGTTACTTTCCTGCATTGATAAGAGCAATAAGCTTGAAACGCTAGCATCTGTAGGTATAAATAATTTAATATTTATTTATAAATATTATATATGTATGTATGTGTGTGTGTATATATATATATATATCCATATATATATATATATATGGAAAACAGTAGTTGTAATTTCAATACACAAATAAAGGTTCGATATATTCACCCAATAACAATAGACCAGTTTCTCATGTATTTTTGTAAGCTATTTTGAGAATTTCATTAGAAATCACGTTCTTGAGTTTTTTTTAGTTTTTTAAAACATATTTCACCTCAAACAAGGCAGGCCGCCACTGTAGACATAAGGGGTTACTGAGAATTAGGGTGTAGGTTTTGGGTGTCACCCCAAGTTGGGAGCAGTGCAGCAAGATGTCTGTTTACATTAGTTTTAAACCTCTGCATGTCGGTACTGCCGGGGGAGCAGGGAGGGAGTTCCAGAGGCCGTCAGCACGAGGAAAGAAGCTATTGGAGTAGAATGCTCTCCGGCATCTGGGAACCTCCACAGTGAATGGATGGGATTTAGCTGATTGTTGAGTTGGTCTAGTGTATTTACGTCGAAGGGGGGCACCAGAGCAGCCAGTTCATCTGAGCACAATCCATTGAAGTATTTGTAAAACAAGCACAAGGATGCAACATTGCGGCGATGGGACAGGGACTGGAGCTTAGTTGATAGTGAGGGACCTATTAAGTTGGCGACTCTTTTTTGGACCTTGTCTAAGAGGGAGAGACTAGTGGATGATGCTCCAGCCCAGTTCATAGGAAAACAATATAAACAGTAAACATGGATGTTTCCATGGAAAGTCGAGCATATCAAATCTTTTAGAAAATATTGAATGTTATAAATGAATATATTGTACTTATGCTATCAAAAGATTTTCTAAAGTCTATGATATCATTTATTGATAAAAAAATAAATAAATGGGTATTTCATATCTATACATATAAAACCCAATGTCAGTGTGTGTGATATGTGTGTTCCCTATAGAAAGAATGGTTAGAAAATCTACATATAATCTAAAAGTGTATTCTTATGTAAAATTTACCAGGGAAGACAATGGAAGTGTTCCCAAATCTCTGTGCATCCCTGAGAGGACTATGAAGGCATAACCCCTTAAAAATTCAAATATACCCTATTTTGATAAAATTGATAGCATATGTATAAAATTCTCCGGGAAAGACAATGGAAGTGGTGCCAAATCTCTACATTACCCTCTGTGTCAAATATCTGCATGAAAGTGATCCATGGGGACAGAACCCATTAAACCCTCAAATACGTATATCCGATTTTAATGAAATTTAAACCATATGTATAAGGCACTAATGCAGAAAGTTTTCAAACATTTCGTTTTTTTCCGACAATATTATGGGGCGAAACGGGAGGAGACGGGGGTCAGTAAAAACAAAGAACGTAATATCGTGTTAAAAAAGTTGCGATCCTCATTCAATCCGTAGCAACATCGGACCTTCTTGCTAGCAATATAATAAATATTGTGAAAGATATTTTGTCAGCGATAACAATGAGAGTAAAAGTCGGTACCAATTATTCTGAATTGCGCAATATACCCTCAGGTGTTCTGTTGATTATTGCTGCATAGATACCAGTGAAATTAATTTACAATGTATATTATTCAGTTTGCATATAACTACCGTCAATGAAATATTTTTGCATTAACATTTCAGAAAAACATCCATCCTATTGTGTCTGATCTTAGCTTAAAAAAATATCACTTGTCATTAGAATTTTCTTCTTAAAATTATCCATTTTTATTATATTTAATCTTACAGAAAGATGTCATGGAGAAATTTTTTGGCATTTGATGCATTATTATATTTTTTCTCTTTCTAATGGAGCAGATGGAAACGTATCATTTCCCAAAACTCTTAATTATTATCCATCATAAATATTAACCAATTTCTGTCTTGCAGGGGGATGTTTTACTTGTTACTTGTTTATCTACATTAAAAGAAAGGATGTCTGAAACGATATTTGTAAAGAAATAACTACATTTGAAATATTGCATATTCTTGATAAAAAAAAGAAATTGCCTCTTCCAATTCTCGTCTTCATTTAGTGTAGCGGGGTTTTTTTTTTTTTTTGGTTTATTCACATGTAGTATTCACTTGTTCTGTTCTCCAAACATGGTTGGTGTTATTCACTCAATCGCTAACTCATGATTTTTCTTTTTTTCCCAACAAACCTTTCTTTCTCTTGGCCCTCTTCTTTAGCATGTGCAGAACAATTGCGACTCCTGTTGGGTAAGTTCATGCCTTCAAACGCCTTCATTGTTATGATTATTATAACTTTACTGCCTTCAACTGCTGATGTATGGTGAGAATCATTGTGATTTTGTAGTTTTTTTTTTTTTTCTCATTTTTTTTTCTCCTTCATTGTCAACTTATTGTAATCATTTTTATTTTTTGACCAACCCTAAAAATATTTTGATTAAAAAGAGTTTTTTTTTTTTTACTAAAAAGAAAATTAGATTTTCAAACTAGTCAATAACTAATTTACAATCTTTTCATAAAACTATTTCAGTCTGAAACGAGAGGAAATTACTGATAGAAAAAGAAATAATACTGCACAATAGAAATAGTTATTAATACAAAAACGATTCTCTTCAGCTATTTATATCCGTTACTTAAAAAAAATTGGCTTGAATTTATACCAGCTTCTGTGGACAGACAATGTAGATGAGTTACAATTAATAATATATATTAATAATTTATATGTCAAAAGTTCAAAACATTTTAATTATGATTTCAAATATGTGAAACCTGTTCCGGGAATCAATACTCAACTATGTTATTTTTCATATACGCACGTTTCTTAAAACCATCTTAATTAATAAAATTACATTCAAGTAAAGATATAGAATGCAAATGATTTTCTTCATCAGTATATTCCAAAATTTATCAATTTTTCAAACACTGATAACATTGTATCATTTGGATTATTCGAACTACTGTTCTCATCTTGGATGTTATTCTCACGTTTTGACTGATGCAACCTCCGACCTTCTTCAGGTGCATCTTGTCCGAATAATCCAAATAGTCCAAATTATCAATCTTCATCTAAAAAATTCCGAAACATAACACTGGTAACATTATATTGACATACCATCGATTTTCAAAGAACAATTGCAAGTTAGGAGAGAACATCGAATAAATCAAAGATTTCAACAGATTGTTTTAAAATAATATAGATAAAAAAAACTAGCTCAAACGAACTTCTTTAATAAAACAATTTATTTAAAATCACTCAATCCAAATGTGGAGCAATCAAATATACCCAATCCTAACGTATCTAGTTTAAATCGACTTTTTAATAAGATTTAATGGAAAAAACAAAAACAAAAAAAAACAATGGAGGGTGTAGTTATTAAAATTAAATACTGATTCACTAAATTTCTCATAGGTATCTAGTCCAGGCAATCGTGTATTGCATTTTTTAATGGTATTATTCCAGAAAACATATATATATATACATATGTAAATGAATAAGTATATGGATGAATAAATAAAAATTATAAAAAGGCTGATATTAACGATAAGACACAACCTCCTGAAGATGGTCGAGAGACCAAAAGCGCTTGAGGGATGACCCATGACACATCGCTCGGTGTCACATTATACCAATTAACAAGTGAGAACCGCAAAATTGCTCGTCGCGTCGAGAGATTAATGAGAAAAATTGCAAAACTAGAGAGCTCTGTGGTTTTTAACAAAGCTTGTATAAATAACGACTAGCTGCCAACTATATATATATATAAATATATATATATACTAGTGGTATTTGCATGTGTGGAGATATATTACTGGTTGGAAAAAGTTTCAAATATCGTCATGTTTACAATTTTGCCTAGAAGGAAAAGTTAAAAATAACATTTG
This sequence comes from Sepiola atlantica, assembly GCA_963556195.1. Taxonomy (NCBI): domain Eukaryota; kingdom Metazoa; phylum Mollusca; class Cephalopoda; order Sepiida; family Sepiolidae; genus Sepiola; species Sepiola atlantica. Next base: position 230,180,270 of record OY744516.1, read on the forward strand.
CAATATGAGGTCAAGTAATAAAAACTCTGTTAGCGTGGCTGTGTTTTCTTAAAAAAACGAAAACAACTAGCTTGTTGCGTTTCTTACAAGCAGCTGTAAACCAACAAATGGCTAAACAAATTCGTTATTAAAAAATTATTTAAAATATTTAAAAAATACTAATAAAAATAATTATTTAAATGTTTTAAACCTTTTTTTTAAATACATTATTCATTGAGGTATCCTTTGTTTAATTTTATTTTTGTTTACGAAATGAAGAAAATCTATTAAAAAAAAAATTAATTTCCTTTTTTTACGTTCTAATATATTTCAGTTATTTTATGGACCTAACCGATAATTGCCTCTAGTGACCCCAGATGGAATCGAAGAAACATTTCAATGGAGTCTTTAGATTCTGTGAAAAATTTAATACTTATTAAAATGTATTTGAATGTTTTAACTGCTAACATATTGATTTCTATAACACACACACAAAAAAACAGTGACTATATATATATGTGTGTGTGTGTGTATATATATATATATATATATATATATATATATATATATATATATAATCCCTCTGGTTTGAAAGTAAAGGAGGTGTATTAATAGTACCAGTACTCCATATTAATATCCTTGCAGGGCGTATAAATGATACATATTATCATACCATTCTATGAAACAAAAGTTCTAGCTGGACTAACGTAACAAGGTAGGCATTGTCCCATGTTTAATAAGGGACACGTCTGACGATCATATTGTCAAAGAAATTTGTCGGACATTTTTACCGAGCATGCTAATTCATATAGGCATCACATGGGCAAAGATTATCCTGCTCGACCAACGCACCGCCTTCTTCTTCTTCTTCCTGTTGTGAGAATGGCAGCAGAATGGATCGAATGATTGTTTGTATTTTAATTGTACATTTTATTTTATCTTAATTTACTCCATTTTTTTTTCTTTTCTTCAATGTCTCGGCTTTGTTTTCAGTTTTTACCTTGTTTATATATATATTGAGTTTATTTTGTTCATGTGTGTGGGTTGCTTCATGTTTTTTTTTGTTTTTGATCCTCTTTTTTTCTTTTCTTTTTTCTTTCTATGTCGTCTCCAGTTCTCTTGGCCATTTTTTTTTTCTTGCTTGCTCTATTGTTTCTGTTAATTATGATTGTCTTTATCGAACACTTTTAACCAATCACATTTGCATTCAGCTGTATGTGTGTATACATTTATATTGTCGATTCTGTTTTTGTTTGATCTATTAAAAATTTTAAAATACCAATCAATACACTAATGTTCTCATATTATATGTGCGGGGGGGGGGGGGGTAATTATTGTGTTTGCATATCACTAATTTCAGTTTGTTCACTAAAATTATTTCTGTTAATTACCTCTATCAAATATATGCACCCTCTGGATACAAAAATTTAGATTACTGTTTTCATCTTGGATGTTATTCTCACAACGTTTCGGCTGATGTAACCTCCGACCTTCTTCAGGTGCGTCTTGTTGAACTCTCGTGAATCTGTATGGAATTTCGAACATGAACCGGTGGCACAACGGTTAAAGTGTTAAGTAATAACCAGCTTTAAGTGACAGTCTTCTGGAGGTTGAAGGTTCAATCCTCAGTACAGGTGACACTAAGAATACACTTAAGACTACACGGTCATGGATGACGGAATGAGAACAATCTATCCCCGTTAATTAGATAAAAGGGTTCAGTTCCAAATTTCATACAGATTCTTGGGTACTCTTATAGCTGACACACCATGTTTCCGTGACTTCGCGTCGTCAACGTTCGGGCAGGTCTCGGATACGCCCGAGAGTCGATAAAACTATTAATCAAGAAACATTTGCTTATAAACAGCTTGTTTTCGTTAAAATAAGAAAACAAAAACAAAAAGATTTGCTTAAAATCAGTTGTTGCAGTGTTTATGTTAACGAGAAAAAAATTAACAAAAAATGTAAAAAAAAAACATTGAAAAAAATTAAAAAAAAAACAATAACATTTGCTTAATAAATAAACAAAATCACCATTTAAAACTTTCTGATGCACAAACAGAAAAAACATCTAATTAATAACAGTTGTTTAGCTATGATTTGTTCGTTCTTTATTTGTATATATGTATTTTAGTTTGATTTTCTTTGTCGTAATTTATCGGCTGCCAGTCTTCAATTTAGCGTTTGTTAATTTACGCCTCATCAACTCTCGGGCGCTACCGAAACCTGCCCAGATGTTAACAACGCAAAGTCACAAAAACATGGTGTGTCATCTATAAAAGTTCCGATTCTTGAGTTCGACAAGTCGCACCTGAAGAAGATTGGAGGGTACATCGGCTGTAACATGGTGAAAATAAGATCTAAGATGAGAACAGTAGTCCGAATAATCCAAATAAAACAAATTATCAATCCTCATCTCAAAAATTCCCAAACAAATATTTAAGTTTTACGAATTAATTTTTTATGGATTTTAATTTTTTAAGGCTTTTTCATATAATTTATAAACAAAGCTGTTGCGTATATGTATGAAGACAAAACAATAAAGTTAAGTCAATAATATCTGGTAATTATTAAAACTTTTAAACTCATTATGTAAATTAGACATCTCATTTGAGCTGTTTGCCATTGAGAGAAAAGAATACGTCAGTTTTCTCAGCATTCTAGTTGTAACCAACCTTCTCCAAAATCTTGAATGTTTTTTGTTTACTTTTTTTTTCCAGACAAATCTTTTACTCTCTTTTTTTTAAATAGTGAAGCATTTAAAAAAAAAAAAATCTATGATGAAACTAACGTATATACATTAATTTGAAAAAAAAGTCACTTTTCAATATTCATCAGCATCTATTGGCTTCTTTCTAAATTATTAATTAATATTTCTTGTCAATTACTCAAAGTTTAATTACCAAGAGATATGAAAATAACTAATTGAAAAATGGTTGGATCATTCTACCGCTTCAGAAAGTACTTGACTCCTGATGCAATCTTCTACCTGTCTCAGCATCAGATACTTATTCTTTGAGGGTAAACTGGCCACGATTTTGTTGGGGTGTAAGGTTTTTCATATTTTTCCCAATAGCTAAAGGGAAGTAACTCTGATTTTCTGCTAATGAGTTATTCCCCCTTACACCGACTCCTTCCTCGAGTAATCTATAAAAGTGTGTGTGTGTGTATGTCCAGAGAGAGGAATGGGTTGGGTGGAGCAGAAAGAGCGGGTGGGTGGGGAGAAGTGAGAGATAGAAGCTTTAATACAGATATGCTACATTTTTTGCCTCGGGCAACGCCGGGTAGCCCTGCTAGTCAAATATTTTGTTAAGGTTGCTGGTAAAAATGGTTGGATCATTCTATCGCTCCAGAAAGTACTTGACTCCTGATGCAATCCTCTACCTGCCTAAGAGTCAGATACGTCTTAAGATGGAGTACAGTTGCCACATCTGGGGAGGTGCCGCTCAAAGCACTTTTTCCTGCCTTCACAAAATGGACTTCGCAATCTAGTGGAGAATGGAACTTTCATGAACAGAGTTTCTTTCCAAGAACTTAGCATCTGTAAAACAATACCACAGAACTGCTTCCAGTAGGGACTATAACATGGCCATCTTCAAGTCCAATGTCAACAAATACTTGTCAAGTCGTCCCCTTAAGAAATCAAATTCTGCCCATTCCACCCATCGTTTTCAATCCTCTCATAGTATAATTCATCATCGAACTGACGATCTCATTAACCCTCATCCTTGAGTCGTTTTTTGGCCTTGATAAGTGGTGACACATTAGTATAACTCCTCGCTCCAAATAAAAACTTGAGATTTACTTTGTTATTCAAAGTAGAAAATATACAATAGAATTATAATGAATTAGACCATCCATAACCTGTTGGGTCAGTATTTTTTATACATCATCATCATCATCATCATCATCATCATCATCATCATCATCATCATCATCATCATCATCATCATCATCATCATCAACAACAACTGGTTTATTTGTTGAATCAGGCTACAATTAATCCTCTGATGAGGGTGGGGCCTGATTGTCCAGTCTCGATCTAAGTGGTCCCCTCCATTCTTGTCTTTGGTGATGCTCGACAGAATCCATACCCATGTTTGATCACGTCCTCCCAAGACAACTTGGGTCTGCCAGAGGTGGTCTTCTCTGCTGGCACATTCAACTGTCGGACATTAGCAATCCAGCCATATTATTAAATATTTATGAAAACCTTTTGGAATTTCCAGGAATTTATTAAACTCTCTTGTGATGTCATAATAGACCCTTTCTCTCTGCTCCCTCGCTCTACCTCTTTCTCTCCCCTCTCCTCTCTCTCTCTCTTTTATTTAATTACATCATTCCATCCCTATCATCATTCCTCTTATCATCACTCTTCTTATCATTCACTGTTTATTTACGTTATTCACTCTTCCTCTCATCATCCCAAACATTCATGTACAGATGAAAAGTGTGCACGGTGACAAGCAAGCAAGAAAGATAACATCATAAGCGTTTTAGTAGTATATAAATTATGATAAAAAAAACCTATTCCCACCCTCCAACTAATTAAACTTTTAAAAAAAAGTCGCTAAAAATACACACATAACTTTTATACGTATTTGTACAAATGCATACACATTTAATGTAACAAATTTGTGACTGAAAAATGCGGATAATTTAAAATGGATGTGTTTTTTTCCTTTTCTCTTTTCAGAATACTTTGTATTATGACACTTACTGGGTGGGTCAACATGTCTGCCTGGCTTGGTTATGTGCATTTCTGCTGCTCATTGTTCACTTCCTGCCACCCCAATATCTTGATCTCCTCCACAAATGTGCCCTCCATCTTGGACGATGGCAGAAAGTGGAAGGACGACATGCACATGTCCCATACAATGCGTGAGTACAGAATTGAAGAAAATTCTTTAAAAAAAAAAATGCGGTGCAAGTTTAGAATTCAACCGACATGAAAAAAAAAAAATATATATCTTTATGAGGTACGCACTTGTGATGGTAAGCATATATCGTATACCAAAACTCACGTAAATTGATCAAGTAGTTTTTTTTTACAAAAGAAAATCAAATTTTATCGGTAAATGACGATCGGCGATATATCGGACATTGTGGGTACCTGACAAGGAAGATAACTCCAACTTTTGAGTCAAGAATCAGTCTTGGACAAAAAAAAGGACAGTGTTAACACAAACCAACAATGCAAATAAATTGTGAACAAAACAAATATACAACAAATAAATGTTACCAAAGGCAAGATAAATTACTCTTCTACGTACCTGGATAAGTTTTGTTGTGTTTTAACTTATATTAAAGCGTTTATAAGTTCAATATCCGGCAACCACAATGTTCAATATGGTGTCGATATATTGACGATCGTTGTTTACCGAATTTTAACTACTTGATCAATTTATGTCATTTTTGGTATACAATATTTTCTTTCCAATACGGGTACGTATATCATAAAGATATTAATTTTTCTTTTTATGTCGGTCGAATTCTGAACGTGCACCAAATTCTCAGATATAAACAAGAATGATAATCTAATATATAAACTAAAACACATATTTCTGTGTGTTAGTCTGTAGAGTGTATATAAAAATTATGCGGACGTTTATATCAAGTAATTTTCAGTAGATCAGATGTGAAATCACCTCGATATTGTTTATAACAACATAAGAAATTCATAGTATTGACATAATTTTGTGAAACGTCTTATTCAGAAACATTATTTAATGTACACTTAAATTGAACTGTGCACATCATTCTATCATTAGTAGACTTAGTTTAAGGAGTTGCTATGGCCAGATGGGGGCTACAAAATTGATCCAATCATCTGTGAATGTGGTGAGGAGGACCACACAATGCAGCACTGCCTTGCCTGCCCTCCACTACCCAACCAGTGCCACTGTGAGATCCCAGATTGGGGCTGTGGACGTTAGGGCTAAAGAATGACCCCTCCCCCCCCCCTCCTCGTACTGACATAGGAATTTCTTCTTCTGAAGCACTGTAGGTCCAGTGAGAAATGCTCAACCACCTTAGAGCAGAAATATGTCGATTAAAAGCTTCTATGGCCAGATGGGGGGCTACAAAATTGATCCAACCATCTGTGAATGTGGCGAAGAAGACCACACAATGCAGCACTGCCTTGTCTGCCCTCCACTACCCAACCAGTACCGCTGTGAGATCCCTGACTGCAGCTGTGAACGTTAGGACTAAAGAATGACTCTTCCCTTCCTCCTACTGACATGGAAATTAACTGAAGCCCTTTCCCTGGCTCAGAAGCACCGTAGGTCCAGTGAGGGACGCTCAACTACCTTAGGACAAAAATAGGTCTATTAAAATCTGCTATGGCCAGATGGGGGCTACAAAATTGACCCAACGATCTGGGAATGTGGAGAGGAGGACCATTGCCTCACCTCCACTACCCAACCAGTGCAGCTAAAAGATTTTGTAAGGTTTAATGATAATGCAAAGAACTGCCTAAAGAACTGCGTAAAGAACTGCGCAAAGAACTGCAGAACTCTCGTATAATGAGCATATACTTCAAAGATACACAAAGAAGTAAGGATTATTTTAACACTTGCCTGGTAGGATTTTCTACTAACATCAAGATCATGAGTTTGCTTCCACAGGCGATCATTTTGTTTTTGTCAATAAAAGTAAATTAAATATGAAAGTTTAAGAAATTCACCAAAAAATCAAATAATCATTAGATTTTACTAAAATTATTGGAATGTATCGAATAACATGTTTTGTTTTTACATAAGGAGTAATCCCTTATATTCTTGTAAAGATGAGTGTCATTATTTGCCAATCACTTACACCAAGTACTATAAATATTAAAAGTGGTTTAATTTTTAACCAGTTTTATTAGACAATATTAGTCATGTGTTCAATGCATTTCAAGTATTATTAGTAGACAGTCGACACGATTACAATTCCGTTGTTGAACAATATTTTCTTTTCCTTTTCTCTTTTGTACTTGAATTAATGTTTTAATCAGATATATTACGCACACTTTATAAAACTCTTATTTTGTTCTATCCGCCCACCTGGGCAACACTGGTTAACCCTGCTAGTCTGTTTATATAATGCATGTGTCAAAGAAAGTTTTATTCTCAGTTAGATCGAAAATATGAAACCAATTTGAAAGTTCAATGAAGCATTTGATAATAATTACTATCCCGAACAATTTCTTTAAAGACATAAACATTAGATAAGATGATTATAGTTTTTATTTTGCATCAACTGGTTTTTGCATTGTTTTCTTTTTATCACAGATACTTAGAATCTCCTACCCCTCCTCCAAAAGAAAACAGACTTTAAATTTATAGGTTTTCTTTATGCCATAGCAGAGTGAATAATACATAATAATGTATTCCTGTTGTCTTTTTATACGTGTGTACACCTTCCGTCAAAAATACGTGTGTACACCTTCCGTCAAAAATACGTGTGTACACCTTCCGTCAAAAATACGTGTGTACACCTTCCGTCAAAAATATGTGTGTACACCTTCTGTCAAAAATACGTGTGTACACCTTCCGTCAAAAATACGTGTGTACACCTTCCGTCAAAAATATGTGTGTACACCTTCCGTCAAAAATATGTGTGTACACCTTCTGTCAAAAATACGTGTGTACACCTTCTGTCAAAAATATGTGTGTACACCTTCTGTCAAAAATACGTGTGTACACCTTCTGTCAAAAATATGTGTGTACACCTTCTGTCAAAAATACGTGTGTACACCTTCTGTCAAAAATACGTGTGTACACCTTCTGTCAAAAATACGTGTGTACACCTTCTGTCAAAAATACGTGTGTACACCTTCTGTCAAAAATACGTGTGTACACCTTCTGTCAAAAATATGTGTGTACACCTTCTGTCAGAAATACGTGTGTACACCTTCTGTCAAAAATACGTGTGTACACCTTCTGTCAAAAATACGTGTGTACACCTTCTGTCAAAAATACGTGTGTACACCTTCTGTCAAAAATACGTGTGTACACCTTCTGTCAAAAATACGTGTGTACACCTTCTGTCAAAAATACGTGTGTACACCTTCTGTCAAAAATACGTGTGTACACCTTCTGTCAAAAATACGTGTGTACACCTTCTGTCAAAAATACGTGTGTACACCTTCTGTCAAAAATACGTATGTACACCTTCTGTCAAAAATACGTGTGTACACCTTCTGTCAAAAATACGTGTGTACACCTTCTGTCAAAAATACGTGTGTACACCTTCTGTCAAAAATACGTGTGTACACCTTCTGTCAAAAATACGTGTGTACACCTTCTGTCAAAAATACGTGTGTACACCTTCTGTCAAAAATATGTGTGTACACCTTCTGTCAAAAATATGTGTGTACACCTTCTGTCAAAAATACGTGTGTACACCTTCTGTCAAAAATACGTGTGTACACCTTCTGTCAAAAATATGTGTGTACACCTTCTGTCAAAAATATGTGTGTACACCTTCTGTCAGAAATACGTGTGTACACCTTCTGTCAAAAATACGTGTGTACACCTTCTGTCAAAAATATGTGTGTACACCTTCTGTCAAAAATATGTGTGTACACCTTCTGTCAAAAATACGTGTGTACACCTTCTGTCAAAAATACGTGTGTACACCTTCCGTCAAAAATATGTGTGTACACCTTCTGTCAAAAATATGTGTGTACACCTTCTGTCAAAAATATGTGTGTACACCTGTCAAAAATACGTGTGTACACCTTCTGTCAAAAATACGTGTGTACACCTTCCGTCAAAAATATGTGTGTACACCTTCTGTCAAAAATATGTGTGTACACCTTCTGTCAAAAATACGTGTGTACACCTTCTGTCAAAAATACGTGTGTACACCTTCCGTCAAAAATACGTGTGTACACCTTCCATCAAAAATACGTGTACACCTTCCGTCAAAAATACCGAAAATAAAAAATGATACTTCGCTAATGTTCACACTAATTTTCACATTCATATGAAATAATGTCTCAGTTGGAGAAGTTAAAAATGAGATAAGATAGAAAACATCTCAAACTAGAAAGTTAAAACAAAAACAACAAACATATTAATCGGTATAGAAAGAAAAAAGAAAACGTCTCGTTATGGAAATAGAGTAAAGGATTTCTTTGCGAATTCATTTTAAACGGCAGGGATTGTCGAACTTGCCATTTGTTTTCTCCCTCTGCTAAAAACTTAAAATGGTTTCGTCTAGCAATTTTCTTTTTACTTGCTAAAAATATACATTAATATATATACAATTAAATATATATACAAATAAATATATATATATATGTATATAAATAAATATACATTGGTCTTTATGATAGAATTGAGGATAAAATAAATGTATTTCTTATAGTTTTCTTTTCATAAATGCTGAAATTTAAGAAATACACCTTGAGTAAAACTGGAAATACACAGATTAGTAAATGAGTTTAATTGAAATTTTTTTTGTATTTGTACTAATAAATCACAGTTTATCAAGGCCGAAAGGCCACTCGAGGATAAGGGTTAATGAGTTTGCCAGATGGACTATGAGACACTATCTTGAGGATTGGAGACAATGGGCAGAATTTGATTATATAAGAGGACGGCTCAACAGGAATTTGTTAAAATTGGACTTGAAAACAACCACGTTGTAGTCAGCTGGGAAGCAGCCCCATGGTATGGTGTTCCACAGATGGGTAGTATTTGGAAAGAAACTTTTTTTATGGAAGTTCCATTTAGTTTTAGGTACACAGAGGAAGAAAGGAACATTATTTACAGTGGTTGTAGCTAGACGAGTTTTTGCTGTGAATGTTTTACAGAGGGGGGAGGGGCAGAGATGGAGCTAGGTCGAGCACCTACCATAGAAATAACAATAGAAGTAAATGTATAATAATAGTAACACCATCTGAATTCCAAAATCAAGAATAAAATAGGGTTAATTGGCCAATAGGAGATTCAATAAAATAACCCTACTTTATTCTAGAAACCAAATTGATGAGGTTATTTTTTCTGCTGAAAAATTCAACAGTTAAAAATGCATTATATTTTCACATGGTTTCGAGCCTGCCTCTGTTTGAGAATTATTTTATTTTTGTTGTTAATAAATTGTAGCGTTTTCTCATTTCAGATGGTCTGAACTTCAAGTCTGGCCCCCTGGTGTGTTGGTGAAGCATGTCCGGGGTCTTTTCAGAGCTGAAGGTATAAATATAACTGCTGAACCTGGTAACAGCATGCATGTTCGCTTCTATGTAAGTATATTTTAACTTTTAGCAACAACACTTTTTAAATCTTATATTTTTGTTTTGTAAACTCAAGATAAAGTGTGACAAAATTAAAAATGAATTCTCATTTAAAATTTTTTTTTTTTTTAAAGACGAGTTTCTCTCCAATAAATGTAAATGTTGAAAGGTTTGATATTTCTATGTGATAGAAATCCTTTTTTTTGATTACCTTATAAACTTACTGTGTCATCGTTTTTTATTTAGTCTATTTTTCACTTGGTCAGTTTTTACTTTATTTAACGCCCCCCCTCCTCAGTTTTGAATCCATTCCTTTAACCTGTTTGTAATCACTACAAACTACAGAAAATGGTTGCTATTTTGTAACATAACCCAAACAAACTACAAAAAATGGTTGCTATTTTGTAACATAACCCAAACAAACTACAAAAAATGGTTGCTATTTTGTAACATAACCCAAACAAACTACAAAAAATGGTTGCTATTTTGTAACATAACCCAAACAAACTACAAAAAATGGTTGCTATTTTGTAACATAACCCTAACCAACCAGATTTAATCTTCCTCTGAAGTCATAAGATCTAAGCCTGTCTTTAAGATTCACATTACACATCCATTTTATCATTTTCATTTTTCTCCATGCAACACATGTCCTCAACCCAAGTTTCACTTTTATACATCATCACACTATGTAAACATGTCTGATAGACTCTTCCTTTGGTCAACGGTGGTAACAGTCTGTTGGTTAGTAATGGCAGAAGTTCCCTGAACTTACTCCATTTCCCCCTAATAGGTATGCCAAACTGGCCCGTTCATGCAGCTAAAATAAGTAAAAATGTGAAATTTTTGCAAAATGTAACTTATGATATCTCGGCTATTTTTTCAGGTTATATCTATGAAATTAGTATTTCAAGAAGATTCAATCTTTCCTCTTTCTAATGATATCATTTTCCTTATATAATTATTAGTTGTTTTGCAGGTTGGTTTGAATTATGTAACTATTTTAATGACAAATGCGTTTAGTTCCGCTTTTCTTTAACAACACATTTTTAGTTCTGTTTTTGTTTTTTTATGCCTAAGTAATCCACTTTGAAAAATCATTCTTCAATTTGGTGGGCGAAGTATAGAATTTTAAGTTAATTTTCATAAAAAATTTCCAAGTTGAAAACTTTAGTGAATAAAATTTTACAGAAATTTAATATTACAAAGTATGCTTTTGATAATATTGGATAAAGCAGAATTAATATCGATCTTATTTAACATCGCGAACGGCTTCCTAATAAAAGAGAGAGGTCTACATTTTTTCATTTTCGAATAAGATAAGTTTTTCGTTAAGACAACGCGTGTATAAACATGATTTCTCTCCCTCACGTGCATGTAAAAATAATCCCCTTCCCCTTTCAGCGACATGCTTTATAATAGTAGCAAAAGCATTGTCGCTCTTTTTTATTTTCTCTCCCCACTTTCTTTTTTATTTTCTCTCCCCACTTTATTTTCTCTCCCCACTTTTTTATTTTCTCTCCCCATCTTTTAAAAATTTTTCTCTCCCCACTTTTTATTTTCTCTCCCCACTTTCTTTTTTATTTTCTCTCCCCATTTTTTTATTTTCTCTCCTCACTTTCTTTTTATTTTCTCTCCCCACTTTCTTTTTTATTTTCTCTCCCCACTTTCTTTTTTTCTTTCTCTCCCCACTTTCTTTTTTTCTTTCTCTCCCCACTTTTTTATTTTCTCTCCCCACTTTTTTATTTTCTCCCCCCACTTTTTTATTTTCTCCCCCCACTTTTTTATTTTCTCTCCCCACTTTCTTTTTTATTTTCTCTCCCCACTTTCTTTTTTTCTTTCTCTCCCCACTTTTTTATTTTCTCTCCCCGCTTTTTTATTTTCTCCCCCCACTTTTTTATTTTCTCTCCCCACTTTCTTTTTTTCTTGCTCTCCCCACTTTTTTATTTTCTCCCCCTACTTTTTTATTTTCTCTCCCCACTTTCTTTTTTATTTTCTCTCCCCACTTTCTTTTTTATTTTCTCCCCCCACTTTTTTATTTTCTCTCCCAACTTTTTTATTTTCTCTCCCCACTTTCTTTTTTTCTCTCCCCACTTTTTTTCTTTCTCTCTCACTCTTTCTTGTTTCTCTTTCTCATTTCTATCTCTGTCCTCTCACTTTCTCTCTGAATAAATATTTACAATTCTGTGCTAACTTTTAATGTTTAAAAGAATTTTGTCTGATTTTTATTTTGAAAAATATTTCATTAAATGAGGTTCTTGTTCTATATTTGATGACTCGTAATTCTTCAGGTCACGGGTCGTCTATGATCTATTCTAATAGATAATGTCATCCCTTATGACATCATAAAGTATCTTTCCGATATCTTCAACCAAGTGACGGAAGAATATGACATGTCCCTTATGTATCGGCTATAACAGAAGCGTCTAACCAAATCAAAGCTACATAAGATGAGTGAAGAGTAAAACCTTCCATTTAATTATTCAATAAATTGATTTTATCTTTACAATTTTTCAAATTTAGCATTAAATTTAGCATTAAAAAAAATTATTTAAAAATTTAAATAACACTTTATATTAAGCTTTTTGTTTAAAAATTGACTGATGATTTCTTTTATTAAGCAAATTTCAAGATTTTGATGTCAATCCCTTTTTATTTTTTTTTTGCATGCCAAAAGTTGGATAAATCCACAAAATCTTACAATATTAGAAAGAAACCAACGCCTTTTTAAAATTCCTCATCTAAAAATTAGTCAAGTATAAAAGTTTTATAATAAATATTTACAAATTCATTTAATCTTATAAACGACAATTGTGTGTGTTTTCAGCTAAAGTCTCAAACTACTAACCCCCCCCCCCCCAAGTTTATATTTTGTTGATTGGGTTAGGGTTGGATTGGTGTTGGAAGTATAACTAAAATTTAGAAAAAAATATTTATTCTTTGAGGGTAACCAGGGCCAGGTTTCGTTGTGGGGGAGGGGGGGGGATCTGTTTACCAGACAATTGATGTACTAACTAAAGGGAAGTAACTCTGTTTTTTTTTCTAATGAGTTATTTCCCTTACACCGACTCATTCCTCGAGTAATCTATAAAAGTGTGTGTGTATGAGGAATGGGTTGTGCGGATAAGAAAGAGGGGGGGGGTCGGGAGGGCGAAAACCGGGAAGGAGTAAAGAGAGAAAGATAGAAACGGATAGAGAGATAGAAGTTTCAACAGAAATGTGTTACACTTTTGCCCCGGGCTACGCCAGGTAGCCCTGCTAGTTATTAAAATGCTATAATGATTTTAACCATTAAAGCCCAACTTTTACATCATCATCATCATCATCATCATCATCAATTAAACGTCCGTTTTATATCTTTGCATGTGTTGGACGGCTTTTAGATTTGACTTACAAACTAACCTTTCTGTTAGGTCTTTATTGATCCTTCCTTCTCTCAAACCCACCCCTATCACTTCCTCCTATGTTTTCCTTAACATTTTCCTGCCAATTGACCCTGCTACCTGAACTGTTCTACATCTACTAATCAAAGAACTCCCATCAATTCTTTCAGTGTGACTAAACCAACAAAGTCTCCTGTTCTGCACACATTTCCCTACACTGTCAAGATTTAATCTTCCTCTGAGGTCATTAAATCTAAACCTATCTTTAAGACTCATCGTATCATTTTCATATCATTTCTCTCCATGCAACGCATGTCCTCAACCCGCACTGGCCAGGTTTCACTTCTATACATCATCACACTGCGTAGACACGCCTGATAGACTCTTCCCTTGGTCAACAGTGGTAACGCTCTGCTGGTTAGTAATGGCAGAAGTTCCCTTCCCATCCATTCCTAATTCATGTAATCACACCAATAACTGTGCTACCAATGTAACAAAACTTCTCGACACCCGCTATAGCTTTGCCATCCAAATATACTTTCTCCACATTTGAGTTCTCATCCTTCTCCATTGTCTTACACTTCTTGCACACAAACTAGTTATCTCTCAACCTTCCAGTAACTCTACTGCACTACTTGTGTACTCAATGCTTACAAATACCACAAAAAATTGAGTAAATACAATTAAATAAGATAACAAGTTAAAATTAATAAAAATACCAGTCATATCTAAGCATGCAAAGAAAACTTAGCTGAACTTTTGGCGAATCTATGCAAATTTACAGGGCCACGTGTTGGCAGCATTATTCGTAGGTCGTCCACTTTGCAAATCTTGTTTACTCGACGCTTACCAGTACCACAAAAAATTAAGTTGCACCCGACTCTCTTTCCACAAATTGAGCAGAACTTTTGTCTTTCTGGAAGTTTTCCAACACTACAACCACTAATCATCACTTTAGTCTTGGTAAAATTCACTGTCAGACTTTTACTTTCCATAGAATTCCTTCAAGTCTTAAACTTAAGTTATCTTTCTTCTCATCCAGTGTCATCCTCTCTTTGCCCAATGCATTTAATTAATGAATGTTTCTTCTTTTTGTTTTACTTTCAGTTTCTGTTCCATCGTCCGTTACGGATCACCCACTATCTCATCTTTCTCTGCTTTGTTCTCGTCATTTACCAATTCGTGCGTCTGTTACTCTCCACAGAATGGAACCACATCGTGTCTTTGGCACTGATGCTCTTCTGCTGTGATTACACACTCTTTAAACTTCTTCGCGATCGCATAATTCTCAACAGAACCTACAAAGAAGAGGAGGACAAAGATGGCTCTCACTGATAGAAACGTCAACAGTAAAGACGACAATCTTGACGACAACCACCGTCACCATTACGACGACGACGACTACTTCAACGTTAGGGATGAATTTCATAAGATTTGTTTCATGGGCAGTTTTTATTTTTAAAATTTTATTTATTCATGATTTCTTTTGAGTTTAATAGAAAAATTTGGAAAATAATCAGTCTTTTTGGTATGTAAACTAGATTTTTGAACTTGTGTCATTTCAAATGAAAAATGGTTACGTTTAAGGTAGAAAATTAAAACCAGCAGATATTCTTTGATTAAAAAAAACCAACTCTTTTAGTAAGTCGTCAATTTAAAACTCAAAGTAAATTTTATTTAACATTTAATAAAATATGAATATCAGATTTAAATTAAAAGTTCATGAAAATCTTTTTCAAACACCAAATTTTAAAAGCCGGAACATTCTTTGATTGGGATTAATTACTCCTGTACCACAATCGGTTAAAGAGAATGTTCTCGTTGTTATAACGACTCTTTTGTCGATGGATTTTTGTGTTGATTCATGTTGAATATATCTGTTAAATGTAGGTGTATGTATGTATATATATATATATATATATATATAGTGTGTGTGTGTATTTTTTATTTATATTTAGAATTTTTTTTATATATATTCAAATATAAATTTTATAACATAAAGTAATTATAATGGCTCAATAGTGTAAAGCGAGAGCTATGTTATATTCAATATTTTTTTATGTAATTTGATACCATATCAATGTTATAAAGGAGAGATTCACGTTATTTCATAAAACTTATTTTTTATTCAGCATAAAATTGTTTCGGCAAACACCAAGATATTTGTAAAATGTTCCTGTGTATTTATTAAAAAAAGAAAAAAGTCTTATGAAATTACGTGAATCTGTCCTTTATAAAATTGATATGGCATAAAATTAAATAAAAAAATATTGAATATATATATCTATCTATATATATATATATATATATATATATATATATATATATATATATATATCTATATTTAAGCAAAATTCATCTGCTTTATTATGCCTGTTTTTATTTTTTTTACTTTTCTAATCTTTTTTTGTGTCAAAAGAAAAAAAATTAATGAATGTTTCATAAGTATTCGCGCACTTTTCCGATTCTTCGTCGAGCCATCTTCAGGTGACAAAAACAAATGAACAAAAAAAAATGGAGAAAAAAAAAAAAAAAAAAAACAGACGAAGAATTGAAAATGTTAGTGATACTTATGGAACTTTCATTAATATTTTTAATTTTGACACAGAAAAGATTATTATAAAAGTTGAAAAGATAAAAAAATGCATGTTTGCTTAAATGAAAGAATGCTGGCTAAATACACGCAATTCATATATATATATATATATATATATATATATATATATATAGAGAGAGAGAGAGAGAGAGAGAGAGAGAGAGAGGGGTCCTGTTAAATAGAGTATATCTACTTTTAAAACGTTTCATTAAATAAAATGTATATAGGTCCACTAAAATGTTCTATGTAAGTACATTTTTTTTAGCTGAACAATATTTGAAATAAGCTTAAAATTTTTTTAAACGGGCTACAAAACGCTCATAATGACATTAATTTATTTAAATATTGGTTAATGACGTTTTTTTATTGACAAGCATGTATTAATTAACCACTTGTTAATGAAAAAAAAAATTAGCCAATATCATTTAAATAAGCTACGTCATTATGCGTAATTGAGTCAGTTTTAAATTTAAAAACTGCTCAAGTTTTTGCTATTATCTATTTTTTTTAAAACACAAATTTGCTAACTACAAAATTTAGCTAAGAAAGTTGTACAACATTTAACCATTTACCTATTTTTTTTTAAACACAAATTTGCTAACTACAAAATTTAGCTAAGAAAGTTGCACAACATTTAACCATTTTATCTATTTTTTTTTAAACACAAATTTGCTAACTACAAAATTTAGCTAAGAAAGTTGTACAACATTTAACCATTTATCTATTTTTTTTTAACACAAATTTGCTAACTACAAAATTTAGCTAAGAAAGTTGTACAACATTTAACCATTTATCTATTTTTTTTTAACACAAATTTGCTAACTACAAAATTTAGCTAAGAAAATTGTACAACATTTAACCATTTATCTATTTTTTTTAACACAAATTTGCTAACTACAAAATTTAGCTAAGAAAGTTGTACAACATTTAACCATTTATCTATTTTTTTTTAACACAAATTTGCTAACTACAAAATTTAGCTAAGAAAGTTGTACAACATTTAACCATTTATCTATTTTTTTTTTAACACAAATTTGCTAACTACCAAATTTAGCTAAGAAAATTGTACAACATTTAACCATTTATCTATTTTTTTTAACACAAATTTGCTAACTACAAAATTTAGCTAAGAAAGTTGTACAACATTTAACCATTTATCTATTTTTTAAACACAAATTTGCTAACTACAAAATTTAGCTAAGAAAGTTGTACAACATTTAACCCATTTATCTAATTTTTTTTAACACAAATTTGCTAACTACAAAATTTAGCTAAGAAAATTGTACAACATTTAACCATTTATCTATTTTTTTTAACACAAATTTGCTAACTACAAAATTTAGCTAAGAAAGTTGTACAACATTTAACCATTTATCTATTTTTTTTTAAACACAAATTTGCTAACTACAAAATTTAGCTAAGAAAATTGTACAACATTTAACCATTTATTAGTTGAATCTGTGTTTTGAAAAACAAGTTCTCTATTTTGTCTTCATCTCAACGTTTAAGATGATTATATTTATAAGGTGTTTAACCAATTTTACGTAATCTAAAGATTCAACAAAAACACAACTTCTTCTTTCCGTATTTCTACGCACGACAACAATTGTCACAGTACTAAGAACTACTAAAATGATTGTAGGACTATTATCGTGTTGGAGGAGATGAACGCATTTCATTATCTTGTTGCTCTTATTGCTATTTACCCAAAATATTACGATAAAAAATGACTTCTTTTTTATAAAAAGGAATAAAGTCATATTGGAAAACTTCATTATATCTGAATAGTTTCCTTCTAAAATAAAACAATGTTTTTTGGGGTTTTGTTTTTCATATGCGTGTATAATCAAGCAAGTAATCCCATTTAATGAAGTGAGCCAATAGTTTTTATTCACTGATAATAGTTTTGAATAAATGGTTAACAAAATCTAAAGGTTCATTTTTAGTGACTTATCTCCCTTTAGAAGATCGTCTTGTAACTGAGAAGTAACGTAAAAATTGAAGTGCAATTGAACGTAACGTTTCCAGTTGAAAGTTTTGGCGGCCATTTATTTTTCCTGTTGACAAATGCCGTTGTTGTGTAAATGGAAGCAATTTTTTTCTTCTCTGAATCTCTCACACACATTGTAAAGATTTCATCGAATGTGTCATTTTGGTGTCATGTTGAATTCAACTTCAATTCTTATCTTACTCGAAATTATGTTAATTGAAAGAACTTCTTCGCGGACAATTTACTAAACTGAACATGTTTTGATTAACTATCTTTAAATTGTTGTGAATAAAACATTTATTTTCTAATATTCTAAAGAATACGAATATTTAATTTAAACTAACAAAAAAATAAAACCTTTGTTATTTTTTCATCTTCATGCAGTGTTGATTAAAACGATGATTTAAATTTCGAGAAATCAGTTAAAAAAAAAAACACAAACTTTATTTCCGCTTGTTGATTAGTTCTTTTTAATTGTTATGCAATCTCAGTCATTGAGGTTTTACTGTTCAAAATTATCTCCTTTATTTATTTGAATAATTTTAGACTAAAAGAGTTTTTTTAGTTTCATTAAAAGAATAATTAAAATTTTATTAAGAAAAAGTTTCCTTTGTGCATATCTGCAATATTTAATTTCTATTAATCCTAAAATCTTTGCTGGTCAAACTTTAAAATTACACATAAGATCAAATGGTTTAGTAATTAACTGAATACCGCTGACCGAAATAATATTTTGGTGCTCTGCTAAATGAAAATAATTTAAATCTTAATTTAATTGTAATTATAATTACAATTAAATTCTTTTTGGATAATATGATTTTTCATAATAAATTATTGTAGCATACATATGCTTATACAGGGTGGGCCAAAATAAGGGTCCTATCTTTATATTTGACTAACTTGAATTTGAATAACTTCCACAAAATAAAAGTTAAACTCACCAAACTTTATGTGTGTGTAGACTGACCCTTCCGAGATTTTTTGAAATAAACAAAACAAATTTTAGCCGAAAAACACTTCTTAAAACTTACAAAAACTAAAGTATTGTTTTTTACACTGTTTTGAGTTTTTTAAGCAAAAATAATGTTTTCTAAATGAGGGTACGTTCCTTAGGGCTAATACGGCTCATGCTTGCTTCGGAAGGGGTCCTTTACTTATTCTAAAAAAAAAATCAAAAAAAATCAATAAATAAAAAAGTTATGAATTTTTAAAAATAGGACCCTTATTTTTGCCCACCCTGTATAATTGATAAATTATTGTAGCATACATATGCTTATATAATTGATAAATTATATTAAATTATCTTATGTCTTTATTTACTTTGCCATTTGAAGAAGGTTGAAGTCGGATTGAACTCTTTCCTAATAGCCATGTTTTTCCCTGCATCTCCACCCCAAACCGGCCAGTAGAGGCACAAGCCTTGAACCAATGGAAAATGTGATGCCAGAAATCATTTACAAAGAAATTTCCAATTTCAGTTGATATTTGTCCATTCTTTTTTTTTTTCCTGACATATTTTCATTGAGTCTTGATGGCAAAGAAAAATCTCCGTGATATGCTCTGAAGCAACAGAGGCTGAATATTTCCTTAAAACAAAATATTTTTATATTTTTATTTCACGGTAAATGGTGATATCGTTTTTTTTTTCTTTTAGTTTAAACACATTTTTTTTTGATGTATGAAATGACATAATTTTTAAATTAAAAATGTTTAAGCAAACCTTTGATGTTGATCTTTATTTTGTTTACAATTTGTACATGTGAAATACTTTATTGATGTTAAAAAAATGGGGAAAAAAAATGTTAATTAGACCAAAATAAGATAATCAAATTTCAACTTTTGTTGGCATTTTTCTATACACACAAACTTTGTTGATTCACTCACTCACTATCCAGGTTTATCGTCTATGCTCTGTTTGACAAGAGGTTCGACGTTGTCTGCCTGTCCTTATGCTAAGTCTCCAGTGATCACGGTTGTTGGGATTGATTGTGTCCATTTGCCACTGTTTATGGTCTTGCCTGATGGTTTCTTTCCATGTCTTCCTAGGGCGCCCAGCTTTCTTTTTGCTGTCCAGTCTAAGGTCTCTGCAAGTGCTGATATACCCCTTGCTTCTTTTAACATTCCCAAACCAGCAAAGACGGTTTGCCCTTATTAGGACATCAAGTTTTGGAATGGCCAATTTCTCAAGTAGAGTGTCTGACCTAATGTTTTGAATCTGGTCCGGCTTTACATTGCATATCCATCTAATCATTGCCCTGTCATTTCTCTGGAGTTAAGCAAGTGAGGCCTGCCATACAACATCACGCTTCTTACGCAGCTATCATAGACCTTTACCCTGGTAATAATTGGATGACTCGGGATGGTAGGATTAAAAGTTCTCTGAACTTTCCCCAAGCTGTCTTGACTCTGATGGTCGAGCTTAGTTTGCAGCCAGCACTCAGCATATCTCCTAGGTAGCAAAAGGGGTCTACCACCTCCAGGATGTCCTTGCTTATTTCAACTTCAAGAGATTGTATTTAATAATTATAACATTCATCTTCAGATGAATCTTTTTTTGTAATGTCGTCTCAATTTCAAATGAAATCTGTTTAATGCACCAGAACAATCTCTTCTATGGGACAACAACAACAACAACAACAATTGTAATTGATATAAAATTTGGTTAATTCACAGCAGAAGAAAACAATCTTCAGATTTCTAATGTTTCAGATTAAGAAAACTAAATATAACAGGGATGTAAGTTTTCCGCTTTTTGAGCGGAATTCCACTTTTTTTTTCATAAGACCCCCCCCCCCCCCATCCTTCTGGATTGGTAGAGCTTCCCATAGATGTGAGTTTTCCGCTTTTTGAGTGGAATTCCACTTTTTTTCTTTTTTAAAAGAAGAAAAGCTGATTTCTGCCAAATTGCTAGAATCTTACTGCCTTATTTTTCCGTCGCTATTTGGCTGGATTTTTTTCTCTATTTTTTTACTTTCTCTCATTTTCTTTTTCTTTCTCTTTTCCTGTCCCCCCCCCTGTCTTGTCTTGCTTTCCTTTTCCCTCTCATGACAGTTGTCGCTGAAAACTAAAAATGTTAATTTTGCCCTTATTGTTAAGATGCGTGAATGGGGTAGGGGAGTTGGATGACTTTTGTAGAGGACTTTTGTTTCATCAAAGAATGACTTTCTGTCCACTTACCCCACATGAACTTAAGCATTTTGCTAAGCAGAGGAAAAGAAACCAACGGGGATTCCCTTAGTAACGATGAATGAACCGGGAATAGCCGAATGTCGAATCTTGTGGCAAGTAAAAGTTTTTGGGACGTGTGGTGCATGTTGAAGGCAGCTGTCTGTTTTTGTCTCACGTAGTTCGGTCAGCGACGGCCTTTGATCCGAGAATCGGATTGTTTGCGAGCGCAATCCAAATCAGGTGGTAAGCTCCATCCAAGGCTAAGTATTGGGGCGAGTCTGATAATTGACAAGTACCGTGAAGGTTTGATGAAAAGAACTTTGAAAAGAGAGTTCAAGAGAACGTGTAATTGCTCAGGGGTAAATGGGCAGGATCCGCTCACCACTATTGGGGGGAGGGGGTACTTAGTCGACTGTCCAGGCTCGAGCCCAAACTTGCTCCCTATGTGTGACTCCACTGCTCCTGCCCCCTTCTTACTGCTCGGTAATCTATGGTGCAAGCGTTTTGGCGCAACATCAGCACAGCCGGAACTGGATGCACTTCCTCTCCGATCTGCTGTCGTCGTGACCCATTCCCGGTGTGCAGGTCAATATATGGGTTTTTTCATAGACGGTAGATGCTTCTGAAACACCCCACTGTTTGTAACTGACACCTTCTACCAGCAAGGAAGGAAATCTGACGCGATCTGTTATATGTGGCAAGCCAGTTCATCTCTAATCCCGTCGCAGCAGACTTGACAGAATCTATGTATTTGTTCCAATTCATGTTACTTTTGAATGTTAGGCGAGGAGTTTCAATGTTAGACTTTTAGGTAAGGTGTTATTAGCCATGGAAATCGGTGGTTGGAAAGGTTAAAGAAGCTTTTGTCTTAGTGTCATTAAATGTAACCATCCATTTATGTCTCCATTCAACTGGGGGTAATTTTCTAAGGATTCAGCCATAGACTTGTATATGTGTACGTTCGTTTTGTTCAAATGTCAGGAATAGAATGTGTTGTCATCAACAAATATACCTATCTCGTATATAATTGAATCAGAGAGGTTGTTTATGAAGATCAGGAATAATAAACGTCCAAGGATCGACTGATGGGACACACCCGCATTAATGTAATGTTGTTTAGATGTACGGCCATTGAGAATGACCTGGATCTTTCTTTTAGCTAAGAAGGATCTGATTATATTAAACATTCGTTTCATAATACTGTAAAAATTAATTTCCCTGAGAAGAACTTCATGCTAGACCTTGTCAAAGGCTTTTGATATATCAAGCGCTACTGCACTAACTTCACATCCCTTATCCAGTATAAGCGTTTAGAGATGACTGTTAGGATATCTGCAGTAGAGCGGGTTTTCCTAAATCCATACTGTTTGTCAGAAAAAAGTTTAGCATTTTCAAGCTGGTAGACTATCGCAAGATTGGTTAATGATTCATAGATTTTAGCGAAAAGCAGGAGACTATTGGGGTCAATAATTTTGCAGGTAAATTCTTGAACACTGGTACCATAGAGGCTATCAGGGAAGCAAAATTCAGCAAGACATTTGTTATAGAGCAAGCTTTACTAAAGTAAAGAAATGCTCTGCTGAGCTGGCCCCTGTCCGCTCCAAGCTCTATAGCCAACATGCTTTGGAGATGATCGGGTTTTTTATATCATGAACATGGGAAGGGGTGATGATCAGATCATCGAGTGTGGCTTCTGTTGTCAGTGGGAAATTTGAGAGGGAATGGTTTGTTGAGTCCAAGATTGAGTTTAAACTGAACCACAGGGCAAGCAGTTCAGACTTGGATAGTTGTGGAATTGTTGATTGGCCATTATTCACCACACTATTATAGATTTTCCAGAAATCGCGAGTTCCTAATTTTTGCGACTCGATGCGTTTTTTTTAGGCCACCTCATTATCCCTATTTTTAGCTGCGGCTATTACACTCTTACAATGATTTTGTGATGCTATAAATTTTTGTCTATTAGTGATTGACTTCTGGTAGTTGAATTGGCGGAATGTTTGCTGCCTATGCGCAATAGCATATGCACAGGTCGAAGTGCACCTTTGGAGAGAGTGGGGTTTATAGAATTTTCGCGTGGGGACATGCTTTTATGCCTGTTTTAACTAACGCTGTGTTGTAAGGTTAATCTAAAGCACATGTAGGTCTGGTCATCTGATTCTAGACGATCTCCTCTAGTCAGGGTGAAAGTGTTACGGATGAAGACTCCAAGGCCGTGCATATGCTTGTCAGTCTTTATGACTGAGTGTGAGGTATCCTGGCATGTCAAAACGTTAGAACCTTTGTTACATAAAAAAAAAAAAAAATTTTTTTAATTAAAAAAAAAAGCAGTCGTAGTTTTTTTTTTAATTCCTCTAAGCTGTGTTAGTTTTAGCGTTCCAAATTCTCTTCTGAAAAAAAAAAAATGAATCTCTTAGTCAAGAGTTATTTCCCTTGCATTCGTGACTTTCTATACAAGAGCGACAAAACTGGTCAATTTCCTTTAATTAAAAAAAAACAAAAAAAAGAAGTTTTTTCAGAATTGAATTTCCTTAAGTAAAATGGAGTTGTCATGTTTTGCGTCCGAAATGCATCACTCAGCACATCCACCACATCTCGTGTCAAGCAGCGACCCTGTAGTGCCGCAACCAAGCGATACATCAAATAAACATAAAGACAAAACAGCAAAATAACAATTACCCCCCCCCCCTCCAAAAAAGATCATCGCATCATAGTTATTAGACATGATTTAATAGTACATAAAGTGGATTATTATGACTATTAGCGACACAAATTATTTTCACGGAAATAACGTTGGGAAATTAGTTTGTAGAGTTGAGGTTGTGAGAAGCTTGTTGGAGATCGCCATTTTGTTTTAGGGTCACTGCGTCTGTATCCATCCTACTGGCCTTGTTTAAAATGAAGAAAAAGGGTCACCAAATTTTGGGTTAAAAGGACAACATTCTTTACAATTTAAATCAATTTTATTCTACAGTTTTATCAACACAAAATATGGCCCGAAAAGAATTATGAAAACAGGAATATGAAATAGGTTGAGTCCGTAGACATGTATGTACTATAGAAATGGAATTGAGTCCATTAATTTCATCTTGTCTAGCAGAGCCATTGCTAGAGGCGAAGAGAGAGAGATATACGTCTTGTCACATTGACGTTTCAAATGGAACTTTATATTTCGCAAGAAATAGCCGCCTATACGAAGTGTTCTTATCGCCCAACGTATCACTCCGCGAGTGAGAACATGCAAGTGCAAAAGTAAATAGATTGTAATTATGTAACAAAAACAAGTTATTTTTCTTACCTACTCATTTGTGACCTAGTTGCGTTAATTTTTTTTTTTAATAATTCATATTTAAAAGAAGTTTAAAGCAATTTCCTTTACCGTAAATAGTGACTGATTAATATAATCCAATAATCGGCGCTTTTTCGGTATTTACCCACCACTTGTTTTGGCATTTTTTTCTCCTATCTTCTGTGTACAATTATCGATTATGTCGCGAGAGAATAACGTTATTTAAAAAAACAATTTATCAAATATTTTAGATTTTTGCGTGGGAGATCACTTTCCTCTTTAACATAAAATGTTCCCCGCTTTCTGACCATCACCAATTTGACCAATTGTTGTCTTTTTTTGTGTACCCTTTGGGAATTCTTTCTTTTGTTAATAATCATTTAGCAAATATTTTATATTTACTGCTATTTAGTAATTTTATATTGAATTAAAAAAAAAATTTTTTTTAAAAATGAAAAAAGTTTCATATGTAGTGAATTCACTACTTCATGAAAATTGTTGAGCCCGAAACAAAAATTAATTTAGGTGCTTCTCCAGATTAGAACCCAAGCTTAAAATCGATTTAAGGTCCCGAGCTAACCCTGACCCTATCTGGAGAAGTACTTTAACTTATATCACTTGTGTGCTGTTCTGCACACGTACTTTGGGATTGTAAAAATAAATAAATAAATAAAAACAAAAAGGTACTAGGGAAAAATCGGTCGGTAAAAACGCCCCCCCCCCCCTCAAAAAAAAAAAAAAAAGAATACATGTTGTAAAATAAAAAACAATTTGGTTTCACTTTTTTCTACAAAAAGTTTCCGGAAATTGATGATCAAAAAATGGGTGATCATTTTACGTTAAATTTATATAGGAAAATGATCCCTAACTTTAAAATCTAAAATATTGGGTAAATTTTTTTTTTTTTTTTAAAATTCAAACAGAATTCTCTAGCAACATATCAACTAAATCTCATTCATTCACTGTAGAGGTTCCCAGATGAAACAAACAGAAATAATGGTCTGTAAAAAAAATGCCAAAACAAGTGTTGGGTAAATACCGAAAAAGCGCCCAATAATCAAAATGGTTGAACGCAGATTATTTTTTTTAAGTAAAGTAAATTGCTTAACACTTCTTTTAAATATTTTGGTGCTTATTTAGAACAGGGTCCCTGTAGTAAATTATTTTCATGTAAAATCAGTATCTTGTACTTACTCAGTCATAGTTTCTCACTCACGATAGGGACCTCCAATTGCATGTGAAGAACGGTGACGTCACTATTTCATGTGTACGTTAAGAAGTCATACATTCGTTTTGCTTTACCGATTGCAAAAAAAACTCTCTCAAATAAAGTTATACTTGTTTTAAAGTAAAATAGTTTAGTTAAAGGTTACATTATCAAATTCTGAAAGAAACCCTTCTTCATTGTCCGATGAAACTACGAAATTTTCTTGTTTTACGACACACGGGGTAGTGTTTACTAAACATCGCGTGAGACATGGCAAGATATTATCTATGTACGGATGAACAGAAGTGAAACAAATTACTTTACTACTATGGTGTAAACAAAATTAACGGTTTGTTTTAACCATTTTTTTCTTCCTTGAGACAGATTATTACTTTTTTTTTACTGAAAAATGTTTACATTTAAAATATTACTGCAAGTAACGATTTATCTATTTTGTTTTGTTAGCATTTGACTTAAATTTGGGTTAAATTTTATATAATAAAAATTAAACTAAAAATGAAAATGGAGAAAGTATTGTGGTTTGTTAATGATTAAAAATATTCGTCAATTGAATAATAAAAATTCAAAGTAAAAATAAGTTTATATTTCGAAATGGATAAACATTTTAATTTGAAAAAAGAAAAATGATAAAAAGTATTATAAATATATAATAATAATAATAATAATAATAATTACTTTTGTCAACGTTTTTTCTTATTAGTGTTACTGTTTACAAATTAGCGTGCGGCGTGCACCAATTTTACTCTAAAAATGTATGCGCATGCGCGTGGGACAATTTCACTTTAAAAATTGACGTGTTAATTATGGCTAGTATTGCGTTCCATAGTTGCGGCAAAATCAGTTAGTGCAAAAAAATTTTCTTACTTCTAGCAAATGAAGTAGTTTTTTCCAAGTACATAATATGACATCCGCCACAACTTTTGTCTTTTACGATTCATAATACTTCGGGCTATATTATATTAAAATATTTTGAAAAATTTCGAACACGAATATGTTCAAAAATGATGTTTAAAACCGATAAACTCGATCAATACGATCAAATGAATAAATGTCTCCGAAAATAAAAATTATTTCGTAAAACTTTTTTTTTTTTTGCATTTCAATAAATCACAGTATATTTTATTGAGAAAAGGTAAAAAAAAATTCAAAACATAATAATATTGCTTTTATTTCCACTTTTTATTTGTGCATTCACGGACCAATTTACTAAAACAGTTTACGTAAAATTTAATAAAATTAATCCAATGTGTTTTTTAAAAGAGTTTAGTTTTATATAAGAAAAAAAAATCGCCGGATGACAATATATTTCGTTCAATATTTCATAAAATGAAACAGGGGGGGGGGGAATCACGTAAAAAAAATATTTTCCCTAATATATTTTAGGAAAACAGCATTTTAAAGATAAATTAGTCCTATAATGAATAAGTATTGAAAATTTCGTGAAGATCTGGCCATAACTTGATTTATGCGAGATTTATTAAAAATGTGCCTATCACAGCGCACATAAATGCTTATACATAAGAACGTTAGTTTATCACGTAAAAAAAAGTACACAACATTTTAACTTCACATTTTCATGAGTTTCGTATGCTGGAAAAAATTCTAAAAAATCATCAGCAGTTTATTTAATGTATCCTCTTTTGAATGGTAAAAAAGTTTTGTTGATAATCTTAATCTAAATTAAAGTTACATCGTGTTATATATAGGGGGGGGGGGGGTAAATAGTTCACAACCAATTGGAGGTCCCTACGGTACGAAAAAGAATTTTAAAATATCAAGTAGAACTTTAATTAGAACGATTTTCCCATTTCCATAAGGGCGACATTCGCCGACATTTTGGGTGTGGCCGATTGATGGAATAGCTAACTAAGGGCAGGTAAGTGTCGCGAAATTGCAGAACAGTACCCAGTTACCATGTAAATAATAAAACAAAAACAAGAAAGCAATAAATGTACATTTTATTAATCTATAAAATGATATCGTGGAAAGTACCCCGGTGAAGAAATCAAAAATAATTATTTAATTTTCATTTTTTTAGTTATTGCCCTTGGCTATTCCATCGATCGCTCACACCCAAAATGTCAGCGAATAGACGTTGTACATCGAAATGGAAAAATCGTTCTAATTAAAGTTCTGCTTGATATTTTAAAATTCTTTTTCGTACCGTGAGTGAGAAACTATGACTGAGTAAGTACAAAATACTGAATTTACATGAAAATAATTTTCTACAGGGACCCTGTTCTAAATAAGCACCAATATTTTTTTTATTGGAAATATGTCACAAAAGAGTAGGCAACGCAAAATAAATTGTTTTTGACTAATTTCTAAACGGTATTTCCCTTACAAACATCTCACCGCACAACGCCTCTCTTAGGATGCTCCCCTAATTTCTGACCACTAATCCACAGTAGCCCCTTACGTCTAAGTGGCAGTATGCCTTGTCTGGGGTGAACTAAGAAAAAGAAAAAAGAAATTTTTTTTACATA
Source organism: Sepiola atlantica (assembly GCA_963556195.1). Classification (NCBI taxonomy): domain Eukaryota; kingdom Metazoa; phylum Mollusca; class Cephalopoda; order Sepiida; family Sepiolidae; genus Sepiola; species Sepiola atlantica. The sequence goes on from OY744516.1 coordinate 230,208,617, forward strand.
AGGTACATGCGGGTGTATTTTCGTCGCTTAGAGATAAAGGGACGAAACTCAAATTTTTATTTCATTAGTTCTCTCCCCTCCCATTTTAACTTCTTAATTAAATAATAAAAAAAAATGTGCTTTCTGTTTTGTTAAATATATGTGTGTGTATTCATCTCTTATTTAAGGTGCGCATGCCTTTATTTTTCATTTTACTTCGGTAAGTTCTCAAAGAGCAAGGATCCCCTTCCTGGGGTTAATACTTGATTTCTTTATGAGATACTTTTTTAAAAAAATTATTCACTCCAAACAAGGTACATTGCCACTGAGACGTAAGGGGCTACTGTGATAAAGGGGCCAGATTTATAGGGGCATCCGAAGTGGGGAGTTGAGCAGCAACATATTTGTTCATATTACAGTTAAATTTCTGCATATTAATATTATCGGGGAAACAGAAAGGAATTCCAAAGACAAGCGTTTAGAGTAGAAAGCTTTACAGCATATGAAGATATCTACAGTGAAGGGGTGGGATTTTGCTTCTAAGTGAGTATGTGGGGGTATTCACGTTGAAGGGGTACAAGTGCAGTAAGTTCATCGGAGCACATTCCGTGAAAGTACTTGTAAAACAAGCACAGAGATGCAGCATTTTGAAAGAAAAAGAAAAAGAAAAAAAGAAAAAGAAGAAAAAGAAAAAGAAAAAAAAGAAAAAGAAAGAAAAGAAAAAGAAAGAGAGAGAAAAAGAGAAAGAAAAGAAAAAGAAAGAGAGAGAGAGAAAAAGAGAAAGAAAAAAGAGAGAGAGAGAGAAAAAGAGAAAGAAAAAAAAAAGAGCGAGAGAGCAAGAGAGAGAGAGCCTCTTTTGCAGCAGATTTGGCAGTACGTTCTGTATTTATTCCAATTCACGTTGGCGGTGGATATTACACGAAGGAGTTTGACTTTCAGGAAGTATACCATTAAGCCATGGCAATCAGCGGTTGGAAATGTTTCTAATAATTGTTAAAGGAAAAGAGTTTTGTCTTCGTGACATTAAATGTAACCATCCATTTATGTCACTACAGACTGGAGGTCATTTTCTGAGGATTCAGCCATTGCTTTGGATACGGGTGTCTTCGATTTAGGTGCATCTCTAAAATAGAGCGTTGTGTCATAAGCAAATGTACCCATCTCGGATGTGATTGAATCGGGGACGTCGTTTACAAGATCAGAAATAATAAACGTCCGGTTATCGACCCCCGAGACATATCCGCATTATGTGATATTGTCTAAATGTACTGCCATTGAGAACGACCTGGATCTTTCTGTTAGCTAAGAAGGATCTGATTATATTAAGCATTCGTTTAGTAATACTGTAAAAATTAATTTTCATGAGAAGACCTTCATGCCTTGTCAAAGGCTTTTGATATATCAAGTGCTACTGCCCTAGCTTCATCTGCCTTATCCAGTATATGGTATATGCCTTCAGAGATGACATACGCGTAACTAACGTTTTTATTTCAGGTTCTTCTCTACTTAAGTCTTCACTGCTTTACTTACTGAAAGTTTATGGTATAGTTTATTTCGCTTGTACCCTTCATTGAGCATGCGTGTATATCTCTTAAAAGTAACGGGGCGCAATCGTAATTTTTTCTATCAGTTCACTCCCCTTAGAAAACAAAACAAAACATGGAAAGACTGTCTTTTGCGAGAAGGAATTCTGACTTACACTCAGTCACAGAATTAATGCCAAAAAAGAGGGAGAGGTGTAACAATACACAAGTTAAATTTGTTATTACTAGCAAAAATATGCTCCCTCTGGTTGTATAGTTTTACTAGTATATATGGCGAACGAACATATACTACACTACCCTCTCCTCCACAAAAGAGAAGGTAATGCTATGGGATTGGTTTTGTTTTGTTTTACGGCGTATAAACGTTTTTCGGGCTATTTAGTGCCGAATCAAGTAATTTAGTAAAAGTTTTTATACTTCACGTTCTTTATATCTGCAAATATTTATTCGTAATGTTTTGTAGAGGAAAATTGTTTTCGCTCTTTGAATTTTTGCAAAGAGAATGTGTAACATAAGACCCCACATGCTTCTTTCACCCGTGGATATCGTTGTCGGCCACTCACGCACAGGTGTTTGATATCCCGGTCGCGGTGCCGAGTAAAACAGATACCTCACTCTGATCCGGTGTCACTGAACCACTTGTAACATAGGTGGTCCACTCGTGTCTCTATCTCCGTGCTCACACGTCTTGTTCTCTGCGCAGAAATCTTTCCAGACTGAACACCCTCTTTGGGCCGATGATCGTCAATAGTGGCTGTAAAAAAGAGACGTGTCGAACTTCCTCCAAGGTCGTGATGACGACGATGATGATTTCGTGAAGGCAAGGTTACACAAGCAGAACAAATCAACAAACAGAAATAACTTCAACAAACATCGGCGATGTCCTTTTGGCAAGAAATAATTATTAAAAACAATTAAAAGAAAGAATTAATTTGACACTTGAATTTTAGAGTCTATTGTTTTGGTAAAATGTCTTTGTTTAATAAACTATTTCGCCGTTGTTCTCTCCAATCTCTTTGTGAATCCATTTACGATCGCAAGTTCTTAATAAAGTCATAAGTTGAACTAATCTTGTCTACTTAAAACGGTGGGGGGAAAATACTATGGGCAACGTCATCCAAGCAAGAGGCCTTTCGCGCGACCTCCTGCTTGGTGGCCGCTCAAGTCTGAGTTCCGGCTAACATGACCGTTCAGGTCGCGATCCCAAATCTAACCGACTGTTTACTCAAAACAAAATCCTTTCTCTTCCCAAAAAGGCATATTGTAACACCCCTTCTTACTCCTTGGGTCTCTCTTCCTCTCTCGGGAGGGGGTGGTGCGGTGCGCGCGTGAGGGACTTACTCTCTCTTTTCTCGTTGGTGGTGAGGGGGCGCATCTCTTCACTGATTCAGATAATTTGAATTTCTGTTATCACGGCAATGAAATCTAATCGGTTTCTCGCTGTGACATGGACCTTTGTCCTAATTAATGATGACAGCTTAGATGGCTATCTCTGGCCGTCCTTCTTGCCCATCTAACTTTACACGGGTTTTTCTTGTTGATGTTTTTTTTTTAGAATTTGACGATTAAGCTGTTATCAATATTCCACCTCTCTCGTAAATGTCTTCCCATTGTGTGGGGATAATTGCAATGACAACTTAAGAAACCTAACCAGACTTTTCAGCGCTCAATCCAGTTTGTTTTCTATAGCCGATTCCATGGAGAATATATACTAGTCTCAATTCTACGTAGGGCCCCACAACATCGCCAAGATGCATGCCAGTGGCCCCAATTATTACGTTACAAATGGAAAAAAAAAACCCAAACAACAACAATGTTTAGTGCATTTTAGATCAGGAAGCCAGTATCTTCAGACAGCCTTATCTGGTAACACCTGTAATGCTATGAGATGATCCTATCGTGACAACAGAACAGATAGTCATTCGGGGAGGGAGTAGTGTAGTAATAGTATAGTTTTAGCTTCAGACAGATATTCAGTAGTAATAGATTAAAGTTAATTAATCATAAACAGGGGTTAGGGTTAGGGTTAGGGTTAGGTTGCGAAATACAGTGTTTCGCAACAGTCAACCATGATTGACCTGTTTCTTGCCGTCCCTCAAGATTCGAACAAGATATTCAACATTGTTTTGTGCATACAAATATCAAATTACTGAGGGTGTAGTGCTGCCGTAATTATACAGAGGCAGGCAAAAATAGCGTCATGCAATAAACACAATTTTGAATTAAAATACTTGTCATCTCAATGCAAATATTTCAAGAGTGCGCATTCACAGCAAGAACTCGTCCTTGCACCACTGCAAAGAACTTTCCTTTCTTCCTCTGTGCACCTAAAACTAAACGGAACTTCGTCTGTAGAACAATACCATAGGACTGCTTCCCTGCTGACTACAACATAGTCGTCTTCAAATCTAATGTCAAATACTTATCGAGCAATCCTCAAGTAACCAAATTCCGCCCATTGTTTCCAATCCTTTCATAGTATTGTCCATCATTCAACTGATAATCTTATTAACTTTTATCCTCGAGTGACCTTTAACCTTAGTAAGTGGTGACCCATTAGTACTATAAAAAAATAAATTAAAATGGGTCACCACCTTCCAGGCCATTCGAGGATAAAGGTTAATGAATTTGTCAGTTGGTTTGATGAACAATACTATGGCAGAATTGCAAACGATGGATGAAATGGAAAGAATTTGTTTTTTTAAATTGTAATCTTTGATGGCGGTCGTTTGAGAAGTTGATTGAGAAGTTGATTGAGAAGTTGATTGAGAAGTTGATTGAGAAGTTGATTGAGAAGTTGATTGAGAAGTTGATTGAGAAGTTGATTGAGAAGTTGATTGAGAAGTTGATTGAGAAGTTGATTGAGAAGTTGATTGAGAAGTTGATTGAGAAGTTGATTGAGAAGTTGATTGAGAAGTTGATTGAGAAGTTGATTGAGAAGTTGATTGAGAAGTTGATTGAGAAGTTGATTGAGAAGTTGATTGAGAAGTTGATTGAGAAGTTGATTGAGAAGTTGATTGAGAAGTTGATTGAGAAGTTGATTGAGAAGTTGATTGAGAAGTTGATTGAGAAGTTGATTGAGAAGTTGATTGAGAAGTTGATTGAGAAGTTGATTGAGAAGTTGATTGAGAAGTTGATTGAGAAGTTGATTGAGAAGTTGATTGAGAAGTTGATTGAGAAGTTGATTGAGAAGTTGATTGAGAAGTTGATTGAGAAGTTGATTGAGAAGTTGATTGAGAAGTTGATTGAGAAGTTGATTGAGAAGTTGATTGAGAAGTTGATTGAGAAGTTGATTGAGAAGTTGATTGAGAAGTTGATTGAGAAGTTGATTGAGAAGTTGATTGAGAAGTTGATTGAGAAGTTGATTGAGAAGTTGATTGAGAAGTTGATTGAGAAGTTGATTGAGAAGTTGATTGAGAAGTTGATTGAGAAGTTGATTGAGAAGTTGATTGAGAAGTTGATTGAGAAGTTGATTGAGAAGTTGATTGAGAAGTTGATTGAGAAGTTGATTGAGAAGTTGATTGAGAAGTTGATTGAGAAGTTGATTGAGAAGTTGATTGAGAAGTTGATTGAGAAGTTGATTGAGAAGTTGATTGAGAAGTTGATTGAGAAGTTGATTGAGAAGTTGATTGAGAAGTTGATTGAGAAGTTGATTGAGAAGTTGATTGAGAAGTTGATTGAGAAGTTGATTGAGAAGTTGATTGAGAAGTTGATTGAGAAGTTGATTGAGAAGTTGATTGAGAAGTTGATTGAGAAGTTGATTGAGAAGTTGATTGAGAAGTTGATTGAGAAGTTGATTGAGAAGTTGATTGAGAAGTTGATTGAGAAGTTGATTGAGAAGTTGATTGAGAAGTTGATTGAGAAGTTGATTGAGAAGTTGATTGAGAAGTTGATTGAGAAGTTGATTGAGAAGTTGATTGAGAAGTTGATTGAGAAGTTGATTGAGAAGTTGATTGAGAAGTTGATTGAGAAGTTGATTGAGAAGTTGATTGAGAAGTTGATTGAGAAGTTGATTGAGAAGTTGATTGAGAAGTTGATTGAGAAGTTGATTGAGAAGTTGATTGAGAAGTTGATTGAGAAGTTGATTGAGAAGTTGATTGAGAAGTTGATTGAGAAGTTGATTGAGAAGTTGATTGAGAAGTTGATTGAGAAGTTGATTGAGAAGTTGATTGAGAAGTTGATAAGTACCCATCAGTTTTATTCTTAATTTAGTCTCCAGATTTCAAATGAGTTTGTGTCAATGGAAAGTAATGTTCAACAAGACTGAATGCGAAACGAGGAGCAAACAACAACAAAAAAAAAACATAACAAAACTGTCATTTTCGGTAGATTATTTATTTTTGTTTGATGCAAGTATCAAGTTTCCAAGGAAAATGAGGAATGTTACTTGGAATGTCCATCTGGAGATTTTTATTGGTTCTCAAATGTGAAAAATTAGAAGTTACTAATATTTATGGCTTTCTGCGCCACCTCTGCCAAATCCTAAAAAGAAATCAAAGTGAGAAAATACATTAACTTTTTAAAGAAAAGCGTATATTCACATAAAAATATTATATTCGTTTATTTAAATTGTGTTCTTGTAAGTCAATGTTTGTATGCTATCAAAATCGATATTTTAACAGTTAGAACATTCACATAAGTTTCAATAAGGGTTAACTTCTTTAAGGAATCTAAAGACACCATTGAAAATTTCCTTCGATCTCATCTGGTGTCACTAGGGTAAACTGTCGGTTAGGTCCATAAAATAACTGAAATATATTAGAACGTAAAGAAACGAAATTCCTTTTTTAAAACTAGATTTTCTTATTTTTAAGATTTAAAATAATTAAATTATGAATAAATAAAAAAGAATTTGTTTCGATTCATGCTATTTTACATAAACATTAAGAAACGCAGCGTCAACAAATAGTTTTTAAGAACATCACTACGTTGACAGTTTTTTTTAATTTTTTTTTTTTTACTTGACCTCAGATTGGAAATGTGATCTTTATAGTGGATTGTTGGTTGGTTAAGAGTTAGGATGGAAGATAGTCATTTTGTTGAGTTGGTCATGTAGGTAGGTATCTGACTTTTACTGTCTAAGAAAAGGAGGTCATCAAGTTCCAAATAAAATACCAATTTTACCATCATAATATAAATCAACTTAAAATTTTTTTTTAACAGTTCACCTCAAACAAGGCAGGCCGCCACTGTAGACGTAAGGGGCTACTGAGAAAAAAAAGAAAAGGGGAGAAGGTCAACCTAAATTGGGATCTGCGCAGCGAGATGTCCGTTTACATTAGTTTTAAATTTCTACATGTCTGTACTGTCGGGGAAACAGGGAGGGAGTTCCAGAGGCCAGCAGCACAAGGAAAGAAGCTATTTGAGTAGAAGGCTCTCCAACATCTGGGGACCTCCACAGTGAATGAATGAGATTTAGTTGATTGTCGAGGTAGTCTAGTGAATTTACGCCAAGGGGGCACCAGAGTAGCCAATTCATCGGAGCATAATCCATTGAAGTATTTGTAAGACAAGCACAAGGATGCTACATTGCGGCGATGGGACAGGGACTGGAGCTTGGTTGACAGTGAGGGACCTATTAGGTTGGCGATTCTTAACTTTAATTGGAACATAGGAATATAATGAGAGTTGCTCGGCAGGCAGGCTTTAGCTATAAACAGAATGTAAAATTCTGGAGTTCCATCTCGTCGTTTTCTGACAAAGAACAAGAGCATGTTCTTGTCTTATCACGGCGTCTCGTTCTGGAATTGCTTATATTTTCGTGCCAACCTCTGGACGAAAATTAGTATGTCCAAATTTATTAGAGTAAAGTAGTATAGTATAAAACACAAAAGATTGACAACATATTCTTTAGGATAAATATTCCCTAAATGAAATAAGCACCTAAAATTAGCAATACAATTAAACTTAGTTATTGTTGCATGGAAAATATGAAAATCAGGAATAAATAAAGACAATAAAAACGTAATAGTTACAGTAATAAGCTTATGATGTTAGTCTTAACAATTTATGTAATTGTAGAATAAAAAATAATTATCAATGAATAAATGTTTAGCAACTAATGTTATATTATTTACTATCACTTTGTATATTATTAACCGAAAGAAATTTTCATAGCTTCTATGTATACTAACTTCAAGTATACGTTACTTTTTATACATCTAAAACCAAACTTATTTTACCACAAATGCTCGGATTCTCACTTTGGCCCAGTTGAAATTGCTGGCTCTCAACTCGAGGCCACCTGCTTTGATAAGCTTCCTAGACCGACTTTCACTTGACTTACGTGCAAAAAATTTGTTGCTAAGGTTGCTAGTAAAATGGTTAGATCATCTTACAGCCCCAGAAAGTATCTGATTCCTGACGCAATCCTTTACCTGTATAAGAGTCAAATACATCCTAAGATGGAGTACTGTCGCCACATTTGAAAAGATGCCGCTTGAGAATTCTTTCCTGCCATGACAGTACAAAATCGACTTCAAAATCTAGTGGGGAATGTTCTTTTCTCACATAAGAAACGTTGCTAGTCTTTCCCATGGTAGGTGCCCGACTGAGCTCCAATGTCTGGTTCCATTGAAAAACATTCACAGCAAAAATTCGTTTTCTAAAACCAATGAAATATTTTTTCTCTTGTGTGTAACTGGAGCTAAACGGAACTTCCATGAGCAGAGTTTCTTTCCAAGAACTACCCGTCTGTGGAATATAATACCACGGGGCTGCTTCCCAGCCGACTACAACAGGGTCGTTTTCAAGTCCAATGTTAAATTCTTGTTGAGTCATCCTCTCAAATAAGCAAATTCTGCCCACTTTCAACCATTATCCCCAAGACGTTTCTTTCATCGTCCACCTGACAAACACATTGACCCTTATCCTTGAGTGGCCTCATGGCTTTGATAAGCGGTCACTCAGTACAAAGAAACAGTTATTGTTTAAGTTAACGCACTTCTAGCGATTTATTAAAATGTTTTTGAAAAAAAAAAAAAATAGTGGCCACATCGTTTCTCATAAAAAAGATTTATTTTAAAAGTTAAATGTACCTATTAGAGTAGTGTATAGTCATTAAAAGTTATTAATTGTTTGTATGCAACTCGATGTGGCGAGTGTAAAATGCAATAAATTTGGGCAATTTGGGGCATTTTTGACCCCCCCTTGGACCCCCTGGGAGCGCGAACCAGAATTTTTCTGAGGTCAAGGATGCTCATTTTATATCCAGAACAATTGCCTCTACATTTTGGCCAAGTTTCAGAAAAATTAAATGGATGGATCAAACGTTATGGGAGAAAAGGGTCATTTTTTTGCCATTTTGGGGGCTTTTGACCCCCTGGGGCGCAAACCAGATTTTTTCCAAGGTCAGCGATACTTATTTTCTATTAGAAACAATTGCCTCCACATTTTGGCCAAGTTTCAGAGAAATTGAATAGATGGATGAAAAGTTATGGGGCAAAAAATGTTATTTTTGCCATTTCGGGGTCTTTTGACCCCCTGGGGGGCTAACCAGATCTTTTTTCAAAAATCGGAGAATGTCACTTTCTAACCTGACCAAAGTTACAACTTCATGCAAAATTTCAGAGAAATTCAATGGATGGTTGCGGAGAAAAATTCGGACGGACATACCTCAAAACATCGGGGGACCAATTATGGAATATGTAATCTACGCATCAGGCACATTAATTTTTGTAAACTTTACTATTTAAAAGGGAGGGGGGTATCTAAACAGTACCATACTCCATTTGTGAGAATAGGATAAAACTGATTGTCCATCCATCTTTGGTACAATGTCTTTTCCGATTTCGAAAAGGTCCTGAACATTGACATCCTCGTTAGCAGAAACCCCTGTGATAATATTGCATAATGATTCATCGCCTGAAAACGGCTTAAAGCTGTCTAATTGCTCTGCAACTTTCCCGAGGTCTGTCTTATCTCTTCTCACTCGAGAGGCAGACTACTCCTTATGTTGTTCGCTTGTTGTGTAACTTTGTGTGGTAAGTTATTGCATGGCAAGGTTGTAAGCGGGTGACAGTGGACGAAATAGCCCAAACTGTTCTCTGGTGCTCGGATATCTTACTACCCTGTGTGAGCCCACCATAGCTTTCGAGTGAGCGCATTAGTGTTTGCTCGATGACAAGATCGTAGCCAAGACTAGCCCAGTATTGGCTACTGGGTCCGATTACGTGAAACCCAAACTGGAACTTTTGATGTACTGCAGGGTTGTCATCTTTCAAGGGATACATCTTCTGGAGATATAGATGGGCCGACTTCAGATAATTTGGATGACCAGTGGCTGCGAATATTGACAGGCAAGTAAAGACGGCACTGAGACGCAGTTCCCAAGACTCAAAATTCGATTTGGAATGTTTCAAATTGCATGGAAGTTGATGTTACATGACTGGTGGTACACTTGGTATGACTTGTAAACCAAAACAAGTCATATTCGAAATTTGACAATTTCCCATAGTCGGATCCTGTCCAACTTTTAGTATGTTGTAGACTAGACACAGCCTAACATAAAACCAAAAAACAAAAATGTTGCAGTATATTGACCCATAGTATCTGTTCCGATGGATACTACACCCCATACTGGTATTGTCTTGGCCTTCGGGGCTTGATTTACGCCGGTCTATGGGTCAGTCCTGGGCAGTTCTAGGAGGTCCACCCTCCCAGGCTTTGCCTCCCCTCTTTGGGGAGGAGTAAATTTATTGCTTACTGTCTGAGGCGCCCTTACCGGGGAATGCCGACGGGGCTGCCCAGGCAATTTTTAAACCCCACTTTCCCCGACACGACCTTGGGTCACATCTTACTTGTGGGAGTAAGATAAAAACTGGCCTTGTGCCTAACTCCTGGAGAGGAGTAAATCAATACCCATCTTTTTGAAGCCGACGACGAATAGTAAAATACGTCAGAACTATTTCTCACTATCTTTCTTGATACCACTGTCTTTAACCAACAAAAAAAAAAAAAAAAAAAAAAAAAATCTAGCTGGCTTCCACGTAATACTGAAAGGGTAATTATCGGAGACTAGTTTATTAAATGTTATTCTCTCCATTGACATCGGGACTAAGAGTACATGTGAAATAAGGTGTGAGGAACCCCCATACTTCATATTGAGCAAGATAAATGTAAAAATCGTTGAAAGCTATTGTAAATGAAATATTTTTGTAACACTGAGCATAATGTTGTATAAAATGAATCAGATCTGTGTATGTAGCTTGCAGCACAAATGTAGGGGCTGACTTGATTTTATATATAAGCTAACATTACTTAAGTTCCGAGCTTGACATGTATATTACGCCAATAAAAAGAAAATCTATGATTTATTTATAAAGTACTAATATTCAAATGTAAATTGGAGCCCAATCGGATTATTAGTTATTTAAGTGAAGCTATTGTTGCAAATTTTCAAAACATGGAAAAATCTGAATTTTGTGTATTGAGAATGCAATGCTGTCCAATCACTATTCTCCGTCGGAAACAACGGTTAAGAGGTTGTATTTTAAATGCGGTCGTTTTTAACAATACGAGGGAATACGGGACTTACCACCGGGTCCAAACAAAGCACCGTAACAGGGTTTGTGACAGTAAGGCTTGCCTTCATGCTGGAAAACAAATTAAATATATTAAGCAGATAAGCGTGATAACATTTCCAGGTAATTTACTTCGTTCGTACACATAATATATATCTTCAAGGATTTATAGTAGCATTTAAATCAAATTCCGGAAAGAAAAATCTTTAGTGAATTTTACGTACGTTTCAAGAATTTATTTCCGAAATTTGCTTTAAATGTTATAAATCTTGGAAAAATCTTTTTGACTGAGCTCTAAATTCTAAATTGCCGTGAGTAAGCTCAATAAATTTTATTTAGAATCGATTCGTATAGTTAATCACACAATGTCTTATATGAATTTAATATCAATATTATATATATATATATATATATATATATATATATGAATAAAAGACAACTTAAAATTATTATCTGGTATGCATGAAGTTTTATCCTTTAAATCATAAATATTTGCTCTAAATACACTGAGCTCTCTAGTCGGAAATATGAAGTTTGATATTTATATCTCAATCCGATATTAAACAAATTGAGGATTAGACCTGTAACCAAACTTTAAATCAATATATTATTTATATAGTTTATTAAAATATTATATTATAGAGTTTATTAAATTATTATCTGGTACAATTTCATTCAATATTTGATAAAAGACGAAGGAGAAGATAATTGCGATCGTTTACATTTATTCATCTATATATATTTTAAAAAGAAAAGCAGGTTTTCAATAACACGTTAATAAAGGATATATACAACAATAAAAACACAGAGATATAGAGACAGAGAGAGAGAGATAGAGTTTCGGAAATTTATTGGCGGTCAACATGGAGCATGTTAGCAGTCAGGTTGGTGCCAGTGTACTGGAAATGTACTGAGAGACCCGTGAGTTTAAGGTTGTCTCCTATTTAACCAAATTCTGCAATTGTCGCCTTTTTCAAATTAGTACCAGCTCGTTCTTAGAGAACGAACGTGTCTTTTGTTGTGCTCTGTTCATTGGATTTTCTTCAACCTTTAAGGGCTCTAAAAGGGTCGATTGATATTTACCTCCGCATGTGATCCTGGGGTCAGAGTTTTCTTACATTTTTCACACCTTAAGCAAGGTCTGTGCCAATCCTTTCCTATCGATGATACCTTTTCAGCTGTGGAAGTAAAATTTCAGTGTTAATTTTCTTTTTAAATACAGAACAAAATTACGTTAAATATACGAAGTATCAAAATGCTGACATGATAAAACGGGGGGGGGACAGCTGTCGGGAAACAAACGTTAATTAACTCACATTTAGTATAATAATAGATCTATTGTCTTTAAGACTTGAAGATACTTTGAATGTCTGTTGGAAATTTTCCATCGTACAGCCGTCTTAACCGCCAGCCTTTTTATTGGCGTGTGCGTAGGCGGTATGTCTTACGACGCTCTTTCTAAAATATCTAATAACCATTACTATCACGGGCGTTGTTGAATTTTTGCTTTCATTTTTGTTTTTTGTTTTTGTAACCAGTTGCCTAATCTTTCAGGTTTTATACTTCGCATTCACATTACAAATGCACTTTTGATTATGATCTAAATTCATGTTGGAAGATGTGAATATCCGCCAATACTTTTCTCCCAGGGGGGGGGGGGGTCCTCACCACCACGACTCTGAACCCTAGTTGATTTTTGAGCCACGCCTATCTTCTCTTACGACTGGCGACACATTTTCACACACTGCGTTTCTTGTTATGAGTCACGCCATACGCCCACTTCTACACCGCCACGACACACATCTTCCCTTTCGTAAGAAAGGAGGTGGCCCACCCAATTACCGACTAAAATCTCCAAGTGTTCTTTAGGAGAACGATAAAAATTAAAGTAGATTAATAAAATTTGACAATTATGTAATAAACGAATAAGGAAAAAAAAAAACAATTAAGAAAAATGTCTACGTTAATAATTAAAACAAAATGTCTTTATTATTATCATTATTATTATCATTTAGTTCAACTCTTAATTGTTTACAATCTGAACGTTCCTTTTCTGGTGGTATTGTTAATAAGCGTTAAAAAGAGTGAACATTCTAAATTGTGATCGATCGTATTTCTTACAGGGTTGTGGAGTCGGGGGTTTTGAAGGGAGTCCGACTACTAAGAGTCGATCTTTTATTTGTGTTTATTTTTATTTTTTATTTTTTATTGTTGGACTGTCTTAACTTAATTTTCGGGCAACACCGGGTAGATACAGTTTTAATATAACATCAAGAAGTTGTTCCTCGTATTTAGATTATTTTATGGCTGTAATTCTATTATTAACAAGTCTGAAAATTGCGAGAGAAAGGAAAACAAAACCTCTAGAAAGACAAAGAAAATTCGATGAAACACGTTAAAACGATTAAAACAAATCGCCGGAAGTTGCTAGAACATATTCAATCGAATGAAAAAAAAAAGAAAGAAACTATCTGTCCGATTTTTGGAATCGTAGGAGTTGAAGTCGAACCATATACCTTTGACCCCGCAACCTTGATTTCTCATGAGTGGAATTGACGAGAACTCCTTCAGCATCCCTGGTTGTTTGTAATTGTCCACACTGTTTCACAGCACCAAAAGATGAATAAACCGAAAGTGTTATCCGGAATATAAAACAAATTCTTGAAGATGTCAAATAAGCTTTAAGATGTTACAAATCCCTGCCTTATTTATCGCCTCTCACGAGTGTTTGGTTGTTAAGCATACCATGCTAACAAGAATGGCCGAGACTTCAATTAATCGATGCATCTCCATCCAGCCAACTCAGTCTTGAATGGTTTTGCCGTACAGAGGTTCTTCTGTAGCGGACAAAAATACGAAAACACGCACGTTTGATTTCCCGCTTCTAGCTCTGAACACCCTAACGCCGGTCACGTGACCGTCTTCTCTTCTCTCACTAACTACAAGCCGAACGGAGATATTTTATTTAACAGGTTCCCAGAACCAGACAAGATTTGACTTTAAAATAGTTCAAGGAGATGGATGATATTATTCATGGCCAACCCTCCATTCCGTGACACAACAACTAAGTCACCCTTAATTCTTCGATACATGTATGTTCCCTCTTTCGCACCTCACTCGAAATAGTTTAATGTTAAACATGATTCCTCTTTTCCTTCCGTTCACCATACAATCTATTTCCTTCGTGTTTCAGAATATTGTTTCTTTTCGCATTTCCTTGAAGTGGGTAGATGGCAGTCTTTTCCATCTGAAGTGACAGTGTCAGGTTATTGAATGATGCTAAAGTGGATGCAACTTTGAATATGTGAATTGCAAGTTAAAAAAACAAAAATAAAGAATTTGACTGAGGAAACTTAGTAAAGTCAAGAATTAATTATTTATTAACTTTTTACGATTGGAATATGATTTACTAATTAATTGACATTTAAGGTGGGAGCTAAAACAGATACGTAATCACAGAATGTCTCTCTTGTTGGAAGTCCAGGGGGGCGTAACTCTCCAAATCGAATGCAAGGGAAGTAACCCTGACAAGTTTATCTCCTTTTAATACGTCCGTTCTGAATGTCATTTTCTTTCCGAGTTAAAAATGTACAAGAAACTCGACAGGATTATTAATCTCATTAAGAAAGCAATGGGAACATGGAGACTGGAACTGGTAGCAAAAAGAAATGTTCTTTTCTTAGGCAGAAATGCTTTCTACCTAACACCATTCATGCAACGTGAACAGATAATCAACTAGCTTATATCCCCACATTAGTGACTCATCCAAACAAGGATCCATTTAAACAAACACTAAGGTGAATTTAGCACTTGTTAAATGGTGACCCATTATTATCATCACCATGACACTAACCACTTCCACACACTCTGAAGCACCATTTAAATAGGATTTATTAAACAAGCTAGATACCAAAATACAGCAATGTGCGGAATTAATCTGCAACTTAAATTACGACGGCACTGTCTGAAAGCAAGGAACACTTTCTTCGACTTTTGACTGTGCGGGACTTCGTTAAGCGGTGGACTTAGTTATTTTAAAGCAGGGGCGGGCAACTTTTTCAGAGTGAGGGCCAGATGAGAATTTTGGAAGGAGATCGCTGGCATGAGTGAAAAACGAAATCTCAGATACTATATTTTGTTTACATGAATAAATTGTACAAACATTGCATTGAACACTACAATTCTGATATTTTTTCTCGGTAGACTTCTGTATGTAATGTTATAAAAACCGCCAACGAAGAACCATTTTGAAATCATAAAAAATCATGACGGGGGAAGTAGCAAGTTGATCCAGCATTCGTTTTGACACCCCACATAAGTTCTGTTTCATGCCCTTTCCTCGTCTCTCGTTTCCTCTTTGCCTAAACTGGGATCTGCGCAGCGAGATGTCTGTTTACATTAATTTTAAATTTCTGCATGTCAGTACTGTCGGGGAAACGGGACAGGGAGAGAGTTCCAGAGGCCAGCTATTTGAGTAGAAGGCTCTTCTGCATCCGGGGACCTCCACAGTGAATGGATGGGATTTAGTTGATTGTCGAGTTGATCTAGTAAATTTACGTCGAGGGGGCACCAGAGTAGCCAATTTATCGGAGCATAATCCATTGAAGTATTTATAAAACAAGCACAAGGATGCTACATTGCGGCGATGGGACAGGGTCTGGAGCTTGGTTGACAGTGAGGGACCTATTATGTTGGCGACTCTTTCTTGGACCTTGTCAAGGAGGGAGAGAGTAGATGATGCACCAGCCCAGATGTGGCAACAATACTCCATGCATGGGTGGATGGTGGCTTTGTAGAGATACAGGATAATGTCAGGTGTGAGGAGTTTACTAGCACGGTAGAGTGAGCCAACCTTCTTTGCGGCAGCCTTGGCAATGTCTTCAATGTATTTGTTCCAATTCATGTTACCTGTGAAGGTTAGGCCGAGAAGTTTGAATGATGAACTCTCAGGTACGGTGTTATTTGCCATGACAATCGGTGGTTGGAGAGGTTTCTTGTAGTTATTGAAGGAAAGGAGCTTTGTCTTTGCGGCATTAAAAGTTACCAACTATTTATGACCCCAATCCACTACAGCCTGGAGGTCATTTTCTAAAGATTCAGCCATTGCCTCGGATATGATCGCGTCTGTTTTGCCAACATGGCGAGAGTAAAGCGTGGTGTCGTCAGCAAATAAACCAATATCAGACTATGTCATCAGGGAGATCGTTTATATAGATCAGGAACAACAAAGATCCAAGGATAGAACCCTGGGGTACACCAGCATTTATGCCATGTTGCTTAGATGAACGGCCATCGAGGAAAACCTGGATTTTTCTTTTGTTTAGGAAGGATCTAATTATATTAAGTAATTGCCCAATAATACCGTATGAGCGTATTTTCAGGAGAAGCCCTTTATGCCATACCTTGTCAAGGGCCTTGGATATATCAAGCGCTACTGCCCTAGCTTCACCTGCCTTGTCGAGTGTATGATACATGCGTTCAGAGATGACCGTTAGGATGTCTGCAGTAGATCGTGCTTGTCTAAATCGATACTGGCGGTCAGAAAGAAGTTTAGCATTAACTAAGTGCCGAACTATCGCTAGATTGATTAAGGATTCAAATATTTTAGCAAAGATCGACAGTAGACTGATTGAGCGGTAGTTCTGAGGATCAGCTCTATCCCCAGAATTCTTGTAGACTGGTACTACAGAGGCAATTTTCCAGCTATCGGGGAAGCAAGATTCAGCTCAGCATTTATTGTAGAGTTTGGAGAGGACAGGGGCCAGTTCAGGAGAGCATTTCTTTATTACTATTACAGGTATAAGATCAGGCCCACAAGGTTTGGAGGTGTCAAGGTTTTTTATGATGTCTCTGATCTGGGATGGGGTGATGACCAGGTTACTAAAATTTAAGAAGGCATGCTATAACAGAACAGATACTTGACTACCCTCCTCTGAATTGAGCATTAAAAAGATAGTAATAATATAGATTTAGGAGAGTTGAAAGTGAACCTTTGGGTTCACTTTCGGCAGCCTCGTAACTCGCGCTTTCCTTATTTTGTCATTTAGTCCTCACATTCCATTAGTGATGTTTCTGACAAAGGGGGAAGAATTGCAGTTTTCTGGGCCGGAATCTATCCATCTAACACAGTGTTGGTTAGTTTTTTTTTTATCTTGGAGTGTTTTTTTTTTTTTTTTTAGCTTCTTACATCAAGTGGCTTCATGCCTTGTCTGGAGCGACTTTCATAACAAAAAGCGAAATGCACAGGTTCTAATGTCCTGTATATGATATGTGAAAAACAAAATATACATGTTCGTGTGTATAATACATTTCCAAAATGTGATACAAGATAATATATTTGTCTTTATTTTTTTATTTTTTATCTCCTTCCTACAGCGGTAAGATGTGACACGAGGTCGGAAAGTGAGATTGAAAAACCAGCGCCCTAGAGATTGAGCACTCTGGCCTAAAATGATGCCAGTGCAGTTCCGTCGACATTCCCCGGTAGAGGCGCCTCGGGCGATTAGCAATAAACTAACCTCTTAAAGGGTGAGACGGCAAAGCCTGGGAGGGTGGACAAACCCTAATAACGTCGGAATCAAAGCCAGAAGGACAAGACGGTACCGGTCGAAGGGGTTTAGCATTCATCGGAACAGATACTACACTTTGATCTCAGCTAAAAGGCCGAGTCTCTTTACTTGAAATGTTGGAAAATCATCATTATTTTTTTTCAGGTTTCATCAGACCCAAACTCGGCAGACTAGCAACAAATATGCGATCAGATGAAGCATATTTATAGCTAATATATATGATTAACCAACATATACTACAATGTTCGTAAAGGAGGTGGTAATGCTTGGGAGGATAGTATAATAGAACATACTTCACTAGCCACCGCTGAATTTAGCATTAGTTTCCGCTTCAGACAGATACCAAATCTCCATTTAATACTAAATATAAAATGCTGAAAATTCCATAAAATATGGATATTTGTTTTTTTTTTAAACAATTAACCCATTAGCGAAAGTCGGGAAGGGCATGTGTTGCTCGCGCTGCCAAGATTTTGAGTTATTTTGTTTTGAGAATTCATCGAAGAAAAAAAAAAAAGGATAATTCTCATTCAAATTGGCACAAAAAAAAAAAAAAAAAAAAAAAAGAGAGCAGATATAAAACCCGGATGTTTACTGTCGTGTCAGCCCCATTTTGTTTGAACATTCTTAAAAGCGGGATTTGTCCAGACTAACACTGAACAAATACGTTCATTTTTTTTACAAGGCAGACGAAAAAAAAAGACAGTATTTTACTGGCAGATCGTTTGGCGCCTCCCTAAATGGGGTGGTGGTGTAGAGATGGGAAAAAAAATCCCCTAAATGTCGAAATGTGTCACAGCCTGGGGAGGAGGAGGAGGAGGAGGAGGAGGAGGGAGGGTAAATACCAACTACCGAAACTTGTTCTTTCTTTGAATAAACTGGTTTATTAACCTTAAAACCCCGTTGGCTGTTGCAAAGATTAAAAATATAAAACATTCTTTTATTGTTTTTATACAAAATACTTTCACAGGTCTCGCTAGTTCAACATAATAAAAATATTAAAAATAAAAAATAAAAACATTTGAATTTGAAATGTGAAAATTCCGACCAATAATTTCATTGCGTCATTTAGTACTCGACCGTCTGTCGTTCAACAAGTCATAATGACATTGATAGATTCAGAGATGAACCCGTTACTGTCCAGGTTGAGATCGAAAAATAACGAGTGACTCACTTCTCGTAGCAAAAGATGAGCAATCTTCACCGTCGCGACGATGCGAGTCACTGTTGACTACCACCATGACTGGGTGTGGCGAGCGGTTTTGCAGTGGCACTGAAGAACACGTGACCAGCGACTCTTATGACCTAAACATACGGTTAGATGTTTTTATTTTTATATACAACTGGTCACTGTCAAGGCTAAAGGGCAAAGCAACTTTCTTGGTCGGGGAGTTGTTACAGAGAAGTTTGTCGTTAAATGGACACAATGGATATACGAATTGCATAGATTTTCCGGGTAAATGAAAGCTATGTTGTATCACCAACTGATATAAATATATAGGAAGTGACAACGAAAGTGAAAGTACCAATTTTGACAAAATAATCTGATTGAAAAAAAGTGAAATGTTCAGTGTTTATCTTATGTATAAAGTAAATCAGCCCCCACGTGGCCCTACATGTGTGCTCGATAGCTTAACATACATAAATCTGTTCAGTTAGTGATGTCAGTGCTTGTGTATTATAGCAACAAACATCTTTCATTTCTAGAAGAGTGAATCGAAAGGAGAGATAATTCGAATTATTTTTTAGGGGGACTCATAACGAAACGATCATATTAGATTTTTTTTTTCGTCACGGGAACCGTTACACAGAAGCATGGGAATTTGTCAGAAAAAACATTTAAAAACAGTATTTTTGTAATAAAATACATTAAGAAACGGTATTAAAAAGGAAATAAAATAGATTTGAGTAACTTTGGCATGAAATATAAAAATAGGAAGTACATATTTGTAACATTGACGCCCATTTTCGGAAAATTAAGACATCACGAAAAGTAGAAAGTCCACTATGAACATCAAGCAGAAAGGTTTTAATGAATACATCATGCCTGTTATGACATATGGTAGTGAAACACGGGCACTTGATAATGCAGCGATAGAAAATCTAAGAGTGGCACAATGCAAAAATTGTACGCATTATGCTCGGCATCAGTTTACGTGATAGAAAAAGAAACACCTGGATCAGACAGCAAACCGGAGTAAATGACTACCACCATACGAACAGCAAAACAGATTGGCAGGTCACCTTTTGGGGTGTACAACAGATGGACATATAGAGCGACAGTATGGACCCCGAGGCAATGGAAAAGACCTAGAGGAAATCTAAAAACCCTGAGAGAACCTCGACAGCCAACTAGGTCCTACTTGGCCACGCCTAGCCCGGGATAAAACAAAGTGGAAAGAAACCAGAGAGTGATAAAAAAAACAACCTAATGATGATATATATATATTATTCAAGTTCTAAGTCTGCGATATGTTAAACTTAGTATCGATAGGAATTTAAACTGCATTTTTTTTCCTTTGTTTATAAATCACTGAAATCTTTAACTATATCTGATAAACAACTTAAATAATTAGAGATTTTTTCTTTAACTCACTTCACCCCAAACAAGGCATGTTGCCACTGTAGACGCAATGGGCTACTGAGAATTAGGGTGAAAGTTTAGGGGGGGGGGGGTCATCCCAAATTGGAAGCTGTGCAGCGAGATGCTTGTTCACATTAGTTTTAAATTTCTGCATGTCGGCGAAACAGTGTTTAGATCCGAAGACCGGCAGCTCAAGGAAATAAGCTATTGGAGTAGAAGGCTTTCTGGCATCTGGGGACTTCAACAGTGAATGGATGGGGTTTAGTCGATTGCCGAGTTGGTCAAGTGTATTTACGTCGAGGGGGCACAAAGGCAGCATATTCATCAGAACACATTCTGTTGGAGTACTTGTAAAACAAGCACAAGGGTGCAACATTTCGCCGATGGGACAGGGGCTGGAGCTTGGTGGATAGTAAGGGACCTATCTGATGGGAGACTTTTTTGGACCTTGTCTTCAAGGGAAAGATTAGTGGATGGTGCACCAGCCCAGATGTGACAATACTCCATGCATGGGCGGATGGTGGCTTTGTAGAGATATAGGATAATGTCAAGTGTGAGAAGTTTTCTCGCTCGGTAGAGACCCTACTTTCTTTGCAGTAGCCTTAGCAATGTCTTCAATGTATTTGTTACCTGTGTATGTTAGGCCGATGTGTTTGAACGTTGGACTCTCAGGTAGGGTGTTATTTGCCATGACAAGCGGTGGTTGGGGAGGTTTCTTGTAGTTATTGAAGGAAAGGAGCTTTGTCTTTGCAGCATTAAATATTACCATCCATTTATGACCCCATTCCACTACAGACTTGAGGTCACTTTCTAAGGATGCAGCCATTGCCTCGGATATGTGTGCGTCCGTTTTACCCACATGATGAGAGTAGAGCGTGTCGTCAGCAAATATACCCATCTCAAACACAATGTCATCAAGGAGGTCGTTTATGAAAATCAGGAATAATAACGGTTCAAAAATCGATCCTCTGGGGGATACACCTGCATTTATGTCATGTTGTTTGGATGAAAGACCATCGAGGACAAGCTGGATCTTTGTTGGTTTGGAAGGATCTTATATTTTATATTCGTCCAGTAATACCACATAAATTAATTCTTATGAAAAGACCTTTATGCCAGACCTTGTCAAAGGCTTTGGATATATCAAGCGCTACCGTCCTAGCTTCACCTGCATTGTCCAGTGTATGGTATATGCGTTCAGAGATCGTTAGGATGTCTGCAGTAGACCGTGCTTGCCTAAATCCGTATTGGTCAGAAAAAAGTTTAGCATTAACAAGGTGACGGACTATCGCTAGATTGATTAAGGATTCAAAGATTTTAGCGAAAAGCGGGAGTAGACCGATGGTGATAATTCCGAGAAAAAAAAAAAAAAAAAAAAAAAAAAAGTTTTATACAAGGAATTATTTCAGTCAGCTACTCTAACGCTTTGTTGGCATTTTGGCTAAGATCAAAGTGTAGTATCTGTTCCGATGGATACTGCACCCCATAGACTGGTATTGTCTTGGCCTTCGGGGCTTGATTTACGCCGGTCTATGGGTCTGTTCTGTGCAGTTCTAGGAGGTCCACCCTCCCAGGCTTCGCCTCCCCTCTTTGGGGAGGAGTAAGTTTATTGCTTACTGCCTGAGGCGCCCCTACCGGGGAAAGCCGACGGGGCTGCCCAGGCAATTTTTAAACCCCACTTTCCGGACCCGACCTTGAGTCACATCTTACTTGTGGGAGTAAGATAAAAACTGGCCTTGTGCCTAACTCCTGGAGAGGAGTAAATCAATACTCTACCCAATGATTCAGACATATATATATAATAATAATAATAATGGTAATAATCCAGAGAATTTTAACCGGGTTTATAAAAAGTGCTCAATATCAAAATAGAGCTTATATATATATATATATATATATATATATATTAGATATATATATTAGATATTATTAAACTGTAAGCTAACAAAGTTCTGACTTAGAAAAAAAAAAAAGTCCCCGTAAAAATTCTATATTAAATTACATTCTTATTCTTTTACGTATTATATTGCAATGTTATTTCATACCTACAGTCCAACTGTTATCTTTCATCAAATAAAAAAATATTAGTTCAGTACAATCACGACTTCGGCTTGTTATAGAAAGTAAAAATAGTTATATTTGATTCAGGGATTGAAACAGCAGTTCTTTGGTTCCCATTTTTTCCCGCCGGGCGACGTAGAGACACGGATCTCGCTAGTTAAATGAATGTTAAAATACAGGATGTATTAAAAACAAACGACTTGGTTCAATAACATTAATCAGATGCCTATCTTATAGAACTTCACATTTCTGCGATTAACCGAGGGTATGAAGTGACTCTTGGGTTTACTTTTGGCAGATTCGTAACTCTCGCTTCCCTTATTTGGTTCTTACATTCTATGAGCGATGTTTTTGACAAAGGAGGAAGAATTGCTGTTTTCTGGGGTGGAATTTATCCAACACTTATCGTTGGCCAGTTTTTATCCTGTAAGTAGTTATCTTTAGCTCCTTACACCAAGCGGCTTTGTCTGGAGTGATTTCCACAAAAACAAAAAAACAACAACAAGGACCTAGAAAAGAAGCGAGTCATTCGCATATGATAAACAGGCCCCCCCCCTTCTGTTGGTGAAGTAACGTTCACAAAGTGCCCAGTGTTGAAAAAGAAATTCTAAGTATGGGCGATTTAAGTAACATTTGATTATGCAAATAAGTTGTTTGTCACACGAAGAGTTATACAAAATCTATCGATATAAATAGCACGTCTTATATTTGTGTTGTTGTATAGGAGGCGGGGCTTATTGCACTTTAAGTAGCACGAAAACAATTTGGTTTCTGGTTCTAGAAGTGTTTCTAGCACGATTGGAAATAGTTTAAATATCGGCTCCTTACGAAATTATTTATCTCCAAACACAGGCGGATGTAGTAAAGGCCGTCCTCATTTTAGAAATTGGGGCGTTGCCGTTTGACGAACAAAACAAACATGGAAATAAAGCCGCGCCTTACATGAGTAAATAACGTTTTATTAAAACTGCAGATTATATATTTGCATATATATATATATATATATATATATATATATATATATATATATATATACATATAATGCGAACGAATAGACTAGTAAACGAATTTAAAGGATACCAAACCACTCGTTGAACCAATATTTGTTATACTTACGATTAAATCACTATTTTCACTTTTTTTTTCAAAGAAAATTTTATACATTAGTTTGATCGTCCCTCGATGCCTGCGGTTTCACAGAAACGCTGGAGACTTAAACCACAGAGCCAAAGGGTAACCGTTCTTCCCTCGATGGTGAACCAACACACACATACATAGCATCAACTGAAGAACGGTTATACTTGGTATCTTTAACCAAGTGAGCCGAGTCTCGTGAAACCGCAGGTATTGATAGACAATCGTACTAACGTACAGTTCTTGAAAAATCAAATGCTCTTATATATATATACGTAATTGAGCACTCTGGCCATTTATCCGATACTAAAAAACAAATTACGTATATCTAACCTTATTATAGACATTTAGGATCGAAATTAGTTCAAATAAACTAATTTCGATAATAAAAAGGCGATCGAATGGGCGAAGGGCATAAAATCCCGGAGAATTAAATTATGTACAAAACAAAACAATTTAAACTTGTTAATTTGTTTTATTTCATATAATTATTCAGATAGTGATTGATTTTTTTTTTTTTTTTTTAAATCGGTCAACAATTAGTGTTATTTTCATTTCTAAACAATTGTGTTTTTAGTTAAAAAAAAAAAAAGAAAAAAAAAAAGAAAAAAAAAAAGGTATGTTTCGAAATCGTCAACCCAAGATTTTACCATAGGGAAGAAGGGGGGGGGCTACTGTAACATTCGGAACGGCGTACTTGCTTAGTCTTTCTCAATTTCGTAGGATTCGTTGCACATACGCCACGCCAGTAAGATTTATGGTTGACGTTTCCGAAACAATAAAAGTACCACATAATTAGCCAGGAAGTTTCAAATTACCTTCAAGTACTACACGATATACCCATGCACACACACACAATACTTTTAATATATCGAACACTTTCGGAATATATATGTACCGACTTATTACCCTGCAATAAGCATAATCTAATCGTACATATCATTTATATAAACAAATTCCTTAGATTAGATTTCAAAAATGATTTTTTTCACCTGCAAAAGTTCAATGCGATTCAAAAACAGATTAATATTTTAATAGATAACTTCATCCCAAGAGTTTTTATTACACTTGTTTCAAAACCAATTAATTCTTAAAACTTATAGGTAAAAATTCAGACTCATCTTTTTTTTCTCTGTATAAGAAAGTTCATTAATTGGCTTCGAAACAATTGTAAAAAAAAAAAAAAAAAAAAACTCTTGAAATTAATTTCTTTTGAATTGATAAGATATATTTCATTTTGTTCAACTTCAATTCTTTTTTCGGGTACTTTCACAGAATTTGAATCTAACTTTTTTCTTTTTTTTCAAACCTAAGTTTAGTTAGATTCAAGTTCTGTAGAAGCTCTCTTTTTTTTTCGTATTTTAAAAGATATTGTCTGAATTATTTGAGATATCATTGTCATTTATTCTGGCTTGTACATTTAACGAGCACGTTTATTGAAATCCCTTCTCTAATGTTTTCAATTGCAAAGGTGATAAGTGGTAAATTGCCTCCTCCCGGTATCCTGCGAAACAATTTCTAATGGATTTGGAATTTAAAAATTCTAAAAGTTCCAAATGTTTTTTTTAAATTTCGTATTTATTCATTAGATCCTGTAATTAAAATCATTGTTGGATTTATGCTTGTCAAAAAAGTAGACGTCACAGAACGAATTGTTTCAAATTGTAATTTTATAAAATAACCCCAGTCTTCAATCGGGTGTTTTAATGGAGTTTTTGAATGCCGTCGGAATGATTTTGACCGGAAAGGGGGGGGGGATGTTCTTTAAGTCCTAAATTAAATCTAGGTCCGGAGGGATGGATTTAAACATATTCGTTTTTAACGGTACACAATACGTAAGGAAAAACCGGTTTGGAGACTGGATTGATTATATATATGAGATGTGGCCAAAAAAAAAACAAAAAAAAAACGCGCTTTAATTTGAAACTAATGACATTTGTCAAGTATCAAAGAGCTATTTGTTAAAATTGGAGTTAAAATAGTTAATAAAGGAACACGAAATCATGTTGAAACTTGCAGTTCAAAACTAGACAATTTGCTAACACAAAAAGTTGCATTGCAACCGTTAGGAAATCTTTATAGAAATAACAGCGAAATAACCGCGTATTTAATAATGCACTTTTTATTTTGTCTATTTGTTCGATAAAATAGAAAAAAGTTAAAATACCAACAAGGATTACATTCCTGTTTCACTCAAGATAACAGTAAACTGTGTTTACACATTAACATTAAAGTATGTTTACTTTTGATATCTACAAAAAGCAAAGAAAGAAAGGAAAATAACAAATTAAACAAGGAATGAATGACGCAAACTTTTGCAAAATAAATAGCACTTGCTTTAGACGTTGGCGGCTATTAAAAGGAACTGATAGATAAAGGCGAAGATTTCAAGATTATAAGTCACGAAGAATTTAATGTAGTTTATTTATTTAATTGTTTACTTAATTGTTATGCCTCCTTGGGCATCCCCCTTAACTATTTTCAATTCAACTGTTAAAAAAATAAAAAATAAAACTCTTAGTACAGTATCGATATTTCATTTGACAACTCTCAAATGTGCCCCCTCAATTTCTCCTTCCTACCACTTTCTCTGAATTCATCCAACCTCATCTTAAACTGATCCACGTTATTGCTGTTCTTAATCCGATCTGGCAACTTATCCCCAAAAAAACATTACTCTGTGAGTAAATAAATAAATAAAAACTTAACTGGTTAACAGATCTCGTTTTTGAAAACTGTTGTGGTGATTCAGAAATTTGCCTTGTAATAAGGTAATTGCATGAATAAATAATTAGTTCTGAAAAGCGACAAAATGTATAGACTTCATATGCATTTATGTTAATTAAACCAGTAATATATAAACGAATAAACTCTTGGCAGAATAAATATGTAACAGAGCAATTTAAATAAAAATTAACATTTTTACATTGTTTATTTTTTAGTTCACTGCAGAAAAAAAACTAAAACACGAAGAAAAAGAGAAACAATATTAAAAAACAAAAAACAAAAAAGTTAAACTAAAACTCATTAAAAGCAAATGAAATTGTAAGTAAATGATCTCACCGAAGTAAACCTCCTTGTTACAACTCGGACACTTGGGCATTTTGTATGGGAGTAAGTTGACACAGAGCAATGAATTGTCGCGACCCGTTCGGATTCAAGTAAATAAACGAATTGCGAGCAAAAACAATTGTAGCAGCAGGAGCAGCAATCGTGACTCAAAAAAACGCGGCAACGAGTGACAAACTCCCCCGTTGTTTTCCTTCTTTTTCTATTTGTTTGTTTGTTCTTTCTGTAAAAATAAATATTGAAATAGAATTAAATATTCAAGAAACTCAATGGAGGATGATTTCAATTGGTCAAATTATTCTAATCATCAGTTTAAGTCGTCAGTGTGTGTGTGTGTGTGTGTGTGTGTGTGCATATATATATATATATATATATATATATATATATATATATATATATATCGTACATGTATTGGTTTCTGTAAATGTAAATCCGTAGAAACTCAAGTGTTTATAAAAAGTGCTCAATACCAAGTAGAGCTGTTTATAAGTATAAATTTTTATTTATACAAACATTATTGGTTACATATGTGCATACATGTTTCGGTTGCACTTTCCCAAGAAAGTCAACCTCATCAGACCGAGAATCTTTCAGGAATGGATGAATTTTAAGAATTTTCTATCTTATTTAAACTTTTTGGGGGGATCTAGCATCTTCTATTTCTAGCATCTTCTACCTCTTATGAACTAGTGTCGGATTACTAATTTTCCTATCTTGACCTTTTTTGCCAGTGGTTGTCCACTCCTTCATTTTTTATTTTTTATTACCCCCTATGGCGTTTCCATTGCTCATTCTTGTCCTTATTTTATTGCTCTCGCTTCATTCAAGTATAAATATCTCATCTATACATCAAGAATCATACATATATAAACAAACGCAGACACACCTAAATAAACACACATATAAAAAACGGACATTGATATACATACACATCTAAACATGGACACTTACACAGATTCACTATCAATCAAGCAAATATTCAGAATACATACGTGCCCGTAAATATATTCTAGATGTATATTCAATAAAAAATAAAGAAATAAGAATATTCTAGAAATATATTCAATACACACATCCATACGCCTATACAGGGTCAACACCCACACACACAAATATATATACATATACACATACACACACATACATATATTTATATATATATATATATACATATATATATACACACACATATACATACCGATACATGCATACATACGCATACATACATATACATGCACATACATACAGTCACACACATACACATACATATATATACACATACGCCGGTATATACATACATACACACATATACACATATACATATACACACATATACACACATATACATATACACCCATACACAAACCGTACATGCGCATATTCGTAACCTCGGTATACACTTACACCCACCCATACACTTTTAGCATAAATAGTTCCTAAAAATAGTTCCTAAAAATACGTACACACATGCACACATATACACACACACACACACGCGTTGACACACATATATACATATATATATATATATATATATACCGATATGTACACATACACGTGCATATACATATATATACATACACAAATACGCATACACACATACACATACATACGTACACACGCATACACACACATATATACAGGCGCCTACAGTTCGCCCCCATACATATATGCGAATACAAATCTAAACATGTACACCTATACCAATGCAAAGTACACCCAAATTAATATATATTAGCACATAACTAGAATATACATAAAAGAACAAGACCATGTAAATATACCGACAAATGTATACATGTATATTCATAGTCAGATATACGTACCACACATACACCACGTATACACACGCACAAGTTCACATATATGCATATATACTTACACACATACCCTCACACACACACACACATACATATATATATATATATATATATATATATATATATATGGTGTGGTGGAGTTGTTATATATATATATATATATATAAATGGTGTGGTGGAGTTGTTATCCACAGGTCTGTGTGATGCGTCTAGTGCTACAGCGGAGCGTACTTGTAGTTGCATGGGCTTCTTACTAAAGCTATTCGCTTAGCCGCCAGATAGCCCACTAGTTGTGCGAAAAGGGAGCCGAGTGAGTAAGTCTCCCCTGCTGGTATATAGCCTATCCCCAGACAAGACTCTAGTCTGACCTCCTCGTGGTACACTATGGTAACTGGGTGCTTTGCGGCCCCAGGCTAATAGACTAGAGATCTCGGAGTAGGTTAGAACCCCAGAGGTGCAGTGTGCAGGGCCTGCTGGCATGCAGATATGTCCCGGCGCTCACCAATCTAACCCCCTGCCACTGGGTAGTGGTCTGTCTCAACCCCCCTCTCTCTCTCTCTCTCTCTCTCTCTCTCTCTCTCTCTCTCTCTCTCTGTATATGTACATGTGTGTATATATGGATATGTATATGGCGCCGGATCAGGGAAATTTCCAGTTTGGTATCTGGGGGCGCGTTTAACCCACTAGGAGAGATGCCCCCTAAGCCTTTGTTAAGGCAGGTGTCTAGGAGATGGAAAACTCTGATGTATAACCTGAGGGTTGTTGCTTACTTTTTCTGTGGCACTCATTTGCACCGATCTTGTGCAATCAACAATTCCAAAAAGTGTGGATGGTCCTACACAAGCCTTCACCACTCAAATCAAATCATTCGTGTGGGTTTTCTAGCAGCTTTTCTAAAATCGACATGAGTATTTCTGGGTCCACTGGCGAGAGAGTAATGGCGACGGGGACAGGCAAAGGATATTGCTGGAAGTCTCTAGCTGGCACTCTACACAGTGGCGGCTGGTGGGTGATGGCCGTTTGGCACAAACCTTTGGGCAATTGTGCCGTTCGTGTCCTCCACCAGTGACAAAGCAGGCCTATCTAGGATCAGCACTGCTTTCCCTATTTCAGGGAGGGGGCGATAAAAGGAGCCCTAAACATTGCATGCCCTTCTTTGACTTGTCAGCCTACTGCAGCTGTCTAGTTATCCAATACAGCAGTCAGAAAACAAAGAAATTTATGAAGCTAAACATTGGATCTTGGAATGTGCGCACATTGCAGGATAGTGATGCGTCACTAGAAAGGAAAACGGCCCTCGTATCAATGGAATTAAGGAAACATGATGTAGATATTGCTGCCCTTAGTGAGACGCGTCTGCCTGGTCACTCACAGCTGTGTGAGGTAAAAGGTGGATACACGTTTTTCTGGGCTGGTAAACCAGAAAACGAACCACGTCAATCTGGCGTAGGGTTTGCAGTGAAGACGGAAATTGCTAGATCACTTCCAACACTCCCAGTAAGTCATTCAGATCGTATTATGACCCTAAGACTTCCACTAAAAAACAACACATTCGCAACACTTATCAGCTGTTATGCCCCTACTATGAATAGTTCAGATCAATGCAAAGCTGATCTTTACAATGATTTGCGTAGCTTAATCTCAAAAATTCAGCATAAGGATAAGGTTGCTTTGATGGGAGACTTCAATGCTCGAGTGGGGCTCAACTTTCAAACATGGGCTGGTGTTCTGGGTCACCATGGTGTTGGAAAAATGAATTCAAATGGATTGCGACTCCTGACGTTATGCAAAGAATTGAACTTCAGTGTGACAAACACGTACTTCCAACAAAAGCATTGTCGAAAAACATCATGGATGCACCCCCGATCAAAAGATTGGCATCTCATTGACTACATAATTACCAGAAAGCGCGACCTCAGAGATTTTAAGATAACACGCTCTTTCCATAGTAGCTGTTGTTTATCAGATCATGCGCTTATAGTCGGCAAGACCATCTTCCATTTAGACAAGAGGAGAGTGAAAAAGTCTTCTGTTCCAAAACGCCTAAATGTTCTGCCTCTAAAACAGGCAGATACACAAAATGAGCTGAAGGAAAAAGTTACAACCGCTATAGCTTCTGTAGAGGTAAATAGTGACGTTTCAAGTTCTTGGGATTCATTGCGCAATGCTGTTTATGACTCGTCTGCTGAGGTTTTGGGCTTCCCTTTACGGAAACATCAAGACTGGTTTGATGAAAACAACACTGAAGTGCAGAAGCTTATCGACCAAATGCATGTTTGCCACAAAACATGGCTCGAGGACAAAAATTCCACAGTGAAAAAGAAGGCGTATAGAGCTCACAAAGCACAAGTTCAGAAGGCACTTAGGGCATTGAAAGAGGCTTGGTGGTCATCCAAGGCTGCGGAACTTCAGGGCGCAGCCGACAGGAAGGATTCTAAGTCATTTTACTCTGGCCTGAAAGAGGTGTTTGGTCCTCAAATGAATGGTTCTGCCCCAGTTTTTGCTGAGGATGGAGAAACACTGCTAACTGACAAATCTGCTATCCTTAAGCGCTGGAAGCAGCACTTTGAAACTGTCCTTAACTCTGCATCGGTGACTGACGAAAACATCATTTCCTCTCTTCCGCAGCATCCCGAAATTCCGGAGCTGTCTTTTCCACCTACAGTTCAGGAAGTATCTCAAGCTAAAAAACAGCTATCGTCAGGGGCACCGGGCAGAGATTGCATCCCCATTGAGGTGTACAAACATGGCGGAAGAGCACTCGAGGAAAAACTGACCATCTTGTTTGTGGAGATATGGAAAGTTGGTGGAGTCCCACAGGACTTTAAGGATAGTAATGTCAAGCATCTTTATAAGAGCAAGGGAAGCAGGAATTCTTGCGATAATCATCGCGGGATATCTCTGCTTTCTGTTGCAGGTAAAATTCTTGCAAGGTTGATTCTGAACAGGATCATCAGACATCTTATTGATGAGATTTACCCAGAGTCCCAATGTGGTTTTCGCTCTGGTCGAGGTACAATCGACATGGTATTTGCCCTTCGTCAAGTTGCTGAAAAAGTTCGTGAAAAAAATCGGGAACTGTACATGGTTTTTATTGATTTGACAAAAGCATTCGATACGGTCAGTCGCGTAGCACTTTGGAAAGTTCTTCATAAGCTTGGAATCCCCAACAACATGCTTGATGTCATAATCTCCTTTCATGAAGGGATGAAAGCACAGGTCGTTTCCAATGGGGAAACCTCAGAGCCTTTTGAAGTTACCAACGGTACGAAACAGGGTTGTGTGATGGCACCTGTGCTGTTTGCATTGTTCTTCTCGGTGATGCTTCGGCACGCATTCGCTGATGAAAGCACAGGTGTTAAGTTTCAATTCCGAACCACAGGTGGGCTCTTTAACCATCAGCGTTTTAAAGCCAAAACCTTGGTTCGAGAAGCCATCATTCGGGACCTTCTCTTTGCAGATGATGCTGCCCTGGTCGCGACTTCTTTCGAAGAAGCTCAGAATCTTTTGACAAAATTTTCAGGTGCATGTAGGGCCTTTGGTTTAACAATCAGTTTAAAGAAGACTGAGGTGGTCCATCAACCATGCCCTACCCCTAAACAAGTTCAAGGAGTGAAACAAAATCAGCCTGTCCATGAATTTCCATTAGAAAAACTCAAAGTGGATGGCAGACCAATGAACTATGTCAAAAACTTTACCTACCTAGGTAGCAAAGTTAATTCTGCTGCTTCACTTGATGATGAAATCATAAACCGAATTGCAAAAGCGGCAAATGCCTTCGGAAAGCTGAAACATCGTCTTTGGAGTAGCAGAGGCATTAAGTTGAAGACAAAAATCAATGTGTATAGGGCTGTAATATTGACAGGTCTTCTCTATGGATGTGAGGCGTGGACGCCTTACCGGCATCACATTCGCCAATTGGATGTGTTCCACAGGAGCTGCCTTAGGACCATATGTGGACTTAGTTTGAAGGACAAAGTCGCTAACATCGATCTTTACAACAGATGCCATATTGGTGGAATTGAAAGTTTCCTGTTGCAGTCTCAATTGCGATGGGCTGGTCATGTAGCAAGAATGGACGAAAGGAGGATACCTAAAGCACTGATGTACAGTCAGTTAGCTTGTGGTAACAGGAATGTTGGTCGGCCCTTGCTGAGGTACAAGGATAAATTGAAAGATGCGCTGACGGCAATTGGAGTACCCCCCAAAAACTTTGAAGACTGTACAAAAGACAGGAAGACATGGCGAGCAGCTTGTTGCATTGGACTGGAGAGATTCAACGAGACCTGTGTGGATAATATGAGAACTGCCAGAGTTAGGCGAAAAGCTAGAGAGAGTGCTCCACACCTGGCATCCGATTACTCACACTCTTGCACTGTCTGCGGCTTTCCTTGCAGGTCTCTTGCCGGACTCATGTGTCATGAACGATCTAAACACAAATGAAAGTTGTTGGAACCTCATACGTCGCAATCGACGGGAGAGTCCATCATCATATATATATATATATATATATATATGCACACATACGCACATATACACATATGTATATAAATATAAAGTACACCCGTGCACATAAATATGTGCATTCATAGAATATCAGTCGAAATACCTTTACCCATGCATACCTGTATATTTCATTCTAACCATACATACTCATGTATGCACCCATATACACACACTTATGCTCACCAATATATATCCATACATACCTAAACCGTACGATTTCTAATGTATATACCATTACAGATACAAGTATACTGTAAAATATAATGCTATTATATATACGCACACCGACCACGTATACACATATGTGCATGTGCACACAAATACCGACAAGCATGCAATCAAAATAGATTAAAATGTATGCAAACATACAGGTGTATACGTAATTTGAACTGAAATATATCGAAGCAAAAATGAATGGATGTTTGCATACATTTTAATGAATGAGCAATGGAAACGCCATAGGGGGTAATAAAAAATAAAAAATGAAGGAGTGGACAACCACTGGCAAAAAAGGTCAAGATAGGAAAATTAGTAATCCGACACTAGTTCATAAGAGGTAGAAGATGCTAGAAATAGAAGATGCTAGATCCCCCAAAAGAGTTTAAATAAGATAGAAAATTCTTAAAATTCATCCATTCCTGAAAGATTCTCGGTCTGATGAGGTTGACTTTCTTGGGAAAGTGAAACCGAAACATGTATGCACATATGTAACCAATAATGTTTGTATAAATAAAAATTTATACTTATAAACAGCTCTACTTGGTATTGAGCACTTTTTATAAACACTTGAGTTTCTACGGATTTACATTTACAGAAACCAATACATGCATATATATATATATATATATATATATATATATATATATATATATATATATACATATATATATTTATACACACACACACACACACACACTGACGACTTAAACTGATGATTAGAATAATTTGACCAATT
The DNA here is from genome assembly GCA_963556195.1 of Sepiola atlantica. Classification (NCBI taxonomy): domain Eukaryota; kingdom Metazoa; phylum Mollusca; class Cephalopoda; order Sepiida; family Sepiolidae; genus Sepiola; species Sepiola atlantica. The sequence goes on from OY744516.1 coordinate 230,242,359, forward strand.
GAAATCATCCTCCATTGAGTTTCTTGAATATTAAATTCTATTTCAATATTTATTTTTACAGAAAGAACAAACAAACAAATAGAAAAAGAAGGAAAACAACGGGGGAGTTTGTCACTCGTTGCCGCGTTTTTTTGAGTCACGATTGCTGCTCCTGCTGCTACAATTGTTTTTGCTTAACACCACCATTTTACTCCTTAATATAAAACTAAATTAAACTAAATATAGTCCAGATTACGACTCCTTACGCTTAGCAGCTGTGTTTCAAAATACATAATGATGGGTTTATTAGTTTAGGAGTAAATCCTGTACATACAAATTTATAAGCATATACACATATCCAACTTTATATAAATAGAGATACGTATTAATAAGTGTTTGAAAGTTCGTATTACACAGATTAATGTCCTGAGCGTAAATTGTCTTTTCGTGAAAAGGATGAAAGGTTAGTTTCTTTGTGAGAAAGTGTGTGCGCGAGACGGTATGATAGAAGTTGCTCTTTGGGGGATACTATGATGATGATACCACCCTTTCAAGCCGCCGATAGATGAGCTTTGCCTGCCGACATGAAGTAAAAGAATGAAGGTGTTTTTTCGCTGCTGTCAAATTGAACATCTGTGTCCTTGTGGGTGTCGGTGTAAAAAGTTTGTTAGAGAGTTAATACGCCGAGTCTCTTGATTGGTCCATATGTGACCAAAGTCAGCCCAGCATAACCATCCGCACAAAGAAATAGTCACAAAATAGTTCGTTACTGCTACAATTCAAAACTAATATTCGTTTTCTTAAAAAAGAAATGACAAGATTTAAATCTCATCTAAATGTTATTGGTTGGAAAATTTGCGATCAAATCTCCATAATGTATTTGTTGCGTTTTTTAATAGTTGATACTGTGTACAGACAGGGATAATATTTACCTATATTTATATAATACTAAAAGTTTGATCATCTAGCTTGCTTGCATATTGAATGTATTAGATAGTGAAAGAAAGGGCGAATGAGACGAGAAGTCGTTGGAATAGTACAATAGAAGCAGAGGATTAGTAGTAGCAGCTGCGAAAGAGGAGAGTAAGAAGATGACGTAAGTTAATAGATTACGTAAATAATTGGTCAATTTGTAAACGGTTATCTTTCTGGTCAGTCACCATGGCAACAAGGGTTTTGATTGGATGACGTAAATTCAGTTTTATTCATCATCAGCAGTGTCCCCCTAAAGTTCAACCTTTCATCGCCGTGTCAGAGCTATGCTGTATGAAAATCGGGTTCCTGGCAGGGCCATTTATGCCAGACAGGTTTGTCACCGAGCGGTATTAGGGTTGCAACTCGACTAAAAGCACTCCGGTAAAAATCCAGGTGGAGTCGGCATCGGTATCAGTCGTCCATTGGTCGTCTCTGCCTCTGCGTGTGGCAAGTAGACACGTGTTAGGCACGGAACCGCAAATCAATCGTGTGTATTGAACCAAACCTTCCCCGACTGTGCATGTAACCTCTGAGTCTTGCTGCTCTCGGTTTCGGGGGTAAATGTGCAGATTAACGAAGAGGACTTCATGCAGACCAGATAATCCTGAGGAACGATCCTCCTCCCCCTCCTTTCCCCCCTCCTCCTCCTCTTCCCCTCCTCCACTCCTCCTCCTCCTCTTCCCCTCCTCCTCCTCGTCCCCCCTCCTCCTCGTCCCCCTCGTCCCCCTCCCCTCGTCACCCTCCCCTCGTCACCCTCCCCTCGCCCCCTCCCTCCTCTTCTCCCTTCTCTTTCCCTTCTCCTCCTCTTCCCCTTCTCCTCCTCGTCCCCTCCTCCTCCTCTTCCCATCTCCTCCTCCTCCTCTTCCCCCTCCTCACCCCCCAACAACAATAACAGCAACAGCAACAAAAACAGCAGCAGTGTTTAAGATAGTAAAACTGTGTGTTTATTTGTTGTCGTAAGTAGCATCTCTAAAGCTTATTCGTGAAATCTCACTAATTTCTCTTAAGTTTATTCTCTCATTCTCAAGATGTACTTTTCATTTATTTACCTCCGCAATCGATTTAGGTCACGTATACACTAATGTTTAATGCACCAACGTTGACCTAACGGGTCACGGATCGTTTAGTAATAAATAAAGATGACTTCTTCCTTTTTTCATTTCTTCTTCTTTTACATTCGGGATGAAGATCGCACGCTTGAGTAGATCCATGTTGTGGTGGCGCCTTTTTGTCACAATCAGTTTTTTAGTTGTTTTAGTTTTTGCTTAGTCGGGTTAACAAACAAACAGACAGACACACAAAACACAACCTCCTTAGCAAAAGTTGTAAATATCTAATCGGTAAAACCATCTATGCCACAACCAACAATCCGTAAATCTTTAAAATAGATTACATTTTTTACTAAAGAGTCATCACTTATCAAAGCCACTCAGGGATAAAGGTTAATGATTGGTGGAAATTTAGCAGAATTTGATTATTTAGGAGTACAACTTAACAAGAATTTGTTTACATTGGACTTGAAATATTTAATAAAATATATAATAAATAATAGTCATATTCCAAAATGTTTTCATAAATATTTGAATGTTCTGTGATGTTTTCATAAATATTTGGATATTTCAAAAGGTTTTTCATAAATATTTAATTAAATATATAACAAATATTGACCATATTCCAAAATGTTTTCATAAATATTTGGATATTCCAAAATATTCTATAAATATTTGGATATTCCAAAATGTTTTTTATAAATATTTGGATATTCCAAAATATTTTGCATAAATATTTGGATATTCAAAAACGTTTTCATAAATATATTTATATGCTAAAAGGTTTTTCATAAATATTTAATCAGATATATAACAAATATTGACCATATTCCAAAATGTTTTCATAAATATTTAGATATTCCAAAATGTTTTTAATAAATATTTAATAAAATATATAACAAATAGTGACCCAACGAATAACGAGTGGTTGCAGTACTTTACAAAGCATAAACTCTTTTTGTCCATCCGATGTAATGCCTAGTATTTTAAATCTTGAAATCCACTTTGCTTTTAGGGTGCTCAGAAACTAACATATATTTCTGAAGATAAAAGTGAATGAAATATAACAGATTCCATTAGGAAAAAATTAGACACATATTATATTTTACCATTTTATGGGTGCTCAACTGAGTAATTTTTATAGGTGCTCAACTGAGTAATTTTTATAGGTGCTCAACTGAGTAATTTTTATAGGTACTCAATTGAGTAATTTTTATAGGTGCTCAACTGAGTAATTTTTATAGGTGCTCAACAGAGTCAAATTTATAGGTGCTCAACTGAGTAATTTTCACAGGTGCTCAACTGAGTAATTTTTATAGGTGCTCAACAGAGTAATTTTTATAGGTGCTCAACTGAGTAATTTTTATAGGTGCTCAACTGAGTAATTTTTATAGGTGCTCAACAGAGTAATTTTATAGGTGCTCAACTGAGTAATTTTTATAGGTGCTCAACTGAGTCAAATTTATAGGTGCTCAACAGAGTCAAATTTATGGGTGTCCAATAGAGTAATTCATGAGTGCTCAACTTAGTAACTATGATGGGTTCTTAACGTAGTAATTGTATGGGCGCTCAAACGAGTAATTTTTATGAGTGCTCAGCTGACTAATTTTCATGAGTGCTCAGTTGAGTACTTTATATCGGTGCTCAACTTAAAAAAATTATGGGTGCTCAACTGAGTATTTATTTGGGTGCTCAACTGAGTATATTTTCGCCGCTCAACTGAGTAATTTGGGACACTCAACGTAGATTGTTTGGTTGCTCAACTGAACAATTTAATGTGTACTCAACTGAATAATTTTGTGGGTGTTCAGCTGAGTCCTTTTATGGGAGCTCAACTCAATAATTTTCATGGGTGCTTAACTGAGTATTTATTTGGGTGCTCAACTGAGCAATTTTTTGGCCGCTCAACTGACTAATTTTAAATCTTAAAACATATTTATCCAATGAATACATTATTCACCATTTGACAAAATACAGATATTAGATTTAAATTTAAAAGTTCAATTTTAAAAACGTTAAAAAGTTAATGTAAACATTTACTTTGTTGCCGTCTTATTCTCTCTCCTATCTCTTTTTCTCTTTCTCTCTCTCTCCCTCTCTCTCTCTCTCTCTCTCTCTCTCTCTCTCTCTCTCTATATATATATATATATATATATATATATATATTTAATAAATCCATAATTCAACACTTGACAAAATACGGATATTAGATTTAAATTTAAAAGTTCAATTTTAAAAACGTTAAAAAGTTAATGTAAACATTTACTTTATCGCCGTCTTTTTCTAAATAATTTTTTTCAACTGCCAAAATAAAAAAAAGGAGTTTTGTGGATTTATCTGCAACATAAAGAAGTTTGAGAGCAGGCTACGGACATTTTCACGTATACAGCGAGAATCTATTGCTACAAACTGGTATTCCAGCTTTCGTTGTTCAAATTTCTATTTACTTGTCTCCTTACAAGGACAATATATGACATATGGTCAGTTTTAATAGGGAGATAATTCGATACCTCAAAAAGGACACTTTGAACTAATTAGAAAATAGCCTATATAGTCATATCGGCATTTCCTCGTAACTCAAGTAGTCTCAGACGACAGGCAATAAATTCAACCCCCTTCTCTTGGGGTATAATGCTGTGAGGATGGCACTGAGCAGATACTACACTTCGTTCCCAGAAATTAGATATTTAATTGAAAACATTATTTTTTTCTAAATATCATGTTTAAAAAGTTGGTTTTATTTCAATAAATAATGTGTATATCACGGAAATTCGAACCACCAACTTTTCAGTAAACAGAAGCGACCGGATGCTTTTTTTTTTACCGTAATTCTTGTAAAAAAGGATTCTATTGTACTAGGATTCATTTGAAAATGCCGATGACTTTTGTTTCTTCTGCTTATCTCTATTAGACAGACGTGTTTCATTGTTTTATGTTAGAGTTTTTACTTTTCTTATGTATTTTTCTGAAGAGACGCCATCTTTATCTTTGTAACGGTATAGGTAATACTGAATATTTTCAATCTATATTTTGCCCGATGCCAGTCCATTTAAAAACAAATAATGTTTGAAACGTGCGTAAAAACATAGCTATAGCTTATAGGAAGTTTTATTTCCGAAACTAGATTTAAATGCCATTTAATTCTATAAATACGTATGTATTAAGCTCTATTTTATAACGTGAGGTAATATTCAGTTTTCCTTCTTTTTTGCAAGTTGGATAAAATTCGTATAGATAGCTCTAGATGAGATTTTTCTAAACAAGCCTTATATAAATTATGCATTTTTTAAATATAATTTATAACTTCTGTCTCTCTGTCTCTCTGTGTCTGTGTCTGTGTCTGTGTCTGTTTCTGTTTCTGTTTCTGTTTCTGTTTCTGTCTTTCTGTCTGTCTGTCTGCCTCTCTCTCTCTCTCTCTCTCTCTCTCTCTCTCTCTCTCAGAGCCCTATTGGGGTTTGAGATGAAATGTCTTAGGGCAATCCTCATGGTTACTAGGAATGTTGTCGGCTAGGAGGATTCGATGCTTTTGTCATGTTGCTAGTAGTAGTGGGATGATAAATGTTGCTAGGAGTAGTGGGATGATAAATGCCAGCTACAGAAAAGACTTCTCAAATGCAAAACCAAAAAGATGGTCCGACAGTATTAGGGAACAGTGCGGCGTTCCTCTTCAAACAGCCGAGAAATATGCAATTCGGAGACAGAATTTTGTGTTCAATACAGCGAGGAGGGGGCGTGAAGTCCTGTGCAATTAAAGTAAAAAAAAAAATTTATATATATATATATATATATATATATATATATATATATATATATATATATATATATATATATATATATATAAATGTTTTTTTTTTTAAATTTGAAATTGTAGGTAGAAAATTTTTACCGATCATCAAATGATATTGGACGTACGGCTATTATTATCGATGGTGAGGGTTAGGGTTAGTCTTTTAAAAAATTTATATTATAAAAGAGGAACAAAGAAGAATCACTTTTTGGGGGAAGGGGATTTGGAATCATCATTCACTAGAACCGGCAAGTGCACGAAGTGATCCTTGCCTAAATGGACTCCTCAAACTGTTGCACTTTCATTTAGCGAGGGGTGTATAAACCGTTATACACCCGTGTGGTGGTCGTCGCCGTGAACCCAGGTTCATGGCGTCTTCTGATAAACCCACTCGGACGCCGATGTTTATAAAAAAATAATTAAAAATAACAGACCGTCACAGAAAACATCAGAGAGACAGGTTACTTGTGAGTGTGTGTGTGAGAGAGAGAGAGAGAGAGAGAGGGAGAGACAGAGAGAGAGAGAGACAGACAGACAGATGGATAGCTCTTTTCGCTATACCCAGTCACACTGTGCGCACTGCCTCTCCCAATTGGGCACAGCACCCAGACACGCCCTTTCTGCTTGAAGTCTCGCCAAACAAAAAAAAAGAAAGAAAATCCCCCAACCGGAATTCACGTGGTTTCGTTGACTCTCGTTCTGAGGACCCTTAATCCTTAAAAATGTCATTGAAACTTTTCTATTCAACCCCGGTCCTTGTTATGTAACAAAACGACCTCATCCAAATTATTTTATTTATTTCGTGCCTAGAAAGGTGTTAACTTGTGTTCCACGGAGTACGAAATTCCCGGAGGTTAGGGTTAATTTTTCGATTATTTGTTTTGAACAAACAGATAAACTTTCGTTTTCGTTTTTCCTTCGACACTGAAAGAGATGGACAAGATACAGAGTTGGTTCAGGTAATGGCTGCTAACATGACATACACCAGCGGATAATGGCGGCTTTTCGTTTTCTCCCGTCGCATCACAAACAGGGCTAACATGTCCTCCTAAATTACACTGCGCACATTTAAATGCTAATTTATTCCGTTTTTCTGTACAATCTGTAGTTTTATGTATTGTGCAAGTACACTTAAGACATACAGTGAGTGTTTTGCATCTATTTTTTCTAGTCTAGACATCCGGGTAATCCGTGCATCGACTTACGGAATGACCTTCTCTTGTGCAAAGTTTACAGTATGCAAAATTTTTATATTCTCCCGTTGTAAAAGACCTAAAGAATGGATTTGGTGTAAGTCTTCTATTTCAGGCGCCGAGTGAAGAGCTTTCATAGGATCTTATCGAAGCAACGGGATTCCTCAAAGAGAGAACCATTCATTTCTATTGAGACAAAGCAAGGATCCGGGCGTTGGTGGTGAAAGGAGATAAGCTTTGTTTTAGAGGTATTAGAAGTAATAAGGCACTCCCCCCATTGCACCACGTGCTTCAAGTCGGAAGAGGGAGAATCAATGCTCTTTGAAGTGCTTCCATAGATGGTTGTGTAGTTAACGAATGCGATTTGGAAGATAATTGATGAATATCAGGAAGAGGGTTGATCCCAGAATGGATGCTGCCTATAAACAACTACATTCATAGACCTATCGGATGAAGACAGGATTTGATGGCTGAGAGGACATTTCCAAATATTCCATAGCTACCAAGCTTGCCAAGCAAATCTTTGTGCCAAATCATATTGAAGGCTTTTGATATATCAAGAGTTTTCGCCCTAGAAACGAAGCCCCTGTCAATAGATTCACTGATTCTGTGCGATATTACAATCAGCACGTCAGCTGTTTATCTTGCAGAACGAAATCCATATTGTTTAGCACTAAGTAGATTTTTATTGCTGAGGTGGATAACAATTTCTTGATAAATCACAGATTCAAACAACTTACTGATGCAGAAGATTGATATCCAGTATTTTTAAAACACTGGGCAGACTGATAAAGTTTACCAAGGTGATGGGAAGAATTTCTCCTTAAAGCCACAATTGAACAGTTTTGTAAGAATAGGAGTTAGTTCCGGTTGCAGCTTCTTTGGCGTTATGCTTGGAATATTGTCAAGACCTGTTGTCTTGCTTGCATCAAGGGTTTTAATAAGTTTGGCAACATATGGATGTCGCTCAGACTATTTAAGGCCATAGAAGGACATTCAAGAGGTAGGTGGCTCTGATCGCAAACGGTGGAATTTGATGCACAGTTCTTTATGAAAAGTTTAACTTTATAAGATGCAGAGGATATCACCTCTGGTGAATTGATGATAGCTGGAATAGAGATCTTACATCTGTTTGGGATCTTGTTTGTAATTAGCCAAAACTCATGACAATCAAGCCTCTGCTCAGCCACTCTAGATTTAACAGGCATAGGACTTTATAAACCCTTTTGCAGCGGTTGCGGGCAATTTTAAAGGCGGCTTTGGTTTCAGAGTATTTATTTCGTTGTGGGCAATTTTAAAGGCGGCTTTGGTTTCATAGTATTTATTACGTTGCGAGCAATTTTAAAGGCGGCTTTTGGTTTCAGAGTATTTATTTCATTGCAGGCAATTTTAAAGGCGGCTTTGGTTTCAAATCATCTATTTTGTTGAAAGCAATTGAAATAGTGATTTCTGGGGGCAATGGCGCTGGCACATTCAGAGGCTACTATGGTTGGCTGTTTGGTCTGTTTAAATGTTTTGGAGGGTATAATAATATTTGTTCTTTCAAGTTTTCCAAGCAGTACCCGTGTAGCATATATTTTTAAGTAACATGACAAAACGTAAAAAAAAAAAAATTAAAAAAAAAAGTTTTGAGATATTTGTGTTTTTCTTAAGCAACACTTAAGTATTGTTTTTTTAATCGGTAAGCCGTCCTCTTGGATTACCAATTTATCTTAATAATCTTCTGCCCATCCCACGCATTGTTTCCAGTCATCTGGTTGTGGCGATCATTATCCAACCGACGATCATTTAAACCCTTATCCTCGAGTGTCCCTAAGCCTTGATGAGTGGAGACCCATTAGTTAAAAAATAAAACAATGTCAGCCATATCTATCATCAGAATGAATAATAGACGCAATTAAAACCAAGTACGATTAACACATTTATTTACAGTTGACATTTATAAAAGAAGAGCAACGTAACATCAGGCAAAACATAAAATAGGTTAGTTTTTACTTTTCGGTTTAAGAGAGGAATATAGGTATGTAGGGAACCCAGATAGTGGTAGAGGTTCAACGGTAATGAATTAACAATACTCTCTGCCCATTTTCGGGTAAAACCAGAATCGGTTTCCCTACAACAGTGTTCGTAATAATTATTATTGAATAATACGATATTCCCTTTTGTCTATAATGAACTATTTCCGTCGTTTTGTTCTGTTCTTTCTTTATTGCCTTTGACTGTTAAACAGAGAGAGAGAGAGAGAGAGAGAGAGAGAGAAAGAGAGAGAGAGAGAGTAAAAGAGAGAGAATAAGAGAGAATGAGAGAGAGAGAAAGAGAAAGAGTGAGAGAAAGAGAGAGAGAGAAAAAGAGAGAAAAAGAGAGAAAGAGAAAGAGAGAGAGAAAGGGAGAGAGAGGGAGAGAGAAAGGGAGAGAGAGGGAGAGAGAAAAGGCGAGAAAGGGAGAGAGAGGGAGAGAGAAAGGGAGAGAAAGAGAGAATGAGAGAGAGAAATAGAGAAAGAGAGAGAGAGAAAGAGAGATAGAGAAAGAGAGAGAAAAAGAAAGAGAGAGAGAGAGAGAGAAAAAGAGAGAGAGAGAAAGAGTGAAAGAAATAGAGAGAGAAAGAGAGAGAGAGGGAGAGAGAAAGAGAGAGAGAAAGGGAGAGAAACAGAGAGAATAAGAGAGAATGAGAGAGAGAAAGAGAGAAAGAGTGAGAGAAAGAGAGAGAGAGAAAAAGAGAAAAAGAAAGAAAGAGAAAGCGAGAGAGAGAGAAAGAGAGAGAGAGAGAGAAAGGGAGAGAGAGGGAGAGAGAAAAGAAAGAGAAAGAGAGAAAGGGAGAGAAAGAGAGAGAATGAGAGAGAGAAAGAGAGAGAGAGAGAGAGAAAGGGAGAGAGAGGGAGAGAGAAAGGAAGCGAAAGAGAGAAAGGGAGAGAAAGAGAGAAAGAGAGAGAATGAGAGAGAGAGAAAGAGAGAAAGAGAGAGAGAGAGAAAAAGAAAGAGAGAAAGAGCGAGAAAGAAAGAGAGAGAGAAAGAAAGAAAGAGAGGAGATTAGAACGAGCGAAATAATTAGAGACTCGGATTATGGAATCGACAAACCGATTTCAAATCCATTTGGACATGTAATGTTGCCTTGCGCTTGGAAAGGTATGAATCCCTAACCCCCTCGTTATGGACAAACTAGCAGTCAGGCTTCAATTAATCGTTTTATAAATATCTCTATTTCTAAAAAAAACTTTGATACATTTTTGATCCAGAAACAAGAAGGACTATAACTCAACCTGAAATTTTTTTAAAGAACTAACAGAAGATGCCCCGCTGAGCGCGTGTTACGTAATGTGTAGGCGATTGTTCTCGAATGGGTGCATTTTCGTATGGCCCGGCCATGAAATATTGAGTGGCAGGCATGTGTGGTGGTTGTCTCATAGGATTGGTCGGCTTTTGAGTTGGGAGGTGAAGTACGAGAATAAACCAGATTTTATTTTGTCAAGTCATTTAAAGTTACACTTGAGATTAAAAAAAAAACAACAACAGCCTGGAAACGTTGCCTGTGAAGTCATTCGTATTAGAATAACAATAGTGAACGTGCGCGTGTCCGGCTCGCTTCAATAATCGCGTATGTAAATTTAATTTTAAGAGCAAAGAAAGAAAAGCTTAATCTTATTAATAACTGATAATAATGAAAAAAAAAGGAATAAATAATCACGTATGCAAATTTAATTTTAAGAGCAAAGAAAGAAAAGCTTAATCTTATTAATAACTGATAATAATGAAAAAAAAGGAAAGAATAATCACGTATGCAAATTTAATTTTAAGAGCAAAGAAAGAAAAGCTTAATCTTATTAATAACTGATAATAATGAAAAAAAAAGGAAAGAATAATCACATATGCAAATTTATTTTTATGAGCAAAGAAGAGGAGGCGTAATCTTAATAATTGATAATATATAATAATAAAAGTGTACATACGTGCGCACGAGAGAGAAAGAAAGAAAGATAATGTGTATGTTAGAGAGAGAGAGAGAGAGAGAGAGAGAGAGAAAGAGAGAGAGAGAGAGAGAGAGAAAGATTGAGTTTGAGATAGCAATCGCATTGATTTTGTCTTTTCTTATCAATGAGTTTCGTTTCAATGATTTGAAGTAGTGAATAAGAATTAAATCGCGAAGGGTTAGCAAGCGGCGAAGTCAGCTAGTATTAGAATAATTTGTGTACAAGCAAATACGGTCCTTAAGTTAAGTGAAGAGACAAAAGCGCAAAACACGTGTGGAACGTACGATTTATTACTAGAAACTACAACAAACAAAACAAAATAAAATTCATATTGCGCGCTTAAAACGCGCTGCTGAACAGTAGAACGAAATCTTACCCACACACACATGTATATATACTTATACATATTATACACACGCAGTCTCTGTTGATACGCGCGCTGCTTCTGCTGCTTCAATATCTCAGCTCATACATAAAATAAACACATACATTAATTTGCCAATTAATGTCATACACTTATTTTGTTCTTTAGTCCTCACATTTCATGAGCGATGTTTCTGACAAAGGGGGAATAATTGCTGTTGTATGGGTCGGAATCTATCCATCTAACACTTATCGTTGGCTAGTTTTTGACCTTGAAGTATTTTTTTTTAGCTCTTTACATCAACTGGCTTTATGCCTTGTCTGGAGCGACTTCCATGAAAAAAAAAAAATAATAAAAAAAACATCGCCGCCGTTGACGTCGCCCTCTTCTATGCACACACGGAAAACCTATTCGGGGTGTCGATATAAAACCTCTGTGAAAACGTACGGACGCGATAGAATTGTAAGTATGGAAATAAAAGGCATGAAACTATCAACCCCGCCTACGATTTTCTTTCAGTTTTTCACACTATCCAAATACAACTCATTCCGGAAGAATACACTGAATTTCGCATGCATCAGCTACATCAATACATATACCAGAAACCGTGGCCAACCTGCAGACGTCCAAACAGCGCTAGATGCATCATAGCCGCTGATGTTTGGATAATTATCCCTCATTTAAGTAGGGGATGATGTGAGGGCGGCGCGATTCTGGCGTAAAACATCATCAACTGGAATTTAGAAATAACTTTCGAGGAGTTCTTCACTCAAGCGCCAAGCCGTCGTTTTCACGGGAGCCAGCAAAATATGCACCATAGACGCGTTGTCTCGTTCGAAAAAAGGCAACATTCTCTGTTTGTGTTTCTGCCCCGTTGAACAGCCTACCACGAGGGGGGCTTTAGTGACAATGCCTACCATATTTAGGTTTAAAGTTGCCTTGGACAAACATTCAGACAATATAGAGACGTACACGTCTTCTAACTATTCTTTTGCGTGGCTTGTTGCACTTTGCTATCTTTTTCCAATAAATTTGATATGATTTTACTGATATATAGGCACGGAACCTTTTATCCAGGTTTCAGAAATCCGGAAATAGCAGAAATCAGGCTATTTAAAAAAAGAAAGAAAAGAAAACTATAGTCAGCACGTGACAAAACTGGCACCTTACACCAGACAGCTTGTGCAATGATGGGTGTGAGGACACGTAGCAACACTAAAAAGAGTATTTAGTGAAAGAATTTGAAATGGATAAAAACAGAGCCTAATTTAGAAGTGTGTTTATGTGTATCCGTCAAATACAATTTACTTCTTTATTTAAAATTGCTTACACTATAATATATGTATATATTTAGGCTATGTCCAGAAATCCAGACAACTTCCGGTCCCAATTGTGGAAGATATTTGATTCAATACCTGTATAATTATATTACTTTATATTGTAGCTGACAATACAGTATATAATGGGTGCGTCTCTTTACCCGGCGACTCATTCGAAGGTCTTGCTCTTTGGTCTCAACGTCCGACGAAACGCCGTTTCCCCCGTCTCCGTCGACCGCACCTTTTCTCCACGAATCTTTGCTAGACATTACGGCGCCATTTCACCACTGCGACGATGACATCAAGTAGCTGCAGCAGTCTTTTCCCCATCAAATCCCTGCTGGGCGGAACGGCATTTTACGCTCAGAACGAACGTAGTCAGCAGCAGCAGCAGCAGCAGCAGCAGAGCACACCCCTCCTTCTAGAGCACACCAACAATGACTGCCATCATCATCATCATCATCATCATCATCATCATCATCATCATCATCATCATCATCATCATCATCATCATCATCACTAGCGTCATAGCAACTACAGCATCTATCAACCGACCCATGCATCATCACCAACATCTTCAGCTTATTCTCCAGCCAGCCAAAGTTCTACAGCGGCAACGTCAATAGCAATAGCTCCCAATGAAAAGACAAAACGACACTCTGGCCAGGATTCGTCATCACAGCAGTCATCAACCGATCTATGTACCAGCATCATCACCCAAAGGACACTCCGGCCATGATAATGTCGTCGTCGTCGTCGTCGTCGTCGTCGTCGTCGTCGTCGTCGTCGTCGTCATCATCATCATCATCATCATCATCATCATCATCATCATCATCATCATAATAATAATAATACGATAACGATCCACCCTTTCCTGTCGACTCGCTGAACCATGAACTCTTTTCCTAACGGTCATGCATTTATTTCTTTTAAATAAATGCCACCATTTATATGCACACAACATGTTATATTTGTCTGCACACAACATGTTATAAGAGGTCATCTTTCATTTGAAACTTCCGACATTTTTTTCTTTCTGAACTCTTACGTGAATAGACGTAACGATGGCAATGACTGTATTGTTTATACGCATGCGTATAAACAAGTGGATAACCGTAGGTCAAATGAAGGGCGTTTTTGTCTGAATAAGTTTTTAAAAACGAGGAAAACAACTTACGTAAAATCCTCTCTTTGTCTTGTAAACTTATTTCCAAAACCGCCAGCTTTATACATTCATTTTGTTCGCACAAGTAGGGGGACAGGTTATAGCAGAAAGGCAACACAAAATAACATTAAAATACATAAAAACATACAAAGTGCTTCGCTCTAATACACAAAAATAGTGTTATTATTCGCAAAGGAATTAGAACAAACTTGAAGGAGGACTTAATATCCCAGCCATTCAACAAACTTCGCAAATATTTAAAAAATACTGAGAATCTATATAATGATACTAAACTAAGGCAATCTCATGTTCATACGTACGTTATCATCTTCCACCCTATTTTTAAAAGATAGGATCGACCGATCAGCAAAGGTGGCGATTATTGATTAATTGATGTCGTCAAGGTAAACGATTCCGAATTTATCCATTTTAAAATAAATTTTAGTTGGTGGAACCAATTTTATGTTTTTGAGTCGAGATTTAGATCGCGAAAAAAACCCAGAACGACGAACTTCCTTGGAAGAGTGATTCGTCTGGCCGAATCTGACTGAAATAGAAATTTTACATGAGTAAAAAGGGATCACCATTCTTCCACAAAATAACAACGGCTTCACAACTAAATAGATATGCAGTTTCATTTGCGGGAACACAGGAACAAAATGAAGGTTGTACAATGGGTTGGTTAATGTTGACAAGACGAAATAACGTTATCCTGGAGTTCCTTGATTCGTCTACTGCAGGCCTGGTAGAAAGCGCAGGATCTGAAACTAAATTGTTATGTTCATCACGTGGTTTAGTTCTCGCACCAAGACGAGTCATCGCGGATGAATCTCATTTTTCAACGCGGTGAAGAGGCGATGGTTACATAATCTTCAGATGAATCACAATCCCACCGCTGATCACGTCGACCGATACAAAATAGTTTGTTCATGCAACTGCTACAAAATTGTTCTAAAATTAAATTATGTCGCCCGTTGACTGAAACAATAAAAAAGTGACATTCGTTTTATTGATTTAAAGAATATTTAGCTGTTTCTACGGTAAGAAGACAGGAATATTTATTGTTTTAGAAAGAATTCAATTGCTTCAATTTTAAATAAATAAAAAATAAATAAATAAAATACATATTCGTTGTATTTTTTTCAAGAATATTTAGCTGACAATGACAATTATTTTTACGGAAGAAGAAAGAGTAATTTTTTTCTTAATAGTATTGTCCCTGACAGTCATTTATTATTTGAAAAGGATTATTATTATTTTAACAGTAAATTATACAGATTGATGTAAAAAGCACCGTGGAATTTCCACGGGGCCCCGCTAGTTACATACTAGTTACATACTTACTTCATGTAAGGAGTGAAAAAAAAATGAGATCGTCCGATCAGCAAACAAAGTGACTGGTGATTAATCTGATGTCGCCAAGGTAAACAATTAAACTTTACCCAGTTAAAAATGAATTGTTCCAAAATCAAATTAGATCGTCCCTTCAACTAAAAGAGTACAAGTTTAAATAAATACATTTCAAAAAGTGACATTAGTTTTATTGATTTGAAGATTATTTTAACGGTAAGACAGATTATTTATTGTTTTAAAAAGAATTAAATTGCTACAATTTGAAATAAATAATTTTATTTATTAAAATAATTAGCTGACAATGACAATAATTTTTACGGAAGATGGTGGTGGTGGCGGCGGTGGTGGCGGTTGTTGTTGTTATTATTGTTGTTGTTATTATTGTTGTTATTGTTATTATTATTGTTATTATTGTTGTTATTATTATTATTATTATTATTATTATCATTATTATTATTATTATTATTATTATTATTATTATAATCATCATCATCATTATCATTATTATTATTATTATTATTATTGTTATTATTATTATTATTATAATCATCATCATCATTATCATTATTATTATTATTATTATTATAATCATCATTATCATCATTATTATTATTATTATTATTATTATTATTATAATCATCATCATCATTATCATTATTATTATTATTATTATTATTATTATTATTATTATAATCATCATTATCATTATCATTATTATTATTATCATTATCATTATTATTATTATTATTATTATTATTATTATTATAATCATCATCATCATTATCATTATTATTATTATTATCATTATCATTATTATTATTATTATTATTATTATTATAATCATCATCATCATTATCATTATTATTATTATTATTATTATAATCATCATTATCATTATTATTATTATTATTATTATTATCATTATTATTATTATTATTATTATTATTATTATTATTATTATAATCATCATCATCATCATTATCATTATTATTATTATTATTATTATTATTATAATCATCATCATCATTATCATTATTATTATTATTATTATTATTATAATCATCATTATCATTATTATTATTATGATTATTATTATAATCATCATCATCATCATCATTATTATTATTATTATTAGTATTATTATTAGTATTATTATTATTATTATTATTATAATCATCATCATCATTATCATTATTATTATTATTATGATTATTATAATCATCATCATCATTATCATTATTATTATTATTATTATAATCATCA
This sequence comes from Sepiola atlantica, assembly GCA_963556195.1. NCBI lineage: Eukaryota > Metazoa > Mollusca > Cephalopoda > Sepiida > Sepiolidae > Sepiola > Sepiola atlantica. Next base: position 230,258,771 of record OY744516.1, read on the forward strand.
TCATCATTATCATCATTATTATTATTAGTATTATTATTATTATTATTATTATTATTAATAATAATAATAATAATAATAATAATAATAATAATAATAATAATAATAATAATAATAATAATAATAATAATAATAACTATTTTCCGAACTGTATTTTCTTTTAAAATAATTTATGTCGCTAATAGTAAAGTTTACTTAAAAAAAACTGGCTTTAAGTTAATACACGGCCAAATAATAAAGATCAAATGGGAGACAGAAGTACTGTGCTATGCTAATAATCCTAGCAAGAAATGCTTGTTCACCGAGAGAATCAACATTGCTTCAATTTAAGCTTGACTCAGTCGTTCCATGTACCAAATGAGTCCATCCCTACTATTGTATAACGTTTACTCTTATTAAATACGACAACATATGATGTTTCAACAGAAACAGTCACGAACAATATACAGTCGAGGTGCTTTGAGTGCTTTTGTCAAATTCATTGTTAACCTAACCCATATATCATATGTAAACAACTTGATAAAATGACTCCTACGAGATCATTAACGGAAGTTGTGTCTTGGTTATTGTTGCATACTATAAACGTCTCAGCCATTGTATCTCGACTTCAACTGCGATATGGCAGCCATCTTGGAATCCGCTCCTCGTAGCTGGATAGAACACGGACACGCTGAATATTCATGATGTCAATGTATTCATAATGCGAACGAGTCTCGCCGCTGGGTGGGGTTGTAGCCTTGCCCCTGGCGTTGGGTAGTGTCTTTTAGACGATAATAGTGTCTTTCCTTGGAATGTGACAAGAACAACGCTGACAATTAATATAAATGTAAATAAAATGGCGAATGGAGAAAAATGGATAAAAAACATGAATATTGAGAATGAGTCATCATTAAACAAGTGCTAAATTCAAGAACAGGGTTCTAGGAATGAAAGAGAGAACACAAAAGTTAAAGAGCAAAACGTATTTTTATATGAACAATTTAACAGTGATGTAAAATATATTTTGAAAGAATAAAGTTCGTTGAGAAAGTTGAAAGTTCTTGAAGAAAAGATGCAAGCGTTAGTAAGTTTGTTTCAAAGTTCAATCGTGTGTGTGTGTGTGTGTGTGTGTGTGTGTATTTTGAAAGTTTATCTTTTTTTGTGTTAGGTTGAAACCGAGAAGAGAGTGGCCGTGATTTTCAGGTTGGGCAGTTGTTGTTGTTTTGGCAATCGGACATTTGCTTGCATTCGGGCAGAGTTTTGCCCTGTGTTTCTTTCCCTACAACTTTTATTTTATTTTTTCAAATTTTAAATCTTGGCCTTTGCCAACTTATCTATCCCAGCGACTTCCTCTGATGATAAGATTTTGATCTTTGAAAAGCCTGGCTTAAGGAAAATTTAACTTGAATAAATTGCCTTTTTGCGGAATATACCTTGCTCTGAGCAATCGAATTGAATTTTGATTTGGCTTTTGCTTCTCTAATTCCTTTCCATTCTTCTTCATATCTACCTGCTCTATCCTGGATATTGAGCTGTATACTCTTCACAATAGGTTTTACCTTTCCTAAAAGTTCGCTTTTAGTACACCACTTTATATATATATATATATATATATATATATATATATATATATATATATAGAGAGAGAGAGAGAGAGAGAGAGAGAGACATGCCTCGTATATATATATATATATATATATATATATATATATATATATATATGTGTGTGTGTGTGTGTGTAAAAATAAAAATGGAATAAAGAATAAGCAATTCAACAACTAACAAAAATAAACTCAAAAACTCATGTTGTATACTTCTACCGAACTATTTCAGTCGTTTAAAATACGACCATTATCAATCGGTTGGTGAACTGTAATTAAAGTTCACCAACCGATTGATAATGGTCGTATTTTAAACGACTGACATATTTCGGCAGAACTATACAACATGAGTTTTTGAGTTTATTTTTGTTAGTTGTTGAATTGCTTATTCTTTATTCCATTTTTATTTTTACATTTTGTCCGAAACATTGTTTCTTTTTTCCTCATATATATATATATATATATATATATATATATATATATATATATATATATATATATATATATATACGAGGCATGTCTAAAACGTATCCGATTTTAGGCCAGAAAAATATTTCAAATATGTGGCGGGGTTGGGACACTAGTCCCCTTCAAAGTAGGCCCCTTGTGCTTGCACACACTTAGCCCACCGATCCATCCACTGCTGGAAACACCTCTGGAAGTCTTCTTTTGAAATGGTGTTCATCTCCGCCGTCGCATTCCGCATTATCTCTTCTCTAGTCTCAAAACGGGAACTTTTCAGTGGCTTCTTCAATTTTTGAAACGACCAAAAGTCGTAAGGAGACATGTCTGGAGAGTAGGGAGGTTGGCGAACGACTGGAATTCCATGTTTGACCAAGAAATGTTGGATCGATTGGGATAAATGTGCGGGGGCGTTGTCGTGATTCAGATGCCAGTTTTTCGCCGTCCACATGTCTGATCTTTTGTACCGAACTACGTCACGGATAACATCTTGATAGTACTCTTTTATCACTGTTTGTCCTTCCGGTGCGTATTCGTGATGTACAATTCCATGGATATCAAAGAAGACAGTCAGCATCACCTTGATTTTGCTTCGCACCTGTCGCGCTATTTTTGGCCTTGGAGACTCGGGATGCTTCCATTGCGACGACTGTCTTTTTGTTTCTGGGTAGTACCCGTACACCCATGACTCATCTCCAGTTATCACGGTGTTCAGAAACACAGGATCAGTGTTGGCGGTTTCCACAAAGCCATGTGCAACTTGAAAACAAAAGTCCTTTTGTTCCTGCGAGAACAACTTGGGCACAAATTTCGCAGCCACTCTGTGCATGTTCAAATCATCACACAAAATTGCATGTGCGGAATCTTTCATCTCTCCGACCTCTTGGGCGATCTCCCGCACGGCTGAACGACGATCTTCCATCACCAACTTTCGCACCCTCTCAACAACAGCTGCACTCTAAGCAGTTTGGGGGCCTGCCAGAACGCTGGTCACTCTCCGTTGATGTGCGGCCATTTTTAAATCGGTTGAATCACTCCTTAATTTGTGTTACACCCATCACATCTTGTCCAAGCACCTGCTGAATCTTACGAATTGTTTTGCTTTGAGAATAACCAAGCTTTTGACAAAATTCGATGCAGTACCTTTGCTCAACACGTTCAGTCATTTTGAGAGAATCGGTAATCCGACGAACACGTTGTGTAGCACATCATTCAGCGACCGACAGGCAGCGACTAACGCGCATGAAGGTGGTGATAAAATTCACACATGCGCATGATGTGGATTCCTTCACTGTGTAGAGTGGTGCCGCACTATCGTCTCTATTTCGCACAGAAAAAAATAAACGTTGGATACTTTTTAGACAGGCCTCGTATATATATATATATATATATATATATATATATATATATATATATATAGTATACATTTTTATTCATGCAAACATTATTGGTTACATATGTGCATACATGTTTCAATTGTACTCTTCACAGAGAGTCAACCTCTTCAAACCAAAGAAGACAAGAGGTTGACTCTCTGGGAAGAGTACAAGCGAAACATGTATGCACATATGTAACCAATAATGTTTGTATAAATAAAAATGTATACTTAAGAACAGCTCTACTTGTTACTGAGCACTTTTTATAAACACTGGAGTTTCAACGGAGTTACATCTGCAGAAACTAATACAATACGCGTACTATATATATATATATATATATATATATATATATATATATATATATATATATATATATATATATATATATATTACTATTTCATGTAATCACATAAAATGTTATAAGGAGATATAATTTTTTATGTATCAATTTTCAGTATTTACTTCAACAGTGTTGGATACTAAGTAGAGCTAGGTAGTAAGCTATGAAAATATATTTATGGCAATTAAACTACACAGAGGCTCTCGCGTTTCATCCCGGAGGAAATCTTCAGGCTTCAATCTTTAGCCTGAAGATTCCTCCCGGAGATGAAACACGGGAGCCTCTGTGTAGCTTGATTGCCATAAATATATTTTCATAGCTTACTATATATATATATATATATATATATATATATATAGAGAGAGAGAGAGAGAGAGAGACAATATTTTTAATAAAAATCATTTACATTTTTTTCTTGACTTTTATTCTCATTAATTTGAGATGATAACATCCTTTTTCAGAGAAAAGAGAGTCTGAATCAATTCAAAGCTAGTAGTAGTTCTCAACTTCGATGTTGTTGGAGTTGCGGCAGATACCGTTGCAGCGTGATGTAAAATGAGCAACGTCCCTTTTTATATTTTATATTTTTTTTGGGGGGGGGGCATGGTCGCTTATATGACAATAAAATTTGACAAGAGTTCTTGAAAGAATCTTTAAGAAATTTGATTCAGCCAATCAGAGGAACTGGATTAAAACAGAGTAGGACTATCACACTGGAAGGAGGTTGAATAAATTATTTTCCAAAATTATAATTCTGAAACTACGGAAAATCAATTGATAAGAACTAGGTGTGAGGACGGGTGGTGGATCTAAGACATGTACAGTCGGACCCACATTAGATTGCGCCCATCTCAATACAACCACTAACTTCTACTATTTGACAAAGGCAGAGAAAGAGAGAGAGGGGGGAAGAGATAAAGAAAGAGAGAAAGAAAGAGAGATAGAGGGGAGGGGAGAAAGAGATAAAGAAAGAGAGAAAGAAAGAGAGAGAGAGAGAGGGACAGACAGACAGAGACAAAGAGGGAAAGAATTTTTTTTACAGATAAATAGAAAAACGGCTCCACCAGACTCCCTCAGGAACTTAGCCTTAAAGCCGACACCCTGTTCCCAGAACTGACCATTTGCCAAGCATGAAAGAACTCAACCGAAACAATTTAGCAAAATCTTCATCAATTCTCTGATCAAAATCGGATAGAATTTTTAAACACATTAACACAGGCATTTCCGTTATCATTTGCTTACAAGTTGTATCGACTAAGAGTTATATTATAATTGCGTTGAAATTTCTTTTACTTTGATACTTTGTGCCCGACACCCAACCTGTACAGGAACATCGTTCGACGATCAGTTGACTTCCGTGATCTGAGAACACAACGTGAGACGGGAGAATGCGCGTCGTGTGAATCTCCGATCAGAACAAATGACGAAACACCACCGACAACTGATGAGGTGAACGACTGGGGATTACAAGGGAATGTAATCTCGTGTTTGCATTCAATATTTAATATGGTAATTTGATTTGGTATTTCATAAGATTTCACAATTAGCAAATAACAATTGTTTATTGGGCGGGTGTGATTGGCCCAATCGATACCCTCACTAGCCTATGGAATCAGCTATCACGAGTTTAAATCCCATCGGGTCTAGTGTGGCCATTTACGCACTAATACTGTTGGAAAAGCTATGAAACCGTCCGGTTATTAATAAAATAGCAATGCGTGTTCCATTAATTGTATACATTGAAACGTTTAGATTATGTCTGGTTGAAGAGCGTTTTTATCTTTCCTTTGGTGATGTATATTAACGTCTTAAATTATTTATTCGGAATGTTATATATTGGAAAATATCGAAAATATATTAATTTAGTATAAGCAATTGGGTAGTAAAGAAAAAAAGATAAAACGTTCGGCCTAACATTAACAGGTAACATGAATTGGAATAAATACATAGAATATACTGCCAAGTCTGCCGCAAAGAAGGTCGACTTCATTCACCGGGCTAGAACATTTCTCACATCTGCCAGTATTCTATATCGCTACGAAGCCACCATTCGCCCATGCATGGGGTATTGTTCCCACATCTGGGCTGGTGCACCAACCACTAGTCTATACCTTTTGGACAGAATCCAAACAAGAGTCTATAGCCTAATAGGTCCCACACTGTCTACCAAGCTCCATCCCCTGTCCCATCACCACAATGTTGCATCCTTGTGCTTGTTTTACAGGTACTTGCTGCATATGTGCCCCACCTAACGTAAATACCCCCGACAACCCCGATAAGCAACAAAATCCCACTCCTTCACTGTAAAGGTCGCCAGATACCGGAAGGCTTCCCACTCCAATAGCTTCTTTCCTCGAACTGCTTGACTTTGGTATTCCATCCCTGCTCCCTGTTTCCACGACTGTACCAATATACAGAAATGTAAATGTAATATGAACAAGCATCTTGCTACATAACTCCCCAATTAGGATGCTCTCTTTAAATCTGGTCCTTAATTCACAGTAGCCCCTTACGTCTCAGTAGCAGTGTGCCCCCTTGTTTGGTGTGAATAAAAGTTAAGAGAAAAGAGAAAGAAAACGAAAGTTCAGAGGGTCCCAAGAACGTTTTGGTGAAAGAAGAGTTGTTTTGTATTTAAGTAGAAACTGAGTACACATATTTGTTTCGGCGTTTTCGTGTGTATACATCACTGGGCGTACAGAAGTTTGCATGCTTCTCTCGTTGCGTTTGTCGAAGGCCCTTTGCCCCGCCCACAAAAGGGTTAAACTGGATTGTGACGTACCCACCTATATTGTCTGAAGGTTAACAGGAAAAAGAGAAGGAAAGCTGTGTGTTTGGGTTTTTATAGTACGCGGTGGATTTCGGGACTGAATATTTCTTGCACTGTTTTGCACTTGATTGAAAAGAAACTATTGATTTGAGTTTTTGTCTACTAAAGAGTCGATACGTAATAACAACATTCACTTCCGCTGCTGATTCCAACAGTATTGTGTTTCGATATTAAATAACCTAAAAAGGGTTGATATGCCGTAAAAATAAACAAATCAAATAATTGTCCATTGAATACTCAAAAACAGTCGACCGTATCGACTATTTTCAGTGCATTTTATCGATTATCGTATCACTCTCATGACATTGTTTTTGTTTTAAATGTTAAGCTCCGCGCCTTACGGGTGGCGCCCCCACACGTGTATAACACTAGAGTGGACGAGATTCTATAAATATGCTATAGAAATACTTACAAAAAGCTTCTAGTTGGATCTTTGTTATTTCTTAAGAAATGTTTCTTACGAAGCTTTGTGAAATGGTGACACATTGAGACTCCACAGAAAACCATGTTAGTGTATCTCCGGTTCTGCCCTACGATAAACGCGCGGATGATTACTTTTCTTCACAGTTGACGTCACAGATTTTCATGTTGAAAATCATTGTACACAGTTTATCTACTTCATTTTTAATGTGGATTGCTTACATTCCAGAAACAATGGGGCACTCAGTTCGAGGCAAACGTGTTTATCGTATGATCAATTAAAAAAAATTTTTTATACTAACAAGTCACCATTTGTTAAGGTTTAAAGACATTCGAGGATAAAGGACAATAAGATTGATTGTCAGTTAAATGATGAAGAATGTTATAAGAGGATTGAAATAATGAATGGAATTAATCAAATTTGATTACTTATGAGGTCGGTTTATAATAAATATTTGTTTACATTAGCTTTGAATACGACCAGGTTGTAGCCCCCATGGAAGTATTCCCGCGGTAACGTGTTCCGCAACTCTGTTAATGGAAATTCTGTTTGGTGTCAGACACACGAATTGAGAAAGGGAAGTTTTTTTTGTTTTTTTTAATGGAAATCGACCCAGACAAGGCATGAAGCCACTTGATGTAAAGAGCTAACAAGAACAAATATGATTATCGCGAAGACAGGAGATGCCTATTGGCCTTTGTCTTGAAAAGACCAAGGTTATAAATAAGAGGAGAACAGTCAGCAGGAAGAGAGTTCCACAAGTCGGCAGTTCTTGGAAAGAAGCTACTGGAATAGGAAGTTGTATTACAATGATTGATCAAAACGGCGAATTGATGGAGACTACTAGACCAACGAGTCAAACGATCTGGAACAAAAGAAGCGGGGAATAGATCACATAATTCTGAAGAACACATGCCATAATAGTATTTATAGAAAAGACTGATACTAGCAACATCACGTATGTGTGTGTGTGAGAGAGAGAGAGAGAGAGAGATAGGGTACAGAGAAGAAGAAAGTGTGGGGCCAATCAAATTATAGATACGTTTCTTCACTTTATCAAGAACCCTCCAATGGAACAGAGATTCACCAGCCCAAATATGACAACAGTACTCCATACATGGTCTGAGAGTGGAGTTGTAGAGATAGAGAATAGCCTCAGGTGTGAGAACGTGTTTGGAGCGATAGAGAGAACCGACTTTACGTGAAGCAAAAAGAGCAATAGATCTAATGTATTAACTCCAAGAAAGATTTGATGAGAGAGAAAGACCAAGAAGTTTCAGAGTCGATTTCTCCTCAAGAGCAGAGCCATCCATCAGAATCTCAAGAAGTTATTTGAATGTGTGGTAGAAGAAGAGTTCTTGCTGTGAATGTTTGACAAGGAGGAACTGTATAGAGAAGCTCAGTCGATAAAGAGTAGATAAAGACTAGTAACGTCTTTTCTGTGAGAAAGTCTGTCTTGCAAGATTTAGTTTGGCTCGTCATTTGATCGGCATATCAACCATTTGGTGGGTGATTTAATCAGAATACACAATACCCATGGGAGACGATTCATTGTATACGATTAATTGAACATAAATTGCTATTTTTATCAAATGGATACGGTGGTAGATAATTCCGAGTTCAAATCCTATCAAATCTATTGTGGTCATCTATACACTAATAAGGTAAGTAAAGGTATGAACCCACGATGTTTCCGGCTATGTGTAAATTAGCAACTTGCGGTCAATACATCGTATACAATGAAAAGTTTCCAATAGGCACTTAATTTCAGCATTAAATAGCCCAAAAGAAGTTGATGTGTCGTAAAACAGACAATGTAAGAAAATTCGATAGATTCGGGATTTTTCGGATTTGAACTGGACTTAGCCGATTCCAATACGTAACTCGTGCCCCCCCCCCCCGAGTATTAAAAAATCTGAGAAACAATGCATGCAGTCCCCATTTACTTTTCTCCTTCCACAAGGATAGATTTAGACACAAAATCGGTTTTTAATCTGGGGAAAATCCAGCTCCCCAAACAGGGACACTCGGGATTGGAACAAAAATAAAATTTGCTTCAGTCTCGCAGGATTTCTTTACTGACCGCGGACAGAAAAGATAAAGTGTAGTATCAGAACAGAGCACATGCAGACATGGCAGTAAGTGTAGTATCTGTTCCGATGGATACTGCAACCAATAGACTGGTATTGTCTTGGCCTTCTCGGCTTGATTTACGCCGGTCTGTGGCTTTGTCCTGTGCAGTTCTAGGAGGTCCACCCTCCCAGGCTTTGCCTCACTTCTTTGGTGAGGAGTAAGTTTATTGCATACTGCCCGAGGCGCCCCTACCGGGAAATGCCGACGGGGCTGCCCAGGCAATTTTTAATGGCCAGAGTGCTCACCTCTTGGGCGCTGGCTTTTCAAGCCCCACTTTCCCGACCCGACCTTGGGTCACATCTTACCTTGTGGGAGTAAGATAAAAACTGGCCTTGTACCTAACCTCCTGGAGAGGAGATAAATAAACATGAAGACATTTCAACTGAAAAGAAGACACAATTGCAAAAAGAAAAAAATTAAATATTTTCCAGGTTCTTGTTCACGAAGTATCCAGACGTCAACGTGGTGAAAATGTTGAGACCTTTGTCGTAAGAAATCGATAGACACATTTATACTTATTATTATTTCATAAATTGGTCAACAACACTAAAAACCATTTTACACGTTGGCTCTACGTGTGTGTGTGCTATGACTGTACGGAGGCGCCAGCTGCAAAGAGAGGAGCCATATGTTGCGAGTGAAATTAAATAAAATGTCATGCGAATATCAGAACTCGATTATAAGTTGTGCTATTTAAGATGGCTTCTATGAACGAGTTTAGTTGCTGCATGTGAAACCTTTTAAATAAAATGAACAAAGAATCATATTTAAAAAAAGTACATTATATTTTATTGTAAGATATTGGCATTTAAGTAATCTGGTAAAATGACTTAATCAGATCAGAAGCAAATAACGATCAAAGTTTGCAAAGTACTGTAGCAGTTACCTCCTCCTTTCAAACATAACTGCACCGGTTGGCCGTTAGGTGTCGCTTTTTCACCGATAGGTAGCGCTGAAAAGCGACACCAGAGTTATCTGCCCTTCTGATTATAAAAACCGGTGTAAACAGAAAATCACTCTCTTCTCTATTCAATTGGCGTCGCTGAACGACGCTAAGACACCAGCGTTCCGTCAACACGTGTTCAACAACGGTAAGAGTTCTCAACTCATTTTCTTTGTATACTCTTTTAAAGAACTGTTTTTCCATCGACACACATACATACACCACACACGTCATCATTCCACGTACACACACGTTCAATAAACGTTATTTGAACTACCTCCTTTTGTTTGTTAATTATTACTCTGTTTTTGCATGCAACAATTGCTTGATTTTATGAACTAGCTTATAGTCGGGAACACGACCCGATTCGAACAGTACACTTCACGCATTTATATAAAAAGAAAGCACTTATTTTACGTCATGGAAACGCTATTGTAGCAGCGGTACTACAAGCGGCAACAACAACAACAGCAGTAGTAGCACAGCGACAAGTCGCGGTTAACGATATTTTGAATCTGTTTGTTTTTAAAGCTGAGCGCTGATTGGTTCACACATTTAACTTCCTTACTGTCTTGCCCAATCAGAGGTAATCTCTCAGGCGAACTGAGCACCAACAGGAGATTATAAAAAAGATCGCCCACTGTTTACTTCCTATTTCTTAGCCACGAGACGGCACTGCCAACTACTCATCCTCGTTGCTCAGACTGACCACAAAACTTATTTCTTGGGAAGCTCCCCCCACCCCGAGCCGTCTGGCCGTTGGGGTTCGACAAGAAGACCCAAGGATGCAACATAGCTACGGCAGCACACGCGTGGAGTTATCAATATAACACACACACACATACCTACATATACACATGGACACGGCCTGACTTTAACACCTGCGTACGTAAGGACTTTCTCACACAAACTTTCTTATATATATGAACTCTTCTCTGTTCGTTACAAACAGGACATTTATTCTATTCATTGACTCTCTAGCCGTTTGTCTTCGTCCATACTTATTCAAGTACTATCCTAACCCTTACCCTAACCCTATACTAATAAACGTGTATAACGATTTCTCGTGTGTCATTGTATGTGTGTGATTCTCCCCGACACGTGACTTACACATAATTATTTTTTATCGATTATTTATTGAAAATAAAGAACGCAATCGTGTAAAATACTAAAACAAAATTTAAAAAAAATCTTATTTAAAAATGAATTTAATTACAAAATTAAATCCACCAGAATGCATTTTCTTTTATTCGTAAATAATGAAATGTCATCAGTTTATTCTTTGTCGTAAACGTATTTATGTTCTTCGTAGACAAGTAGGAGTCAAGTAGTTCAGCCGATTTCCTAAAATTAAAAGCTGGGAAATAATAGTTGGGTAATTAAATATTATCACATGATCACATTTTCAATGGATATATTAAATTGAAGGAGGTGGTTTCGAAACGCCGTCTGTTAAGATTGTGTAATTGGTAAACTAATATAAAACCTTTAGAATAAAATCTACCCTCCCTTGCTTGTGTAACAATTTAAAGACGAAACACTCCAAACCCGACCGGCCGGGAAAAGAAAGAATACTGACTAAATAACAAATGGCGATCATATACATCAGGGGCTGGCAACCTCCGGCCTGCGGGCCACATCCGGCCCGCGAAGGCTTAGCGTCCGGCCCGCCACCCTGCTATGCTTTATTATTGCAATCCGGCCCGCGGACCTCCCAGTAAAACTCATCTCATTTTGTGACATAGACGTTAAAGTAGGTTTCAATTAAGATTTACAGTGGGATGAAAATGTATAAATATCAGCGAGCGATGATGCATGTATATTTCATTTTTCTTTAACTATAATTTCAAATCCTTGGTCTGAGATAAAAAATAGAAAAAGAGAAAGAGAGAGGCAAAGAGGAAACGTGAGACGAGGAAAAGGCATGAAGCATAGAACTTAAGTGAGGTGTATCAAAACGAATGCTGGATCAACTTGCTACTTCCCCCGTCATTATTTTTTATGATTCCAAAATGGCTCTTCGTCGGCGCCTTTTATAACATCACATACAGAAGTCTCTTGATAAAAATATATAAGATTTGTAGAGTGTTAAATGCAATTTTTGTACAATTTATTCATGTAAACAAAATATAGTAATTCTGAGATTTCGTTTTTCACTCCGGCCCGCGATTTCCTTCCAAAAGTCTCATCTGGCCCTCACTCTGAAAAGGTTGGCCGCCCCTGATATACATTATATTATCTATATTATTAGGACTTAACGTATGGTCAAGATTTATTTTAGTTTTGAATTGTCACGTGTCAGTGCAGAAAAAAATCAGCGGGAGTGTTTTAGAACTGTTAAAATCACACTGTTAATAATTGAAACAAAATTATATATATATATATATATATATATATATATATATATATATATATATATATATATATATATATATATCGTATGAATCGTGTAAATATATATAATTTCAAGCACAGAAGGACTTAGCCATCCGGCTCTCTTCAGCTTCTGTTGTCATGTTGAGATGACAACAGAAGCTGAAGAGAGCCGGATGGCTAAGTCCTTCTGTGCTTGAAACCGACGGCACGAATGTTGTACTAATTTTTCTGTACCAAAATAAATAAATATTACGCTCTTAATTTTTAATTTTAATTCTTAATTAATCAGGCACTCTGCTGGGATTTTTCCTGCTATATTACAAAGAAGTTATATATATATATATATATATATATATATATATATATATATATATATATATATATATATATATATATATATATATATATATATATATATATATATATATATAGTCTTCTTCTTTCGTGTGAATCAGATGATTCTGGTGTTGGCATTAGTTTCCCCGATGTCTTTCTAGTTAGAAATCTTTCTGGAAAGACATCGGGTACTTCCGGGAAGTGAAAGTAGTACTGTGTAACCGACTGGATTCGAACTCGGAACACCCATATCTTCAGTCCGTGTCGATATATTAACAATATGGCTGCTTGCCCGAGATGGTGATTTCAACAACGCTTTATATGGAAGGGCATTCGATGTGAGTTTGTTTTTGTTTTTTCGAACTTTTTTTTTGTCACATCGCAATGTATAATTTTTCGAATTGAGAACTGTTTGTCTTTCTGATGAGTTGAAACAGGAAACATCGGATATTGACATACAAATGTTATATATATATATATGAAATTAAATACTGTCTTGTTTTTAAATTCCCGAAACAGTTTTTCATGGTAAACAACTGATGATCCCTTAAAATAGTGTTAGAAACTAACTAATATAATAACTGTAAAAAATAAATTGACTTACATGAGTGATTTTCCACTGGAAGACTTGAGACTATAAGTTTTTTTTTTTAGTTTTTTTTTTTTTATAGTTTTAATGGTTGAGAAACTTCCGAGACTATATATATATATATATATATATATATATATATATATATATATATATATATATATATATATATATATATATATATAATTTGCTTTATCTGCATACGTATACGTTTCATCCTTACGACGCAATCGTCAGTGTAGATATAATTATTAGAGCTGGTTGCAGGATTGAAACCACGAAACAAGTCATGTTTATAACTCAAATTCCAACGTCTATCATGAACAACTACATAAACGGTGAAAGTTGTAAACCTATTGTAGGCAGCCGACGTCAACAGTGTTCAACTTATGAAAGAAACATGCATTAAGCTATGATTTTGACGGCTATATTAATACTACTCACTACAGTGCCCACCTTAGATTGGGGGCGACAAATAATTATAAATAATTGCTTTATCTTCCTACGTATACGTTTCATCCGTACGGAATCGTCCGTGTAGAGATTCAAGCCGGTCGCAGGATTTGAAACCCCGAATATATATATATATATATATATATATATATATATATATATATATATATATATATATATATATATATATATATATATATATTGGTTGTGTCGTCAAATTCAGGTGTTTTAAGCGTAATGGATATTCTACTGTTTAGTTCGAAGATTCTACTATGTGATTCTAGACGATTATAAATTGATTTCGTTTCCGACAAGACTAAAAAATCGTATAAAGTAAAGTAATTTAGCCTCTATTTACTACGGCCGTTTCATCAATAGAGCCATACGATCAAACAAAGTTTCAATTTTACAGACAAGAGTCAATCTTCAGGAGTACAAGAAAAAACGAAAAAACTTGACTCGCATTTATACAATTAGCCTAAATCACAAGTTATAATACGCGATACACGTGCCGACGATTCAATTTCATTGTTTGCATGTCGACCATCTTTGATTTTTGAAATCAAGCCTCGTTCTGGTAGAAAATCAAGGACCTGTCCATATCGAGTTATCTTCCGTGTTAAACTACTCACTAGTTCAGAATTTGAAAAGAAAAAATATTATTTAGATCAAAGGCGGATAATTCATAAAATATACTTCCTATTAAATAATTCGAACTTGGAATACCCAGGCCGTCAGTCCGTGTAGTTATCCACTTAACCACCGTCACCTCCCTAAAGACCTAGTAGGAAGCGATGTAACCGAAATCAAAGAAGGAGATTGTCTTTATTTAAAAAAATGGGTCCAAATAAAAAATTTGCGAAAGTATACTTACTAAAGGTTCCGGTTTTCCAAATTGTTGTCGCCACATAAATTCTTGGAGATGTGTGGAGAGTATCTTTCGATTTGTACCGCATTCTTTTTAATTTCTTCTTTTCGCTTTCTTCCACATTCTTTCGACATGATTGGTTGTTGCTTCGGTGTCTAAGTCTACGAAATGCTCTGTGTGGTTGATCGTCAAATTTTTGAAGTCTTCTTCTAAATGTGAATACAGCTTCCAGCAGTTGGAAACAATTGGGATACCTAGAAGAATGTACTTCTTTATTAGGGTTATCAGTTTTCTACTTTACGGTTCGGTACTTCAAGCAGAATATCTAACTTGTCTGCTGGGTCATAACCTCCAGTAATCCAGACCGGAACGGCAGATCTACTTCCGTTGTGTGTCCCTCAGTTAAAACCTGTCTAATCTATCTCCACCGTGTTCCAAAGGTCTCGAATCACACGAGCGTTATTCACGAAATATTTGCAGCCGACGCCCCTAAAAAATCTTACAGACAGTTATTGGTTGTTGCAGATGAAATCCTGAATTCGCGTTTTATTTCAAGATAACGAACATCTTCACAACAGTTGTTACCGTCTGATTTTTAAGGTATGCGCCTTGGCCATGTCTCTACCCCCTTATTTCTGAGCACCCCGAGCACACTAGTTTGTCCATGCGACAGAAACTGACGCGAGCATAGCTCGTTTCCGCCCTTCAGCTTACTCGGCATAGCCTCTATGTACCATGTCTTTTTGCGTAAAAAAGAGAACCTAATCCAACTCTAACCCTAATTGGCATTTCCATGCGACCACAAATACAGATCCGCTTCAATTTCAGTTTCGATCTCTCAAAAAAGGTACCGTTTCTTATCAAAAAGTATGCTCGACACACGGGGCATATCTAGATATACCTGTTGATGATTTTCGATCTAACTTACCATTTGTATTTTTCTTTCCCTGGACATTTCCTAAACAAAAGGTACCGTTTCTTATCAAATGGGGCATTTCTAGATAAATCCGTCGATGGCTTTCGATCTAACCTACCAGTTGCAATTTTCCTTCCCTGGACATTTCATACAAACAAAAAACCTTCCGTAGAAGGTCTTTCCCCTTTTTGAAAAACCTATGAAATCTTCCACGGAAGGCGAAATAGTATCATTTAGATAAGCGACGTTCATTTTCTTCAATATCGTCTATCTAACTGTCGTCTGCCAAATTCGGGCAAACATGTAACCGCGCCTTTTTGTTGGTATTGTCTGTCTTCAGAGTCGAGATACTCCGTCGATACTGAGGACTAACTCCATAAGTACGTAAATTCTCTGCGTGCTTGTTCATTACAACTACCTTCGTTTTTTACCGCTTTACGTTTGCGGCTGATTGAAAATAAAAAAACAACAAAAAAGTTCGATTAATTTATAATCGACTTAAATATTTAATTATAAACTAAAATGTATCGAATACATTTCAATTCAACAATCATATTTAAAAACATATTTTTTTAATACAAAGATCGAGAGAGATGAGCATTCTATTTTAGCATTTTTTACATAGAATTCTCTCTAAAAATCTTTCCAAAAATGTAAATATTTTAATGATAAGCGAAATAAAAATTATATATATATATATATATATATATATATATATATATATATATATATATATATATATATATATTATTATTTTTTTTTTTGAAAAAAAACCCATCACAATGGTGGTGTAAAATAAATAAAATTTATTTTAATCTTAGCTTTCGAGAATATACTTCTCCTTGTCAAAGAGTGTTTTTCTTTTCTTCTTTTTCTTCATCGTCCGATGGAAATGGACTTCGGGTCAGAAAATCACGTTATGTCTGAAGGCGAGGTCGCGCCAGTTTGAATAAGAAAGGTATTTAGACATATTTTTTTAATTATTTTTGTTATGGTTTTTTCAAAAAAAAAAAAAAAATACTATTACGAAACAATGGTTTAAAAAATATGTCTAATACCCTTTCTTATATATATATATATATATATATATATATATATATATATATATATATATATATATATATATATATATATATATAACACCATATTTATATAAAAACATAATTTTAGGAAATTTAAAATCTATTTATTATTAGTCTCTGCGAGACTGGTTTGTTCCAACCCTTCCCTCTGGCATCCATTTTAATGAATTCTCGACACAGACAGATTTTTCCTTTGGTGTCTATTTATGACAAAGGGAAGATTTTCCCCAAATATTAAATGATTCTTAATCATCATCCGGACTACACACACAGCCGACACCACATACTTGCTGTTATGTAAGATTGTAAAGAAAAAGAAATAGTAAGTCCTTCCCTTCGATTTATTATTTTTGTTCTTTCCAGCTTATGATCAATCCGGCACTCTGCATTGCCCCCAGCCTTCTTAACATATTACTACTATTCCCAGAAATACTTCAAGCGAACTACTATTCTCTATTATATATATATATATATATATATATATATATATATATATGTGTGTGTGTGTGTGTGTGTGTGTATGTGTATGTGTGTGTGACTCATTGCACAAAACATGAAACACGCTGTCTATAAATAATTACTAAAAGAATTATACCTTTAGTCAGAGTAATAACAAGCTGTCACTCATGGTCCTGGATACGTTTTTACTATCATCATGCCCTCCGTTCAGTCTTCAGAGACAATGGATACCCCCTGTAAGGGTGGCTGTGCGTGTAATTGTGAGCACTCTTTCATGCATTGAGAGGGTACAAAATCGACTTCACAATCTAGTGAGGAGTTATCTCTCATCTTTTCTCTACGGTCCCATTTGCCGCAGAAGAGACGTTGTTAGTCTTTCTCTACTCTATCGTTATTTTCACGGTAGGTGCTCGACTGAGCTCCAATCTCAGGTCACCTCTGTAAAACATTCACAGCAAGAACATGTCTAACTGCCACCACTGCCAAAAATTCTTTTTTTATTTCTCTGTATAACTTAAACCAATCGGAACCTTCATGAACATATTTTTTTCCAAGGACATCCTATCTGTGGAACACAATTCCGAGGGACTGATTCCCTGATAACTACAATATGGTCGTCTTCAAGTCCAATGTAAACAAATTCTCCGCATCTTTTTTTCTAGCTCGTTTGACTCGTTGGTCTAGTGG